>CM065302.1:44035536-44643036 GCA_032871835.1 Dipteronia dyeriana
CCAATCCGTATCACTAAAGCCTACAAAACTAGCATTAGTGTCAAAAGAGTACCAAATACCATAGTTAGATGTCCCATTCACATAGCGAATGATTCTCTTAACGGAAGAGAGATGGGACTCCTTAGGATCCGATTGGTACCTAGCACACACACCCATACTAAAAAAGATATCGTACCTACTTGCGTTAAATAGAGCAAGCTACCAATCATGCCACGATACAAAGTTTGGTCACAATTTTACCACTAGCATCCTTGCTTAGCTTCAAAGTGGTACTCATGGGTGTATCACAATGTTTGGCACTTTCAAGGCCAAATTTCTTCACTAGGTTTTTGGCATACTTAGCTTGGGATATGAAAATCCCATCATCCATTTGCTTAATTTGTAAACCTAGAAAGTACTTAGCTCACCAACAAGGCTCATTTCAAACTCATGAGACTTGACATCAACAAATTGTTGGACTTTGGTGTTATTAGTAGAGCCAAAAACTATATCATCAACATAGATTTGAGCTATAAAAAGCTCATCTTTGTCTTTCCTTGATGAATAAAGTCTTGTCAACACTACCTTTAGTGCAGCCATTGTCTATAAGAAATTGAGTGAGGTGTTCATACCAAGCCATTGGTGCTTGTTTCCACCCATATAAAGCCTTCTTGAGATGATAGACATGATTAGGGTGGTGAGGATTCACAAACCCTTTGGGTTGTTCAACCAACCACTTCCTCTTGCAAGAAACCATTGAGGAAGGCACTCTTAACATCCATTTGATACAATTTGAACTTGTAAAAATAAGAAATGGATAAAAGAAGCCTAATGGACTCAATCCTAGCAACGGAAGCAAATGTCTCTTCAAAGTCAATAACCTCAATTTGAGAGTACCCTTGTGCTACAAGCCTAGCCTTGTTTCGCACAATGTTGCCATCCTCATCGGATTTGTTCCTATATACCCACTTGGTGCCTATCACAATGGTATTCTTGGGCCTAGGAACTTGTGTCCAAACCTCATTCCTTTCAAATTGGTTAAGTTTCTTCTTGCATGGTAAGAACCCAAAATTCATCCTTTAAGGCTTCATCAACCTTCTTGGGTTCTACTTGAGAAGTGTAGCAGGTGAGCTAATTAGATTAGCCATTGACGCCTAGTCCTAACACCCTCATTAACCTCTCCAATGATGTCATCTTTGTCATTGAGTTTCCTAACCATGGAGCAGGTTCTTTTGTGTTCACTAGAGGAATCATATCAATAGGTTGTGTTATGTCATCATCAAGATTAGTTTTTTCAACATTAGGAATATCAACAACCTTTTCCAAAGGAGAGTCATAAACTAGATCTACCTCCTCATCATTGTCATTAGATTTGAGCCTAGTATCATCAATGACAACATTAGATGATTCCATGACGGTTCTAGTTTTTAAATTGAAAACTCTATAGGCTCTACTATTCAAGGCATAACCAATGAAGATACCCTCATTACTATTAGCATCAAATTTGCCAACTTGATCACGGTCATTCAAAATGTAGCATTTGCTTCCAAAGGTGTGGAAATAGCTAACATTTGACTTTCTACCTTTCCATAACTCATAGGAGGTTTGCCTAGTGTGGGACCTTAGAAAGACTCTATTTCATATGTAGCACACCATATTGACGGCTTCAGCCCATAAGTTCCTAGGGACTTTGTTGCTAAGCAACATCACACGGGACATCTCTTGAAGAACCCTATTTTTCCTCTTAACAACTCCATTTTATTGAGGTGTCCTAGGAGCCGAAAACTGATGAGAAATGCCTAGACTATTACAGTAGTTTTAAAAATGTGCATTCTTAAACTCCTTCCCATGGTCACTTCTAATCCGTTTAATGCTTTTAATCTTGGAGTTCATCTCATTTTGAATTATGGAACAAAGCATTTTAAACATGTCAAAGGTTTCAGATTTTTCTCTAAGAAAATAAGTCCAAGTGTACCTAGAGAAGTCATCTACACACACAAAAATGTATCTCTTTCCACCTAAGCTCTCGGTTTGTATGGGATCCATAAGATCCATGTGGAGAAGCTCTAGAGGTTCCTTGGTGGATAAATACTTGCCTTTTTTGTGCATACCTTTGGGTTGCTTCCCTTGTTGGCAAGGTCCACAAACACCATTTGCCTTTTTCCAAAGCTTGGGATGGCCTCGCACAACATTGAACTTATCTAAGATTTGTAAATCCCGATAGTTCATGTGACCAAGTATTCGTGCCACAACTCAATTTGTTCATCCTTGGACACATTGCAAGAGACAACTCTAGCTTCAAGACAATAGCAATTATCGCTAGATCTCGTACCTTTTAACAAGGTTTGTCCATTTGCAATAGGATAGAACAATCATTTTTCCTAAACAAGACGGAAAGTCATTCATCACTAAGTTGTGAAATGCGTATCAAATTAGCTTTTAGACCATCAACATACAAAGCATTGGACAAAAAGGGTAATCCGAAAATGGAAATAGTTCCTTTTTCTTTAACTTTCTTTTTGGATCCATCACCAAATGTGGCATTTCCTCCCTCCTCCATCACAAAAGTCTCAAAGAAACTATTATTTCTAGTAGTGTGCCTAGAGCACCCACTATCCAAATACCAAAAAATTAGAAGAATGAGCTTTCAATACAATTTGTGCACATGGAAAAAGCGTTCCTCCTTTCTAATCCACCTAGATGAAATATTTTCCTCCTAGTGGTCAATGGTACATAGGCTCTAAATGTCCTAGGATCATGCAAAGGTGTTCCATTTTTCATGGTGACATGCATCATGGCTTTAACCTTTTTCTTCTCTATCATGCTATCAATTCTACACAATTTAATATATCTAAAGCAATTTGGTCTAATATGACCATCAATACCATAAAAATGACATGTAGAAATGAAGTTAGGGATCATACCATAACCTTGAGGATGCATTGGAGCCTTCTCATGTCTTTGTGGTTGTCTTGATTGTTGTTGAGGAACTTTCCTTCTTTGTTGTGAGTAAAACTTGATTGCTTCCTTGGTTGAGCTTGCATGGTAGATCTATTCCCTTTATGAGCTTTCGGTTTGAGGGAAGTTAACTTGAGGAGCCCTTGTAGGATGAGCTTGAGGTAGGCTTCTTTGTACCACCTTCACTTGAGCACTACTTGAACACTCTCCTAGGTTAAGTTTCTTCCTAGGAGATTGATGAGAAGAGGACCCATTGGAATTCATGCTTCTTACAAAAATGGTCTTATTTGGAGTAGAGGACATCTTATCATCTTCAAACCCAAGCCCTTTCTTGTCATTTGGCCTCTTTCCAACATCTAGCATGTGATCAAGTTTTTTAATACAAGAGTTCATCTTGGCCATCAACTCTCTAGCATCTTTAAGGTCTTTCTTCAACCCTTCTTCACTCCTCTTAGATAAGTCTAATTCCTTTCTTAGCTTATATTCACTCTTCATGGTTCTCACCAACTCTTCATTTAGTTGGTCCACTTGAGTTGAGAGCTCTAGGTTTTCTTCTTTTATCTCTTAATTTCATTCTTGTTCTTTAACCTTGAACTCTCAAACCTAGCCATATAGTCCTTGAGATTCATCCTATCCACATTTCCATTTGTGGATTGTGATAAAGATCCATCATCACTTGAGTAGTTTTCCTCTTGACTCACATTTTCTTCTTCACTAGCATATTTCCTCCTATGAGAGGACGTAAAGGCTATGAAGTTAGCCATGAGTTCTTCATCATCCGAAGATTCATCTCCTTCATTTGAGTTATCACTTTCACTCTATGTGGCAGCCATCACTTTTCCCTTTTTCTTGACCTTGTGATTTGCACATTCAGGGGCAAAGTGACCTATCCCACCATATTCATAGCATTGGACTCCTTTCTTCTCGGTCTTTTCTTACCTATGCTCAATCTTTTTGAAGGGAGCCTTTTACTTCAAGTCTTGACCCTTGGATCTGAAACCTTTCCTCTCGGACTTGTAGAACTTCTTGAACTTCCTCATTAGCAAGGCCATTTCTTCATCCGAGTCATCACTTTACTCATTCTTAACTCTGGAGGCTTTCAAAGCAATATCTTTTTGCTTTTTCGAAGGTGTGGGGTTAGGACAAGTCCTAGATTCATAAGCTAGAAGCCTCACAATCACTTCACTTGGCATCATATTCTTGTAATCACTATTCTCTTTTAAAGCCGACACCTTAGACTCAAATCTATCGGGAAAAGAGATCCCATAATCTTCTGCTTGATCTTCCTATCCGAATAAGGGTCACCAAGTTAATGACTTTGGTTCACAATGTCCATCAACCACTCTTCAAAGTCATTGAAGCACTTGTTCTCATCCATCTTGAGCAATTCAAATTGCGTTTGGAGAACTTGAAGCTTCGATTTCTTAACCATATCGGTTCCCTCATGTGCAACTTCTAGGATATCCCATGCCTCCATAGATATCCTAGTATTTTGAACCAACTTGTACAGGTTCTCATCCATTGCACATAGGATGGCATGCATTGCTTCCTATTCCACTTTGATGCCTCAAACTCTTGTGCGTTCCATTGTGCCTTTGGTTTGAGTACATCATCTCCTCCATCTGTAGGAGTCATCATGGGTGGAGTGTAGCCATCTTCAACCACCATCCATGCCCTGTCATGAATTTGGCAAATATACGACTCCATCTTGCCTTTCCAGGAGGTATAATTAAATCCCGTGAGAAGTGAAGGTCTAGTGCTAGAAGCTCCCTCGTTGCCACCGTTTCCACTCATTGTGTTTAATGAATGAATGATATGAATGCAAGTGTATGAATGATCAACACATTAAAAAAAATCAACACACACCAAAATGAGCAAGGATCACCTATGTATGTCTAGGAACCTGCTCTGATACCATTGAAACAAATATTATGGTGTGTTTAAGATAAATCTAGAGTGGGGTGAATAGATTTTAAACAATTTTACCAAATTTTTGTTATTGGTTAAGTTGACGAAAATACCCCTAGCTAGTTATAGTAATATCACAAGTGTAATAAGTACGGAAATGGTAAAGTCACTTGAGATATACGTGGAAACCCTCCAAATGGGCAAAACCAGGGGCTATTAAGTGCGCCACACTCGAACCTCGAATCCACTAATGGCAAAGGAAATTACAACCTAATCCCGGTTTAAAATCCACCACCACTACCTAATCCAAGTATAAGTGAACCTAGTCCATCTTGCTTGCGATTTAAGCTACCTAATCCCTGAAGCAACACAAGTCGTACTTCTCAATAAAGAGATAAAATGTCCTATGTGAATATATGATGATATTCAAAGAACAAACAAGGCTAGGAAACCTTATATGCTTATCTAGGATAATGAGATGACAATTATTGCAATCCTAGATATCAAGAGCTAAATGACATATTCAAAAAGCTTAGCTAAACCTAGATCAAACAATCCTATGAAGCTATCACAATACAACACTCAATCATGTCATCACAACAATCTCTAATTTGTAACTAGAATGTATTCTAAGAGCATACAAATGATTAAAGAGATGGCTTAGCAAGCAAAACACTTAACTTGTAAGAAGATAGTGAAAAACTTACCAAACAAGGTGTGATGATGCAAAACTATCCATTGATGCACTCTAAATGGTCTTAGATGATGCAAGATGAAGTTTTATGCACATGGGAATGCTTTGAGTGTTTAAAGATGAGTTCTTGGAAGATTTTTTCTTTTGAATTGTGTTCTAAGGAAAGATATGATGTTCTGAACTCTTACACTACCTGAATAAAGAGTTATATATATATGAGTTTCAATCCAAGTGAGGTCATTTTGGAAAAAACGTTCCTGCTCCCGCTATGTGTGATGGTGAGGTGCGCTGGTCGAGTAGCGCACCACTGGCGCACAACCTAAATTTTCAATAGGCGCTGGTCGAGTGGCGTATAACATGTGACGATCCACTGGAATGTTACGCTGGTGAGGCTGCGCTAGTCGAGTAGCGCACCACCAGCGCACTGCTTACTTTTTCAACATTGCACATGTGTAGTGGCGCAGCTCAGTGGCGCATGACAAGCGGCGATCCACTAGAATGTTGCGCTGGTAAGGCTGCGCTAGTCGAGTAGCGCACCACCAGCACAATGCCAACTTTTTCAACACTCAAACACACAAAATCAACAAGTCCTAGAGTGATGAAAATGCATCATATACTAATGCCTAACATGACATAAAACTTTAATTACAGGATGCAAATGAATTAACAAGAATCATTTAAATCAAAATGCACGCAAGTATAAACACATAACATATATGAATAAGAGTTATGCATGAATTTGTGAGTGTGTGCAACTATCTCTTCAAAGCAAGTAAGCACAAGAATTTTACCTTTAGTGCTTCTCCTCTTGAGGTCTTGAGAGCCTAAGCTACCCTTACATAAACCCCAAAAATGTGATTTGTTCATGAAATGCGCCAATCAATAAATGAGGACTTTACAGGTGAGAAAATATAGAGAGAAAATTATGCACTCAAGTTTAAATTTCTTCTTAGATTGAAATTTGAGAGGGAAGGTAAATATAAAGGAGAGGGAAAGAATAGAAGCAAAAGGACTAAAACGCCCCCTTTGATAATGCTTGCGACCGAGATGGCCACGCTCCATCTCGGGCTTGCACCAATTGATGGCCTTTGGCCATAGTGTAACTCCCTTGCACTCCTCTAGCGTTCTTCGACCGTTCTCCGGCCTCCGAACTCGGAATTAAAATTTGTTTATGGATTATGAACCGTAACTCTCTCACGGACATGGACATATAAGATACTCAATCCAAAAAATAATAATTCAAATCGATATACGAAGATGAAGACAATGTATGCAACATGAGTTGAAAGTGTAGTATCTTTTGGCTTAGAACTTGAAATCAATAGTATGAGTAACCGAAATGACCGGAACTCAATCAAGAATGATTTAAGACTAAATTCAAGTTCAATATCCATGTTATACAAACATATACACACACAAACACAATTCACACTAGAATGCAAAGTACATAGAGATAGTCTCCAATCATGCATTTTCCAAAACATGTTATTTCCATACTAATGCATGAGCATTCATCTTTAAGTGTGTGAATGTGTTATACATGGTGCACAATGATGCAGGGACACATATGAATGAATTGTATATGTGTGCCTTAGCCTAGTAAGAGAAAGATAAGGTCATAGTAGAACCATATTGCATCCTTTCTCTTTGACTAGTTATTCCTTTTTCTTTGAAGCTTGAATCATCATGAATCTAAACAACTAAATCATTACAATTAAACATCATTTTGATATGGGATTAAAGCCAACACAATCTAAAACCTAACAATCTCCCTCTTTGGTAAATTCATGTCAAAACATCTATACATTTACTACAAATATAAAAATAAAGATTGGTCACAAAATCACTCCCTCACATTACAATGAGTAAGATTCCTATAACTAATCTTTATCAACTCTTGAACTTCATCTTGATCTTCTCTTAAAGCAACCTACAAAATCATATTAAAGCACAATACATATACAAGAGAAAAAAAAACAAATGGCAACATATAATGTGGATAAGAATATACAATAAAGTCCATAAATACATGTATATCCCCTTAATACATGCCAAAACACAAGAATTCTTAAGCAAATCTTAAGACTAATTATTACATGCCATTGAAGGTTCAAAAGTTCACAAAACCAACATAAAAAAAATCTAAGTAACTAGCATCTCTTTCTCCCCCATTTTGATATGAAATGATGCCAAAACTAAAGAAATATACCACAAGACTCAAATATTAGCTACTTGTTCCACCAAAGAAAGGCGTGCGAGTTGTTGATCTAACATAATGCTTGAGAGGTGGTCTTGAACTTGAAGCAATACACTCCTCCAACTCTTTTATTCTAGCATCTTATTGAAAAACTATAGCACTGAGTTCATCAACCTTCTCCTTCTATTGTATAGCCCAATTCGGAAGAATGTTTGTGCTAATCACATGACTATCAACTTGAGAACTACTAAATAGTCCAAAAGTATCACATGTCTTACCCTTATCCTTATATGACATGTATGACACACGTTTATCACTATACTTTTCTAAGGGTTGTACCAACACAACATCTCCTCTACTCTTAACATCACGAGCTAAACACAAAGAAATTATAAACCCCGATAATGCAAGCTTCTTATCTCCTCTAGTAGAGAAAGTTGCACTATCAATATAAAGCATAAGTAAATCCTCAAGGTTTATAGGTTGATTAGTCACCTAGGCATACATTATTTTGATCTTGTCTTTGTTTAACTCGGTTGAATTCGAAGATCCAATAATGTTAGTGCAAATGAATAGATGCAAAAATGCACTAGCCTTAGTTAACTCATGTTGACTAATATATGCTCTACCTTTCCACTCAAAAGAAGCATTGTCACAAAGAGTTCTACCCATGATATTAAGATTCTCAATGACATCTACATCTAGAAAGTTCGAATCTATATCATTTCATAGCCCAAGAAACTTGTTAATGTTTTCCGGGTTAACTCTAAATACAACACCCCTAATTCCATCAAAGCATCCAATAAGGTGGCACTCTCTCTATATTCAAGATAAAACTCTCTAACAAGAGTATCATTCACAACTCCTAACTTGCTCACCCAAGATTCCCAATTTCTATCCTTTAAGCACTTACCAAAGCCAATACCTGTCTCATGAAATATCTTCTTTCTTCCAAAGATTCCTAAATCTTTTGTCCTTGAATCTTTGGATCCTTTTGAGGTAGACTTGGCTTTCACAACGTGATTCAATTGATTTCTACTTCCGGTAATCTTAGTTCTTCCCATTTTTCTTGTGTTATAAGATGCCATATATATATATACAGCAAAAGTGAGTGAAATACAAAACAAGCATATTAGTCACAAAGATATAAAAACAAAGACATATAACTTAAGAATGAATTATCATGCAAGACAAAGATAGTGAGTAATATCTTACAAGTATCATTAAGTCAAAATATGCCAACATGTAACAAAATGAAGCATGTGAACATATCATAAAAGAGACCAATGTCTATCATATAATGCTCCCCCTTGATAAATGCTATAACTAAAATCAATGATAGCATAAATTTCACAAAGATGTTCACACAATCAAACATTCAAGCAATTTGAAGAATAAGAGAGATACACAAAGATTTTTCAAGTTCTCTCATAATTCTTCAACAATTGCTAAAATATAATCATACTTATAAACAACGTGTGTGTGAGAGAGAGATATGCTTCAAATATATATCAAGAAGTAGTTTGATAATCAACATGCACACAATTTCCAATAACACTTCATCTTAAGCTTTTTCCATAAAAAGTCAAACCGATTATCATCCGGAATTTTTGGATTTAAAAGAATAGATTTCAACATATGAGCGTGTGTATGCATGTGGCTCGTCATCCCATTTCTGTTTTTCAGCCCAAGCTCATTTGATTTTCAACTATACTTCTTTTTAAGTCTTCCTCCTTTTCTTTTTAGGCTTTGAATCAAAGAATTTTTTCTTTTTCAGGATTCCATTTCAACACTTCTTTGATTTTCCCTTTTTTTTTAAACATAAACAAAATTCACTTCATGGCGGTTTTCACTCATCACAATGGTGTAGCTCTTTCCAACATTGGGTAGCTTTCACAACCAATGTCTGTAGCTCTTTCCATGAAGGTGCTCTTTGAGTTCTATGTATTTGCCGAAGCAAAATGGATACTAACCATAGGTCATTTTAAATGTACTTAAGTACAAAAACTTCAAGGTGTATCCAATGTTTACGGATTAGTAAACTCAACCTACTAGCAAAACATATAAAAGAAGCAAGGTGCAATTTTAGAAAACCAATCTCTAATGAGTAGCTTTCAAAGAATATGAAGCTCATATTTTTAAAAGTAATGCCACTCAATATACTATACACAAACGAATGATTAAAATTAAGATCAATATGAACAATATCACTATTAGATCCTAAAATAGCAAATGTCAATGAGAACCATTTGTATGCTATATAAAATTCTCTAATATGACATGCTATGAGATGTATATCAAAAATTGAGTCAAAAGATGAATATCTAAGAGAACATGCATTAGAGTATAGAGATACCTTGTGCACATTATATTCACCAAATTTTATACTTCTGCCCTTTTTATGAGCACTCTTGCCTTGAATGTCCTCATGACACCAAGTTGACAATGTTTCAATACAAGAGTATTAAAAGCATAATATTTCAACTCAATCAACACATATATCAAAAAAAAAAAACTTCTCTAAAGTTAGCCAACAAATTTTGACCATCATAACAAACATGATGTGAGATAACCAAGTTCATATCAATACATGGAGTATTCAAAGCTAGCAAGCAAGAATTCTCAACACAATTGGTATATTTCCACAAAGCTATCTCATATGTGCTTCTTATATTAGTGATAAGAGCACTCACCCTTGAACCACTTGTTCTTGGGTGTACCTACACAAACATTTCTAATATCATCCTTGACAACAATGTTAAATCTAGAGTAAAGTCCTTCAATCACTTGATTAACAAGAATATCATTAATACACTCTTCCTTAACATTTTCAACACAAGCTTTGTCAAGTTGAACATGATTAGTTTTCTTTCTACTCCACAACTTCTTCTCATGCTTAGCAATATTATCATGTTTCTCAACTCTCAAGACCTTAGCATGTTCAAGTTGAAGTTTAATCTCCTTATCTGTAGATTCATTTCCTAATTTGCATTTTTCAATATATTTATAACACCTAGGCTTAATGTGACCTATTGTGTTGCAATAATGGCAAATTGGAATAAAAGATGAGATTGTACCTTTTGGAGTTAAACTAGCTTCACTAGGAGTTTGCAAAGATACCTTGTTCGCCAACTTCTTCTTGGCTTTTGATCTTCTCTTTTTATGTGGTTTCTTATCAATCACGACTTCATCCAAGTGAGTAGGAAGTGGTACTTCTAAGAGCTCCTCTTCAACTACCAAGATTTCTTCACCACTATGAGAGTTAACAAGATTCCTAACACTAGACACACTTACCGAATCATTCACTAAGTCCTTGATGGCCTCCTTAGCTGTGTCTATCTCTTCCATTAATTCTTGTTCTTTCTTCTCCAAAAAAGATATCACATTATCCTTCTTAAGGTTTATCTTTTCAAGTTCTCTAAATTTCTTCATAATATCACATTTCTTATCAAGAAGTCTACGAGTGACAATTACAAACTCATCTAGTTGTTTCTTGATCAAATCATCATTCTCAACTATCTCTCTTAGAGCATTATCTCTATCTTCTTCAAGCTTCTCTATCTTGGCCAACAACTCAAGATTAGTAGGAATGGAACCAGAGCTTCCATGATGATTTGTATCAAAGTTCTTGATCAAAGATATTGTACCATCAACATCTAGTGGAGAATGAGAAGCCGTTAGAGCTACAACGTTGCTCACCAACTCTTTATCACTTGAAGACTCACTACTAGAGATCTGATTGTCACTAGAGTTATCATCACTCCAAGTAGCCGTTAACACTTTGCCTTTCTTGTCTTTCTTAGATGGCTTCTTGGTGCACTCATTAGCAAAGTGACCGAAACCATGACAATTGTAGCATTGAACTTCTTTCTTGTTCATGGCTTGACTATTCTTCTCATTCCTTGGAGTTGATGTTTTCTTAACTCCCTTTTCCTTAGAAGACTTGCCTCTAGGCTTGGCATTCTTCTTTAGAAACTTCTTGAACTTTCTAACCAAAAGATCCATCTCTTCATTTTCATCATCGCTCTCCTCCTCAATAGCATTGAGAGCGATTCCTTTACTCTTAACCTTTGGCTTCAATCACATCTCATAAGTTTGGAGAGGCCCAAGCAACTCATCAATGTTCATGCTATCCACATCCTTGCTTTCCTCAATGGCCGTCACCTTTGATTTAAATCTCTTAGGAAGAGGCCTAAGGATTTTCCAATTTAAACACTCTTTTGAGGTAGATACTCCAAGTGCTTGACATTGGTTAGCAATGTTAAGAAGCCGGAATTGGAAGTCTTCAAACTTTTCTTCTTCACCTATACTTAAACCTTCAAATTGTGATGCCAACATTAGAAGCCTTGATTTCTTCACCCCTAAGGTTTCAAACTAAGTAACTAGCAACTCTTTCTCCCAATTTTTGACATGAAATGATGCCAAAAGGTAAGAAACATACCATGACACTCAAATACTAGTTACTCGGTCCACCAAAGAAAGATGTGCGTGAAGTTGATCTAACATAATGCTTTAGATGTGGTCTTGAACTTGAGGCAATACACTCCTCCAACTCTTTTATTCTAGCATCTTGTTTTTCAACTATAACATTAAGCTCATCAACCTTCTTCTTCAAATGTAAAGCCCTATCCGGAAGAATGTTTGTGCTAGTCTCTTGACAATCAACTTGTGAACTGCTAAATAGTCCAAAAGTATCACATGTCTTACCCTTATCCTTATATGACATGTATAACACACGTTTATCACTATACTTTTCTAAGGGTTGTACCAACACAACATCTCCTCTACTCTTAACATCACGAGCTAAACACAAAGAAATTATAAACCCCGATAATGCAAGCTTCTTATCTCCTCTAGTAGAGAAAGTCGCACTATCAATATAAAGCATAAGTAAATCCTCAAGGTTTATAGGTTGATTATTCACCTAGGCATACATTATTTTGATCTTGTCTTTGTTTAACTCGGTTGAATTCGAAGATCCAATAATGTTAGTGCAAATGAATAGATGCAAAAATGCACTAGCCTTAGTTAACTCATGTTGACTAATATATGCTATACCTTTCCACTCAAAATAAGCATTGTCACAAAGAGTTCTACCCATGATATTAAGATTCTCAATGACATCTACATCTAGAAAGTTCGAATCTATATCATTTCATAGCCCAAGAAACTTGTTAATGTTTTCCGGGTTAACTCTAAATACAACACCCCTAATTCCATCAAAGCATCCAATAAGGTGGCACTCTCTCTATATTCAAGATAAAACTCTCTAACAAGAGTATCATTCACAACTCCTAACATGCTCACCCAAGATTCCCAATTTCTATCCTTTAAGCACTTAAGAACATAAGAATCTTTACACTTACCAAAGCCAATACTTGTCTCTTGAAATATCTTCTTTGTTCCAAAGATTCCTAAATCTTTTGTCCTTAAAGCTTTGGATCCTTTTGAGGTAGACTTGGCTTTCACAACGTGATTCAATTGATTTCTACTTCCGGTAATCTTAGTTCTTCCCATTTTTCTTGTGTTATAAGATGCTATATATATATATATATACAACAAAAGTGAGTGAAAGACAAAACAAGCATATTAGTCACAAAGATATAAAAACAAAGACATATGACTTAAGAATGAATTATCATGCAAGACAAAGATAGTGAGTAATATCTTACAAGTATCATTAAGTCAAAATATGCCAACATGTAACAAAATGAATCATGTGAACATATCATAAAAAAGACCAATGGCTATCATATAATGCTCCCCCTTGATAAATGCTATAACTAAAATCAATGATAGCATAAAGTTCACAAAGATGTTCACACAATCACACATTCAAGCAATTTGAAGAAATATCAACAAAATATGTTTCACATGCTAAGAGAGATACACAAAGATTTTTCAAGTTCACTCATAATTCTTCAACAATTGCTAAAATATAATCATACTCATAAACAACGTGTGTGTGAGAGAGAGATATGCTTCAAATATATATCAAGAAGTAGTTTGATAATCAACATGCACACAATTTCCAATAACAATTCATCTTAAGCTTTTTCCATAAAAAGTCAAACCGATTATCATCCGGAATTTTTGCTTTTAAGAGAATAGATTTCAACATATGAGCGTGTGTGTATGTGGCTCGTCATCCCATTTCTTTTTTTCAGCCCGAACTCATTTGATTTTCAACTAAACTCCCTTTTAAGCCTTCCTTCTTTTCTTTTTAGGCTTTGAGTCAAAGAAATTTTTTTTAATTTCATTTCAACACTTCTTTGATTTTTCTCCATTTTTTTACATAAAAAAAATTCACTTCATGACGGTTTTCACTCATCACAATGGTGTAGCTCTTTCTAACATTGGGTAGCTTTCACAACCAATGTGTGTAGCCCTTTCCATGAAGGTGCTCGCTGAGTTCTATGTAATTGCCGAAGCAAAATGGATGCTAACCATAGGTCATTTTAAATGTACTTAAGTACAAAAACTTTAAGGTGTATCCAATGTTTACATATTAGTAAACTCAACCTACTAGCAAAACATATAAGAGAAGCAAGGTGCAATTTTTAGAAACCAAAATTTTATAGCTCATAAGCACATGATCTAAGAACAATAAGTAGAGACTTATTCAAGATCATTACTTCTCTAATGAGTAGCTTTCAAAGAATATGAAGCTCATATTTTCAAAAGTAATGCCACTCAATATACCAAACACAAATAATCATCAAAGTTAAGATCAATGTGAACAATATCACTATCAGATCCTAAAATAAAAAATGTCAATGAGAACCATATGTATGCTATACAAAATTCTCTAATATGACATGCTATGAGATGTATATCAAAAATTGATTCAAAAGATGAATATCTCAGAGAACATGCATTAGAGTATATAGATACCTTTTTACACATTATATTCACCAAATATCATACTTCTGTCCTTTTTATGAGCACTCTTGCCTTGAATGTCCTCATGACACCAAGTTGACAATGTTTCACAACAAGAGTATAAAAAGCATAATATTTCAACTCAATCAGCACATATATCAAAAGAACTTCTCTAAAGTTAATCAACAAATTTTGACCATCATAGCAATCATGATATGAGATAACCAAGTTCATATCAATACATGGAGTATTCAAAGTTAGCAAGCAAGAATTCTCAACACAATTGATATATAGCCTCAAAGCTATCTCACATGTGCTTCTTATTTTAGTGAAAAGAGCACTCACCCTTGAACCACTTGTTCTTGGGTGTACCTAAACAAATATTTCCAATATCATCCTTGACAACAATGTTAAATCTAGAGTAAAGTCCGTCAATGACTTGATTAACAAGAATATCATTAATACACTCTTCCTTAACATTATCAACACAAGATTTGTCAAGTTGAACAAGATTAGTATTCTTTCTACTTCACAACTTCTTCTCATGCTTAGCAAACTCATGTTCAAGTTGAAGTTTAATCTCCTTATCCCTAGATTCATTTCCTAATTTGCATTTTTCTATATATTTATAACACGTAGGCTTAATGTGACCTAATGTGTTGCAATAATGGCAAATTGGAATAAAAGATGAGATTGTACATTTTGGAGTTGAACTAGCTTCACTAGGAGTTTGTAAAGATACCTTGTTCACCAACTTGTTTTTGGCTTTTGATCTTCTCTTCTTGCGTGGTTTCTTATCAATCATGACTTCATCCAAGTGAGTAGGAAGTGGTGCTTCCAAGAGCTCCTCTTCAACTACCAAGTCATCTTCACCACTATGAGAGTTAACAAGATTCCTAACACTAGACACGCTTACTGAATCATTCACTAAGTCTTTGTTGGCCTCCTTAGCCTTGTCTATCTCTTCCATCAATTCTTGTTCTCTCTTCTTCAAAGAAGATATCACATTATCCTTCTCAAGATTTATCCTTTCAAGTTCTCTAAACTACTTTATAATATCTCCTTTCTCACCAAGAAGTCTACGAGTAACAACCACTAACTCATCTAGTTGTTTCTTGATCAAATCATTCTTCTCAACTACCTCTCTTTGAGCATTATCTCTAGCTTCTGCAAGCTTTTTTATCTTTTCCAACAACTCAAGATTAGTAGGAATGGAACTAGAGCTTCCATGATGATTTGCATCAAAGTTCTTGACCAAAGATATTGTACCATCAACATCTAGTGGAGAATGAGAAGCCGTTAGAGCTACAACGTTGCTCACCAACTCTTCATCACTTGAAGACTCACTACTAGAGCTCTGATTGTCACTAGAGTTATCATCACTCCAAGTAGCCGTTAACACTTTGCCTTTCTTGTCTTTCTTAGATGGCTTCTTGGTGCACTCATTAGCAAAGTGACCGAAACCATGACAATTGTAGCATTGAACTTCTTTCTTGTTCATGGCTTGACTATTCTTCTCATTCCTTGGAGATGATGTTCTCTTAACTCCCTTTTCCTTAGAAGACTTGCCTTTAGGCTTGGCATTCTTCTTTAGAAACTTCTTGAACCTTCTAACCAAAAGAGCTATTTCTTCATTTTCATCATCACTTCCCTTACTCTTAATCTTTGGCTTTAAGCACATCTTGTAAGTTTGAAGAGACCCAAGCAACTCATTAATGTTCGTACTATCCACATCCTTGCTTACCTCAATGGTCGTCACCTTTGATTTGAATCTCTTAGGAAGAGACCTAAGGATTTTCCAATTTAAACGCTCTTTTGAGATAGGTACTCCGAGTGCTTGACATTGGTTAGCTATATTAAGAAGCCGGAATTGGAAGTCTTCAAACTTTTCTTCTTCACTCATACTTAAACCTTCAAATTGTGATGCCAAGATTTGAAGCCTCGATTTCTTCACCGCTAAGGTTCCTTCATTAGTAACTTGGATAGTATCCCAAGCTTCCTTTGCGGATTCAAGATTTTGAATATAGGAGAATTAATGCCCATCAACTCCTCCAAAGATGGCATTCATAGCACGATGGTGCCATTTAGTAACCTCAAACTCATTTGTTGTCCCTTCACTCATTGGCTTGAGTATCATGGTTCCATCCTTTTGAACCTTGGTAGAAGGACTATAACCTTCTTCCACTACCATCCAAGCCCTTTCATCAATAGAGCGGATGTAGGATTTCATCCTCAACTTCCAATACCCATAGTTAGTGCCTCAAAGTAATGGTGGCCTAGTATTTGAGGCTCCTTTCGCCATTACATCATCTTGTAAACCCATTACTTCAAACGCCTTACAAAAACCGTGAATGTATCACCCCGGACTCACATTAAGTGCAATCTAGTGTCCTGCTCTGATACTAATTGAAAATACAAACACGATTAAATGCTCAAGGCTAACCTAGAGAGGGGTGAATAGGTTAGACATCTTTTTCGACTCCCTTAGAAACAAACAAAAGTTTGTCCCTCTAGATTGCTTGTATCACAATATATATATATATATTAATTAAAGATACTTAATTAATATATAAAACAAGTAAAGTGTGATACAAACAAATAATTGTAACACATACACAATCTACATTATAGAAAGGAAGTCAACTTACATAAAGAGTTCTATCCATAGTATTCAAATAACAAATACAAATACTAGAGAGATAGGGATAGAGAGAAGTTGACACAAGATATAACGTGGTAAACCTCCAAAGAGGAAACATCCACGGGCTAGCAGCAACCGGTAAACAAAATCCGCTAGTAGATAAGACAAGTACAATCTCTCAAGTGACCCCTTCACCTAGAAACTACCCTCCTATCATACTCATGAAGATGTCGCCCTAATGCTCAACAATCTGAGGCCCCACACCTCTTATAAAGACTTCCTCGCTCACCTTAACGTATCCTCATGACCCAAGGCAAGACTTCTTGCTCAACTATCTGAGTCCTCCCAACTCTAGTCAAGACTTTCTCGCTCACATATCCGGATCCTCACGACCCTAGGCAAGACTTCTTGCTCGACTATCCGAATCCTCCCGACTCTAGCCAAGACTTCCTTGCTTGAAAATCCTCAACTATCTGAGTCCTCCCAACTCTAGTCAAGACTTTCTCGCTCACCTATCCGGATCCTCAAGACCCTAGGTAAGACTTCTTGCTCGACTATCCGAATCCTCCCGACTCTAGCCAAGACTTCCTTGCTTGAAAATCCAAGGCCTCACACCTCTTACCAAGACTTCTTGCTCAACAACATAGGTCTCACACCTATTGTCAAGACTTCTTTCTCACAAGGCATCTAGATGATCATGAATGCAAAACGCAAACAAGCACGCAACATAGAATGCTATGATCAACACATCCTATGGAAAATACTAGACATGAGCATGAATGCACAAATCAAATGTAGTCTAGAGAAAGATAAGGTCTTAGTATACCTTTGTAGAACCAAATTCCATCCTTTCTCTTTGAAGACTTAGAACTTGCTTTGACTTGTTGTTCATCCTTCTTTGAAGCTTGAATCATCATGAATCTAAACAACTAAATCATTACAAGTAAACATCATTTTGATATGGAATTAATGTCAACACAAACTAAAACCTAACAGCATCTCTAATGTAAAAATGGCTTGTATATGAATTATTGTTGACATGACAACAATGTCAAGGGACTTGCTTCCTATATGACATAATATGGACTTGATAGACGATCAACTTAAAATTTGGTCTCTAATGCTTTCGTTTAAAACACATTTTGTTTTTATGACGTGTCCAATTTTATTTCCTATTTTATTTTCTTATAATAAATAAATGAAAATTTAATGTCAGTTTTAAATGTTTGCTGAGTCAACCTAAAAAGGAGATGTGCATCAGGTCGTCTGAAAGTGGACGGACATATTGACAATGTATAATATTTTTTATAAACACTTCGGCTTGATGTTGAATATGCACGGGTGCATTGGAAAAATATTTTTTTTAAGAATGTCTATTAATCCTACATGGTATCTTTTTTTTTCAAAAGCCACACTTGCATTGGAGATGCTCTTAGTTTATGAATGTGACAATATATGAATTAATATAAATATTTCATTTAGATGGGTTAAATATGTTAATATGAATTGATTAAAACACGATTAAGTTAAAAGCCTAAACCCGAATCCTTATTTTGTGTTGATGTTAAGCTTAGGCCTCGTCATGCAGCTGTTTTTCAGTCCGTTTTCATTTTTATTTTTCAAAAACGAGTTCGTTAACCGTTTTTCATTTTATTTTCAAAAAACAAAAAAAAATGAAAAACAAAATCAGTGTTAAAAGTGAAACATTTGAAAAACACAAAATACTTATTTTTTATTTTTGTTTTTGTTTTTCATTTTGTTTTTCACTTTTTTTATATAAAAAAAAATCATTTTTTTAAACTATTAATTGTACTGTTATGCATTTGATATGGTTAGGATAAGACGGGATAATATTTTCAAATGACCAAAGTACCCCTCTTATATATATATATATATATATATATATATATATATATATATATATATATATATATTCTAGAATAATTTATTTCTAACTAGAATTAAAAGTTTTCATGCAATAATATATATATATATATATTATAATATTATATATCATAAAATAATATATTTTATGTATATTATAATACATATTATATATATTATATATTATATATAATAATATATACAATATTATAATATATATATATATAATATTCACATTCTTCGTTTGCTAGCAAGAGGTCCGTGGGTGATATTCCCGAATGAGAAACTTTGGTTGGGTTGGCATCCTCGTTGAGCTTGAAGGGAAGCTTGATAAAGAAATCTGGATTTTTTCACAATGGATTTGGGTGTTTAAAGTCAGCATGACTGTTCGTGCAAAATCCAAGGAGTTTTTCTTGAATTTGTTGGAAGTTAGGACTGATGGCGGAGAGAGGGAAAATCTTGGGTATGATGGTGAAAGGTTTGAATTCACGTTTGAACCGGATGCCGGTAGGAAGAATTCTGATGGATTCTGATTGCCTGTAAACATCACATCCAATTAGAATTCTTCATACCGGCATCCGGTTCAAACGTGAATTTAAACCTTTCACCTACATACCCAAGATTTTCCCTCTCTCCGCCATCAATCCTAACTTTCAGCAAATTCAAGAAAAACTCCTTGGAAATTGCACGAACAGTCATGCTAACTTTAAACACCCAAATCCATTGTGGAAAAATCCAGATTTCTTCATCAAGCTTCTCTTCAAGCTTAACGAGGATGCCAACCCTACCAAAGCTTCTCATTCGGGAATGTCACCCACGGACCTCTTGCTAGCAAACGAAGAATGTGAAGAACTCCTCTGACAAGGATTGATAGAATCTACTTCCTCCCCTTGGGCCTGCCAGGCCTTTTATGTTGAAAAAAGATCTGAACAGCTCAGAGGAAAGAAGAAATTAGTCATTGATTATAAGTCTTTCAATCTCTTCCTTCAAGATTACAAGTTTCCAGTCCCGAGAGCCAACTCCATGTTCTCACAGCTACCTGGAGCTACTATATTTTCCAAGTTTGACTTAAAATGAACATTCTGGCAGATAGGCATCTATCCTAAAGAAAGATACAAGACGGCTTTCTGTCTCCCAAATGCTCAATACCAATGTACTGTTTTGTCTTTTGGCCTAAAAACCGCTCTTTCACTTTTCTAGAAGGCTATCACCAGGATTTTATGTTCTATCCTCCTTTCTGTCTTACTATATATTAATGACATTATGCTTTTCTCCCAGATTAGGAGTCTCATGACAAGCTTTTATGACAATTCCATCATATAGTAGACCAATATGGAATTATGCTCTCTGAGAAGAAGATTTCGATTGGCCTTGCTGAAATCTAATTCCTTGGCATGCAGATAAGAGAAGGGGCCTACCACCCTAGTCATCATTTTGGCCAAGCAGCTCCTTGATTTCCCTAATTCTAACTTCACTCAAAAGCAAGTTCAACAATTCCTTGACATCATCAATTACATTAGGGATTTTATCCCACAGGCTAGCCGCTACACTACAATCTTGTCCAATCTGCTTAAAAAGAACCCTCCTCAGTGGAACACATCTCATTCTGAAGCAGTTGCCCATCTATAGAGAATCTCCTAGAAACCACCTCCTTTGTGCATCCCCTCTAGAGGATAACTCATACTCTAAAATGATGCTATTGATCATTTTTAGAGAGCCATCCTCATTAAAGAAATAAAAGGAAAGCGCCACTACTGCGGTCATGGCAGTGGACAATTCAAAGATGCCTAAAAGCACTATCACACAGTCTATAAAAAGATTCTTGCGGTAAATAATGGGATCTCCAAGTTTGAATTCCACCTCAGGACTAGGAGCTTCCTCATAGAAATGGACAATTCATCTTTTCCAAAGGGACCTCGAGTTTCGTAATAAACTCCCTCTAAACCCTCAGCTTCTAAGGCTCAAAGATTGGTTTTCTAGATATGATTTCTCTGTGAAACACATTAAAGGACATAATAACATCATTCCCGATATGCTCTCCAGGCCTCATCCTATCACCCTTATCTCCCAAACTGGACCCATTCCTTTAATTTACATGATAACTTCTTCGGCATCTTCCTCAGCCTCTTCTTCATCTATACCTTATCCTCTTTTCCCCCCAGAGTTAATGGCGACCATACCACAAGGTCAATCTCCTTCTGTTCTGTAAATACAAAGTTTTGCCAAGACATACATCACAATTTATCTCGCCTAGATCAATGACCAAGACTGTAGATACCAACTTGCCAATCCTACCAAGCTGTTTCTTGACCCCTTTGTGTCTCCCCATTTTGACTACTTTTTTTCTCAGGTTTTATGGTTCCTATGGTGTTTATCTGTCATACATCATCATGCTATGATCTTTCCCCTTCAAGCATTATATGGCTTTATCCAAGACCCGTCCTCCCTTAATGCCAATCTTCGGACCTTCCTTCAATGGTTTAATCCTCTGTCCTCTTGGCACACTGAGCTTACTAGGCTCATGGGTCAATACCATCTTTGGAAGATGGATCCAGATTCGGCAGCTAAGGTATGTTGCATCTGGATCTTTCATAGACCCTACCATCGCAATCCTCATACCGGACTTTTGTGGACTTCTAATATCAACTACGAATGGGATACATCGTATGACTACAAAAAACTGTATCCGATCAGTATCCAGATCCCTCTCCTCAATCTCCTCGGTGACGTCAATGGTGACACGACGGATGTCCTCTTTATTCTTCCAGATGTCCCAAGGGACCCATCTTGAAGTTGGCACCCTTTCCATAATTCTTATCTTTTGGATTCACAAGACCCGCTACAGGATGACACGTGGCCCTGTTCCATTTACGGAGCTCTCAACTCTGATGATGAATACCATGCCACTTGTAACCTCAGCAGTCCATAACTTTTCTCCAAGCTTATCTCATATTTATCTTTTAGATGTCTAATTATTATCGTGCTTGCCAGCTGCCAGATAGCTTTTCTTTTGTTTGTTTTGATGTAGGCCTGTTACCTGTCCGACAGGGATTAAATTTTTCTCTTTGTAAGATATGCTTGTCGGCCATAAACCTTGGCCTTATCTTTTCCAGAGCTCTCTCCGCCTCTATATATAGCTTGAGATGCTCTCTTTGTAAAATCATTCGAAGAAAATAAAATCTGAGTGTTTGTTTACCTATGGCTTTCTAAGTTTCTCTCGTCCTGATCTTTAGAAAGTTTTATACCAGGATCTGTAGTTCTCCAAAATCTCAGTATGCTCTATGCTTGCCTCCTATGAGGATCCTACATATCAGAACAGATTTGGCTTAAGATCTCCACCTATCTCTGGATAGTATTTTGTATGCGAGTACCCTGTTTAGGCCGTTGCGTTTATGGGGAAAACTGGACAATTATGCTCTCTATGAGATGGTCGTGGAGCTCTCTGCCACCTACATTTATATATAAAATATTATATATTATAATATTTAAATAATTAGCATATTAATATTCTATAATACATATAATATTATGATTATATATATTATTAAATATAATAATATAATATATATTAATATATATAATAATAAAATATTATATATTATATATATATTTATATAATATATATTATTTCAAATATTATATATTTATATAGAATATAATGTAATATAAAAAATAATATAAAATATATAATAGTATTTAATATATAAAATTATATTATAATATATTATTATAATATAAATTATAACATATGTAATAATAATTTATATTACGTATTATATATTAATATAATATAAACAGTTATATTTTTATTATATAATATATATATATATATATATTATAATTATTTATTTATAATTTAAGAGTTTAGTTTTGATTAATTCATTTTTTGATATGTTTTTTTAATTAATTTTTGATGTGTTGCTTTTGTTTAATTTAAAAATTACAATACAGAAATTATATTGGTTAATTATGTAATCAATATGTTTATAGTTGTAATAATATTAAACAAAATGCCAAAATTAATAATTCGATTTTTGATAGCTTTCGGTTAACCTACCAAACTCGTTTTTTTCGTTTTCATTTTCAAAATACATCTTTCAGTATATGCTACCAGACGCTTTTTTAGAATTTAAAATTGAAATAAAAAACACTGTTTTTATTTTCATTTTTATTTTCGAAAAACAGCATCTGAAAAACGCTTACAGGACGGGCCCTTCTGTTGAGTGAACATGTAAATTATTGTAATTGATAATTGAGTCAACAAGACATTCATTCATGTAAACAAGCAAGTTAAATCGACAATCTATAACCACAAACGAGTTTGATAATTGATGTTATCTTTTACTTGAATACATTTTTTTAAAGATTATTATAGGTTAATTACAAAAAAAAATGAAAAATACAGATATCTGAGGGCTTGTCCGGTAGAGGCTTTTTGGCCTGTTTTTGTTTTTATTTTTGGAAAACGGTTTTGAATTCGTGTTCATGAGTCGTTTTTTGTTTTGTTTTAAAAAAAAATGAAAAACAAAATCAGTGTTAAAATTAGAAATCAAGAAAAACATTATAAACATGTTTTTCATGGTTTTCATTTTATT
This sequence comes from Dipteronia dyeriana, assembly GCA_032871835.1. Taxonomy (NCBI): domain Eukaryota; kingdom Viridiplantae; phylum Streptophyta; class Magnoliopsida; order Sapindales; family Sapindaceae; genus Dipteronia; species Dipteronia dyeriana. The sequence goes on from CM065302.1 coordinate 44,059,275, forward strand.
TTTATATTAAAAAAACTCACTTTTTTTTCCTTTTCTTTTTTCTTCTTCTTCTGGTCACCGTTCACCTTCATCGTCAGTGTTCTTCTTCTTCTTCACGTCGGATATGGTGTGGCGCTTATTTGCTTTGAATCGTGGATCAGCTTTTGGATCTTCTTCTTCTTCAAGTCGGAGGAGGTACAATGCCAATCTGGTTTGAGCAGATCTTCTTCTTCTAATTTGAGCTATGGATCTGCTCTTGGATCAATCTTATGTTTTTTCTTCACCACCCTGGAGGAGGTGCGACACCTATCTTCTTCTTCTTCTTCCTTTGGCTTGAGCCTCTTGGATATCCTTTTCCTTCACCAAACCCATATCCATTACTTTCTAATTATTATTATTTTTAAAAAAAATAATGTTTTTTCTTTAAAAAAGAATTCAGATAATTTATATTTAATCAAAAAATTATAATTTATAATTTATAGTTAATGTGATTTTCTTTAAATAAAAATAATGTTAGATAAAATATTTAATTAAATTGTTTTTAGGTAACATTAGTAAAATAATTGTTTTTTTGGATTAGTTAATATTTGTTTGGGATGCATTGTTGATAATTTTTGAAAATTTCCGATTAACCTATCAGACACGTTTTTAATGTTTTTATTTTAAAATACCGTTTTCCACGTATGCAACTAAAAGCATTTTTAGATTTCAAAACTGAAACAAAAAATATTGTTTTTATTTTTATTTTATTTTTCTAAAAAGATCAATAAAAAATAATTACGGGACGCCTCCTAAACTACTCCTAATTAATGATGTTGATGTATCAAAAAATTATTATCATTTCTTCTAATATGAATAAAATTGATTTTTTTAATGTGCTGCATGTGTTGCTAAGTTGACTAGACAAATGGTAGAAGAAATTGATTTCAACCTGTGGAAAATTCTAAGTCATGACAAAGACAACCTATACATACGGTTTATGCTGCCGACCATGGCATGTTGCAACACATGGCCTTGTCTCTTAATAATTTTCTTTATTGAACTATAATTGTTTGTGTAAATTAAATCTAAAAGTAAAAAATAAAAAATAAAAAATAAATAAAAAAGTAGTATATTAAATGAAAATTTACAGCACATCTAGGGTGAAGCCAAGACTTATTGTCCTAATAAACTAAATTAATTTTACAGTTTTATTTTGTTGGGTACACCACATATACGGTGCAACAACTCAAATTTAGGACATTATCATGTATAATGAACGTAATTTCATACCAAAGTCATATTAGGCTACAATACAAAGTTTTTTTAAAACAAATTTTAAATACAATTTTTCCAATTTAAAGTAGGTATCTAGATATGAAAGATATAATCATCTTTGCTCTAAAAATATTCAAAATGATTAAATACGAAACTAATAAAAAAAATATTTAGTGAAATAAAAATGTGTATTTGTTCGGATTTTACCAAACGAATTAAGGTTCAAAATTTGTTTCTTTAATTTATAGAATGAACATAGAAAAGAGAAAAATGAAAACTTCAATGTGTTTTGAGTGTCGCTAAAAATATTGAGTATTTCATCCTAATGAATCTATTGATATTATCTCAATTGAATTAAATTATAAACTAGATTATTTTTATGGTTTATCAACCATAAGCAATGTTAATTTTATCATTATCTTTATTTATATTTTTACTTACTTTAAAAGATAGGAAAAAAAAAACTAATTAAACTCATTATTATTTTTTTAGAAAACGCTAGTCTGGGCTGAAACCCAAACTAACTTCTTAATAATACGTTCGCTCTTTGGCACATCTCATCTTAGCAGAGCTGGTAGTGCACTTTCTTTCCATATAAGTGGTTTTCGGGGGGGAGGGGAGATTTTTCTACTCGGATTATGAGAATAATTATCTCCCGTTATGAGAGTAGATATTCAGACCGTATATATATTGTTTGATCTCGATAGGTCTCAATAGTCCTATTGTAATACTCTTAAAGCCAGATTGGTATTGTTGCAACTTTTAAAATAATCATTGTTAGCTTTGCTGAATAAATAATTTGTTGTGAAGTTAATCAGACAACTGTTTGGTTAATGGTGTTTTTGAAATTGTTATGGATTAAAAAACAGTATTCTTACGTTTGATAAACTTTACCTTTAATTGTTGTGATTTTATCTAATGACTAAAAAAAACATGAAATTGAATTACCAAGCGAAGCAAAAGTTTTCTTTTCATATCTCCCAATCTCAAACTCATATGGCAACTGAAAAATCTAGGGTTTTACAACACTAAGTCTAAAAAATAAAAAAATAAAAAATTGGGTGCTTCTTCCTTTACTTATTTATTTTCTTTTCACCGCAATATTTTTTAATTTCTTTTTCATGATATACGGATACATGTACCTACAACACTTCAATCTTTATCACTTTTTTTATATATAATTTTTATTGATTGTATTATTTAGTGAGTTTGTGATGGTAAAAAAGAAGAATGATAGAGAAGAAGAAGAGATGGAGAAAAAGATGAGTTTTAGGGTTTTGTTCTAAGTTTTAAGTTTGGGTGATTGTTCCATAATTGGGTTGAGAAAATGAACAAATTGTTATAAATTGATTAAGAATAAACAAAAATATAAAACATAAACTTATAAAAGAGAAGAGATAAAGAATAGCTAAAAGAGAAGTATTTTATTCCTCAATTATTCTCATCACAAAGTGTGTAAAATACAATGGTTTGAAACCCTTTTTATAGCCTCACAATCCCACATTACATTAAGTATATATATAAATTACATTATAATGAATCATAAAATTGATCATTATGATAAAGCTAGTGGGAATACAAAAGGATGAAAGTTTCTTCCATGGATTGATGGATATTTATTCATATATAATTGCATTATATTCATAACACTCCCCCTTGAATTAATCTCCATCAATCATACAGTGAATATGTCTCATTAAAACCTTTGCTAATAAAAACCCGGTGGGAAAAAAAGTAGCAGAGGAAAAGGAGTACATTATTCATCTACATCTCAAATTAACATTTAATGGTAATGGGGGTGCAAAACTGTCCCATTAAAATCTTATTAGAAAAAACCCAGTGGGATAAAAACCTAGTGAAGGAAAAAGAGTACAATTGCATTGTATTTCCTCCAAATCGTAAAAACCCTTGATAAATATGCTCCCCCTCATTCTTATGTGGATGCTTTAATATATTTGCTAAGATATTTCTATCTATCGCATCCCAACCTTTTGGAAATCTTATATGAAGAACTTTACTAATGTTGTTTTTCAAATTGGTACAGCCTGTTATATAGAACATTATGTTTTTTTATTAAAAAAAAACACCAATTGAATATAGATTTGGTACTTCAAGACCAAAAGGTTCTTCATTATCATTTTCATTAATGAGAGAGGATTGTACATCACTTTAATTTTATGTAATAAGCATCAAGGTATCCATCCAATAAGTTTTATTCATGAAAAAGTGTTTCAGGACCTTTTCTTATATATGTTGATTCATGTATTATTATGTTAATTGAAAAACACTCAATCTCGCCTTTAATCGAGACTAAATATCATTTTCCAAGATCTTTTCGTCTTAGAAATTATTCCTTTTAAACGTATAATTTGTAAACTCGTCGGGAGTATTAATAAATCTCAAAAGATCAACATATATTTCTTTGGAATCAAATTTGTAGATTCTTTCAACACAATATTCATAAATGCGTATATACTACATGAATTTTGTTATATTAAATTCAATATATACAAAATGTAGTATCAAATTATTTTCCTCAGGCATTTAAATTCTTCTAGGATTTTTACTCGTTGTCAAACTAGGTTTCTACAGTAAACCTTTAATCTTAATTCGTATGAAAAATAATTATATTCAATAAATTTGATGTCATCAAATATTTGACTGCATGTCCAAAATTTTCAAATATAAAATAAGTATAACACTGCCTTTTATTTTTCACCACTGTGTCGACATATATACAATTTATAGTTTAAGACCATCATCATATTTTCATAATACGCAAAGCAATATATGATCTCAATTTCTATATTATCAATATAATTGATTTACATTTCGTATTCCAGGTGCCTCTTCAGGGGTTATTGAATCCTCTTTAATATTCTGTACACACGTCTCTTTATATAAATATTTCTTTTGGAGAAATATAATCTCTTTATTTCTGGTACATGTGTCTCTACTTGGACAATTGAGATCTTTCTATTTTCTACTCCAAAAGTCTCAGGGGGGGGATTTATCATTTCTCTATGTATCTTCAGGATTTTGTTTTTTTTTTTACTTATGAGAGACTAACTCTTCAGGAGTCTTTGATGATGATGATGATTTAGTTATCGCTTGAGTATTATTTTCACTATGTTTATGATATTTCGAATTCCACTTCTAGGGAACCTTATCATTTGAACTAAATTGTCTTTCACTAAGAGATAATTTTTTCTACAATTTCGTAAATTGTTCTACAGAAACAACCACCCGGGTTTGTTTATTAGCAGAATGTAATTTTATTATTTTCTTCGAATCATCTGAAGAATTATTTGCATACTATGCAAATCACAAGATGATGCATACAATGTAATTTTATGTCATTTATCAATTTATGACAATTCTCCCTCTAATGACAAGAAAATTAAATTTCAAGAAAATATTCTACATCATCGTAATTTTCTACATGATCTCGTTTATTCTGTCATATTGTACTTTAAGTGCTATCGTCTTATGTCCTTCAGAGACATTCGGCAGCAAAAATATTTTTCATTGAGGGAAAAATATTTTAATTTTTCGATGCATCGTTTTCTTTAATTGAACTTCGTTCATAACATAATATTAATCATATGATCTTATGACAGGATAAACTACAAAAAAAAAGACATGCTTTTGGCATGTAAAATATTTTTCAATTGACTCAAGATAATTTCTTAATTTATTTGTTCATCGATCTTCCATATCTAATAAATAAAAAATATTTTCATGTAATTATTTTTCACTTTGTATCAAAATAATAGCTCTTAAAGCATTCATTTTATCTTGTAAAAAATCAACAAAATATTAAAATTTACCGTATATGCTCATTTGTCTTTTCATTTGACACCTAAAACAAGAAGAAAGATTTAATAATTCCTGAAAGGTGTATTCAAAATGCTTTCAAAATTTCTTGCTTTGTTTTGGTGTTATTCCACTTCTGGTGGATTGAAATGAATTTCTCATAGTGATCACCTTAGTTTCAATAATTATTTCAACTATCTATATTTGCAATCACAATCGTGACATTTTGAAATTTTGAAAGAAACATCATTCACTTCAGGGAATAACATTAATCCAAATATTCTCAAATTACTAATATCAAAATTGCTCCTTTAAGAGCAAATTAGAAGCATGTAATTATCATAATATATATTGTTACTTCAGGAACAAATATTTGAGTCACGACATGTAATATATTTCAATCATGTCTTTTCTTGGTAATCAAATCCTTCATCTTATCGAATCAAAATGACTATTGGATCTTTACCATGAAATACTTATATTTCAATTCATCATAAATAAATAAAACAATGATACTATAAAACAAATCAACATGATTTGGAGTAACAATTTGAATGATGAAAATCTAAACACAAAAAATATCTAATCTTAATAAGAATGCTAGATATCATAATTGTTATAAGTAATATATTAATCAGCAAATATATTAAGTGTTCATATGTATTATGTAAATATATCAAAATGTATATATGACGGTAAAATTTATATGATGCAAAGTTTGAAAATTCATATTTTCTATGAAAGTTTTGGTACCTTACAGACATCACTAAGAGAAAGAATTATAGAAGAAATAACAATATTTTAATTTGAGATGAGAAATTAAGTTAAAATTTAATTCATAAAGAATCAATATCAAGTATTAGATAAATAAACCATGAAAGCAACTTCATGTTATGATAATTCAAAGCTACTAAAACAATACAAAAACTTAATTTGTGGAAATGGTGAAATATATCACATTTTTTATGTGTGTTGCAGTGATGCCACTGCTTTAATAACTTAAGTTTAAAAGGCATCAATTATGGTGAACTACCCAAATTGCCCTTAAATAATCTATTTTTTAATCCCATTGTGTTTCTATCTACACTTTGAAAACGATAACTCCTCTCTCTCTCCAAAAAACTTGTTTTTCTCCAGATTCTGCACAAGAAGATAACCTAGATTTGTGATCTTCATTTATATATTTTTATATATTTCTATGTGGTTTAACAATGTATCCATTCATTATGATTTGTTATCCAGTCTTTGTATGAACATGTATGAACATTTTATTTTTCAAAGGATCGAGCATTTTATTTTTGAAAATAATGTTTAGTTAAATAGAACATATTTGTAGCCAAATCGAGTTTTTTTTATAATATGATCGAGCTTATTTTTGAAAGAATCGAGCATTTTCCAAAGGATCAAGAAATTTTCAAAGGATCAAGAAATTTTCAAAGGATCGAGAATTTTTTTCAAAGGATCGAGAATTTTTTTCAAAGGATCAAGAATATTCTTTAAAGGATCGAGAATTTTTGTCAAATGATCGAGAATATTTTTCAAAGGATCTAGTTTTTTTTTTCAAAGGATCGAGAATTTTTGTCAAATGATCGAGAAGATTTTTCAAATGATCGAGAAGATTTTTCAAAGGATCGAGATTTTTTTCAAAGGATCGAGATTTTTTTTCAAAGGATCGAGAATATTTTTCAAATGATCAAATCGAGAATATTTTTCAAAGGATCGAGATTTTTTTTCAAAGAATCGAGAATATTTTTTAAAGGATCGAGATTTTTTATCAAATGATCGAGAAGATTTTTCAAAGGATCGAGATTTTTTTTCAAAGGATCGAGAATATTTTTCCAAAGGATAGAGAATATTTTTCAAATCGAATGGAGAATATTTTTCAAAGGATCGAGAATATTTTTCAAATGATCGAATCGAGAAGATTTTTCAAAGGATCGCGAAGATTTTTCAAAGGATCGCGAAGATTTTTCAAAGGATCGAGATTTTTTTCAAAGGATCGAGAATATTTTTCAAAGGATCGAGAAAATTTTTCAAAGGATCGAGAAAATTTTTCAAAGGATCGAGATTTCTTTCAAAGGATCGAGATTTCTTTCAAAGGATCGAGATTTTTTTCAAATGATCGAATTGAGAATATTTTTCATAGGATCGAGATTTTTTTCAAAGGATTAAGAATTTTTTTTAGAAAATTTGATTTAGTTAAATCGAGTATATTTGTAGCGAATTCGAGCATATATTAGAAAGAATTGAGGATTTTTTTTTAAAGAATCAAACATATTTTTCAAAAGATCGACGACCCCCGAATGCGTCTGCTTAGCGCCTGAGTTTCAATGACATTTTCTCTCTCTATTTCATAACTCTCACTGTAAAAAATAAATGAAAGATTCTGATGAAACAACTACTGGGGGTATTTTTATCCGTTCACCATAGTAGGTGTCTTTTAAACATAAGTTATTAAAGCAGTGACAGTGTTGGAACGTCACCTCCAAAAAGTGATATTTATTTTTTGAGCCCAACTTAATTTTAAGACCATGTAAAAGCAAATTATTTTCATAATAAAACCACCAATTTTAAAAATCACAAAATTTAAGAATTGTAAAACTAAATATCGCACAGTGAATTCATAGGCCAATGAATGAATAATAGAAATAGTTTTTGACTAATACATGTGCAAATTACCAAAATTCATATTGTGTATGTAAAAATATAATCTTTTACACTCTACATACAATGATAAGAAGGAGCAATCACATTGTTGAAGTCTTTTTATATGAAATATAAACACTGAATATGAAATATGAATATCATAATTGCATGAAACTCAAGAGGTTAGGCAAATTAATTTTGAACCTACTTATATCATAACTTTATGATTATAATACACAAATTCAAAACTTTAAGTTTAAACAAAATTCATATTCAATTAAAATTTTGAGTTTCATTAGAACTTCAAGTTCATATATAAATTTCATAGATATAATTAAAAATATGAATTCAGAACTTCAGGTTCCAAATAATAATGATATAAATTGAATTTCAAATTTTAAGCTCTAATTTGATTTAAATTCTGAATTTCATGTTCTGATTTGATTATAATTCATAATTAGATTGAGCTTCTGGCTCTTCGGGATTAACATCAAATTGAGCTCCAACTCTTTGATTTTACAATCGTAAAATCTCACATTTGTTTGAGTTTTAATTTATGCAATCTTTAGGTTGCAAGAAGTTCACAATATTTTTGCAATCTTCAGGTTGCAATACAATCATCTAATTTTTTTTTTCATTTCTTCACAACCCAAAACCAAAATAATGTGAATAAAATAAAAGAAAGAAAATAAAGTCATCTTTCGAGATAGAGAAACATATATTTTACAATTTGTTGGAACTTCTGGTCTCATCATGAGATTGTGATTTACTATTTCTAGATGCTAGATTCTTAATAAAATCATATTGCCTATTGAAACCTCTGGTTCATCTTCAAATTTAGAACTTCAGGTTCTCAATTTGATTCAAATTTAAAACTTATAGTTCCTAATTGGATTTGAATACAGAACTTCTGGTTCAATATACATCGATCAATTCTAATCACAACATTGAAATATGAACCGTTGGAAATAAAAATAAATTTATTTTCTGTCGTAGAAGATCCAATATAGTGGTAACCATAAAGAGCACTCATAAAAAATAGTTGTATAAATAAATTAAATCTAAACAACAATAAAGTAAATCAGATTGAAATACTTGGACCGTGCTCAAAATTTGAAAAAATATATATACCCTTTTTTCAAATTTCAGACTTTATTTTATAGTTCATATCCTCTAGAGTAAATCACAAAAGTGATTGCACAATATCTATGAACAAATAGATATTTGGTTATAATTGTATCACAGTATTAAGTTTATGATTTTCTGTTTCAGAACTTCAGATTCTTAACAAAATTCATATTTGATAGAAGTTTAAAACTTCATTATGACTCTACATGCATATATAAACATCGAGTTTATATTTTAAAATAATAGTTTTTTGGAACTTCGGATTCCAAAAATAATTATTACTTTAATTGGAATTTATAATTTGAGGTTCTGATTCAATGTATATTCATTATTCTTATAATTTGATTTGATTGCAATCGACAAATTCCAATATCTTTTTTATTATCATTATGTTAAGCTTCAGACTTTTTGATTTAACAATGATCAAATATATATCAAATCAAGCTTCAGGCTCTTTGATTTTAAGATCTTTGGATTGCAATATAATTAATTTCATTTTTGCAATCTTCCAGTTGCAATACAATCATTTAATCTTTCTTTTCTTAGCAACCCAATAAATATTTACAACAAAAATTAAGAAGTGAAATAATATAAACAATTTTTTTTTCTTAGCCCAAAATTAGAGGAAGAAATACTTTACAATTTTTTTTTTGATCTCTCGGTCTCATCATGAAGGTGTTATCTCTTATCACGTATCGAATTTGGACCATATGACGTCTTGTCTTCAAACAAGAAACTTGCATATCTGAAACCTGAAACATATAATGGTTAGAGATTCGTGCTGATATCGTGTTATAAATTGATTAAGAATAAATAAAAATATAAAATATAAACTTATAGAAGAGAAGTATTTTATTCCTCAATTGTTCTCATCACAAAGTGTGTAAATTACAATGGTTTGAGACCCTTTTTATAGCCTCACAATCCCACATTACATTAAGTATATATATATATATATATATATATATATATATATATATATATATATATATATATATATATATATATATATATAAATTACATTATAATGAATCATAAAATTGATCATTATGATAAAGCTAGTGGGAATACAAAAGGATGTAAGTTTCTTTTATGGATTGATGGATATTTATTCATATATAATTGTATTATATTCATAACACAAATTGTTTTTAAAAACCTTTTAATTAATCTTATATTTAATCAATGATAAACAAATAAAATTGATTCACAAGAAATAAAACATAAGATATATTTGTATTTATATTAAGTCATTAGTGATAGTTTAGTCTTTGAAAAGATTCATTATTAACCTATACTTGCTTTTTAAAATTGCTCCCAAATCGACTCTGATTCTTAAATAATCACTTTTGTAAATTTTACCAAACAATTTTTTTATATCAAAATTATTAAATAATCAGATTTGAACTTTTTAAAAGCAATATCAAACGGGACCTTATGATACTTAAAAAAAATTGTACATAAAAAAATATTGAACTAAAAATAATAGTACAATTAAGCTGGATGTAACGAATATTAATGATCTTTTATTATTAGATTTAAAAAAAAAACAGTTCAGATTAATTAGAGCATCAAATATATGGCTAACACAGTAACACCACAACTTGCAATGGCTAAGCCAACTAACAAATTAATTGATGAGCATGTGGCTGCTTCCATGGTGGTGGGGAACAATAGGGACAAATGTTCCTTGACAAATCACATGATTTGTTATGAGATTTGAAACAATTCCTCTATCTGCGTTCACAATTATTAGTCTGGGAATTCTATTCGCACTTACAATTAATCAATTATTAAGGTGTTTGACAAATTAATAATATGTTTTCGTATGCAATAAAAGTACTTTCGGTCACTTCGATGCCAAGCTTTGTTATAAGAAACTTAGTAATGTAAATATGCAATCATATTTTAATGGATGATGAATATATACAGCCACTACAAGAAAATTGAACTATAGGTACAGAATTTTTAGGACAATTTTTGTTAGTTCCAATAAAATGTCTATTGGAATGCAATAAAATATTCATCTTTAAAAACTCTAAACCTAAATAAATCTATAGGAACGAAAAATTTCGTCTATATTGAGAAGATAAAAATTATTCCTACATAAAAAAACATAAACTTGACGAGTCTTTTAGGTACGAAAATATTTGTCCAAATAGAATGTCTATTGGTACGAAAAAATTTATTCGTCACTAAAAAGTGCAAAAGTGATAAGATTTTTAGGGACAATTTTTTTTTTGTTCCAGTAGGTTGTGTATTGGAACAAAATAAATTATTAGTACCTAAACATTTTGAGATTTAAAAAGAAAAAAAGAAAAAAAAAAGCTGGAGATTTGAGGACTTATTAGGACAAATATAATATTGTTACCTAAAAATGTAATAATAAAAATCTAGAACACAAACCCATTTTTTTTTAGGGTTAATAGCACCGATGCCCCATATAATTATAGCGCAGTTGTATAGTTTCTCATGATTTTTTTTTCTTGGCACTTAACCCCTTGAACTTCTATAAATTTACAAAAACTGACAGAAGTGAAACGGACGTCATTGGTAAATTACACTTACATGCCCTAAATATATGAATAATTGCATTAAAGCTAGAAAAATATAATAATATTATATTAATACCCTTTGATCTGTTTGACTAATATACAAAAAAATAAAAATAAAAATATTAATAACTTTAATTATTTTTTTAAAAATAATTAATAATAATAATAATAATAATAATAATAATAATAATAAATTTTGAAAATAATAATAATAATGAACTTTTAAAAATAAAAATTATAATATATTAACAATAATAATAAAGAAAAATTAAATTAAAAATATATGGAACCTAGATTTCCAAATTCCAATTAAACAATTAAACTACCCATAATTCCAATTAAACAAACTGCCATTTTCAGGAAGTAAAATGACCAAAATACCCTTAATGAAGGTTTTTGGTGAAGGGCAATACGGTAATTTTATAATTAATTAAATAAAAAATATAAAAAAAATAGATTAAAACCAAAATAAAAATATAAAAAAAAAAATATATTATTAATAATAAATAAATTAAATTTTAAAAAAGGATTCTGTGGAGATCCAGACCCCCATCTCATGTGATGGACAATGGAGATCCACCTAATCTTTTTTTTTTAATTTAAAAAATGTAGGAATTAAAAAAAAAATTAAAACCAACATCATCTATCATCACCATCATCATCGTCGTTCAACACCATCGTCGATCAACACCATCTCACCATCATCTATCATCGTTCATCATCATCGTCGTTCATCACCATCTCACCATCATCGATCGATCACCAACATCATCGATCATCAAACGAAAATCAAAATCACTCCATAATCGTAAACCCAATCAAAATTAAACCAAACAAAAATCAAATTAAACCAAAATCGCAAACCCAGAAAAAAATTCAACCTTGAAAAAAATTCAAACGCATAGAATCGAAAATACAAATCAAACAATAAAAACAAAAATCAAACCCAGTAATGGAACCGGAGTAATTCTGCTCAAAACCTAAAACCAAATACAAACACAAACCCTAAAATCACAAACCCTAAAATCAACCACCAACACCAACTCTCTCACACATAAACACCTGGTTCGATCCAACCTGGAATCGAACCCAAATCTGGGTTCGAACCAACACACTAGCCCAACCCCACACCCAAACGAGCACCGCCCAATCCACCCCCACCCTGTCGAACCCAGAGAACTCCCACACCCATACCAAATTGACGGCAACGAAGAAGAAGAGAAGAGAGAAAGCGATTGATGAAGATAAAGATGTTGAGATGAGAGAGAAGAGAGATCGTGAGAGAAAAAGGAGAGATTTTTTTTATTCGGAGGGAGATGGGAGATTGTGAGAGAAATAAATTTTGTTTATTTTGTTTAATTTTATATTTTAATTAATTTTTATATTTTATATTTTAATTTTACTTGAAATTTGAAAATCTGGGTTCCATATATTATAATATATTAATAATAATAATAAAAGAAAATAAATTAAAAATATGGGTAGTTTAATTCATTTTTGTTTTATTGGAATTATGGGTAGTTTAATTGTTTAATTGGAATTGGAAATCTAAGTTCCATATATTTTTAATTTATTTTTTCTTTATTATTATTGTTAATATGTTATAATTTTTATTTTTAAAAGTTCATTATTATTATTATTATTATTTTCAAAGTTTATTATTATTATTATTAATTATTTTTTTAAAAATAATTAAATTTATTAATATTTTTTTTTAATTTTTTTGTATATTAGTCAAACAGGTCAAAGGGTATTAATATGATATTATTATATTTTTTCAGCTTTAATGCAATTATTCATATATTCAGGGTATGTAAGTGTAATTTGTCAATAACGTCCGTTTCACTCCTGTCGGTTTTTATAAATTTATGGAAGTTCAGGAGGTTAAGTGTCAAGAATAAAATTTCAGGGGACACTATATAACTACGCTATAATTATAGGGGTTATCAGTGCTATTAACCTTTTTTTTTTTTAAGATGTTGTGCATTATATTTTTTATTATATTGAAAAATGTATCAAAAGTATTTTTATTCCAAATACCATTAATGAGTGATCCTTTGATTTGATAATATATGGTTTCGATAAAATAGTTTAATTAAACACTTCTATAAATGCTTTTTAATATCTATTTATTTATCTTATAAAAATTAAATATAAATTATTAAAATTAACTTATAAAAAAATATTGATTGAAAAATAATCGATAAAAATTCAATTATTTGTAGAGGTTATATATAAGTTAACCTCGAGTACAAAAGGTTAATTGTGGTTGGGGTGCGATGAGATGGACTGACGGATAGGGGTGGGAATGGCTGAATGGGGTTATGGGTGTCATTCGCAGCTATAAATCAATTTATTTATTTATTTTATTTTATTTTTTAAAAATTATCCGTATAGAACATCCAAAGGGACGGAAATACAAATATCATCTATACAGTTGTGTATGAGGATAAAGAATTTCATCCCTATATATTACTTAAGGATGGATTCAGCTCAATTTTGATAAAAACATAATTGAACATACTAATATTCAATTTTAAATTTTTTGAATCGATTTAAACCGAATTAGATTATAAAACCGAATTGAACCGAATACATTTATTTCAATTTGATTCGGTTCGATTCAATTTGGTTTTGGAACATGATAGGTTTTAAGGCTTTTTTTATATATATATTTTTTCTCATTTATTTTGATACCGTTTATCAGCTATTTTTGTATTTGGGCCTATAGGCAACGATTTTGGGCTATTTTGTTAACAATCCATTACATTTAAAACATACTTTATCTTCACATAATCAAACTACATTCCTGCTTAACTAATCAAATTGAGTCCAAATCAATCAAAAGTACCTGCCAAATACGGTCCATATAATTTCAATCACGATAGAAGTCCAAAATTACAGTTCAAATTAAAGACAACAAAAAAGTAATTAATTTCATCTTCATCTGCACAGTACATCACTTCATCCGGTGGTCAACGATTCATCTTCATCTGCATCAAGAATTTTCAAGAAAGTTATGAGATAAATTTTAAAATTGTCACAAAAAAAATGAAAGAGAACGAAGCTTGGATTTTGACAGGTATAAGGCGTCGGTCCATAGATCAAAGTCTTATATGATGCGGATATGAAATCCATAAAATTATACTTATTAAAAATAAAATAAAATATCTCAAACAGCAATGAAAGAAAGAAACATAAAACTCCCATAAAATATAAAATAAAAACAGCAAAACAGAATAAGAAAACAAAACATGGAGATGCGCGAGAAGTGAAGAAAAAAAAAACCTCGACAATTGATAAGTGCAGGCGGAGCAGGGAAAGAGAGACGAGTACAGCGGAGCCAGTGTGAGCGATGCTGTAATTTTTTAGTGAGTGAGTGAGAGAGAGAGATACTGAGTGACTGACTGAGGTCTGAGTATGAGAAAACAGAGAGATAAAGATGCGGCTGAAGAGACGAGAGAAATAGGATCAGGATGAGAAAAGCAAAATTAGGTTTTTTTTTTATTTACATTTGGTTCGTCATGTCGGTTCGGTTTTAGACGGTCAAAAACCGAAATCGACCCATATTATGTACGATTAATTTTAAATCGAATTGAATCGATTTTTTTTATTTTTTTTATTTTTTGTAAAAGGTGTATTGTTTCAAAATTTTATTAATCAATTTAGGAGATTAATTTTAAATCGAATTGAATCGATTTTTTTATTTTTTTTAAGAAGTGTATGGTTTCAAAATTTTATTAATCAATTTAGGAAAGTAAAAGTATAGTGATATCGGATTAATATTTTTTAACTAAGATTTTTTTAAAAAGTCCATATTATCTTGTTGTATTGGATTTAAACTTTTAAGATTTTTTCAAAAGTTCAAATTGTCTTGTGGTATTTGATCTAAACTTTTAAGAGACAACAAATTGTATGATGGTATTTGATTAAGATTAAGATTTTTAGGATTTCATGACAAAATAGATTTTTTAGATTTTTTAGATTTTTTAGATTTTTTAGATTTTTTAGATTTTTTAGACTTTTTAGTGATATTTATAAATAACTTGAATCCAAAATTGTCTTGTCATCTCTCTCAAAACTTTCTAGACTTTTATCTCTCACTCAAAATCATCTTCAGCTTCCTCAACCTCCACACCTCCATCAAATTTTCATCATAAATTTTCAGTTCCCTCAACTTCCATACCTCACCAGATCTTCTATACCCCATCAGATCTTCAGCTTGGACAGGTTGTGGTCTACGGATGGATGATTGGTGACCGGAGATTGAAGATAGGAGGGTGGAGTAGTGCAACATTATACTTCGTTTTTTTAACTTAAATTTCATAGAACAGATGTTGAATAATGATTCTTAATCGTGATATCTTTATTATTGTTCATGCTCTTTTGATAGGTATAAGTAATGGTTTATTTATAAATAAATTGTAATGACTAGTATGGATAAAGCTATAGATGTTTTACTAATATATATAGTGGTTCTCTAGTAAGGACGTCCTAAAATTATAAGTTAAGGGTGTTCAATCACAACCATAAATTCATATTGGGTGTCATATTAGGTGTGGGTATTCGTTAATGTATGGAGAAAATTGAATACTACAATCGACTCTTGAAAATCTATATTTATAAAAGTTCAAAAAGTCTTGAAATAAAGTCAAGACAATCATAATAGTTTATAAATAAAGTTCAAAGACTCTTTCAAAATTCTAAAAGTCTAGTCCATATAATCCTAATAATCATAAAAGTATAATTCTAATTATCCTAATAGTCCTAATAGTCTTACAAATCTATAAATTCCTTACATTCTAAAATTGTCCAATAAATAAGAGGAAAAAACAAAACAAAACCACAGAGGGCAACAAAATCACATAGCCTTATCAGCCTCAACCAAGCTTCTAATACAAAAAGGCATCTCAACCAGCCAAAATGAGTCTCCTAAGTTGTCCAAAGCAGCAAACGTTAACCTGTGAGCCACCCTATTGCAGCTCTTGAGACAGCTACCTAGAGGCACATCTCTGAAGCAATTTTCCAAAGCACAGATTTGCTCCAGACAAAGGCCATATACGGAAGAGCCGTGAGTCTTATCAACAATCCAGGAAATAATCGAATCATCATCCACTTCAAAGATACAGGAAGACAAGGCCAAATCCTTTGCACAAAACATACCTTTCCAAACAGCCGCAAGCTTAGCAGATTTGGGACTAAAATTTGCTTTCGTTATATAGGTGCAAGAGGCAACGACATCCCCCTTAAAATTGCGAACCACAATTCCAATACCAGTCTGACTACGCAAAGCATCGCCTCTAGCATGACAATTAACTTTAAAAACATCATTATCGGGAGGTTCCAGTTTTTATTCAGATCGAGGGACCTACCACTTAGATTCCTCCTAGCATTGATAGAGGCATTTTGGAACTCCTGCAGATACTGGATGCACTAATCCACCACCTCAGAATGCTTTTCCTTTTGCCCACCATGAATCCCATCATTCCACAAGAACCAAATCCTCCAGGTGACCAGGCAAAAGAGCTCAACATCCTGCATGTTTTGGTTTGAGGCGCAATTGAGCATCATCTCACAAAAATAGAAAATTTCTCCCCGAAACTATTAAACCTGCTAAACCAGTCCCTACGAATAATCACAAATTGCCATAATCCTAGAGAGCATGTAAGGTGGTTTCAGCATGAGCATTACATGCCTCACAGATACCATCAGTTGGGACACCCCTACTAGCCAAGTTGAATTTAGACGGGATCCAGTCATGGCACGCTTTCCAGGCAAAATTTTTAATCTCAAGCGGGATATGTAAGTTCCAAAGAAACTTCCACCAAGAGTTTTTAGTGGTGAGATTTGACGGGATAGGCTGAGGGGACATATTCCGGCCAACCCAATACCCACTCTTGACAGTATACACCCTTGATTCCTCATAATGCCACAATAATTGATCTGCACTGTTTTTATGAGTAACTGGAATCTTGAGAATAGTATCCACATCATCCCTGAAAAAATTCACAATGAGCAAATTGAAGTCCCACTGTCTAGAAGAGGTAATCAATTGATGGACCTGTGTGTTAAGGCCTTAAATGGGAGGAGAATAGATTTTGAAAGTGGTTGGCCTGGGCAACAACCTGTTATTATAAATACAGATGGATCTACCATCTCCCACCCTCCACCTAACACCCGTAGCAAGTAGCTCTTTGCCCCAGTCCAGACTGTTCCAGACATAAGATGCACCCTTCATTTTTTTAGCTTCCAAAAAATTACAACCTTTGAAGTAGCATCCTTTCAAAATTTTGGCTGCGAGTGAAATTGGGTTCATAAGAATCTGCTTCATAATAATCTGCCAACATTGCTTTGGCTAAAAGGGCACGGTTTGAGGTTTCAAGATCCCTAAGGCCAAGGCCCTCATCCTTATTTGGTTTGCACAAGACCTTCTAGCTACACCAATGCATCCTCGTATGATTTTCATTACCTCCCTACCAAAATCTGGCGCAAGGCCGTTGAATTTCCAAGATTAAGCCTTTGGGCAATCGAAAAAGACACATGGCATACATAGGTATCGCCTGGATCAATGTTTTCACTCAAATTTCCTTTCCACCAACCGAAAGGAACTTCTCCCTTACCCCTTAAGCTTACTCAAGATGCGGTCCACTATATTAGCTAAAAGAGCTCTTTTTTTCCTACCCAAAAAGCACGGAAGATCCATATACTTTTCGTGGCATTCTACCAAGTTAATGCCCACGATTGAAGCCAACTTTTCTCCCTAATTCTCAGTATGAGACGGACTTGTGCACATATCCGATTTGTTCAGATTCACTGATAAGTACATTTATGTACCTATTTTAGGCTCTTTATTCTTATCTTTTATTCTCGATTTCGACCTTTTATATATATATAATATGTGTTTGAGCCTTGTGTCGGTTCATTTCCCTAAAGTTAGGTGTTTGAGCTTAAAGTGAAGCTTTAAAGGCAAAAATGAAGAAAACGAGCTTAGTTTGGATTTTTTGAAGAGAACTACGAGTTCAAACTTGCAGATCAACCTCGCAGATGTCTCCCAAAAGATACTATCAAGTCAGACTGCGACCTCGTGCCTATAGATCCAGATCTGCTACTTTAGATTTCTAGTTCAAACTTGCAGATCAAAGTCGCAGATGCATACCATAGGAGACTGCTACTTTAGACTACGAGTTCAAGCCAGCAGAAACAAGATGGCTACCAGATCTACGAGTTCCAACTCGTAAATTCACCTCGTAGAAGTTGCCTAGAGCCTACTGCCATCTAGATCTGCAAGTTACAACCTGTAAATTCAGAAATGCAACTTCAAACTGTGAGTTACAACTCACAGATTTTGTGTTGGCAAAACTTTATCCATTCAAAGATCAAGATATTTTTAGGGGCAAACTTGACTTTTCACACCCAATTAGTGCCATAACCTTCAAACTCTATAAATACACCACTTTGTTGATCTTTAAACAAAGATCAACAAAGTGGTGTGTATATATATATATATATATATATATATATATATATATATATATATATATATATATATATATCTTCCAATATCCAATATTGGATAGAAACCAACACCATCTTTGTTCTTCAACACCATAAAAGAGAGGAGCTTCAAAGACTCCGTGGAGGATTCTCCTCAATGGATGTCTCACCACCACCACCTCTAAACTTCATCCATCCATCTTTGAAGTAGATTCAAGGAGAAATGAGTGCAAACAAAATAAAGGTCTTGGTTATCTCTAGACTCTTCTCTTTGTTTTCTGTCTTATTTCTTCGATATGTAATCCCCAATAGGGAATGTTTGTAAACCAACACTTGGCTTGATATATATGGTATGTACTTAGGTTCAACTTGGATCTTGAATATATTCTTTGAGCTTATGCTATATCTCTATTTTCTCTACATTTATGTTGGTGAATGAATAAGAAATAAAATTGTTAGCCAAAATTTCACTATGGTTGAGGATTTCCAGTTAACACCCTCAGGACCATGATCTCGATGGATCACAGTCGGGGTTGGATACATTCGGTACTGGTTACACGTGTAGGTTTAGTAGGAAAATAAAGACGAATGAAATGATAGACTAAAACAAAGCTCTTTTTACTATTAATAAAATCAAAATACATATTCTAATACAAGAAAATGGGACACTCAATCACTCTTTCTCTATTTTACTTCAATGAATGGAAAATGGAGAATACGTTTATGTCGATAAGTGGACCTTCCTCTCGATCTCTTCCCCTTTCCTTTCGATATTCTCTTTCTATTTATGCATGAAGTCTAAGGTTTCCCCTTGGCGAGCAAATCGGAGGTCAACAGATTGATTTTCTTTCCCTGTTCTATAGGATTTTCTATTTAATGCGATGATCCTAGAGATTAGGCAGAGAATATCCTGGTGGGAAAGGGTGTTTGTTTCCTTTTTAAATTCTTCAATTGTAATGGTGTACACGTGGAGTTCATCCACGGTGTTTGGCAAATAATTTGATGTCATATGTTGACCAAGTGGCACCTCGAAGCATCGATCTGGTGTCGTGGCGAGGTACCTCGGGGGTACCAGTCTGTTGATGGGGTGATGCTTGACCGGTGGAGATGGTGAAGACGAGGTATCCCAGAGTACCAGCCTGCTAGCGAAAAACTCTAGGGTGCCATTCTGGTGATGTGGTGCTTGATTGGTCACTCTGGCAAGGTACTTCAAGGTACCATTCTGGTGGTGAAGTGCTTGGTTGATCTTTCTGGAGCCTTTCGACATTCTAGGAGCTTTGTAGGCATCTTCATATCTGATAGAAAGGTAGAATACATACCTCGACAAGAGTATAGATCGTTGCCGTGATGCCTAGGCATCAACTGGGGGGTTCACGTTACAATGATGTCGAGATCCCAGGTCGTTCTGGACCTGGTACTGCGAGGTAAACTGCTGCACCTGAGGTCTCCTAGTGCTTGGAGGTGCTCTCTACCAGGTGCTATTTCTGGTGAAATTTTTTCCTTTGATCCCTTGTCAAATTTGACTATTAACATAAGTCCCCTCTGACTTGAACACCGATGATTGAGTTGGGGTTAGAGTCGGATTTCCTATCTTGCTCAAATTTTAAAAGGTCACCAGAATCTTGGAAAAAATCTTCTCATTAAATGTAGTGGCCACGAGTCAAACCAATGAGAGGTTTCCTATTTGAAAAAGGTGATATTTTTGGCGGCATGCGGGTATTGAGGTAAAAATCTAAATCTCGTCTCCTTGATCACGTTATCGTCATTAATTTCCACTATGTTACTTCTATATAAGCCTGACTACCTCTCTTCACTTCCCACACACCTTTAAAAACCCATTCTTTCAAATTTCAAAAATCCTTAAGCTTTCTGTTCTCTTCGCTTCTCTCTAGTTTTTTTTCCGCGTCTTTTTAACTTCAAATCCACCGTTGCTATGTTGAACTCCGATCACGATAGCATCAAGAGGTTGGTGGAAGGTGACATCCCGAGGCTTGCTGACAAGAAACAAGCTCGAGAAGAAGATAGCGGGGAAATTGATGCTTATCTCTGCAAACGTGCCATTGCTCTAGCCGGAAGGTCGGTATTGGGCTTGGTTTCTCAAGCAATCCAGATGCCCCGCTTGAAATTGTCGAAGGAGACTCAGAGGGGGAGTTGGGCGAGGTTGAGGTTACAGAGGGTCAAGTTGAGGCCACCGTCGTCGCAGTAGGAGAAACACTCAACCTCCCGAATGATTTTAGAATCATCCCCGAATTTACTACCATCGTCTAATCGATTAACCGTCTAAGGAAGAGGTTTGAAATTCCTGACAGCATCTCTATTACCGTGCCTTATAGGAACTATGATGTATTCACTCCTCCACCCGGTGTGTAACCCATCCACACCGTGGCTTTTGAAAGAGGGGTGAGGTTGCCATTTCATCCCTTTCTTCACAGAACCCTTCACGCCTTGCAGCACGTCCCCCTTTTACTGACACCCGGGTTCTGGAGACACATGGTGGGTTTTCTTATGCTATGGAAGGATCTGTGCGAGAAGGAGGGTATCGATCGAGAACCAAGACCGGATGAGCTGGGGTCCCTTTTCTAGTTTACTGCTAACTCCCATGGTCCAAGGGGGCAGTTCTACCTCCGGGCAAAGAATCACCTGAACTTTATAGTCCCGGTGCTACCAAGAGGATAACCCTTGAAAGGAAGAGTGGGTGGTGTTGAGTGGAGATTGGGGGGGGGGCCCGGTCTTCATCAGAGGTACCGAGTACCAGGTCCCAACCCGGTTTGGTGCCAAGCCAACTTGGGAAAAGGTTTCCTTTGCCGCTGAGTCTAGGGCGATCGTTGCACGATATTTTGTTAACCTAAGGTATCCCACTTCGGACGTCTACCATTATATCCGGGTAAACCGGTAGCTGTGCATTTATGCTGCTTCCCCAGGTGTGTCAAATCTTTCTGCTTTTGCTACCTAGGATTCCTCGTTTGTTGCTTGTTTATTTTAATCCCTTGTTAAATTGTGCAGTTTTAGCTGTTCTGTTATCGGCCCAACAAGAGCCAAGATCACTAGGTGATATTCTTCCTCCCCTTGGGCTTACCCCACATAGGTCTCCTGTCACTCAAGCTACCAGGGCTCCTCCTCCTCATCCTTCTACTGTGATAAGGGTAGTGGGCGTATCCCTATTGGGATCCCTAGGGCACCTCTTACCAGACCTCCCGATCCTACCTCTCAGATGGTTGTGTTCGATTGTTGGCTGACCAGGGTAAGGGGTCAAGGCTCCGCTGCTCCGATTACCACTGTTTCTTCTACTGCGGTTATCTATACTTTTACAGCCACTGCACTCATTCTACCTTCTCCACCTGCTTCAGTGCCTTCTAGAGCTGAGGTGGGTTCTGAGACAACTGTTGCTACCACCTCCGTATCTTCTCAAGGGTGAAATCGACCTCGACCAAGGGTTATAGACTAGAACAAGGTAATAGATCGGTTCATCCTGTCTTGTCCTAGTGGAGGCCTTACTGCGATGACCTTGATGCCCTCTGAGGTTCTGCTCACTAAGGGCGCTGCGCTAATTCCTGATGTAAGTGAGTTGCCATACCCTATCTCATTTTTATTTTAGCTTACACATAGCTGGTATCTCAATATTGACTAACCTGGTTGCTGTGTATCGTAGATAATGTATTGATGAGTCACCAGATGGCCTCGCTAAGGACTCGAGCTAAGAAGGCTAAGTCTGATGCTGAGGTCGCCAGAGGGGAGCTCAACCAGACCAAGGGCATAGTGCAGGCATTGAAGCTTAACCTAGATGAGGTTGAGAAGGCGTTAGAGGATGCATGTTGTGACCTAGAGAGGTTAAAACGCTCTCTCGATCAAGAAACGCTTAGGTCGGAGCGACGAGGCATGTAAAAGAACATTTAGAGAAAAAGAATTAGGGAATATGAGGTAGAAAATCAAGCTTTGCTTGCTCAAGTGGCCAGCTTGGAAGCTAAGGTTGACTCCTCTATTGGTGATGGGTACTTTTACGCTGAGTTCTAAGTGGCCCAGGCTCTACCACCTCCCTTCGACTTGTCCCTCATTACTGATTGGAATCGGGAAGAGATTTTAGAGAGGGCAAAGCATTTGTCTAATCCGATCGGTGATGAGGCAGGTCCCTCTAGAGCTGCTGGTGTTGACGATGGTGCTAACGATGAAGAGCACCAGTCTGGCGTCGCAGAGGTCTTGCTTGCTCTAAGGGTGGTAGAAGAAGAGCTGCCCGCTGCTCGAGGCATTGTGGGGGATCAACTTGCCTTTAAGAAAGTAGTAAAAGATTAGGCTAGTATAGTCTTAGCAGAGGCCGTGACTGGGGCGGAGCCAGTGATTGAGCAGTTTGAGGTGGGGGCTACTTCAGTTTCTCAGATCGAGATAGTCCTTCTAAGATCCTAGCTGAGGTTTCCCAAGTGCTGATCGAAGAAAAAATTGCAAATCAAGAGAAAGATGAGTAGCCACAAGAGAAGAGAGCAGAAGGAGGAGACCACCAAAAAGAAACAGACGTGTGATCTATATCTTGACTTCATTTCTATTACCCGGAAAGGGGGGTGGGCACCCTACTTTATCATTAACCAGGCTTCATAATCCATACCCTTTTTTTTGTAGCCCGAAACCAGAAGATGGGCTCTTTGCTTTATCTGATGTAGCTCAAATGAGGGGATGAGCTCCCTTGACTTTATAAATGATATCCTCTTCCTTCTTTTTATCTGTATTCAATTTACCCTTACTCTGACTAACTCTGTGTATATTTGACTGAAACAAAAATCTAGTAATGCTAGGACATTGTAAATCCCACTAAGTGTAAAGGATCAACATCGATCGAGTAATTGACATCTCTTCTTAGTACTTAGTCAGGGTGTTAACCTTGCAGCCCCCATGACCATACGACCTCATATTCACTTAACTTTCTGGTCCCTTAAGGATGCTGCATTTACATCTCGAATGGTTCACATAGTAGGGCTTCGACGGGATAGCATGTAACAAATGCTTATGTACTAGGGATCCTTTGTTAGTCGTAGTACCCTTGTACCCAGGCGACAGTTTTGGTTGAGGCACTCCCAATCACTAACTTGAGTCCCAGTGTGCGCTTGGCTTAATCGGGACCTAACACATAAAACAATTTGAAAGATTTGGTGACAAGATAGGTAGGAGTATATAAGTTATTGGTACCAGGTTGCTGAGGTACTTTAATTAAGGTGATCCTTATGGGACCCTTTGTTGCACTGATTTCTCATTTTGAGAGAATCTAGGTACCAAGTATCCCTATTTTTTTGGGTTCTGGTACTTTAGCGAAATACTTTGGTTGAACTGATCTAGGTAGCTCTGGTCCTCTTACCAGGGAGGTACTATTCTGTTGTGATCTCGATCTAGTAGTCAACTATGCATTTATACCTAGATCCTTCTTAGGGGAGGTATCTCGACCAAGGCACTAGAGATGGTGGATGGGTCCTAACAACCAAATCCCTAGTCTCAAGGTCTGGCTGGCAGCTATACATTGTTAACCCGACCTTTCTTATTGGGGGTTGATGCCTGGCCAAGGCTCAGAGATGGTGAGGGGGCTTCTCCGTCCTGTCTCTGATCTCGTGATCCTATAGGAAACTATGCCCTCATGATCAGATCCTTCTTGGTTGGGGGTGGTACCCTTGCCAAGGCGATCATGGCAAATTTTTACTGGCGAAAGCATAAACAGAATGGAGATACAGATAAAACTTGGAGAAAACTAACTGGAAATTTTATTGATGGTCGAAATAGGATTACAAAAATGTTTAAAGGCAACAAATTCTGACATTGAGGTAAGTTGAAGTCAACTTCTCGATGGGTGAGAAAGTCATCAATGTTGGATCTGGTTATGACCTGTCAAAAGAGAAAGTGAAAAAGAATGCAATAGAAGTTATTATGATGCGAGTTTATGTGGTAAAACTCCGATGATCGAAGAAACATCCACGAGTGGTTGAATGGACAACCAAGCCAAATCCACTATTTAAATAATGAATTACACCACTCGATTTCTCTTGCCTCTCTCTTGCAATGATTTCTTTTGTCTCACTCTTTATGTCGTGTATGTATCTCCCTTTTTTACAGTAAGATTATGGGTCTATTTATACCTAAATAGAACCTTAATCCTTGTTGTACAAGTGAGAAAAAGGAATTGTATTTTAATTAAAACTGGTTGTTTGTTGAAGTCGTGTCTCTTTTCCTATTTCGGAGACCTTGTGAAGATCGAGTTTGAATTTTAATGGGATTATGGTGGCATAGTACGCATGGACTTATTTCATAACCGATGCATTCTTCTAGAAGAATTGAGTTATTGCTTGATTTGAACTGGTTTGTTTCCTGTCTGGCGTTTTATCCTTCCAGAAACTCTTTTTGACACGGGAGGTTTTACGTACTGGAGTGTAATTCTCTGGCTTACTCACATATACGAATAGTATGCTGAACTGTTCTACTCGGGTTTCTCGTGCTGTCCTGAGTAAAACATAATATGCTGAGTACCCGTGTTTAGACATACTCGGGTTATTATTTCTTAGCGACGTCTTGGATGATGTCTTGTAGTTGCCAGCTTGGATGCCCGTCTGACAATCTTTTTTAGAGATTGTCTTACCAGTTGGGGTCGTATACATTTACTAAGATATACATTTAACAATACCCCCTAAAAATGTTTTTGCCGAGTAGAGTTCACTTTGGCAGAAATATTTTAATTGCTGTGAATTCTGACTAGCCCTGTGTCTTTCCCTTCTTAATTTCTCACTAATGCAGGAATAATAATCCTGAAAAAATTTACTGCATTAATGATGTGTCTTAATGGCAACCACGTATATGCGGTTCGTCTTTTCACGCGAAATCTAATGATTGTGATGTTTTGAAATCCTGACTGCTTGGTCAGCTCTTTCCACGACACATCTCCTTCTATTGTTTGGTATTTATATGGGCATTTATGAGATGCGACTCGTCGACTATCAGATACGCCTCTTACGTCAGCGAATGTCCCTTCGATTTTTCCCGCTTCTCAAAACCCTAGGGTCCCGTGTTTTTGACCATTTAAGTTGTTTTTTCAAACTGAAGAGGGCTGATCCCGCTCATTTTTCACAGAAAGAAACAAAAAAAACCCAGGTTTTCTTACACACAGATTCATCTTGATTCTTCATCGAGGCTTTTTCGGGTTTCTTCGCATCTGCTTTATAGGTCATTTCAGATGGATCTTGTTTCATGACAGCGCCTTTTTGTTATAGCTTTCGATGCGCTTGAACGTGGAGATTTTCAATTGGTTTATTGTGTTTGTAGATTATTGGGGGAAACCCTTCCCGATGAGCCTGATTTTCTAAATGTTGATGTTTTCGAGCTTTATCCTAATGTTCGTTTCAGCTTTAGCTCTAATATTCTTCCATCTCCGAGTCATTTGTTTCTGATCACAGGGTTCCTTGACGATCTAGGATGGGACAACATCAGAGTAACCATACGGTTCACAAACATGGTTCAAGCAGTATTCAGATTGGAATGTAAGTAGTTGATGGGAAGGATGTTGAAGAGGAACACAGTGCATTTTGAATTCCCTTCTCATCTGATTTTTTGAGTGCGTATGATGCCGAACCGAATGTGGTAGGGGAAGTTGAGGTCGAGAAATATCGCACTCGATTCGATCTGGATGATTCGGTTTTAATAGTTCCTACTGGTAATAGAGCCTCGTGGAACCTTCCTTCGGGCATGGTAGTAATTTATGGATCCATGTCTGCTGTGGGGTGACTCTTCCCCTCCAGCCTTTCATTGCTTGGTTCCTTGCCGAAGCGAGGATAACTCCAGCCTAGCTTACCCCGAACAACTATAGGATCCTGATGTGTATGTGGCATATATGGAACCGAATGAACTTGTCACCGCCTTCTCCTCACAAAATTAGACACTTTTATACTCTAAGGCAATCTGGTCGGACTGAAACTTACTTTCTTCTATCCAGCCAACCAGATAGCTGGATTCCTGAGGGGACGAAGGTGAACTGGGGAGTTGATATTTCCTCGGACCTTTCTCAAACAAGCACTCAAAAAATAGTTGGTTTTTTACTGGAGGGAACTTGGGACTTGAGATCGAGCTCTCATCTGGAGAAGATCGGGAAGTATTAAAGATTCCCCATTTCTTTTACTCTTCTGATCGCTAGAACAAGTTGTGGCCTACTTTCACTGGCACTGAGTTGACTAACCTTGCTCAGGCTGCCGTGCACATTCTAGAGAAAAGAAGCAAGTCCTATATTTTTGATGAGAGAAAATGATAGCTCTCGGTTTCTTTCCTCAAATTTCGGATTATCGCAGATATTGTAAGTAGATTCTCTTCTCATTTACAGTTTACTCATTTTGTTATGTCTTTTCTAACTCATTTGTAATCAGTGTATGATTCGGACATTATCTGCGACGTCCAGGCTCGTTAGGTAAAATTGACCAATCAAGCGAGTCGTAAGGAAGCTTCATGCCAAAATATGGAAGAGATTGTTTTGCCTGATGATGATTCAGATGAGGATTTCGTTGAGGCAAATGTGGAAGTTCCTGAATATACTTCTAAAGAAGTTATTCAGCCGACCGCGGGGAATCAAGCAGTCCAAGTGCCCTTTTGGAACTGATAGTGCCCCGAGAGTGTTTGAGGATGAAGACATGCAGGGAAGGCATCCTAGTTGTGCGTGTCTGGTGAGCCCAGTTCCCTAGTGAATGAAGTGCCTGCTAAGTAGTTTACTGTTGGGGATGAGGAAGGAGTTAGGGTACCCCCTGATGAGCAGGTTAATCTTCATCCTGATCTCTTTGAACACTTCCGGGATATCTTTGAGGATCAAGAAGATCCTGCAGCTGACCTCAGCTTTTTTCGTACTCGAGTTGAGAAAAAAAAGCAGTTGATTCTCCCGTTCGACCACTTTCAAAAATTCCCCGAGTGGTTTCATCCATTGATTTGAGCGATGATGATGTTGATACTAGGGGTTCCCTGAATACTCAGACAGAGGCATCTTTGGGGAGTGAGGAAATCCCAGAAAGTTTGAACAGAGACTTTCTGCCCCCCCGAGGTTGAGGATGCAAGGGTGAGGTCCTCAGGAAACTCTTCCTACCCCACCCCTAACCTCCAGGATATGTTGAGGACTATGTCGCCGGGTCAAGTTTCATTGGTGACGACCATTGGAGTTGCTTTAGGAGGGGTTCTCCTACGGAGCGTCTTCACAACGTTTTCAATAGTGCGTCCTACGTAAGTCTTTTATCCCAACCCTTTTATTAGTGCTCATTGACTTAGATTTTTAACTTACTCTTCCCTGTAGGTGGTTGCTGTGTTTGCATAGTTTGTTCAGACGCATCAACCTGATCAGATAAGGCGTTTTGAAGCACAGTTGAAGAAGAGTGAGGACAACCATGCTCGGATTGAGACGGTCAATCAAAGGAAGGCGAGCTCTGCCCAAGAGTTTACCAATCATTGTTTGGCTAATCAAATGGAGGCCGAGGAGAAAACTTCTGTTGTAGAAGAGAAAGCTGTATCCTTCCAAAATTTACTCTCTGCTGCCCAATAGTCAATGCTAAAAGCTGAACAAAAGACCGAGCAAGAAAAATCATCTTAAGAGTAGAAAATTGAAGACCTTAAGTGCCAGTCCCTGACTATCGAATCTCTTTCAAAGGAAGCCATACTGGAACTTGAAGTCCAAGGGTTGATCATTTCAAGAGGTCGCTAGCCTATGATGCCTTACTCCTTAGGGAGTTCCAACAGGGGTTGTTCTCGGCTGGTGAATTCTTCAAGGTCAAGAATCGAGCAACTGACAAACCATGTAGACTGGTCCTTGGAGTCTCTTCGGACTCAAATAACGGAATAAAGAGCTTACTGTTGCAACCATTTTAAAGAGCCTCATCCTATGCATCTGGAAGTCCCATCGGAGCATTCTCTCTCAACCTTTTATGCTAGTCAAAAGGCTGGTGTGGATGGGATGAAGCCTGACGTTGGACCGGTCCCTAGAGTTGATACAGCGAATGGATGGATAACTTGGTCGACTCAATCGCCTGGCCTTCTAATGAAAGTCTTCTCCACGAATATAAGATTGTACCCGATCCGAATATTGGCAAGAGCTCTAAATCCTCAGCCCCACCTTAGGCGTATTTGTAAAAATTTATTTGTTTAATAAAATTCCATTTTTTGCGTAGTTGCTTGTCGCGAATGTTTTTAGTATTCCATCTTAAACTGGCTAATATCGTTGTCTAAGCGACTCTTAAAATGCCGAGTATCTTATTATACTGGCTAATGCGATTTCGTATGGCAAGTTTCTTATTCAACTGGCTAACGCAATTTCATATGCCAAGTATCTTATTAAACTGGCTAATGCGATATCATGTGCCAAGTATCTTATTAAATTGGTTAACGAGATTTCATGTGCCAAGTATCTTATTAAACTGGCTAATATTATTAACCAAGTCATCTCGAAACAGGAAAATAAATTTGTACGTGTTTCATACTCGGTTGCTACCCAAACGTCACATCGAGGCTTACAATGATCATACGTTCGAGTCCTTTTGCAAGTCATTGAGGACGTCTCCTAGTTTTGTCTACGCAAGGGTTTACTGAATCATTAAGCTCTGAATTTCTTAACACAACTGCGTAACTCATCGGGATTTTTTCGACGGCGCCCTGAGCCTTTTTTCCAGAATCTGGTGCATCGGGTTTGCCTTTTGGCTAAGGTCGACTAACCTTGCTCGACTGGCATGCTCTTATAAGCTTCTCCGCCCATTCGAGGATTTCGTCAAATTAATGGCCTCGATCATTTTATTTTATTATGCAATCAATTTCTTCAGTCATATCATATGCTCATCTTTTTCGAATGTTCTTATTATCATGCTCATTTTTTGGAATCCTGTGTCGGGCTTTTATTTATAACTGTAAAACTAACAATATGAAAATCTCAGAATTGCTAAAAAATATTTTGACTAGAAAAATGAAAAATAAAAAAAAATGGAATTGGTTTCAAGGGTAGAAGATCTTTAAATATTGGGCATTGCATGGCCGGGGTAAAACCCCTCCATTTGGTCGGGTAAGCCAATATGCTCTATGACCAACTATTCCTTCAATCTTGTATGGGCCTTCCCATTTGTCAACCAACGAGCCCATAACTTTGTTCTTCATGTTCAGCGACACCTTTCTGAGCATCATGTCTCCTAACTGGAACTTCATAATCCAAAAATAAGAATTATAGTGCCGGCCCACTCTTTACTGATATGCTGTATTTCGTACTCGGGGATTTCTCCCTTTTCTCTTCCAACTCATCTAAGTTTTGTAACAGAATATCGACATTTTGATCTTCATCATATAGCTTGATTCTAGGCGACATATACGATGTTTCTACTGGGATGACAGTCTCTGTTCTGAATGCCAAGGAAAATGGAGTTTCTCCTATAGAAGTCCTTGTTGTTGTTCGATAAGCCCACAATACTTCAGGAAGTTTTTCAACCCAACTGCCTTTCTTGGCATCTAACTTTTCTTTGAGTATGTGCTTGATCATTTTGTTTACCGCCTCAGCTTGTCCATTTGTTTGAAGGTGGGCAGGTGTGGCATAGTAATTTACAATTTGGTACTTGTTGCACAACTGCCTGAATTTTTGATTGTCGAACTAGGTGCAGTTGTTAGTGATGGTAGTATTTAGGACTCCAAATCTGTAGAGTATTTTTTTTTTACAAAGTTTATGGTATTTGCTTTTGTGATATGTACTAACGCTTTAGGTTATACCCACTTCGTGAAATAATCAAAAGCTACGATTGCTTGCTTAGCTCTACCCCCTGTTCCTTCTGGCATTGGACCAATTAAGTCTAGTCCCCATATGGCGAATGGCCATGGGGATGTGAGGCTTCTAAGTTGTTTAGGGGGCTGCCGAATATCATTGGCTATCCTTTGGTAAGTATTGCAACTTTCTGAACATTGCTGTACATCCGAGAACAAAGAAGGCCAATAAAAACCTTGCCTGAGTACCTTGTGTGCCAAACTTCTGCCCCCAATATGGTTTCCTCATACTCCACCGTGGACCTCCTGTAGTATCCGGTATACATCTTCCTCTGATACACATTTTTGGAGTGTTTAGGAAAACCCTCTTCTGTACAGTTCTCCTCCAATTAGCGTGTATTTTGCTGATCGGTACCTGATACATTTTGCTTCTAAGGGATCTTTCAGGAGTATATCTTCTTCCAGGTATCTTTTTAGCTGAGTCATCCAACCGTTTAGCGGTGTTCAGATTTCTAAGAATTCAAAGTTTTTCTGCTCAACTATACTTGGTCTGAGAAGAAGTGCAACCAGAATATTTGTTGGCCTGATTGTGGTTGTTGCTGATGCTAGTTTGGACAAAGCGTCTGCCTTTTCATTCTCTTCTCTAGGGATCTGGACAATCTTGTATTCCTTGAATTTTTGGAGGAGTTGTTTTGCTATGCCCAAATACACCATCATACCTTTATCTCTTGCTTGATATTCGTCCAAGACTTGGTTGATGACTACCTGTGAGTCACTGGAAGCTAAGCATCCTGTTAGGCGTTGTACCTCTTTTAGCGTCTTTGGTGATGGCATATTTGAAGGGCTTGTATCTTCTCAGGATTCACTTCGATCCCTCTCTGGTGAACTTGGAACCCGAGGAACTTTCCTGAGGGGACCCTAAATAGGCACTTGTTCGGATTTAACTTCATCTGATACCTTCTCAGGACATCGAATGTTTCGCGCAAGTCTAAAGCGTGCTTGTCTGCGGAGATACTTTTGGTTAACATGTCGTCTATGTAAACATCCATGTTTATTCCTATTTGATGAGCGAAGATCCCGTTGACCAATATTTGATATGTTGTCCCAACATTTTTTAGCCTAAAGAGCATTACTGTGGTGAATGCTATTTTTTCTTCATCAGCTTTATTCATCCGGATCTGATTGTATCCTGAATAAGCATCCATAAAACTGAGTAATTCATGACCTGATGTAGCATCGACCAGTTGGTCTATTCTCGGAAATGGAAAACTATCCTTTGAGTAGTCCTTGTTCAGGTATGTGAAGTCCACATATATTCTCCAATGGCCATTTTTCTTTTGGATCAAAACCATATTTGCTACCCACTAAAGGTAGTTGATTTCCTTGATCGACCCTACAGCAAGTAACTTCTCCACTTTCTGCTTGATTGCCCGACTTCTCTCGAGGTTGAAAGATCTTCTTTTTTATATTACAGGTTTGGCATTTGGATCTACCATGTCTTTATGACTCCATGCAAACACATCTTTGTTTTCTCTAAGAAAATCAATAAGATCTAGCTTGACCCTTTCTTCTAAATTGGCCCTAAGTTTGACCTTCTTATCCAGTTCATCTTCCTTTAAGACCACCTCCTCTATAGGTTTGCTCTTTGATGTCTCCAGTTCTTCCCTTGGATCAAACTTGAACAACATTGATTCTTCTTGTTTGATCTGAACTGGTTGTGTTAAGGTGCATACTTGGTGTTCACTATGATCTCTGTCATTGTAAACTGAGAGATTAGCTCTTATGGCCATCTCCTACGACCCTTCGATTGTTCTTACCTCCCATTCAATTGAGAACTTGATCATTAAAGCATAGGTAGCTATTACCGCCTTTGTTCGGTTCAGGAAAGGTCGACCTAGTAGCGCATTATACGGCCAGTTGTCCAGGTCTACCACCATAAAGTCGAGTAACACTGTTTTCTAGCAATAAGCTACTCTGATCTTCACGGGCAACTTTGCTGTCCCGAGAGACCTAACCTCGACTCCCCCAAATCCTCTTAGTGGGGTATGGAAATGTTGCAAGTTCTTTCGATCCAATCTGAGCTGATCATAAACAACCATCTTGAGGATTTCTGCCGAGCTACCATTATCTACTAAAATTCTTCTGACTTCTCTATGGCCAATTCAGGCACTTATGTCGAGAAAGTCATTCGGCCGGACTTCGACCCCATGTGATTCAACTTCAGTGAATATTATCGGGTCCCATCCTTCCTTTATTCTCTTCGGATCACGCTCGACGGAATTAATATCAAAATTCTGTCTTGCTTCCACTACTTCTCGGATTTCCTATGTCCGCTCTCGGTTGCTTTTTCTAGTTGATGGTCCTCCGAAGATGGTTTGTATTACTTCATTTTTTTCAGGACTGACCTTTTTGTTCTAACCAGAATTATGATCTCTCGTTTTGATTTCTTTCTTAATTTCTGACTTCTCATCTTTCGTTAGGATTATATCTTGCAGATGTCTTTCCCGAATGAGGGTCTCTATATAATCTTCCATATGGAACCTGCAATATTTTGTTGTGTCTCACCGAGCAAATTGGGACTGTTGACATGTCTTAATCACCAGATTCTTTTCTTCTAGTATTGCGAGGATTTATTCCTTCTTTTTCTAGAGTGGGGTGTAGTTCGTATATTTTTCTCGAAACTTTTCCTTGGTCTGGCCAATATTACCTCCACTTCCCTTATCTTTGCTTCTTTTTTTGCTATTTCCCTTCTATTTTCTTTTATGGTTCTGTACCTTTGACTGGACATCCTTTTGTTCGGGTCTCCTTCCATGCATGTAGCAACCTCCTGTTGTTAACTCTTCTTCTTCGGCTAATGCATATCCTCCAGCCATATCTATCATGTCTGCATATCTCGTTAATCGAGCTCTCCTTAAGTCAAAAGGCAATCGCCCATTCTGTAAGTTATTTATGAATGCAACAATTATTGCTTCGTCATTTGCGCTGCCAATTTATAAGACGCCTGGCCAAATCTCCCTAGGTATTTTTTTAGAGACTCGTCTTTCCCTTGCTTCAGCTGAGAAAGGTAAGCCACTGACGTTTTCCTATGTACATTGCCTAGGAATTATCATGAAAAGCTTCTGCTCAACTTGCTGAAACTCCCAATACTTGCTGGATGCAATCTCTCAAACCATCTAGAACTTATGTCACCAAGAGTTAATGAAAAGTTGAGACACAACAAAGGGTCGCTGTGGGCATACTGGGCCATAATGCTTTTATATAGTCTGACGTGTTCTTTAGGATTTGTATCCTTCTTGAAATGTTCCACGTGTGGCATCTTGAATCTCTCCGGAAAAGGGTTCGTAGGACCCTGGTGAAAGGGCTATCAGAATCATCATCAGCCAATTTATTGTATCCGTATCGCTTAATCAGCACATCCATCTGGCATCTGTTATTCTCGACTTTTCGGGTTAGGATCCTGATTACGATATCTCTATCGCCCACCGACTTTCCTTGATGGTCGACCTGTGGCGTGACCGTCATACCTGTCACCATCTCCTCTTCATTCTATCCTCGAGTCTCACTAGCCAAACCTTGTAAGCCTATGGTCCTATGACAACATTTATGATGGTGTCAATCACTATCCTCTGATGATGATGAC
This sequence comes from Dipteronia dyeriana, assembly GCA_032871835.1. Lineage (NCBI taxonomy): Eukaryota > Viridiplantae > Streptophyta > Magnoliopsida > Sapindales > Sapindaceae > Dipteronia > Dipteronia dyeriana. The sequence goes on from CM065302.1 coordinate 44,093,505, forward strand.
CGATCTTTACACCGGTCATATTTACGGTGCCTATCATGACCTGCTTGACCGTGGCTTCGCCTTTGGTGTGGTTGTTCCTCAGCAGGCGTTTGACGATCCTTGTCCTGGTTGCGAGTCGTACCCCCTGTCTGGTTGATTAGGCCTGAGTTCCAAACAGCTACTGGTGCATCTGGTTCCAGCCCAACTACAACCGATCAGAGCCTAGGAGATGATGGAGGATTTGGCGGGTGCGCCTCTCCCGCAGCCAATAAATATATTCCTTACCGCGCCGCATCCTTTAGTAACTGTTGCAGTGTATCACGAAAATGATGCGCTATATCCTCGCTGGTAAGAGGGACTTACTGGATACCAGCAAGGGATATTGGTTGATTCCCGGTAGTTGTAGTGGGATCCTGAGTGGTCCCACCTATATGAGTATTATCAAGAGTTTTCTGGATGTCCTTGGAACTCTCTCTGCTTTCGTTACTAGCCATTTCTTAAATAGGTCGGAGGTTCAGCCGCCCCTTATTCTAGTGCCATTTGTTGACGTCAACTTCTCGATATGTGAGAAAGTCAACAACGTTGGATCTGGTTATGACTTGTCAAAAGAGAAAGAGATAGAGAATGCAATAGAAGTTATTATGACACGAGTTTACGTGGTAAAACTCTAATGATCGGAGAAACATCCACATGTGGTTGAATGGACAACCAAGTCAAATCCACTATTTAAATAAAGAATTACACCATTCGATCTCTCTTGCCTCTCTCTTGCAGTGATTTCTTTTGTCTCACTCTTTATGTCGTGCATGTATCTTTTTTTTTTACAGTAAGATTATGGGTCTATTTATACATGCATAGAACCCTAATCCTTATTGTACAAGTAAGAAAAAGGAATTGTATTTTAATTAAGACTAGTTGCGTATTGAAGTCGCCTTTATCTCTTTTCCTATTTCAGAGACCTTGTGAAAACAGAGTTTGAATTTTAATGGGATTCTGGTGGCATAGTACGCTTGGACTTATTTCCTGACCGGTGCAATCTTTTAGAAGAATTGAGTTATTGCTTTATTTGAACTGGTTTGTTTCCTGTCTCGCGTTTTATTCTTTCAGAAACTCTTTTTGACACGAAGGTTTTGCTTACTGGAGTGTGATTCCCGGGCTTACTCATGTATACGAATCGTATGCTGAACTGTTCTACTCGGGTTTCTTTTACTGTCCTGAGCAGAACATAATATGCCGAGTATCTGTGTTCAACTTACTCGGGTTCTTATTCCTTAGTGATGTCTTGAATGGTGTCTTCTAGTTGCTAGCTTGGATGCTCGTCTAGCAATCTTTTTTACGGATTGTCTTACCAGTTGGTGACGTGTACATATACTAAGATATACATATAACACTCATAATTAATAATAATATATCAAAACAAATTTATGAATAAAGAAAAAGAAAATAAGAAAACAAAAGGAAAAAAATTCAAAATTAAGAGGAATTTTTTCTTTCTTTCATTTTACTTTTTGAATTTTTATTTGATGAGCTTTTATTTTCTAGCTTTTTTATCAAATTGAAATAAGAAAACAAATGAAACCCAGAAAATCAAAGCCTGTAAAATTTTTTCTTTTTTCTTTTTTTTCCTTTTCAAAAAATACATTATTAAATGGGTGTAAGATTAATTGTTAGTGAGGCATTTTAGTCTTTTTGCATCGATTAGGGGTAAAACTATCTTTTTGACACTTATATTAATGTTGACTATCAACCTTTTGGTCATACGGACATTTTTTTATGTATTTCAAAATAAGATGAGAACCAAAGACCCTAATACGCATAAGTCGGGTAAAAAAGTGACGTTTCATTAAAAGATAAAAACCAAACTGTAATTCCCCCTATATATAATTGTGGAGGAAATAGCCTTTTTTAACCAAAAATATAGGGGCTTTATTAATTTAACCCAGAATTAGTAATATGATAGTTTTTACCAAACAATCCACTGTAGAGACTAAATTGCCGCTCATTTTTCGGTTTTCCCTTATTTTTGTTTTTTTATGAAATCATCTCTTCTCTCTCCGCACTTTGTCAGAAACAATCTCTACCTCTCTTCGTTATTTCTCTCTCCAAATGACTACAATTTTATCTTCGTTTCTTATACGAAAAAAAAATCGTTCAGACAAAACCCAAAACTCATATACAATTTTTGTTCTTCATTCTCTCTCTGTTTTTTTCTTTCTTCGAAACATAAAACCTAGATACAATCTCTACCTCTCATCGTATTTTCAATTTTACAGATTGGGTGTCGTATTTCATGGATTTGGCTTAGTATTTCATGATGACTCGTGATGATCCGAGTCTTTCTTTTCAAGTATGTATTTGAAACCCTAAATTAATTTGTTTCAATTGTAGTAAATGGAGAATTTAGGTTGAATAAGATTTTGACATGGTGTGTTTAATTGATTATGCGTGGTGTGTTTAATGAGGTTGCCCTGGTGTGTTTAGTTGGTTTACCCAGGTTTGTTTACTTTGGTTAGCCATGGTGTGTTTAATTGTGGTGTGTTAAATTAGGCTGTCCTGACGTGTATAATTGGTTTTGCCTTCGTGTGTTTAATTGGTTTAGCCTGTTGTGTTTAATTAATTAGGCGTGGTGTGTTTAATTTAGTTAGTCGCGATGTATTTAACTGTTGTTTGTTTAATTAGGTTGCCCTTGTGTGTTTAATTGGTTTTAACATGGTGTGTTTAATTGGTTTTGCCGGAGTGTATTTAATTGGGTTGCCCTAGTGTGTTTAATTTATTAGGTGTGGTATGTTTAATTTGGTTAGCCGTGATGTGTTTAATCGTGGTGTGTTTAATTGGTATTATTGTGGTGTGTTTAATTGACTAGGCATTGTGTGTTTAATTTGGTTAGTCATGACACTTTTAATTTGGTTTCCATGGTGTGTTTAGTTGCTTTACTCTTTTTTTTTTAACTTTTGTTAGCCGTGGTGTGTTTAATTAGGTTGTCCTGACGTGTTTAATTAGTATTGTCGTGGTGTGTTTAATTGGGTCACCCTAGTGTGTTTAATTTGGTTAGCCATGATATGTTTAATTTGGTTAGTCGTGATGTGTTTAATTGTGGTGTGTTTAATTATGTTGCTCTGGTTTTAGTTGGTTTGCCCAGGATTGTTTACGTTGGTTAGCCGTGGTGTGTTTAATTTGGTTGCCTCATCGTGTTTAATTGGTTTTGCCTTGGTGTGTTTAATTGATTTAGTCTAGTGTGTTTAATTGATTAGGCGTGGTGTGTTTAATTTGGTTAGCCGTGATGTGTTTAATTAGGTTGCACTTGTGTGTTTAATTGGTTTTACCATGATGTGTTTAATTGGGTTGTCCTGATATGTTTAATTGATTAGGCATGGTGTGTTTAATTTGGTTAGCAATGATGTGTTTAATTTGGTAAGTCGTGATGTACTTAATTAGGTTGTTGTGGTGTATTTAGTAGGTTTGCCCTTGTTTGTTTACTTTGGTTAGTTATGGTGTGTTTAATTGTAGTGTGTTTAATTAGGTTTCCCTAGCGTGTTTAATTAGTTTTGTCATGGTACATTTAATTGGGTTGCCCTGGTGTGTTTAATTAATTAGTCGTGGTGTGTTTAATTTGGTTAGTCGTGATGTGTTTACTTGTGGTGTCTTTAATTAGATTGTCCTGGTGTGTTTAATTGAATTGCCCTGGTTAGTTTACTTTGGTTAACAGTGGTGTGTTTAATTAGGTTGTCCTAGCGTGTTTAATTAGTAATGTTGTGATGTGTTTAATTGGGTTTCCATGGCATGTTTAATTGTTTAGGCATAATGTGTTTAATTTGGTTAGTCGTGATGTGTTTCATTTGGTTAGCCTTTATGTGTTTAATTTGGTGTGTTTAATTAGGTTGCCCTAGGTGTTTAATTGGTTCTCCATAATGTGTTTAATTTGTTTTCCATGGTGAGTTTAATTTGTTTTGCCCTTACGTATTTAATTGGGTTATCCTAGTGTATTTAATTGGGTTGACCTGGTGTGTGTATTTGGATTGCCCTGGTGTGTGTATTTGGATTGCCCTAAGTGTTTAATTGGTTCTCCATAGTGTGTTTGTTAGGTTGCCTCGGTGTGTTTAATTTGTTTTCCATGGTGTGTTTAATTTATTTTGTCCTTATGTGTTTAAGTGGGTTATCCTGGTGTATTGAATTGGGTTGACTTGGTGTATGTAATTGGATTGCCCTGGTATGTTTTATTTGGTTGTACATTGTTTAATGTGTGACTGGTATAATCAATTGAATTCTAAATGTGAGATTTTTATTGTTTGAAATGCAGGAATGGACCCAACGCAATTGGTAATCACTTATGGTGGTAAATGAGTGGGAAACTTGAAACAGAGTTTGTTAAAGTTCGTAGGAATTTGACGTAAGATGAGTTGTCTAGGGTGGTACAAGGCGTTGTGAATGTCAATTTAACAAGGTTTACCATTAAGTTAAGAACTTTGGTTAATACCGGTGTTAAATCACGCTTGCCCGATCGAAGATTAAGAACTTTGGTTAATACCGGTTTATAGGCAGAGAAAATGGTTTTAGCATTGGTTTCGGCAGTAAGGAAACTGTGGCCATACTTTCAGGCACATACGATCCAGGTTTTCATCGACTGCCCAATTAACCAAATCCTTCAGAAACCAGAAATTATAGGGAGATTAACTAAATGGATGATTGAGTTGAGTGAGTTCGATATTCAGTACATGCCCATGACATCATTAAAAGGCTAAGCAGTGGTAGATTTTGTAGCAGAATTCACAGAACCAAATCTGGAAGCAAAAAGAATGCTGGGTAAGAGTTTCTCTTGGAGTTTATATGTCGATGGTTCTTCAAACACTCATGGCAATGGGGTAGGAATCGTATTATGCACCCCAGAAGGAGATGATGTTGAATGTGCCATGAGATTCGATTTAAAGCAACAAATAACCAGGCCGAATATGAGGTGTTGCTAGTAGGGCTAAGGGTTTGCATATCTCTCGGAGCAGATAAGGTTGAGATATTCAGTGACTCACAGGTAGTCGTCAACCAAGTCTTGAACGAATATCAGGCCAGAGATGAAGGTATGATGGCTTATTTGGACATAGCAAAACAACTCCTCCAAAAATTCAAGGAATACAGGATTGTCCAAATCCCTAGAGAAGAGAATGAAAAGGCAGACGCTTTGTCCAAACTATTATCAGCAACAACCACAATTAGGCCAACAAATATTCCAGTTGCACATCTTTTCAGACCAAGTATAGTTGAGCCAAAAAACTTTGAAGTCTCAGAAATCTGAACACCGCTAGACGGTTGGATGGCTCAGCTAAAAAGATACCTGGAAGAAGATATACTCCCAGAAGATCCCTTTGAAGCAAAACGCATCAGGTACCGGTCAGTAAGATACACACTGATTGGAGGAGAACTGTATAAAAAAGGGTTTTCCCGAACACTCCAAAGATGTGTATCAGAGGAAGATGCATACCGGATACTACAAGAGGTCCACAACGGAGTATGCGGAAACCATACTGGGGGTATAAGTTTGGCACATAAGGTACTCAAGCAAGGTTTTTATTGGCCTTCTTTTTTCTCAGATGCACAACGATGTTCAGAAAGTTGCAATACTTGCCAAAGGATCGCCAATGATATTCGGTATCTCCCTGAACAACTAAGAAGCCTCACATCCCCATGGCTAATCGCCATGTGGGGACTAGATTTAATTGGTCCAATACCAGCAGGAACAGGGGGTGGAGCTAAGCACGCCATCGTAGCCATTGATTATTTCATGAAGTGGGTAGAAGCTGAAGCGTTAGTACATATCACAGAAGCAAATACCATAAATTTTGTAAAAATAAAATATACTCTACAGGTTTGGAGTCCCGAATACTACTATCACTGACAACGACACCTAGTTCGACAATCAAAATTTAGGCAGTTGTACAACGACTACCAAATTACAAATTACTATGCCACACCTGCCCACCCTCAAACAAATGAACAAGCTGAGGCGGTAAAAAAAATAATCAAGCACACACTCAAAGCAAAGTTAGATGCCAAGAAGGGCAGTTGGGTTGAAAAACTTCCTGAAGTATTATGGGCTTAACGAACAACAACAAGGACTTCTACGTGAGAAACTTTGTTTTTGTTGGCATTCGGAACAAAGGCTATCATCCCAGTTGAAACATCGCATATGTCGCTTAGAATCAGGCTATATGATGAAGATCAAAATGTTGATATGTTGTTATAAAACTTAGACGAGTTGGAAGAGAAAAGGGAGAAATCCCGAGTATAAAATGCGGCATGTCAGTAAGAAGTGGCCCGACACTATAATTCTCATGTTCGCATTATAAAGTTCCAGTTAGGAGACCTGGTGCTCAGAAAGGTGTCGTTGAACACGAAGAACAAAGTTGCGGGCTCGTTGGTTGACAAATGGGAAGGCCCATACAAGATTGAAGGAATATATGGTCATGGAGCATATTGGATTGCCCGACCAGTTGGATGGGTTTTACCCCGGCCATACAATGCCTAATATTTAAAGATCTTCTACCCTTGAAACAAATTCCATTTGTTTTTATTTTTAATTTTTCTAGTCAGGATATTTTTTAGCAATTCTGAGATTTTCATATTGTTAGTTTGCAGTTTTGAACAAAAGCTCGATACGGGATTCTAAAAAATGAGCATGATAATAAGAACATACGAAAAAGACAAGCATATGATAAGAACATGAAGAAATTGATTGCATAATAAAATAAAATGTTCAAGGCCGTTAATTTGGTAAAATCCCCGAATGGGCGGAGAAGCTCATAGGAGCATGCTAGCTGAGTAAGGTCAGTCGACCTTAGCCAAAAGGCAAACCCGGTGCACCAGATTCTGGAAAAAGGCTAGGGGTACTCTCGGGAAAATCCCGATGAGTTGTGGAGCTGTGTTAAGCAATTCAGAGCTTAACGATTCGGCAAACCCTTGCCCAGACAAAACTAGGAGACGTCCTCAGTGACTTGCGTAAGGACTCGATCGTATGATCGTGGTGAGCCTCTATGTGACATTTGGGTAGCAATCGAGTATGAAACACGTACAAATTTATTTGCCTGTTTCGAGATTACTCGGTTAATATTAGTCAGTTTAATAAGATACTTGGCGAATGAAATCGCGTTAGCCAGTTTAATAAGATACTTGGCACGTCAAATCGCATTATCCAGTTTAATAAGATACTCGGCGTTTTAAAAGTCACTCAGACAATGATATTAGCCAGTTTAAGATGGAATATTAAAAACATTCTTGACAAGCAACTACGTAAAAAATGGAATTTTATTAATCAAATAAATATTTACAAATATGAATAAAGTGGGGCTGAGGATTTGGAGCTCTTGCCAATGCTAGGATCAAGTACCATCTCATATTCAGGGAGAAGACTTTCATTAGAAGGCCAAGCGATTGAGTCGATCGAGTCATCCATCCATTCGCTGTAATCCATTCCAGGGACCGGTCTAACATCAGGCTTCATCCCATTCACACCAACCTCCTGACTAACATAAAAGGTCGAGAGAGAATGCTTCATCCAAGACGTCGCTATACTCGGCATATTATGTTCTACTCGGGACAACATAAGAAACCCGAGTAGAACAGTTCAACATACGATTCGTATATGTAAGTAAGCCTGGGAATCACACTCCAATACGTAAAACCTCCGTGTCAAAAAGAGTTTCTTAAAGGATAAAATGCCAGACAGGAAACAAACTAGTTCAAATCAAGCAATAACTCAATTCTTCTAGAAGACTGCACCGGTAAAAAAATAAGTCCAAGCGTACTATGCCACCAGAATCCCATTAAAATTCAAACTCGATCTTCACAAGGTCTCCGAAATAAGAAAGAAGATAAATACGACTTCAACAAGAAACCGGTCTTCATTAAAATACAATTCCTTTTTCTTACTTGTACAACAAGAATTAGGGATCTATGCAGGTATAAATAGACCCATATTCTTACTATAAAAAAGAGAGATGCATACACGACATAAAGAGTGAGACAAAAGAAATCACTGCAAGAGAGAGGCAAGAGAGATCGAGTGGTGTAATTCTTTATTTAAATAGTGGATTTGGCTGGTTGTCCACTCAACCACTCGTGGATGTTTCTCCGATCATAGAAGTTTTACCACGTAAACTCGTGTCATAATAACTTTTATTGCATACTCTTTCTCTTTCTCTTTTAACAGGTCATAACCAGATCCAACGTTGTTAACTTTCTCACCCATCAAGAAGTTGATGACAACAATAGCGATATGGAAAAGTTATTATGTGATGATCGACATATTCTGGAGGTGTATGTTAGTCTTGTTGAGAAACTTACAGCAATTGGCAACACAATTTCCATCCGCTGGTGGAAGCAACAACGTTTGGGGTTCTATGCCAACAACAGACCCGACTTTTGAAATCCCGAGCGTGAACCCTATAATTCCTAAGGGCCAAAACATTGACAAAGTGGTGGCAGAACCTTAAATGAGGATAAGAGATTGATCCCAGAGTACAATCCTCTTAGGGAGTATGTATTAGATGGTTTTGACAAATTAATGGATTTGAATCCAATAGATGGTTGTGGTCGTACCGAGTCTGTTCACACGCATTTATCATTTATGTAATATCAAAACAAAATTTATAAAACCACAACTATGCACTCAAATGTATTAAACAAGTATTATGGAAAGTTAAGGTATCGTCCACAAAGATCAAAATATAGTTATGATTAAATCATTACTTTAGTAATAAATGCAATAAAATTAAATTGAAGTTTGAGATTGTGATTACCAACTAATAAGAGTAAAATTCAATTTAAACTACAAAAATGTGATACAGAGTGATATGATATGATAAAGGCATGGGAGGTGATGTAATCACAACATATGTGATGAGGAATCCATGTGTTTTACATCACTCCCATATTGGGTTTAACTCCTCATGACAAATGTAAGAAAATGACAAAGATAAGGGAAATAGAAATTACCCATGTAAGTCCTGAAATTCCCTTGAAAGTGTGTCTATAAACGTAGAGAGGGGGTAAATAGGTTTTAATTTGACTGGTTACAAATTTCACGAATTAATCAATATTAGCAGAACTACCCCATTTTACCAAGTGTTCAAATAAATGAAAATAAACATAAAGAAATAACAACACGCTATATAAACTTGGAAACCCTCCAAATGGGAAAAACCACAGGCTGTTCAGTGCGCCACACTCGATCCTCAAAATCCACTATTGAATGAAAGTTTACAACCTAGGTTGACCTCTCTGTCACACCTAATACAGTTACTAACCCTTTCACTCTACCCAACAGGCCTATTATAGTGATTTTGGATCACCAACCTTGTGCACTAACCACTTAGCCACAAGCTTAATCAACAATGAAGAGATAATGACAATCTAAGTGAATATGCAAGAATATTCTATATGCAAAAATGCTAGGTCAAAACATTCATGCTTATCTAGGATTAATAATGACAAGAAAAGCAAATCCTAGATATCAATGTTTTAAATACAAAGGCAAGAAGAATTAGCTAGAAGGGTAAAACGGTCCTAAATTCTAGCTATCACTAATCAATACTCTTAACCAACAACCAATACCACAAGCATGTCATAAAAGCTATTAAGCACACAAGCATGTATTTAATTTGCAATAAAAGCTAGAACCTAGGTATACATGTCATAGTAATGAAACTATAAAGTCTAGAGCATGTAGAGAATACCTAGTCATGAAAAAACAAGAGACTCATGCTTGAAAGATGCTTGATGATTATGTTTTGAAGTTTGATTGAGTAAAAATGGCTTATTGGAGCTTCTCTCACAAAGAAAATCTTACCTCTCTCTTAAAATAGGTTTGGAAGCTCTAAAAAACGAGTTTAGAGAAGATGACATATTTATATAAGCCTCTAAAAGAAACTACGTCGTTTTCAAAACATAGCTAAAAATGTTGTAGTGTGCAGGTCCATACCCGCTTAGTGACCGGTGCATATCGGCGCATGACCATGCATATTCATGCAAATGTCCGCGCATGGCTGGAGACCTAGAGATGAAAAAATCATCACCTAGTGCAATGCGCGGGTATTGCACGGGCCCCAAACCGCACAAGTGTTTGCGCATTGACCTGACACCGAGAGGTAACATAATTGTCACCCAGCCTACTGCACGGGTATCCACCTGCGCATTACCCTGTTAACAAAGGATCAAAGGGACACAAGCAAGACCAAACACAAAGCAATCCAAGCAAGCAAGAGATAGACAAATAGAGTACACACATAGGAAATAAGCACTAATGCAAGGTAATTAAGACATGCATACGAGTGAGTTTGTGCACTAAGAACTCTTCAAAGTAATTAAGCAAGTGATATACCTTTAAAGCTTGAACTTGATCACGAGCAAAGCCGCTCTAAACTACCCTTACATAATTATCCCCAAATGTGGTTTGTCAACTGAAATAAGCTAATCAAAAACTGAGGAACTTACAATCTCCCCTTTGACTATTTCATGATAAAACTACTCACTCACAAAGTATCCTCACAACAAAAAGAAACAACAAGAGGTCAACAGACACATTATATATTACAAGAGATACCTAAAGCTAAATCTTCAAATCTTCTTTCTCTTGTAAAATGATCATCTCTGCAAAACAAGGAACTACACTTTCCAAGACAAGTGTATATGAGGGATTAAGATATATAAAAAAAAACAAGCGCAATATGCATGAAATAGAAACAAGTAACATGCAATCAACAATGCACATGCAAATGCTCCCCCAAAAAGAGTCAACTCCCCTTTAAAAGGCATTCTCCCCTTATATGCAAAAGCAACACAAACTCTCCATAAATCCAACATTACTCCCCCTTTTTGTCACATGATAGGCAAATGAGTATTCTCCAACCGGGATGCTTTAACAAAGAGAGATATTTGCAATGTAAATGCTTAAACATATACAACAACTTTATGCAATTTAATGAAGAGAGAGAGAGAAATCCAAGGAAGTTTGATTTTTGGAACATGTGTGAAAAGATTGCCTTGAATGAAATACATGCAACATCAACTTCCAAAAGCATGGTATTTGGCAAAGGAAAAAAAAGCACATGAGGTTCCAAGAGAATTCAAACCAATTTGCTCCAATTTGTCAATGGAAAACAAGATAAAGTTTAATAAAAGATAAGAGCAACTATTAAGCTTTACAAGCTAAACAAGACATGAACGACTATTGTGCCGTTTTAGATTTTTCTGGATGAAATTCCCCGTATGATAGTAGCCTTGTTCAACAAGTAAAGAGAGAGAGAGACTATTGGATTGTGAAATCCCAGAAATGGATACAATATCCTTATGATTGAAGTCTCAAAAGTCACTCTCACACAAATTTGCAATCATTTTAAAGCATTCAATAAATTCATCATGCATATAAATTTAAGCATGTCAAAATCATGTTTTCATAATCATAGAGATAAACTTTGGGTCAATCAAATGTACTTACCAATCAAATTTCCTAGTCCAAAAATGCATGATTGAACATAAATGAGACATGCGTTTTGTTGACGTCGATTTCTGGATGTATGAGAAAAGTCAACAAGATTGGATTTTAACTATGATTTCAAAGAGAAAGAGAAGGAGAAAGTAATCGGACACAAGTTTTATGTGGTAAAACTTTGATGACCGAAGAAACGTCTACGCTGGCTGAATAATCAACCGAGCTAAACTCCACTATTGAAAAGATTTACAACTCTCGATCTCTCTTTTTCTCTCTGTATTTTTCTATATTTCTTCTATATATTTTTTGTGATGAGGTTATGGGTCTATTTATATGTTCATAGAACCCTAATCCTCTTTGTACAAGTAACTAAAGATCTTTGTATTTAATTATGATTGGTTACTTGTTCGAAGCAGTCTGTCTTCTTTCCTATTTCGGAGATTTGTATAGAGATCGAATAGGACTTTAGTGATATAGTCCAGTTAGGACTTATTTCTTTATAAAGGCGTAGTCTTTTTGAAGAAATAAAATTATTGCCTGATTAGGAACCCTTATTTTGACATTCTATTCTTATTTGACATGATTATCTTCATGTATTTTAGCGACTCTTGATTCGTGTGTGAGTTACTCGCTGGGCTTCTTTATTCGGTTTTCTTCATACTTGTCCAGAGTAAAACATATTATTAGCTGGTCCCGAATGACGTCATTTGATCCTGAGTAGAACACTTCATCAGCTAACCCCGAGCGTCACTAACTGACCCCGAGTAGTATATGACGTCAGTTGACCCCGAGTAGGTTTTGTTCAATACTTGTTTACTCGGGCTCCTCTTCTTTGGTGATGTCTTGTAGGATATTTTCTGAATGTCTATTCGGATGTCCACTTGGAAATTCTATCCTCTTTGTCAACAACATGTACGTTTAATAAAATTTACATACAACAATACCCCCTTAAAATATTTTTACCAAACAAGGTTTCGTTCCGGGCAAAAGTATTTTAATCAACTCTTCAATTTTTACATCTCTTTAATGCTAGGGTAAACGTCTTGTCATAATGGCGTGTCTTAATGGTGACCATGTAAATTTGATTTGCCTCCTCACGTGAGATCTCAATGATTACGACGTTTTGGAGTTCTGACGGCCTTGGCCAGTTCTTCTCTTAACACGTGTCATCTGCCGCTTCATTTTTCAATACCATTTATGAGAAACGACCTATGCGTCTCCCAGTGCACTGCCTACGTCATCAAATATGTCATTGATTTTTCTCACCTTGAGATCCTAGGGTTTCGTGCTATTGCCCCTTTAAATTCTTCACTAAAAGGAGTTGCGTTGGTTCATTCTCAGAGACTCAAACCAAAAATTTTTCCAACCCAAATTTCTTTATGTAGAAAATCCCTATTCTTTGTTGAAGATTTTACATCAGGTTTCTTCATTCAAGGTTAGTTTTAATGAATCCAATTTCTCGTCGTCGACTCTTTACTATAGCTCTCTAAGTGCTCGATCATGGGGATTTTTAACTGGTTTCCTGCGCTCGAAGATTATTAGGGGAAATCCCCCCCTGATGAACCTCTTTTTTTAGAAGTCGACGTTTCTGTGCTTTACCCTGACGTCCATATTAGTTATGTATCCAGTTCTGATTATGATTCATCTAGTTCTGAATCTGTCATTTCTAATCACAGGGTACCACTTCGATTAAGGATGGGAAAGCATCAAAGTAAATATGAAGTCCATAAGCACAACTCGGGCAGCATTCGGATCAGGGAGCAGACAATTGATGAGAAGGACATCGAAGAGGCATTCAGAAAATATCGTCTCTCTTTTTCTGTTGAATGCCCGAGTGGTTGGGTAGATGAGATCGGGAAATATCGTGCTTGATTCGACTTGGATAATTCAGTTACTTTGATTCCTACGGGTGATATAGCTGTGTGGAACCCTCCCCCGGGCATGGTGGTAATCTATGAGTCCATGCTTTGTTACGGCGTTACTCTTCCTCTTCAGCCGTTCATTGCCTTGTTTCTGACTGATGCAGGGATCGTTCCAGCTTAATTGGCCCCAAAAAGCTACAAGATCTTAATGTGCATGTGGCATATATAGAGCCGAATGAACTTTTCACCGCCTTCCCTGAGTGAAATCAGGCACTTCTACATGCTAAGGCAGTCTGGTAAGACGGGGACTTATTTCCTCATGTCTAACTCGCTAGATTGCTGGGTCCCCGAGGGGACAAAGATGAATCGGGGAGTTGACACCTCTAATGACGCCAAAAAAGGGGCTTTGTATGGGGATTTCCTTCATCCAACAAATACTGGAAGAATAGTTGGTTTTTTACTGGAGGAAACCTAGGTCTTGAAGTCACTCTTTCGGCTAGGGAAACTTGGAGAGTGCTAAAAGTTCCCCATTTTTTCTGTTCCCCTGAGGTATGAAACAAGAAAAAACTTGAATTCAGCGATACTGAGCTGACCAGACTTGCTCGGGTAGCAGTTCACACTCTGAAGAAGAGGAACAAAACTTATCTTTTCAATGAGAAGAAGATGATAGAGCTTGACTTCTTTAGCCAGATTTTAAGTTACCACAGGCGATGTAAGTGATCTTTGTACCTTTTTTTTTTTTTTTTTGCTTTTTATATTTTGATGCGATTCCTCTTTTTCTTCTAAGTGTATGACTCGGACATCGTCTACGATCAAGTGAAGTCGATTCTTCAAGCGAGCTAAAAAGAAGCTTCTAATCAGAGCAAAGAGGTCATTACCCCACCTGAGTCAGATGAGGACCTTGATGAGGCTGATGAGCAGATTCCTGAAAGTTTCCCCGAGAAAGTCAACAGACCGTAGGGGAGTATAGTGGTCCGAGTGGTCATACTCAGGAGTTGTCTGAAGAAGAAGGGAGGCAGGGTGAAGGTTTTAGTGAGGGGCATGGTGAATCGAGCTTCCCGGTTATGGTCCCAACCGAGCAGACATACGCCGGTGATAAAGGTAAAACCTTTAAGGGACAAGTAAATACAGATCCCGACTTTTTCGAATTCTTTTGGGATAATGTTCAGGAAGATCCCTCAGCTGATCTCGACTTTCATCGCTCTCTGGCAGAGAAAATGAAGGCGATTGATTCTCCCGCTAGTCCTCATAAGGTTCCATGGGTGGTTTAATTCATTGACTCCAGTGATGAAGATACCGGGGCCGAGATTCCCCCGAGTATTGATGTTGAAGCTTCGATTGGCGTGTAGACTTCTGACCCGAACAAGGGTTCTTTCCCCCAGAGGTTCAAGATCTAAGGGCTGAATCTTTGAAAGGTCCTTCCTATCCTTTTCCCCAGGATATGCCTAGGGCGATGTCATCAGGTTAGGCTTTCATCGGGGATGATCATTGGAGCCACCTCAGAGACGCTTCTTTGACGAGTCGTCTTTAGAATATTTTTAACGGCGCATATTGTGTAAGTTTTATTCCCAATTCTCAATTGTCTGGCTTGCTTGCTAGATTTTTAATTAAACTCTTTTGTAGATGGTGGCCGAGTTTGCTGAGCTGGTTCAGACGTAACAGCATCAAGCCGATCGAATAAGGCGTTTTGAGGCTCAGCTGAAAGAAAGTGAATATAGCCGTGCTCGGGTTGAATCGGCTTATCAAAAGAAGGTGGGATCAGCCCAAGTGTTTACCGATCACTGTTTGGTGAAGCTAGTGGAGGCAGAGGAAAGAGATTCTTTGGCAGAGGAAAAGGCTATGTCACTTCAAAACTTGTTGTCTTCTGCCCAGGAATCGATGCTTAAAGCTGAACAGGAAGCGGAGCAGTCTAAGTCGGCGTATGAACAGAAGATTTAAGACTTGGAACACCAGGCTTTGACGATCGAATCCTTATCCAAAGAGGCCAGGCTGGAACTTGAAGTCCAAGGGTTTGATCGTTTTAAAAGATCCGTTGCTTACGATGCCCTTCTTCTTCGGGAATTTTAGCGAGGACTAGTTTCAGCTAGCGAGTTTTTTAAGGTTAAAAATCAGGCAACTGAAAAACCCTAACCAACTGGGAGTTGTAAATCAAGAAGCACATGGATCGATCCCTGGAATATTTTCAGACTCAAATGAAGGAGTGGACAGCTTATTACCGTAGTCGAGGCAAAGAGCTCCATTCCATGCATTTAGAGGTTCCAACCGAGCACTCCCTCTCGACCTTTTATGCCAGTCAGGAGTAGGTCGTGGAAGGTGTGGTGCCTGATGTCGGACCAATCCCGGGAGAAAATTACAGTAAATGGATTGATGATTCGGTCGATACGATCACTTAACCTTTCAATGAAAGTCTCATCCGTGAATACAAAATGGTGCCCGACCCGAGCATCGGTAAGAGTTCAAAATCCTCCTAACCAAATATTTTAGAAATTTTACTTTTGTAAAGATTCTTTGAAATGATTCTTTAACGATTCTGTAAAGATTTATCAATAAAATCCCGAGTTAACTGTAAGTCTGAAAACTGAGTGGTTTGATCTGGTTCATTGCTCACCGAGTATCTTCTTTAACTTGATTCTATTGTTGCCGAGTATCCTATTAAACTGGCAATTGCAATTTATGCCAAGTATCTTATTAAAATGGCTATTGCAATTTATGCAAAGTATCTTATTAAACTGGCTGTTGTAATCTTTATGCCAAGTATCTTATTAAACTGGCTGTTTTTATCCGAGTAACTTCACCGAGTATCTTTTTAAAGTTGATTTTGTTACCCAGTTATTTTCAATGCCAAGTATCTTATTAAACTGACCTATACTTACCGAGTCATCTTGAAACAAATAAGTGATTTTACTAGTTTCATACTCAGGTTATTGCCCAAACATTACATCAAGGCTCACCATGATCATATGTTCGAGTCCTTACATATTACCGAGGACGTCTTCCTAATTTTTCTGTATAAGGGTTTGTGATGAGGACTAGCCAGTTGATCACAATTCGGCTAAGGTTGGAAAAGATCCAGATCCTTTAACCATTCATGGAGGACCAATGACAAGAGCTAAAGCTAAAAGGATGAAAGAAGCCTTAACTTGTTTAATGGAAAGCATTTGGAAGGAGCAAGCTAGTCGAGATTTGGTCAAGGTTCTAAGGATGCAAGAAGAGTATAAAATTGTTAACATGTTTCAAACAAGTCCAAATCCCAAAGACAAGAGTCCAGCCTTATTAGAATGAAGTATTCTAGCCTATCTTGAAGAATAAAAGGCCATTCGACCATGTTGGGTTTTGTGGGCCTATTTTATAATTAGTTTGGGCTTAATTATGTTGGGTTTTGTGGGCTTATTTTCTGATTAGTTTGGGTTTTAATTGTGTTGGGTTTTGTGGGCTTATTTCATGAATAGTTTGGGTTTTTGTTTTGGGTTTTTTTTTTTGTAAGTGTGAGTTCATGTGTTCTTTGATTAGGAATAAGGAGTTACAAAGGCTGAATACTTTATGGCCATTATTCATGGTCTAAATGTCATTTAGTTGGAGGTTACACATTTAATAGGTAATTATATTTGTGTTGTATTGTCCTTGGCCTTTGTTCTATATAAACAAGGCTGCTTTTTCTATGTATAGGCAGAGATTTGTGTAATATAAACTTATTTGAGCACTTTGTGAGTGTTTTATTTTTAAGTTCTTGCATGAACTTTGGAACTTATCAAGCTTATTCAGCTTGTGGCGTTCAACAACCTCAAAATCTTTGTTTTGCCTTTAAACTTATCAAACTTCATAGTTTGTGGCATTTTGGGGAAATCAAAGTGCTGTACTAATTAGCTTTTATCATCATTCTATTGATAAAGTGATTAGAATAGTTTCTCTTACTTCAATCTTGAACAATCGGGTTTGTTTCAATTAGTAGGAGGGTGTTAAATTGCATTCCATATGTATGATAACTCTTTAGCTATTGAGGTGTATGGTTGCTAAGTTAATGATTTCCATCAGTTTGTCGAATCGTTAAGTTGATATGCCATCATTTTGTCGAATCATTAAGCTGATATGATTTCCATCAGTTTCCTGACCCGAACATGAGAGTTGTAGTGGCGAGCTACTCTTTGCTGATATGCCATATTTCGTATTCGAGACTTCTCCCTTTTCTCTTCTAGCTCATCTAGACTTTGTAACAGCATATCAACATTCTGATCTTCATTATATAGCCTAACCCGGGATGATGCATATGACGTCTCTATGGGGATAACAACTTCTATTTTAAATGCTAAAGTGAATGGAGTCTCTCCTGTTAAAGTTCTTGTTGTCGTCTGATATGCCCATAATACTTCGGGAATCTTTTCAACCTAACTTCATTTCTTAGCATCCAACTTTGCTTTGAGTGTATGCTTGATGATTTTGTTTACTGCTTCAACCTGCCCGTTTGTTTAAGGATGGGCAGGTGTGACATAGTAATTGGCAATTTGGTACTCCTTGCACAGCTGTCTGTATTTCAGGTTGTTGAACTGGGCGCCATTATCATTGATGATAGTTTTTGGGGCTCCAAACCTTCAACCTACCCGTTTGTTTGAGGATGGGCAGGTGTGGCATAGTAATTGGCAATTTGGTACTCCTTGCACAACTGTCTGAATTTCAGGTTGTTGAACTGGGCACCATTATCAGTGATGATAGTGTTTGGGACTCCAAACCTGTAGCGTATATTATTTTTCACAAAATTTGTTGTATTTGCTTCTATGATATGCACTAATGCTTCAGCTTCTACCCATTTCGTGAAATAGTCTACAGCTACTATGGCATACTTCGCTCCACCCTCTGTCCCAGCTGGCATTGTGACAATTAAATCCAAACCCCAAATGGTGAATGGCCAGTTCAAGGGTTGTCAGATATCACTAGCAATCATTTGGCAAGTATTGCAACTCTTCGAACATTGTTGTGCATCTGAGAATAAAGTAGGCTAATAATAACATTGCCTGAGTACCTTGTGTGCTAAACTTTTACCTCCAGTATGGTTTCCACAAACTTCTCCATGGATTTCCTATAATATCCGACATGCATCCTTCTCTGATACACATCTTTGGAGTGTTTGGGAAAACCCTGTTCTATATAGTTCTCCTCTGACCGATGTGTACCTTGCTGATCGATACTTGATACGTTTTGCTTGTAGGGGATCTTCTGGGAGCATGCCTTCTTCCAGGAACCTTTTTAGCTTGGCCATCCAACCGTCTGACGGTGTTCAGATTTCTAAAATTTCAAAGTTTTTTGGCTCAGCTGTGCTCGGTTTGAAGAGATGTGCAACCAGAATAGTTTTTAGCCTGATTGTGGTCGTTGTTGATGCTAGTTTGGACAAAGTGTCTGCCTTTTCATTCTCCTCCATAGGGATCTGGGCAATCCTATATTCTTTGAATTTCTGGAGGAGTTGTTTTGCAATTTTACGATAGGATATCATGCCTTCATACCTGGCTTGGTATTCGTCCAGAACTTGGTTGACAACTACCTGTGAATCGCTAAATATATCGACTTCATCTGCCCCGAGAGCTTTGCAGACTCTGAGTCCAGCTAGTAGCGCCTCGTACTCGGCTCTATTATTGGTTGCTTTGAAGTCAGACCTCATGGCACATTCGACATCATCTCTTTCTGGAGTGCATACTAAGATCCCTGCCTCGCTGCCGTGAGTGTTTGAAGAGACATCAATATATAATTTCCATGGGAAATTTTTACCCAACATCTTTTTTGCTTCCAGGTTTGGTTCTGTGAACTCTGCTATAAAATTTGCCACTGCTTATCCTATTAGAGATGTCCTAAGGACGTAGTGAATATCGAATTCACTTAGCTCGATTGCCCATTTTGTTAGTCTTCCTGAAATCTCTGGCTTCTGTAAAATTTGCTTCAATCAGTGAGAACCTGGATTGTATGAGCCTGAAAGTATGGCCTTAGCTTCCTTACCGCTAAAACCAATGCTTGGGCCATTTTTTCTGTCTGTGAATAGCTGGTCTCAGCTAGTAAAAGCGCCTTGCTGGTATAATACACTAGCTTCTATACTCCATCTTCTGTTCTGACTAGGACTGAGCTTGCTACTAGTTCTGTAATTGATAACTATAAATGGAGTATCTCTCCCATTTATGGGTTCGAAGGGATGGGAGCCTGCTCTAGGTACTCTTTGGTTTTTAAGAATGCCTGCTCGCACTTTTCGTTCCATTTGAGTCCTTTTCCTTTTTTAATTGCTCTAAAAAAGGGTGCGCATCTGTCTTTGGCCTTTGAGATGAATCTTCCCAATAATGCTAAACACCCTATTAAGCGTTGTACTTCTTTTAGTGTCCTTGGTGAGGTCATTCTCTGCAGGGCTTGGATCTTTTCAGAATTGACTTCGATTCCCCTTTGGTGAACTTGGAAACCCAGGAACCTTCTTGAAGGAACTCCGAATAAACATTTGTTCGGATTCAGCTTAATTTGGTATTTCCTCAAAACATCAAATGTCTCTCGTAGGTCTGAGGTATGCTTGTCTGCCTAGATGCTCTTGGTCAACATATCATCAATGTATACTTCCATGTTTCTTCCTATTTGCCGTGTAAAAATTCTGTTGACCAGCCTTTGATATGTTGCCCCTGTATTTTTTAATCTGAAGGGCATTACTGTGTAACAGTACAAGCCCTGATTTGTTGTGAAAGCTATTTTTTCTTCGTCAGCCTTGTTCATCCGGATTTGGTTATATCCCGAGTAGGCATCTATGAAGCTGAGCAATTCATGGCCTGATGTAGCATCCACCAGTTGGTCTATCATTGGAAGTGGAAAACTGTCTTTTGGGCATGCTTTGTTCAAATCTGTGAAATCTACGCACATTCTCCATTGTCCATTTTTCTTTTGGACGAGGACTACATTAGCTACCCATTGAGGGCAGTTGATCTCTTTAATCGACCCTACAACGAGTAGCTTTTCCACTTCTTGTTTGATTGCCTAACTTCTCTCGAGATTGAATGACCTTCTCTTTTGTATTACTGGTTTTGCATTTGGTTCTACTGCGAGATGGTGAGATATTATTCGGGCATCTATCCCGACCATGTCTTCATGACTCTAGGCGAACACATCCTTGTATTCTTTGTGCAGATCAATGAGGCTTTGTTTAACTTTTCCTTCCAAATTGGACTCGATCTTGATCTTCTTATCTGGTTCATCTTCTTTCAATATGATTTCTTCGACCAATTCATTTTTGGATTCCTTCGACTCTTCCCTTGGATCAAATTCAAATGTCAGTGACTCTTTGTTCTGACTCGGCTGTGTTATAGTGCATACTTGTTCACCATCATTTTTGTCTTTGTTTACTGACAGGTTAGCTCTTCGAGCCATCTTTTGGGACCCCTTGACTACACTGACCCCCATTTTCGATTGGGAATTTGATCATCAATGCATAAGTGGCTGTTACGACATTAGTTTTATTCAAGAATGGCTGACGCAACAACGCATTATATGGCCAATTGTCTAAGTCTACTACTACGAAATCGAGTAGTACTATTCTTTGGCAATGTGCCACTCCAATATTTATGGGTAGCTTTACCGTCCTGAAGGGACTAGCCTTAACTCCCCCGAATCCTCTGAGTGGGGTATGAAAAGGCTGTAAATCCTTTCGGTCCAACCTGAGTTGATCGTAGACTGCTACATTGAGAATATCTGCCGAACTCCCATTGTCTATACAAATTCTCCTGACTTCCATGTGTTCAATTCGGGCACTTATGACCAAGGAGTTATTTGGTCAAACGTCGACCCCTTGCGAGTCAGCTTCTGTGAATATTATTGGGTCCCATCTTTCCTTTACCCTTTTCGGGTCTGGTTCGACCGAGTTCACGTAAAAGTTCTGTCTTGCCTCCACTGCTTATCTGATTTCCTGTGTTCGCTCTCGGTTACTTCTCCCAATGGACGGTCTTGAAAAGATTGTTTGTATTACTTCATTGGCCTCGGGCTGGCCCTTTGATTTCGGCCGGAGCTGTGATCGACCCTGGTCTCCTTTTTTGTTTCTGACCTCTCATCCCTTTTCAAGATTACATCCTGAAGGTGTCCTTCCTGAACGAGGGTTTTTATGTAATCTCTGAGCTGGTAACACTTGGAAGTCTCATGACCGGTTTCTTTATGGAATCTGCAGTATTTGGTTGTATCTCACCGAGCAAACTGAGAATGTCGGTGTGGCTCTTTTACCAGAGTTTTCTCTTCCAGTATGGCCAAGATTTCCTTCTGCTTTTTTCGAAGAAGGGTGTAGTTGGCGTATCTACCTTAGAATTTCTCCGTGGTTTGTTCAGCATTACGACCGTTTCCTTCGTCCTTGCATTTTTCTTTGTCATTTCTTTTCTGTTTTCCATTTTGGTTTTGTACCTTTGACTCGGCGTCCTTTTTGGGTTTTCCTCCATGCATGTAGCATCCTCCCGTGGCTAACTCTTCTTCTTCGGCTAGTGCATATCCTCTTACCATGTCCATCATATCTGAATATCTGGTTAGACGGGCTCTTCTTAGGTCATAAGATAGTCGTCCATTTTGTAGGTTGTTGATGAAGGCAGCAATTATTGCTTCGTCGTTTGCACTGTCGATTTCTAATACCGCTTGGTCGAATCTCCCCAGGTATTTCTTCAACGACTCATCTTTTCCTTGTTTTATCTGAAAAAGGTAAGCCATTGATTTTTTCTTATGAACGTTGCCCAGAAATTGTCTTGAGAAACTCCTGCTTAGTTCACTGAATCTTTCGATACTCGCTTGGGGCAATCTCCTGAACCATCTTGAGCCTGTGTCTTCTAGAGTTTTTGGAAAGTTGAGGCATAGTAAGGGGTCGCTGTGGGCATACAGAGTCATAGCACTTTTATACCGCCTAACGTGTTCTTTAGAATCCGTATCCTTCTTGAATTGCTCCATGTGCGGCATCCTGAATCTTTCTGGGAATGAAGTCCCCAGGATGTCCCTAGTGAATGGATTGTCAGAATCTTCGTCAGATAGGTTTGACCAGCGCATCCATTTGACGCCTATTGTTTTCGACTTCTCGAGTTAGGCTCTGAATTACGACATCTCTATCTACCACCGGATCTTTATGATGGTTAAACAGCCGAGTGACAGTCATTCCTGTCTCTAGCTCTTTGCTTTGCTGCCGAGTCTCATGGGTTGATTCTTGCAAGCGTATAGTTCCATGATGGCGCTTTCGATGGTGCCGATCACTATCTTCTGATAACGACTGATCCCTCTGTCGGTCATGCTTGCGATGTCTTGCACGGGCTATCTGATCATGGTTCTGCCTCTAGCGTTGTTGTTCCTCTTCGGGTGTTTCATGTCCAGCCTGATTAATTGGAACAGAGTTCCTTTTGGCATCCGGTGCATTTAGTTCTGGCCCCACTATAACCGAACGAAGCCTTATAGTTGGGAGGTTAAGAGGTTACGCTTCTTCTACAACCAGTATATCAACTCCTTCCTTTACTGCGCCTACCACCAGCTGCTGTAGCACCTCACGGAAGCGTCGTGTTAGGTCTTCGCTGGTCGGAGGGATTTGTTGAATACATGCTAGGGATGTTGGTTGGTTCTCAGTGGTTGCGGCGAGATCTCGTGAACTACTGCCAATATGGACATTATCTGGAGATTTTTGGACATCCCCAGGACTGCTTCTGCTTCTGCTTCCTGCCATTACTTTTAATCGAATCGGAGGTTCGCCCCTCCTTCTAGCTCCAATTGTTGACGTCGATTTCTGGATGTATCAGAAAAGTCAACAAGATTGGATTTTAGCTGTGATTTCAAAGAGAAAGAGAAGGAGAAAGTAATCTGACGTAAGTTTTATGTAGTAAAACTCCGATGACCGGAGAAACATCTACGGGTGGCTGAATAATCAACCGAGCCAAAATCCACTATTGAAAAGATTTACAACTCTCGATCTCTCTTTTTCTCTCTGTATTTTTCTATATGTCTTCTATATATTTTTTGTGACGAGGTTATAGGTCTATTTATATGTTCATAGAACCCTAATCCTCTTTGTACAAGTAACTAAAGATCTTTGTATTTAATTATGATTGGTTACTTGTTCGAAGTAGTCTGTCTTCTTTCCTATTTCGGAGATTTGTATAGAGATCGAATAGGACTTTAGTGATATAGTCCAGTTAGGACTTAATTTTTTATATAAAGGCGTAGTCTTTTTGAAGATATAAAATTGTTATCTGATTAGGAACCCTCTATTTGACATTTTATTCTTCTTTGATATGGATATCTTCATGTATTTTAGCGACTCTTGATTCGTGTGTGAGTTACTCGTTGGGCTTCTTTATTCAGTTTTCTTCATGCTTGTCCCGAGTAGAACATAATATTAGCTGGTCCCGAATGATGTCATCTGATCCCGAGTAGAACACGTCATCAGCCAACCCCGAGCGTCGCTAAATGACCCCGAGTAGTATATGACGTCAGTTGACCCCGAGTAGGTTTTGATCAATACTTGTTTACTCGGGCTCCTCTTCTTTGGTGATATCTCGCATGATATTTTCTGAATGCGTATTCGGATGCCCACCTGACAATTCTATCTTCTCTGTCAACGACGTGTACGTCTAATAAAATTTACATACGACACATTTCAAATAAGGCAAAAAACACACTTATTGAATGAAAATTCATATAATAATATATGCATCAAAGATACTCAAAAAATTAATTAAAGAGCATAAAATTGAACATTTATTTGCTTATTGAAGTACAAGTTCGCTCTCTTTGCTTGATCTCCCCATATGTGGTCAAACGCCAAAACTCATCAATGCATATGACAAATCCCAATAGACCTACTATGAGATTTAAACTTAGTTGAATCTAATGGTTTAGTAAACAAGTTTGCCAGTTGATCATTTGTGCCCACTTGTTCAAGTGCAATGCTTTTGCTCTCAGCTAACTCTCTAATGAAATGATGTCTAATGTCAATATGCTTGGTTCTGGAATGTTGGAAAGGATTTTATGAAATATTAATGGCACTTGTTATCACAATAAAAGGGTAGAGTACCTTGCTCAAAGCCATAATCCACAAGCATTTGCTTCATCCAGAGGAGTTGTGTGCAAACACTCCCGGTGGCTATGTACTCGGCCTCGGCTGTGGATAGGGATATGGAATTTTGCTTCTTGTAAAACCATGACACAAGATTATTTCTTAGGAAGAAGCAACCGCCCGATGTACTCTTCCTGTCAACACAATTACCTGCCCAATCTGCATCACTAAAGCCAACTAAGCTAGCATTAGTCTCAAAAGAGTACTATATCCCATAGTTGGATGTCCCATTCACATATCGAATGATTCTCTTCATGAAGGAGAGGTGGGATTCATTGGGATTGGCTTGGTTCCTAGCACACACACCAAAACTAAAGGCTATATTGAGTCTACTAGCCGTCAAGTATAGCAAGACCTATATCATGCCCTGATATAGGCTTTGATCCTCACTTTTCCCACTAGCATCCTTGCTAAGTTTCAATGTGGTACTCATAGGTGTGTCACAATGCTTTGAATTCTCAATGCCAAATTTCTTCACTAGGTTCTTGGCATATTCAGCTTGGGATATGAAGATACCATCATGCATTTTCTTGATTTGCAAGCCTAGGAAGTAATTTAGTTCACCAACCATGCTCATTTCTAACTCATGAGTCACGACATCAACAAATTGTTTAACTTTCAAGTTGTTGGTGGAAACAAAAACGATGTAGTCAACATAAATTTGAGCTATGAATTGCTCATTTTTAGTACACTTGATGAACAAAGTCTTGTCAACACTTCCTCTAGAGTAGCCAATGTCAACAAGATAAAGAGTGAGGCACACTTACAAAGCCCTTAATATTTTTTTCAACCCATATAGTGCCTTCTTGAGGTGATAAACATGATTGGGGTGGTGTGGATCCACAAACCCCTTAGGTTGCTCAACAAACACTTCCTCTTGCAAGAAGCCATTGAGGAAGGCACTCTTAACATCCATTTGATGCAATTTAAACTTGTGCACACAAGATATGGATAAGAGAAGCCTAATGGACTTTAATCGGGCAATGGGATCAAATGTCTCCTCAAAGTCGATACCCTCAATTTGAGAGTACCCTTACGCTACAAGTCTAGCCTTGTTCCGTACAATGTTCCCAACCACATCGGATTTTTCCTGTAGACCCACTTGGTGCCTATCATATTAGTGTTCTTAGGCCTAAGAACTAGAGTCCAAACCTCATTTCTTTCAAATTGGTTTAGCTCTTCTTACATAGCAAGGATCCAAAACTCATCACTTAAGGCTTCATTAACCTTTTTGGGTTCAATTTGAAAGGTGTAGCAGGTATAGTTAATTTGATTGGCTAATTGACGCCTAGTCCTAACACTCTCATTCACATCTCCAAGAATGTCACTCTTGTTGTGGAGATGTCTAACCCAAGGAGCGGGTTCCTTAGAGTCCAAAGTAGGATCTCTATCAAGAGATTGATAGACCTCTTTTTCAAGAATTGACTTTTCATCACTTGAAGTCTCACCAATCTTCTCCAAAGGAGAATCATCAATCACGGTAATCTCCTTCTCATGGTTACTAACCTTTGGCCTACAATTATCTATGACCAAATTAGATGATTCCATGACACTTTGTGTCTTCAAATTAAAAGCTTTATAGGTCTTACTATTTAGGGCATAGCCAATGAAAATCCTCTCATCACTCTTTGCATCAAACTTGCCAAGTTGATCACGGTCATTTAAAATGTAACACTTGTTCCAAATGAGTGGAAGTAGCTAACATTTGGCTTCTGACCTTTCTACAATTCATAGGAGGTTTGTCTAGTATCGGGCCTTAAAACCACTCTATTTTCTATATAACAAGCTGTATTCACGGCCTCGACCTAAAGATTCCTAGGAACATTATTGCTAAGCAACATCACACGAGCCATCTCTTGGAGGACCCTATTCTTCCTCACTACAATCTCATTTTGTTGAGGAGTTTGAGGAGCCGAGAACTCATGGGAGATGCCAAGACTATCATAAAAAATTTCAAAGCAAACATTTTCAAATTCTCTCCCATGGCCACTCATAATTCTCTTAATACGTTTTATGAGAGAATCCTTCTCATTTTGAATTTTAGTGCAAAGCATTTTCAAAAGTTTCAGATTTTTCTCTAAAAAAAGTAAGTCCATGTAAAGCTAGAAAAATCATCAACACACATAAATATGTACCTCTTACCACCAAAACTCTCGGTTTGCATGGGACCTATACGGTCCACATGAAGAAGCTCTAGTGGCTCATTGGTAGTGAGATACTTACCCTTCTTATGCACACTCTTAGTTTGCTTTCCTTGTTGACAAGGTCCACACACTCCCTCAATCCTCCTATTCCCAAACTTAGAAAGGCCACCCACAATATTCAACCTCTCAAGAACTTTCAAGTCTTTGAAATTCTTATGACCTAACATTTGATGCCACAGTTCAACTTGATCACAACTAGATAAATTACAAGAGATTTCATTGGAATCTAGACAATAACAATTGTCACTTGATCTCTTGCCTTTCAATAAAACTTGTCCATCTTCTATTAGAATAGAGCAATCAACTTTGCCAAACATAACTGAAAGCCCTTCATCACTCAAATGTGATATACTAATAAGATTGGCTTGCAAGCCATCTACATAAAGAGCAGTGGGTAAGGAGGGCAAACCGGGGATATATATGTTTCCTTTTCCTAAAATCTTCTTATGTGAACCATCACCAAAGGTGACAAATTCACCATCTTCCATAATAAGAGTCTCAAAGAAACTCTTGTTTCCGGTCATGTTCCTAGAACAACCACAATCAAGATACCAAGTGTTAGAGGCTTTGTCCTTCAAGTCCACTTGGGCCACATGGCAAAAATACTCATTTTTTTAGTCCACCTAGAAGCAACATTGTCATTTCTAGGAGCCTTGGGTTCATTTGCTCTAAATTCCTAGGTGCATGCATTTTGGCTATTCTTAGCATATTCTTCTCAATCATGCTTTCAAAACTACACAACTTAATAAATTTAAAACAATTCGGCCTTATATGACCTTTAACACCACAATAATGGCAAATGAGAGTAAAGTAAGAATTCATACCATATCCTTGTGCAAGCATGGAAGACTTCCCTCTCCTTTGGGTTGTCCTTTGATGTTGAGCAGAATCTTTTTTTTTTGAAACATCCTTTGTGGTTGAGCCAAATTAGCTTCCCTTATTGTTTTTGGGTGAAAATTCCTTTGTTGACTTTGAGAGCTCTTTGGAAGTTGAGGTCTTGTTTGATGAGCTCTAGCTTTTTATGGATGAGCTTTAGCTTGAGGCTTTATTGGATCCTTCATTTGAGCTTGCTTTGATGATTTTCCAACTTTGAATGATCTCATTGGTTGGTGTGAAGCTTGAACTTCTCTAACCTCTTGACTCTTAAAAAATATGATCTTCTTCAAGGAAGTGACATCCTTGCCTTCAACATATCCTAGACCCTTCTTTTTACTAGGACTCATCCCACTTGATAGCATCTTGTCAAGTTTCTCGGTTCTGGATGTCATCTTGGCAATCAATTCTTTTGCTTCCCAAAGATCAATCTTCAAGTTCTCTTCACTCTTCTTAGTGATCACAAGCTCCAATTTCAAGCTCTCTTATAACTCCTTTCCATTTTTTACTTTCTCATCCAAGTGAGTTCCCGTGGAAGTCAACTCGAGATTCTCATTTTTCAACTCGTGAATGTCCTTCTTCTTCTTTAATCTAGACTTTTCAAAGAACTTCATAAAGTCCATATAGTCCATTTCCTTATCAATCTCAAACCTAGAGTTAGAAGAGGTACTCTCATCACTAGAGTCATCTACTTCTTCCTTATCGCTCACAACTTCCTTGCCAATATGAGATGTTGTGAAGGCAATGAAGTTTGCAACCTTATCTTCATAATTCAAAGATTTTTCTCCCTCTTCTAAGTCTTCATTATCGCTTAAAGTGGCTGACATCGCCTTCATTTTCTTCATTTTCTTCAAATTTGCACATTCTGGAGTAATGTTACCAAAGCCACTACATTCATAGCATTGAATGCCCTTCTTAGAGTTACTCTCTTAAGACCTTTCCATCTTCTTGAAGGGAGTTTTCTTATTCACTTCTTTTCCCTTGGACCTAAATCCTTTCTTCTCAAACTTCATGAATTTCTTGAATCTTCTAACCATGAGGGCCTTTTCTTCTTCCGAGTCCTCTTCCTCTTCTTCAACCTTTGAGGTCTTCAAGGTAATATTTTTTTGCTTCTTTGGAGGTGTGAGTGTGGTGGTCCATCTTAACTTATAAGCTAGAAGTCTTCCAATGACTTCACTTGGCTTTATATTCTTTGTATTCACTATTCTCCTCAA
Organism: Dipteronia dyeriana; assembly: GCA_032871835.1. NCBI lineage: Eukaryota > Viridiplantae > Streptophyta > Magnoliopsida > Sapindales > Sapindaceae > Dipteronia > Dipteronia dyeriana. Next base: position 44,122,181 of record CM065302.1, read on the forward strand.
GTGCCGTCACCTCTGATTGGAACCTTAATGGAAGTGACCTCATAATTTTTTGCTTGATTCTTCTATCCGAATAGGGGTTCACCAAGTTGATGGCTTTGGTTGACAATATCCATCAACTTTACTTGAAAGTCATTGAAGCATTCATGCTCCTCCATCATAATCATCTTAAATTGCATTTGGAGGACTTGGAGCTTTGATTCCCTGACTACTTCGGTTCCCTAATGAGTCGTTTGAAGAATGTCCCAAGCCTCTTTTGCAATCATAGTGTTTTGGACCAACTTGTATTGATTATCGTCCATCGTGCAAAGGATGGCATGCATAGCCTTGTTGTTCCACTTGGATGCTTCAAACTCTTGAGTACTCCAACTAGACTTAGGCTTGAGAGCTTCTACATCATCGGCAGTCATCTTCGGAAGAGCATAACCATCTTCTATTGCCATCCAAGCCTGGTCATCAATTTGGCAAAGATATGATTCCATCTTGCCTTTCCAAGACGCATAATTCACCCCATTGAGCAAAGGGGATCTTGTGCTTGAGGCTCCCTCATGACTACCACCATTTCCACTCATAGTGTTTGAGGGTAATGAATGTAATTCAAATGCAATGTCACACAACAAAGAACAAACAATCAAAATGCGCAAGACACACACAGAGCACGAATCATCTAAGTATATCTAGGCACCTGCTCTAATACCAATTGAATTTCCCTAAAAAGTATGTGTCTATAAATCTAGAGGGGGGTGAATAGGTTTTAATTCGATTGATTAAAAATTTTGTGAATTAATCAATTTTAGAAGAACTACCCCATTCTACCAAGTGTTCAAATAAATGACAATAAACATAAAGCAATAACAACACACAATATATACTTGGAAACCCTCCAAATGGGAAAAACCACATGTTGTTCAGTGTGCCCCACTCGATCCTCAAAAATCCACTTTTGAATGAAAGTTTACAATCTAGGTTGACCTCCTATCAAACCCAATACGGTTACTAACCCTTTCACTCTACCCGACGAGCCTTTTATAGTGATTTTGGATCACCAACTTTATGCACTAACCACTTAGCCATTAGCTTAATCAACAATAAAGAGATAATGACAACCTAAATGACTATGCAAGAATATTCTATATGCAAAAATGCTTTGTCAAAACAATCATGCTTATCTTGGATTAATAATGACAAGTAAAGCAAATCATAGATATCAATGTTCTAAATGCAAAGGCAAGAAGAATTAGCTAGAAGGGTAAAACCATCCTAAAAGCTATTAAGCAACACAAGCATGTATTTAATTTGCAATAACAGCTAATACCAATAACTAATACCACAACCATGACATAAAAGCTATTAAGCACACAAGCATGTATTTAATTTGCAATAACAGCTAGAACTTAGGTATACATGTCATAGTAATCAAACTATAAAGTCTAGAGCATGTAGAGAATACCTAGTCATGAAAAAACAAGAGACCCATGCGTGAAAGATGCCTGATGATTATGTTTTGAAGTTTGATTGAGTAAAAATGGCTTATTCGAGCTTCTCTCACTAAGAAAATCTTATCTCTCTCTTAAAATAGGTTTGTAAGCTCTAAAAAAACGAGTTGAGAGAAGATGACATATTAATATAAGGCTCTAAAAGAAACTACGTCATTTTAAAAACATTGCGAAAAATGTTGTAGTGCATGGGTCCATAGCCACGCAGTGACCAATGCATATCAGCGCATGACCATGCATATTCGCGCAAATGTCCACGTATGGTTGGAGACGGAGATATTAAAATATCATCACCCAGTGCAATATGTGGGTCCCAAACCGTGCAAGTGTCTGCCCATTGACCTAACACCTAGTGGAAACATATTGTCACCCAACCTACTGTATGGGTACTGCATGGGTATCCACCAGCGCAAAACCCGTGCACTTCCCTGTTAACAAAGGGATCAAAGGGACACAAGCAAGACCAAACACAAAACAATCCAAGCAAGCAAGAGATAGACAAATAGAGCACACACAAAGGAAAATAAGCACTGATGAGAGGTAATTAAGACATGCATGAGAGTGATTGTGTGCACTAAAATCTCTTCAAAGTAATTAAGCAAGTGATATACCTTTAAAGCTTGAACTTGATCACGAGAAAAGCCTGTCTAAACTACCCTTACATAATTATCTCCAAATGTAGTTTGTCAATCGAAATAAGCAATCAAAAACCGAGGAACTTACAAACCCTTATTCCTTCTAGCTTGAATCCAACCTCCAATGTCCTTATTGAGTAGAAAATGATGAAGATAATGTATGGGTTTTGGATGACCTGGGAGAGAATAGTTCATAGATTTAGAGAGAGAAAAATGTGATGTAAAATGGTGTGTGGGCGTGTGGGAATAATCAAAATCCAATATATTTATATGTGTCTTAAAATGGATATGTTTTTATTAATGTTGCCGCATCTGATGCATGTAGTGCACTGGTTGTGCATTGGTAAGGGACCCGTGCTCTCTTCTTCTTGCTTTCCAGTATGGGCAATGTGCATGGGGTTGTGTACGTTTAGTGCATGGGTAAGGTACCCCTGCACTAAGGCCTTCAATTCTTCCCTTTTATGCACCAATTTGATCTTTTAGATTTGATTCTCTGATTTTTACCTAATGCTTGTAATTGTAATGAAAGAGTTATAAGATACAAAAACACTGGAAAACAAGACAAATGATACGGATATGAGGGCCAAAGTATGTGACAATTTTGGCTCGATCAAATACCCCTAAACCCAACCTTTACTCGTCCTTGAGCAAACTTTAAAACAACACCAATAAGACATGAATAAACATGACTCGATCTAAAGTTTTTGTAGACTCGAAACAAATAATTCAATAAGCCGCATGTCCAACCGGTGATAAGATGCATAGATGTGTGATAGAGAGAAGTAGACATATGCAAATTGTTCTAAAACAACTATAAGGCACTAGAGGGAAACTCGTACTATCATGAATCTCGCACCTAAGAGTGCTCTCAAATCGGGAACTACTAACTCCCATACCTTGAGCATAATTCACTTCAACTCTAATCCTCACTCGGCTTAACTCTCTTTATTCCGCTCAGAATCCTAAATTCACACTCATGCAAGGTATGTAAAGATGGAATTTAAGCATGTAATTCTAATGCATTGAATACAATGTATATTTAAAAGACCAATAACATCTGTGAACTAACATAAGAAGGATTCACTGTGACAAAAATATGGAAGATCAAGCATCAACAAACATTCCTAATCAAAACATATCATAGAACAAATAGGACTTTCCTCTTAGGTTGTACCGGTGCCATGGGGTTAGATGTGGTAAATAAAGAAATATGGAAATTTGAGTTCAAAAGTCACCAATCATGCTAAATCATACTCACAAACCCCATACAATGCTCTATTTAACTTCAGTTACAAGCTAGCGACTAGGCATTTACATACATACACATTTGTGCTTCCCAATTGTACTCTACATAATGAGTACTTTTACATTTATTTCACAAGGCTTTTCTTTTCTCTTATTTTTTTTTTTGCCTTGCCTTTTCTTTTCGCATTGATTTTCTTTCTTTGCTTTCTTTTGCACAACTTCATTTATCATTTTGACAATTTGGCTTTTAAGTGCACATTTTGGCACTTTTACATGTTGGGCCATTTCTTGCACATTTTACATAGATGACTAAGTACATGTTATTTCAACATTAGAGTTTACACCTTTCAACTACACAATGCAACACTCACACCCCACTTGGTTGACAATAAAGGGTAGGCTTGTGTTTGACTATGGCTATATGGTTTTTATTGGTTCCAAAAGAAAGGTACATGTTTGGCCTCAAAATTGGCTTGGAAGAACACATAAGGGATAAAGGAATATGCTTAAGCTTTTTAAGTGGTTAATTTCAAACAAATTGCCTAAGATCACTTCCATAATTAGTCTACCAAGGGAATGAATACATCCATCAAGCAATCAACTATATGTAAGAGTTTTAAGTCCAATGGCTTGTGATGCAAATGACGAGAGAAGTGTTTAAAGAATAGAACAATTATACACTCAAATATGATTTTTAATAGGCTTGTATTTGTGAACTCTCGAGTTTTCTTCACTATTAGAACAAGGTGCAAGAGCACCGAGTCCCCTCAAGTTGTACACACAAAGGATGGGACTAGCCAATGACATGCAAGTGAAATCCAAAAGTGAAAAATATTTGCTATACAAGCTCAAAATGCACTTGTTAGGTTTTAGATTATGTTGGCATTAATTCCATATCAAAATGATGTTTACTTGTAATGATTTAGTTGTTTAGATTCATGATGATCAAGCTTCAAAGAAGAAGGAACAACTAGTCAAAGAAAGTTCAAAGTCTTCAAAGAGAAAGGATACTATATTGTTTTACAAAGGTATATTAAGACCTTATATTTATCTTACAAGGCTTAGGCACACACACATAATTCACACATTTGTGTCTCTACATAGTTGTGCACCATTATAGGCACACACACATAATTCATACATTTGTTTCCCTTCATCATTGTACACCATTATAGGCACACACATACAATTCATTCATATGTGTCCCTACATCATTATGCCCATTTATAACACAATCACACACTTGAAGATGAATGCTCATGAATTGGTATGAAAAATAACAAGCTTTGGAAAAATGCATGATTGGAGACTATCTCTATGTAGTTTGCATTCTAGTGTGAATTGTGTTTGTATATGTATATGTTTGTATAACATGGATATTGAACTTGATTTTATTCTTAAATCATTCTTGATTGAGTTCTGGTCATTTCAATTACTCATACTATTAATTTCAAGTTCTAAGTCAAAAGATACAGCTCTTTCAACTCATGTTACATACATTGTCTTCGTCTTCGTATATCGAGTCTAATTATTATTTTCTGGGTTGAGTATCTTATATTTCCATGTCCATCAGAGAGTTAAAGTTTGTAATCCGTAAACAGATTCGAATTCTGAGTTTGGAGGCCAGAGAACAGTTGAAGAACGCGAAGGGAGGTCGAAAGAAAAAGAAGACAGCACCAAGCTCTTCTTCCCCGAGATGACGCGTGAGCATCTCGGGCAAGAAGGCTTGCTGTCCCGAGATGCCCATATGCCATCTCGGGTAGCAAGTAAGCTTTGTTGCTTCTTGTCCCTTTTGGTCATTTCAAATGTCCCTTTTCCTTCTCCTTTATATATCCCTTCCCTCTCATATTTCATTCTAAGAAGAGATTCAAAATTTGAGTGCAGAATTTTCTCCCAAATTTTCTCACAATCCAAACACTATAACTTCTTCATTTTAACTTCGATTTGAGTGATCCAGAGTTGAGAGTGTTTGTCTATTCATCCTCAATTTTTTGTCTGAAGGTTTGAGTTAGTTTTATTGCTGTTTTTGGAGTCTAACCTCATAAAAACAGGACTGCAGCAAATCAACTAAGGTATTGATTTTCTCTCAAAGTTTTCTTTTAAAACTTGGTCAATTACCTTGGGTTTTCTTCTTCAACATATATATATGTCTTGTGATTGTTTTGATTTGAGTTTTGAACTCATTTAAAGCTAGATTGAGTTTCAATTGAAATCTCACATGTCGAGTTAGGTTTTGATTTTGCCTATGTTTTCACATGTTTGAGATTGTATTGTGCTAGCTTTGATTCTAGGACTATTTAATGATCTTTAATTGATTGATTTTATGAAAAATAGTTCCTCACATATATTAGGCTCTCTTTGGCCGAAATCTCACAATAATACATGTGCTTGTGTTCTTTTGAGCTATTCAGGTGCTTTGATGACTCTATGAATAGAAAATATGCTCTAGAACTCTTGCTTTAGTCTAAATGACTTTGTCACATGATTTTAGCATGTTTTTGGTATATGAGATTTAAACTTGATTATGTATTAATTGAACATATCTTGTGACTCAAATTTAAGATCTATGCATGTATCTAGGTTGTAATTAATGTTGAACATATCTTACATGATCTAGATGGATTAAACATGTATGATTGACTAGACTACATTTGTTTTGTGCATTCATGCTTGTTTTGTCTTTCATTCCCTTTTGTTGTATGTATATATCATCGTATAACACAAGAAAATTGGAAAGAACTAAGATTACCGAAAGTGGAAATTAATTGCATCCCGTTGTGAAAGCCAAGTCTACCTCAAAAGGATCCAAAGCTTCAAAGACAAAAGATTTAGGGATCTTTGGAACAAAGAAGATATTTCAAGAGGTGGCATTGACTTTGGTAAGTGTAAATATTCTTATGTTCTTAAATGCTTAAAGGATAGAAAATGGGAATCTTGGGTGAGCATGTTAGGAGCTGTAAATTATACTCTTGTTAGAGAGTTTTATCTTGAATATAAGGAAAGTGCCACCTTGTTAGATGCATTCATGGAAATTAGGGGTAATGCGTTTAGAGTTAACCCGGAAAACTTTAACAAGTTTCTTGGGCTATCTAATGATATAGATTCTAATTTTCTAGATGTGTATATTATTGAGAATCTAAACATCATAGGTAGAAGTCTTTGTGACAATGCTTCCTTTGAGTGGAAAAATAGGGCATATATTAGTCAACATGAGTTAACTAAGGCTAGTGCATTTTGGTATCTATTCATTTGCACTAACATTATTGGATCTTCAAACTCAACCGAGTTCAATAAGAACAAGATCAAAATAGTGTATGCCTTGGTAACTAATCAACCTATAAACCTTGAAGATCTTCTCATGTATTACATTGATAGTGCGGCTTTCTCTACTAGAGGTGATAAAAAGCATGCATTACCGGGGTTTATTACTTCATTGTATTTAGCTCGTGGGATTAAGAGTAGAGAAGATGATGTGTTAGTTCAACCCTTGGAAAATTATTGTGATAAACGTGTGTCATACATTTCCTATAAGAATAAGGGTAAGACTTGTGATACTTTTGGACTATTTTGTAGTTCTCAAGTTGATAGTCATGTGATTAGCACAAATATTCTTCCGGATTGGGCTATACAATTGAAGGAGAAGGTTGATGAACTCAGTGTTATAGTTCTTCAACAAGATGCTAGGATAAAAGAGTTGGAGGAGTGCATTGCTTCAAGCTCAAGACCACCACTCAAGCATTATGTTAGATCGACTACTCGCATGACTTTCTTTGGTGGAACATGTAGCTAGTATTTGAGCCTTGAGGTACATTTCTTAACTTTTTGGCGTCATTTCATGTCAAAATGTGGGAGAAAGAGATGCTAGTTGCTTAGTTTCTTTTTATGTTGTTTTGAACTTTTGAACTTCCATTGACATGTAATAATTAGTCTTAAGATTGGTTAAGAATTCTTGTGCTTTAGCATGTATTGAGGGGGAGATACATGTATTTGTGGACTTTATTGTATATTCTTATCCATATTATATGTTGCCATTTGTTTTTTTTTTCTATTGTATATGCATTGTGCTTTGAGATGATTTGTAGGTTACTTCAAGAGAAGATCAAGATGAAGTTCAAGAGTTGATGAAGATTATTTCTATGAATCTTACTCATTGTAATGTGAGGGAGTGATTTTTGTGACCTATCTTTATTTTTATATTTGTAGTAAATGTATAGGTGTTTTGACATGGAATTTGCCAAAGGGGTAGATTGTTAGGTCTTAGATTGTGTTGACATTAATTCCATATCAAAATGATTTTTACTTGTAATGATTTAGTTGTTTAGATTCATGATGATTCAAGCTTCAAAGAAGAAGGAATAACTAGTCAAAGCAAGTTCAAAGTCTTCAAAGAGAAAGAATGCTATATGGTTCTACAAAGGTATATTAAGACCTTATCTTTCTCTTACAAGGTTTTGGCACACACACAATTTATACATTTGTGTCCCTGCATAGTTGTGCACCATTATATGCACATACACACAATTCATACATTTGTGTCCCTGCATCATTGTGTACCACTATAGGAACACACATACAATTCATTCATATGTATCCCTGCATCGTTGTGCCCATTTATAAAACATTCACACACTTGAAGATGAATGCTCATGCATTGGTATGAAAAATAACATGCTTTGGAAAAATGCATGATTGGAGACTATCTCTATGTAGTTTGCATTCTAGTGTGAATTGTGTTTGTATAACATAGATATTGAACTTTATTTTAGTCTTAAATCATTCTTGATTGAGTTCCGGTCATTTCGGTTACTCATACTATTGATTTCAAGTTTTAATTCAAAAGATACTACACTTTCAACTCATGTTGCATACATTGTCTTCGTCTTCATATATCGAGTCATATTATTATTTTCTGGGTTGAGTATCTTATATGTCCATGTCCGTGAGAGAGTTATGGTTTGTAATATGCAAATGAATTTAAATTCCAAATTCAGAGGCTAGAGAATGGTCGAAGAACGAGAAGGGAGGTCAAAGGAAAAGAAGACATCTCCAAGCTCTTCTTCCCGAGATGGCTCGTGAACATCTCGGGCAAGAAGGCTTGCTGTCCCGAGATGCCCATGCGCCATCTCGGGCAGCAAGTAAGCTTGGTTTCTTATTGTCCCTTTTTTTCATTTCACATGTCCCTTTTCCCTCTCGTTTATACATCTCTTCCCTCTCACATTTCATTCTAAGAAGTGATTCAAAATTTGAGTGAAGAATTTTCTCCCAAACTTTCTCACCTTCAAAACACCATAACTTCTTCATTTGAACTCTGATTTGAGTGATTCAAAGTTGAGAGTGTTTATCTATTCATCCTCTATCTTTTATCTGAAGTTTTAAGTTAGTTTTATTGCTTTTTTTGGAGTCTAACCTCACAAAAAAGGGACTGCACCAAATCAACTAAAGTATTGATTTTCTCTTAAAGTTTTTTTTTAAAACTTGGTCAATTGCCTTGGGTTTTATTCTTCAACATATATATGTGTCTTGTAATTGTTTTGATTTGAGTTTTGAACTCATTTAAAGCTAGATTAAGTTTCAACTGAAATCTCACATGTTGAGTTAGGTTTTGATTTTGCCTATGTTTTCACATGTTTGGGATTGTATTGTGCTAGCTTTGATTCTAGGACTATTTGATGATCTTTAATTGATTGATTTTGTGATAAATAGTTCCTCACATGTATTAGGCTCTCTTTGGCCGAAATCTCACAATAATACATGTGCTTGTGTTCTTTTGAGCTATTCATGTGCTTTGATGAATCTATGAATAAGAAATATGCTATAGAACTCTTGCTTTAATCTAAATGACTTTGTCACATGATTTCAGCATGTTTTTGGTATATGAGATTTAGACTTGGTTATGTATTAATTAAACATATCTTGTGACTCAAGTTTTAGATCCATGCATGTATCTAGGTTGTAATTAATGTTGAATGTATCATACATGATTTAGATGGATTAAACATGCATCATTGACTAGACTACATTTGTTTTGTGCATTCATGCTCATGTCTAGTTTTTTCCATAGGATGTGTTGATCATAACATTCTATGTTGCGTGCTTGTTTACGTTTTGCATTCATGATCACCTAGATGCCTTATGAGTAGGAAGTCTTGACAATAGGTGTGATACCTATGTTGTTGAGCATGGAAGTCTTGGCATGAGTTGGGAGACCTCGAAATGTCAAGCAAGGATGTATTGCCTAGGGTTGTGAGGATCCGGAAGGGTAAGCAAGGAAGTCTTGACAAGAGGTATGGGGCCTCAGAATGTTGAGAAAGAGGGCAACATCTTCATGAGTAGGATATGAGGGTAGTTTCTAGGTGAATAGGTCACTTGAGAGATTGTACTGGTCTTATCTACTAGTGAACTTTGTTTGCCGGTGGTTGCTAACCCATGGATGTTTCCTCTGGAGGTTTACCACTTTATATCTTGTGTCAACTTTTCTCTATCCCTATCTCTATTATATTTGTATTTGTTATTTGAATACTATGGATAGAACTTTATATGTAAGTTGACTTCCTTACTATAATATCAATTGTGTATATGTGATGGTTACTTGTTTGTATCACACTTTACATGTTTTATATATTGATTAAGTATATTTAATTGATATATATATATATTGTGATACAAGTAATCTAGAGGGACAAACTTTTGTTTGTTTCTAAGGGAGTTGAAAAAGGTGTCTAACCTATTCACCCCCCTCTAGGTTAGCCTTAAGCATTTAACCGTGTTTGTATTTTCAGCATTCATACACTCGCCAAAAGCACACACTCAAGGCATCACATCCAATCTTATTAAAGCTTGAAAAGTTTGGCTTTTGCGACAAATTGAAAAATTTAGACCAAAACAACTAAAAAAAATGACTCAAAACATAAAAAGATGACTCAACAAAGGCATCTACACCCCAAACCCAAACCCAACATTGTTCTCAACGTTAAAGACAAGGGAGTCCGGCCTAGCGGCACACACCTAACTGACTCAAAAGATAAAAACCTAGGCACTAATCATGCACAATTAATGCCCAACAAAATAAAAGACTCAATAATAGGCTCATCATAAAATAAGGCATTTTAAGTAAATATGGCAATTAAGTTCAATGTTAAACCACATTAAGCATTCATTCACAAAACTGTTGGAATGAGGACAAAACGACCGCCGAACTGATTTTTATTATAAGGTAAAAATATGTACAAGATATTTGCATGAATTCAAATGATGTTTTTTTTTTTCTATATAACAATAAAAAAAACAAATAAAAAACAACATCTCACACAAAAAACAAGGCTTGGTCGAAATTTGCAAGTAGTATATATAGAAGACCAAATCCTCTCCTAAAAAGGATTTACTTGGTGGTTAAGAATCTTTCCCTTAGGTAGATTTACTTGGTGGTTAAGAATCCTTTTCTAAAAAGAATTCTATCCCACACAAAGACTTCTAATCCAACTAAATAGTGTATTGGTAACCATATTAAAGACTTCCTAATTTGATTAGATAAATAATTCCTTAATATAGTCTTTAATATTAATTATACTACCAACAATAGTATAATATTAGGAGACCATCTCTTAATAGAAAAAAAAATTGACTTTTAATTAAATATCTAATTAGTCACCAAATTAATTAATTTCCATTTAAATAAATAATAAAATAATATAATATAATTAAGCTATTCTAAATAGCCTTGCCGCCCAACACATATATATGAGCCAATATATTATTTTCTTATTTTATTAAATCCATTTGACCTTTATAAAAAGCCCACAAGTGAACTAGACCCATTCTTACAAAAAGAAACAAGTCCACATACCTCAATACAATTCTAGATGGACACATAAATTGGGCCGGTAGAATATATCAAGTGATCCATACAAGTTCGTGTGGATTGAGGATCTCGGTGGGCTATCTAAATTTAAGCTCCAATAGACACAACCCAATTATAATCAACAAATGATTCACTTAGGTCCGATCTATTTAATTTTAGTTCATTACACTAAAGAACTAAAATTGAACTCTTAAATAAAGATAGAATAAGTTGATGTTACTCATTCGTACCCTAGACAACCTTATTGGAGAAAGTGTATCCTCATAAAGAATACCAGTAATCGCCATGAGCTCAAAGGCCGTCTATAGCTTTCCAAGTTACCATATTTACTCATATGACAACATTTTGAACTTGGATACTTTGACTTGTCCAGAAACCATGTTTCAATAGACACTATTGAAAAATTAACGTTAAGATTTAATATCCAATACCTCAAAACATCCATATGATGATATTCTACTCTCATTTAATAAATGGAGCCACGATGTCCATATCTATAAATGAAGTCTTCTATCGATTAACAAATGAATACCACCAAACTATTTGGATAGACTATGCTATATAATCGTACTCATTGATAGCTCAAATGATAACACTTGCAACCATAAGTCCATCATTTATCTCAAGATTTAGATAGACACTTCGATTGTCTTCAAATGAAAAACTTTTATCTATTGACGGTTCTAGATAAAGTATTCAATGTGATCCTATTCAATGCACCCAATGCATTGGATTCTTTTGCCTAAAGACACCACACTTTGATGATTTTAGACTTATCAAAACACATTTGATCCCACTCAAATGCTAACAAAAGAATATACAACTTTGACAAGATAAAGGTGCCCAACCTTTTATCTTAAGTTGTGAATATTATTCAAGACTAACTAAAGAATTGTGTCTACCTCATACATATCTAGATGTATGAACAATTCTTTTTTTCTCATAGTCTTTTGACCTTATGATTATTTACTTTTAACAATAATAATAATTAAACTATAAATGCTATAAGATTTTTTAAACTAGAAATCACTTTATTAATATGAAAAGATTGTCAAATACAATATTATACTCTTGCTATCGAGCAAAATCCTAACAATCTCCCACTTGATCTATAGCAAATGTGTCATATCTCTCATCCCCGTGTTCTCTAGATGTCCATCAAAACTCTTTTATTGAAGAGCCTTTGCAAGGGGATCCCCTAGATTTTCTACTTACGCGATCTTGGTAATCGTCGCGTCACCTCTATGCATAATTTCCCTTATAAGGTGATCCTTATGACTTCTTGGTTCTCTCGAATTAGCCACTACTCCACTATTGTCACAATAGATAGTGATCTGCTTATTCGCATCAGGAACCACTTCCAAGTCAATCAAGAATTGGTGGAACCAGACAACCTCTTTGACATCCTCGCATGCGGCTACGTACTCGGTTTCCATGGTGGAATCAACAATACAAGATTGCTTGATACTCCTCCATATGACTGCCCCTCCTCCAATAGTAAACATAGATCCTGATGTTGATCTCCTGGAGTCAGAATCTGACTGAAAATCAGAATCAGTATACCAACGGGAATTAAATTCCCTCCAGAGTATACAAGCATATAATCTCTCATTCTCCTAAGATACTTGAAAATATGCTTGACTGCCGTCCAGTGATCAGGACCAGGCTTCGATTGAAACCTGCTAACTATGCCCACAAAAAAAAATATCTTGTCTAGTACAGAGCATTGCATACATTAGACTTCAAACTGTCGATGCATATGGAACCCTACTCATGAATTGATCTTCATGCTCATTTTTAGAAACTTGTTCCTTAGAAAGTTTGATTCCATGTCTGAAAGTTAACATACCATTCTTGGAATCTTGCATGGAAAACCCAGACAAGATTTTTTCTATGTATAAAGCTTGGTATAATGCAATCGTTATATTCTTTCTATCCCTTATGACTTGGATACCAAGAATATAACTTGCTTCTGCTAAGTCCTTCATATCAAATTATTTTGCTAACCATTCTTTTATTGATGTCAATACACCTACATCGTTTTTGATGAGTAGTATATCATCAACATAAAGAACTAGGAAAACCAACTTATCGCCTTTAATCCTTTTGTATACACAAGGTTCATTAAGGTTTTGAATAAATCCAAAGCTTTTTATGGCTTGATCAATCCTTATGTTCCAGGATCTGGATGCTTGTTTCAATCCATATATGGATCTTTGCAACTTGCATGCCCTTTCCGCTTGGCCCTTTTCAATGAATCCTTCTGGTTGCATCATATAGATGCTTTCGTCAAGACTTCCATTAAGGAAAGCTGTCTTGACGTTCATTTGCCAAATCTCTAGGTCTAGAGATGCCGCAATGGATAAGAGTATCCTAATGGATTTAAGCATGACCACAGGAGAGAAGGTTTCTTCATAATCGATACCTTCCTTCTATGTATAACCTTTAGCTACCAATCTAGCTTTAAACGTTTCCACCTTTCCATCCATTCCACTTTTCCTCTTGTATACCCATTTGCACCCAATGTGTTTTATCCCTTTAGGCAAGTCTACAAAAGACCAGACTTTGTTTTTGAGCATAGATTCAATTTCGGACTGCATTGCCTTTTGCCAATAGCGATAATCACATCTTCCATTGCTTTCTTGTACGTATAGGGGTCATCGTCGTTTGAAAGATTCTCTATAGATTCTCCTAGACCGATGTATCTCTCGGGTTGTCTAACAACCCTCCTATTACGATGAGGTATGGTAGATTATTGATCTTGTGTTGGTACGAAACTTACAATTAGGCTTGGTTGCGAAACCTTTTGTGGAATCGTGTCTTCTAAAAGCTCATTCAAGACAATTCTACTTTTAGGCACAAAATTATTCATAAAGTCCTTTTCCAGAAATTTAGCATTTGTCGAAACAAATTCTTTAAAATATGAAGGACCATAAAAAAAATATTCTTTTGTTCCTTTTGGATACCCTACAAATATGCATGTTTCTGAATGGGACTCCATCTTTTCTATCTTTCCTTTTAACACGTGCGTAGGACATCTAAATTTCCTTAAGTGTTGTAAACTAGGCTTTCACCCGGTCCATAGCTCATGTGGTGTTTTAGGAACCAACTTAGATGGTACATCGTTTAGAATGTATTGTAAAGCATATCCCCGAAAAGAATTAGGGAGCGTTGAATAACTCAACATAGACCTAACCATGTCCAAAAGAGTTCTATTTCTCTTTTCCGCCACCCCATTTTGTTGAGGTGTGCCTGGTGCAGAAAACTGAGAAATTATCCCATTATCAATAAGATATTGCTGAAACTCACTAGATAGATATTCTCTACCACGATCAGACCTCAAGATTTTTATGCGTTTCTCAAGCTGATTTTCAGCTTCAGCTTTAAATGTTTTGAACATGTCAAAATCATCCGACTTATGTCTCATGAAATACACATAGCCAAATCTTGAGTGATCATCCATGAAAGTTATGAAGTACTCATATCCACCTCTAGCTTGAATGCTCAAAGGTCCACATCAATGTGTATCAAACCTAAACATTCAATGGCTCTTGTGCCTTTGGTCGTAAACGACCTTTTGGTCATTTTACCTTCCAAACAAGATTCACAGGTTGGTAGATCATCAACCCGTCACATACCAATCTTTTAATCCTATTAAGGTTAATATGACCAAGGCACAAATGTCATAGGTAGGTTTCATCTTTTGACAATTTTACTCTTTTATGATTAGGTTCTGTTGATTCCGTGTCTAACAAGTGAGATATATTTCCATGCAAATAGAATAAAACATTTTCCAATGTACCTTTACAAAAAAAATTGTTATTCTTACTAATAATAAAACTTTTATTAAAAGTAACCGAATATCCAAATTTATTTAGACAAGAGACCGAAATTAAATTCCTCTTGAATTGTGGTACATAATAAACCTTTATTAAAACTAAATGCCTATAAGAATCAAAATTGATTCTAATATCTCCCACTACACTTGTAGACACCAACGCTTCATTGCCTAAATGCAAGTTGAATTCATTCTTATTCAGTCTATTCGTTTGACCTTTTTCACAACAAAAGAAACATTTTCCTTTGATCTTGGTTACTTTCTTGGTCTCTTTCTAAGAAGGCTCAAGTTGGTTTTTCTTCTGTTGTCTCTTAATCTTCTTACGGGTCTTTAACAGTAGCAACTTACCAAGCATATACCCTTGCCTTTCACAATGATTATCTTGGTGCTTTGAATATCTTGCAGCAGGCTTTGCAAGGTGCATTCCTTATTATTCAAGGTGTAGTCCAACTTGAATTGATCAAAGGAATCTGATAGTGAGTTGACAATCATGTCAATTTTGGTCTTACCATATATCTCAGCACCATTCAGTTCAGCAATGTTGAGATGTGCTATGACTTTCCTAGCCTGTCCAGGTTTCATCCTAAGATTTATGAAAGCAGTCACTGCCTCTCTCTTAGTCATCCTAGACCTCATAGCTAATATCTTCTATAGAGACATCATTATATCGGCAACAGTCTCCATTCCTTCATGTTGTTGTAGAAACATGTCGGAGATGATGGCCATAATGTAACGTACATTTAGCCATCTCATCTGAAGACTTCCACTACTGATACTCATATCTTTGCTTCCTGAGTTAGATTCATTAGTTTGGTGGTTAAGGAATAGACGTAACGAATTTTTTTTTTCAGCTTGCAATAACAACCCAATTTTCCTTTTCCATGTGACATAATTATCATCAATTAAAGTATTATCTTTTAGGATATTGATTAGGGATGGGGTTATGATTTCTTTATATGAACCAAAAATATATAAGTAAATAATCATGGTAAAGCACTTTTGAATATTTATCTTGAATTAAATAAAATAATTCAATCGTAAAAATTCAATGGTGATCCAACACCCACAAATGTCACGCCTCCTTTGGGAGTACGCACCATTTACTAGTTGGACTAGGTCCCACCTAATTGTTAACATAACAACCAACGTTTTCTATTTTAGCCTTGCAATTTTATTAACAAAAACTCTTAGGAGGGTATTAATAAAAGTACATTGAGCGTGTTACCAAGTTATTGACCTTCAATATAATCCCTCATGAATATCCCTCCTTTGGGAGTAGATATCGTTTGGGTTAATTGTCTAGTCTATCATTGTAAGGAAGTATCTTGCTAAATTCCATTCATGAATACCTTTTGGGAGGTTATTTACGAAACATAATGCTCAACTAAACTTGAGGCCGTAGGTGTTCCAAAACACCTTCTCCCACTCAATTGTTTAAGGCGTGTGATCTAATTCCAAAGAATAATTAACCAAGTTATCTAGATGCCAATTTAGATACCTAAATCATTCTATGCATGTTCATACCAAAAGAGATATATGAGTGGCATTCCTATTCTATATAACATGTTATCAAACAATGACAAACATTGCAATATTTACAAAAATATAAATAGCTACAATTTTGGTCCATCCTAGAAAAACAAGTAAATTACATATATCTTGGAATACAAGAACTCCTTTCATGGCGAACAAGTCTTCACGCGACCTTCGTCGTTCGGACTCCCTCGGCTACCTCCCATGGGTTTGCACACCCTTCGCCCTTACCCATGGGTGTGCGCATGCCACAAACCCATAAAGGGCTGCCATGCGCAGCCCATGGCTACCAAAGGGCTGCCGTGCGCAACCCATGCCGCAACAAACGTGGCTGCTCGCTCTTCGCACGCACGTTCTTTGCAATGGCTCGCACGGTTCCAAACTTGTTCCGGTTGCTTCCAATTCTTCAAACCTTCGAGTTTTCGATACTTGAATGTATCATAGAAGAATTATAAATAAAAATATACTGCAGTTTTTTTTTTATTACAGTAGTACAGTTTTTTTTTATTACAACAAAATAAAAAATAAAAACTTAGCAACTACCAAGAAGAAAATTATGGCGATGACAGACCACCCTTCTTGTTACAATCCCAAAACAAAATACATTGAAATTCTAGGACCAAAATTGAACAATAACAAACCACATATAAAACATATATATATATATCAATACATTCCAATGTAAATATATATGCGAATACCTAGAGTGCCATCTCTTTCTAAAACATGCATATATACAAAAAAAAAGATTCACGAACACATACATCAGTTAATCAAGGGTACAACCAAACTCTGATACCAATTGTAGTGAAAAAACGGTTCAAAACGCAATGGATACGTGAGAAAATTAGAAAATTAGGATTTGCGTATATATATATATATATATAAATATATATATATATATATATATATATATATATATATATAAATATATATATATATATATATATATATAAAATTCCCTTTTAATAACAAGAACCTTAACCCTAGATTAATTGATGTATACAAAAAGTATCGTACCTTTTTTTTCGTGACGATTGAACTAGCGTCGAATTGAATCCACAAGATCTTCCAATCCAATCACGAACTTGAATCACCTAGGAGTGTGGGCTCCCATTCTTTAAATTGTCTACCTGAGGATGGAAACAAACAAAATCTTCTTTTTTGTTCGTCACAATAATTCTCCAAGAGAAAAACCAAGAACGTCTGGTCACTTTTGAATTATCAATCAATTTGATTGAAACTCGCGTGAACCTTGATCCGATGTTTTACACAAAACCCTTTTGATGCAATGGATACTAGTGTACTATCGGAAACAAAAACGTTCCCTCTTTTCTCTATGCTTGGCCGAATTCTTCACACAATGAGTTGGACGAAGTTTTTTTTATAACAATAAAAAAACAAATAAAAATTAACTTCTCACACCAAAAACAAGGCTTGGTCGAAATTTACAAGTAGTATATATAAGAGACCATATTCTCTTCTAAGAAGGATTTACTTTGTGGTTAAGAATCATTTCCTTATGTAGATTTACTTGGTGGTTAAGAATCCTTTCTAAAAAGAATTTTATCCTACACCAAGACTCCTAAACAAACTCAATAGTGTATTTGTAACCATATTAAAGACTTCCTAATTTGATTAGATAAATAATTCATTTTATTTATCTACGTATCAAATATAGTCTGTAATATTAATTATACTACCAACAATAGTATAATATTAAGAGACCATCTCCTAATAGAAAAAGATTTTGACTTTTAATTAAATAATCAATTAATCACCAAATTAATTAATTTCTATTTAATTAAATAATAAAATAAAATAATATAATTAAGCTATTCTAAATAGCCTTGATGCCCAACACATACATATGGGCCAATATTTTTTTTTCTTATTTTATTAAATCCGTTTGACCTTTATAAAAAGTCTACATGTGAACTAGACCCATTCTTACAAAAAGAAACAAGTCCACATACCTCAATACAATTCTAGATGGACCCCTAAATTGGTCCGGTATAATATATCAAGTGATCCATACAAGTTCGTGTGGATTAAGGATCTTGGCGGCCTATCTAAATTTAAGCTCCAATAGACATAACCCAATCACAATCAACAAATGATTCACTTAGGTCCGATATATTTAATTTTAGTTCATTCCACTAAAGAACTAAAATTGAACTCTTAAATAAAGATATAATAAGTTAATGTTACTCATTTGTACCCTAGACAACCTTATTGGAGAAAGTGTATTCTCGTGAAGAATACCAGTAATCGCCAAAAGCTCATAGACCGTCTATAGCTCTCCAAGTTACCATATTTACTCATATGACCACATTTTGAACTTGGACATTTTGACTTGTCTAGAATCCATGTTTCATTAGACATTATTGAAAACTTAACGTTAAGATTTAATATCCAATATCTCAGAACATCCATACGATGATATTCTACTCTCATTTAATAAATGGAGCCACGATGTCCATATCTATAAATGAAGTCCTTTATCGATTAACAAATGAATACCACCAAACTATTGATGATAGACTATGCTATATAATCGTACTCATTGATAGCTCAAATGATAACACTTGCAACCATAAGTCCATCATTTATCTCAAGATTTAGATAGACTCTTCGATTGTCTTCAAATGAAAAACTTTTATCTATTGACGGTTCTAGATAAAGTATTCAATGTGATCCTATTCAATGCACCCAATGCATTGGATTCTTTTGCCTAAAGACACCACACTTTGATGATTTTAGACTTATCAAAACACATTTGATCCCACTCAAATGCTAACAAAAGAATATACAACTTTGACAAGATAAAGGTGCCCAACCTTTTATCTTAAGTTGTGAATATTATTCAAGACTAACTAAAGAATTGTGTCTACCTCAGACATATCTAGATGTATGAACAATTCTTTTTTTCTCATAGTCTTTTGACCTTATGATTATTTACTTTTAACAATAATAATAATTAAACTATAAATGCTATAAGATTTAAACTAGAAATCACTTTATTAATATGAAATGATTGTCAAATACAATATTATACTCTTGCTATCGAGCATAATCCTAACACTTGCTCATTTTTTGAGCACTCTTAGCTTGCTCGTCCCACCAAAGAATTACAAGCTATTGGCGTGTCTAATCCAAGAGATAAAGAACCTATCCATAAAGCACAAATTCTAATGAAAATGGTTATTAACCACACAAATATATCTCAAATCAAATATCATCCACAGATATTCAAAGTCATCCACCAAATCATAAATGTGCAAAACTAATGTCCAACTAAAAGAAAATAATAAAAAATAATGAAACTAAACAAGTTCAACCAAATAGCTACTTAAAGAAACTAACAGTTCAAATATTTAGGCAAGAAAAATAATAAGCATGGGAGATAAAGGTCAATCATCGTCTGATGACTCTGCCACATCGTCTATCCTTGGCCCCTTGCCCTTTGGATCGTGGCCCTTTCTTCAAACTCTTTTCTGGATCTCTCTAATGCCTCATGATATTCAGCTCCATATACATCGATCAATGGCCCTCCCTAAAGAGTTAACTAAGAAGCTTTTTTTTTTTTCTTGAGTACGATATCAGTTTCAGATCCTGTCTCATCCTTATAACATTCGTCCAAAGATCTTCAATGTTATCCACGACATCAGTGTGAATTTATCTCACCTTCTACTTGTTATCCCTTATTGCATTGTTGAAGTTTGAACTCATCTGATTTACTAATGTTTGAAGGTTCACCATCCCTGAAATAAGTGTCTACCATGGAACCTATTAGCCTCCAACAAACTTAGGAATTGGTGGTTCCTGCTCAAACTCCATATCTTCTACATTATGTTATTGTTGTATGCTTGTTCTTGCTCCTGTCTTGGTCTTCTTCTTTCTTGTTCTTCTTTTGGTGCTAGTCAAGTCTCACTCTACCTCTAAGCACTTCCAAGTCTCCTTACGCCCACTCAAAATCATCGTCCCTGAAGTCTACCCTAGCCTGTCTACGGAACTCAATAATCAAACAAGGGAATTTCAGAGCCTACCTGACCATCATTCTGTTCCCCACTGTCATGATCTTTGTTTTCACAATCCAAACAAAATTGATCAGTTTGTTGTGTAAGAGGCAATGTAGGATGGTGGGAGTCTCAAAGGCTACTTTTGTTCTATATGTGCAGTTTCTGAGAGTGTGGGAAATGAAAATGTTCCAGAAACCTAGTTCACCCTTCATATTTGAGTGTTTGACTGGGTATACATGGGTGACCTAGAAGTCCATCGGTGTGATTACCAGTTCATTCGCGAGATCCACATTCTGTTTAACAAAGCTTTCATCCCTAATGACTCCGTCTTTCATTCTCCCAGTCACTTTGAGAGCTCAGTCTTGTAATATCTTTGAATATCAGTCAAGTTTATCTAGACCTCTACCCCTCTCACCAGAATCGGAACACCTCTGATGTCGTCATCATGTACCATACCAACCTAGGACTCTTGAACAATCCTTCTATAGAATTGAGAATGAGTGCTAACATATGTTTGTCACCCACTCTAGTTCACCATTTCAGGGATTGGTGTGTGTGAGAGCTCTGATAGATTCATTCTCTGCTCTTACACTATGTTACGCCACCTAAAATACCCCAAGCGGTTTCCAAAGTCTGGGTTCAAAGTGCAGAGGCAATAAAGGATTCGTATGTGTCTTCTTCTTCTTACTCCCACTCGTTTCAAGTTTCTTAGCCAAAACCTTTGTTCTGATTGTCATATGCAAAGGAAAACATTCAAGTAAGAGTATACCACAGCTAGAAGTAAGCATTTGTGCAACATAGTTAAGCAAACAAAAAAAATTAACAGACAACATCAGGCTTTACTAACCAGTGAACGAATAAGGTACCTATGCGATTGCCTAGAACTGCGATTTTTCCGTCAGAAAATTTTTCTTGGCAAAAGCAAAACAATCATAAATAATGAATAACTTCACAAACAACCATTCATAATTTAATAAGCACACATAAGGGCATCTAATACATAATACATGTACATATAGCTTTAATCATACCAAATAAAACAAACCGTTGAGCAAACCCTAGAACTCCAAATCATATGCAAAAGTGATCAATCATCATTCAAAGTTAATCAAATTCACTCTAACATGCAATAATTACACAAACCCAACATAAATCATCAAAGAATATTCATTAAGCTTTGAAAAAATCATGGATGCTTCCAAGTTTAGGGTAAAATATACCAAGAGGGGTGAATAGGTATATGCTCAAATTCTTGCACTTCTTTTTCACACAACTAAGTTAAGCACGCTTAGAGCCTTAAACAAGTAAATTGCTTTAACAAGTCAAAGTAAATTCAGTCAAGTAAGTGTTGGAACAATACAAGTTATTGTAAGTAAAGAAACTAAAATGTGCAAAAATCAACACAAAGGATTTTACGTGATCAAACCTCAAATTGTGGAAACATCAACGGGTTAATACCATAACCACCAGCAAACCGTAATCCACTATGACGAATAAGAGATGCACACTCAAAATCAATCAACACATGATTCATTCTCCAAGCTATCAGCACATACTCTGCCCTTAGGCATAGTGAATCGCTTTGCTTACTATCTATCCAAGATGTGACTATCACAACTCTAGTAAGCAATTTCCTATCCAATGAACTCTTGCCTCTAGAAAGATTCCTTGCTTGCCTTTTAGGATCCTCCTGATCTTGGACAAGACTCATTGCTTAGCTATATGAGTCTTCTATACACTGGTTAAGACTTCTTGCTTAGTTATTCGGATCTCCCCGATCCTAACTAAGACTTCCTTGCTTGGCTATCCAAAACACTTTCTTTGACAAGTCTTCTTACTCAAGTCAAAGCTTTACTTACTTCAATAAGAGACTTCAACCTCTTGTAAGGCAACGATTTAATTGTAGTGCAAACATGGAAACATAAACAAATAGAGCAAGTTAATCAAACACACTCCATGAAGAATTAGTGTTGATCAAAAATTTGCTTAGGGTAAGGAATTTTGATCAATACCCTCAAGACTGCTATCCGGTAGGTCACAGTTGGGGTAGATACCTCGTACCAAGTTGATCTTATAAGAATATGGAGTAGGGTGCAATAAGTAAGAGGAAAATTGTCCTGCCCATCAGGGCTTCGAGGATAAGGAGTAGAGGGGCTGATCATGGTAAGGAAGTCCCTGGACCCAGCACCCTGGTCCTTGTACATCGGTCCTCGTATCGGGGTCTCGGTACCCTGGTCTTGGTACCGAGTCTTTTATCTAGGTCTTCTTTATATTTTCCCGATCTAAGTAGCATGCAAAGAGGAAAGATAGAAGAGCTAAGACAAGTGGGGTCGGTGCCTCGCTCACATACATGCATAGTCACAGAGATAGATAGGAGAATGATAAATTCTTTTTGTAAAACTGGACTAACCTAAGGGGAAAAAGCAAAATGAATGATTATATGCTGAAAAACCCCAAGGCAGTATCCAAAGGAAGGAGAAATACCATTCCTTATATATATGTCAAGGAGTTCTCCTAGGACCTTACATAAATGGTGAAATATTACAACCATAGTGCTCCGGAGAGCTTATAATAGTAATCGAGTGTTAACTGTTATAGGTACATTCCTGGCAAAGGTAACATATATAGTTGAGATGATACCACAATGATGGTGTAGGGAGAATTTAGGTGAGGTTTGTAGGCTTCTCTCATTTTTGTCATTTTCTAAATCATATCGGGAATGCATTTTGGCTTTCTCTCAATAGCCTATTTTTAGGTCAGCTATGAGATGATCTTTTTGGAGAGAGCTTAGTTATATTTATATATTCTAATTGATTGCTTCCCACTCTATCAATCTGGTTATTCAATTCGTAATAATAGAAATATTGATGGAGTTGACTCATTATGTTGGAACCCTGGTTTACTAAGCACGCAGCGGAAGGAACTTTAAAAAAAATAATTCATAAATACTACAATCAGTAAACCCTAGGATCTAATTTTTTAGAACAGTAAAATAACAAGAATCGGAATCGAAATAAAGAGAAGAGAAGAAATAATTTCTTCATACCTTCGTTGGTGGCTCATTCTCTTTACGATCTGCTCATGATTTGCAACACTTGTTCTTCCTCGCTTTCTCCCAAGACTGGTAACTGTATGTGGGCGTGTAACAATACTCAGGAACAACTAGAGGATGAAGAGAGAAGAAAAAAAAAACTTTTTTTTTACCGAAAACCTTAGAACTCTTTTAGGGTTCTTCTTTCTTCTTTTGTTTTACGTACGATTATCTCTTAATCGTTCTCTCTTGTTTGTTGTTTGTCTTTTAAACTTAGTATATATATATATATATATATATATATATATATATATATATATATATATATATATCTTTTAAAACAACTGGCGATATATTTTTAATTTAAAATAAAATCTTCATTTTATTTTTATTAAAAGATATCATCTAATTTTGAATTAAAACTATTTAAATTCAAAATTAATATTTAATTAAAACTAATCAATTAAATCAATCAATCTAATCTTTTAAGATATCAAATATCTTTAAAGATATTAATTAATATTTTGTTTATTTGATTTGAGTTGAATTTAAACTCTTTAAATTCAAAATTAAATACTTAATTTAATAAAAACAATAATCATATTATCTTATTTTAATAAATATCAACAAACACCCTCCATTTAGTGGTTAATAACATAATTAAATAATCTTATTATTTAATTTTTAAAATCGCCATTATTCAATTAATTCCCGAATAAATATGTGTCACTTTCGTAACACAATTAATTGGACAATATAATTAATTAATCGTGACCATTGTTACATAAATCGATCGGGCTAGCGAGGAGACCAAATGGACCCATTAATTAATTAAACTCTTAAATTAATATTTCATGATTATTAACTTCAGTATCATTCCACTAAAAACCTGAAGCTACACTCTCTCGACTGTAGATGTTTTTACTCAAACCATTAACTTTCAGTGTCAATCGATATAGCTATTACATATAGTATGATCCTTCACAGGTAGTTCATAATTATAGTTGGGTCATGATGTCTGTTATACCCGTCTAACTATAACTTTTAATTAAGTACCATTGATTCTCTTATGAACAATAAATCCTACATTTCTTACGGAATTAGGGGAGCGATCATATTGTTCAAGCCCCGAATCAACCCTTAAGGGAACTACTATCTACTTCTCATAAGAAGGAGTAGATTCCGCTATTGTGTACAAATCTTCCCAACCACAAGCCAAACTGCGATCCAACATACGCAACATATTGATTAGGAATGCTACTCAGACCTCACCCATAGTATATCGAAGACATCAATCTAAACTAAAAGAGTCGATAAGAAACTTAGGATTAAGATCACCGATATATAGCTATCATTAGTTGATATATATGAATCTCATCATTAAATGGATGTTAGTGAGAGAATCATATAGATCATGGCCCAGTCTTATATGATCACATCATACAAGTGTTGGGGTTTATGCCCTAAAGATGTAGTTTGTAAATAGATTTGTGAAATAAATAAAAAGAAAAGTTCAACTCATTCTTGTTTTGTTGTTTATTTTATAACATGTGCCTATTAACATCCTAAATTTCTGGATGTAATCTCGAACTGTGTATATGAGTGTCATATATGGATAAATACAACATGATACGTGCAATTAAAGAGTCCATAGATAGCAAATAAAGCTAGGTACTTTATTTGTGGTTAATCTATAGTTATAGTCCATTCCGTATTGTATGGTGATTATATCATTAATCATTCATATGAAGATATGAGAATTGAGGCACCTTGTATGACGTGATCATATAAAACTAGGCCATGATCTATATGAATCTCTCACCAATATCCGTTTACTAATGAGATTCATATATATCAACTAATGATGGCTATATGTGGGTGATCTTAATCCTGAGTGTCTTATCGATTCCTTCAGGTTAGATAATAATCTTTGATATACCATGGGTGAGGTCTCATTCATTTCTCGGTCAATATGCTCCATATGTTGAGATTACGGTTTGACTTGTGGCTGGGAATGTTCGTACACAATAGTGGAATCCACTCCTTCTTGTGAGAAGTAAATGGCAGTTCCCTTAAGGGTTGATTCGGAGCTTGGAAAATATGAGCGCTCTTCTAATTACGTGAGGAAATATGACTTATTGTCCATTAAAGAATCAACGATACTTAAAGGATATATGTAATTAGAGAGGTATAATGGACATTATGGTCCAGCTCTAATTATGAATTATTGTGGATGATCACACCGTGTGTAATAGCTATATCGATGGACACCGAGTTGTATCGGTCTGTGTAAAAGCGTTTGCAGTTGAGATAGTGCAGCTTCAGGTTTTTAGTGGAAGAAAACAGAGTTAATAATCAAGGAATATTAATTAAAGAGTTTAATTAATATTCTGAGGATTACTGTAGCTCAAAATGTTGTGGGTCCATTAGGTCCCTTTACATGCCTGATCGATTTAGGTAATAAGGGTCAAGTTAATTAATTGGATTGTTCAATTACTTGTGTTATGAAAGTGACACGTATTTATTCAGAAATTAATTGAATAATGAGATTATTTGATTAATGAATAATGATGATTAAATAAATTATATAATAAGATTATTTAATTATGTTATTAATCACTAAATAGAGGATGTGTTGATATTTGTTTTTAATAAAATAAGATAATTTGATTATTTTTTTTCATAAAATTAAATATTTATTTTTTAAATTTCAATAGTTTGAATTCAAATCAAATCAAATAAATAAAATATTTTTCAGTATCTTTAAAGATATTTGTTTGATTGGTTTAATTGATTGATATCTTAAAAGATTAGATTGAATGGTTTTAGTTAAATATTGATTTTGAATTTTAAAAATAAAGATGCCAAACTAAAATCAATAGATGTGATAAGTTTTTTAAAGATGATAATAATAATAATAATAATAGTAATAATAATAATAATATATGATATATAATTCCTTGAAAAAAATATCAGAACACATGAGATAAGAGAGAGAAAAACAAAAGCAAAAGTTAAGAAAAACATTTTGTGTGCATCGTGCACAGTGAGAAACAAAGAGAAAAATGATTATTATTTTTTAATTCATGCTTTTGTGTTTTGAAATACTTGGAAGAAATAGTTTATTTTTATTCTCTCTTAAACATCCTCATAAGTTCCTAAGTACGTGATGTGTCCACACTCAGTTACCAGTTTCGGGAATTGTTAGGAAGATCAGTGGTACATAGCAGAAGCATTGCAAGGAGCGAAGGAGCCTCAAAACGTTTCTAATGTTCTAACATCTTCTGATTATATTGATTTCAATTTCCTGTGTATACATATATTTTATTATTGTAGTAATTTTATATGTATAAGTTATGAAAAATTGTGATATCAAGTTCACTAGTCTAGATCGTTTATGATTTGTATAAAAAATTTAAAACTTATTTTCGTTGCGCTACTAGTAAATGGGGTCCCAACAATTGGTATAAGAGCTTGGTTTTTCTGCACAGGAAATTGTTTTCGATGTTGTTGTATGTATGATTGTGTAGGCATTGTTTTAATTGACTATATGTTGTTTTAGTGTGTATATTAAATTTGTTAATTTACAAAAAACATGATTGATTGTTAATTATATGGTACTGTGGATTTAGGGTTCATGGGTTGTATAATATATATATTTTTATTTTTATTGTTTTTATATTGTAGATAAAAAAATTATAGCCTATATTGAAGACATGGAAAAATCGTGGAAAAGGATTCATGAGATGACTTAGAGTGACCTGATGAGACTTGAGGACTCAGAAATTACAAGACGACCAAGGAATGCCTCGGGAGTATTTTGGTAATTTTAGATTCCAATTTTTTTTTAGTTAAATAATCCACAGTACTGTGTCAATTCATGTATGCTTTATATTATGTGATGATAAAAGCATTGTCATGTATACTATGTTATTTAGATTAGATGTGCCTACACAAATATATTTGATATGTCATACATGCATCATAGTCTGATATTTTATGTATTTTTTTTAATATGATTAAAATTAGTAAATGTATTATTGGCTATGAAAATGAGATTAGTTTTTTAATAGTTATAAAACTTCGTAATTCTCATTAATATTAATCTTGTTATTAAAGTGTTTAATAACTTCAGCATTCAAAATCATGGAGTCATTACAAGCTATGTTCGGGTAGCCCTCTGAACAAAAGCGACACGAAGTTGTTCCTTCCGCTATGCTTGCTCGTATATAGGAAGGTACATCAGTTTAGAAACATGTCTTGAGCATGATGTCTTACTTTAACATGGCAAAAGTCAATGGTGAGGCCATTGACGAACCTAATCAAGTGAGAATATTTTTTTTTTAAAGAGAGAAGACTATTAACCAGGAAAGAAAATATAATAGGGGTTGGTATCCAACCAAAACTGCTCCCTACAAGCGGAGAATGCCAAAAAAGCTAGTCTTTATGATGAGTTCCCGGATTTGGGAGATGCTTGACACTTACAACACCAATCTCTAAGAGAAGGGTCTTGATATCATTTACAATAAAAGTGGCATCACCTAAGTATGGGTTGGAAGAATTTAGGATAGATGCTACACAAGAGGTTTCAACTTCTGCAATATTCACCAGAAAATTGTAGAATTGAGCAAGCAGGAGGCCCTCTTGAAGAGCCAAAAAGTTCCCAATCTTAGAGTTGAAGGAACCTAAGATCAACCTAGAGCGAGCGACAATAACCTTGCCCTGATTGTCTCTAATGATAGCTGAAAGACCAATGGTCCTAGAATCTTTGAGGACGTTCGCTGTAGTGTTCAACTTCAGGAGCCAAAGTGAAGTAGCTAACCAATTTGTATTAGCAAAGTTCGGCATCGGCACCGACCCCAAGGCAAGAGTAAAGGTTGTCACCGATTTTTGAAATTCAGATAACAGGTCAATCACCCAAGAAGCCACCAGTTCTGGAGCCTTGGCTGTGACATAATTTGAGAAGAATTTTTTATTTTCCCAAATAGCCCAGGAGATCATATAAAATTGGGCTAACTCATCCAAACAAATCGTAGAAAGGATATTCCAGAAAAGATCCATAACTAGGACATTCTTCCAGTCCTCGAAAAAGATGTCAAACCGGGTCAGGCCCCAAACCTTACGGTAAAGGATTCAGCCGCCATACCACATCTGCGGCAAAGGGGGCAAGCTACAATTTTTAATTTCTAGAGATTGACGAGAGAGGGGACAACATTTAGACAAACATGCCATACAAAAATCCTAATCTTTGGGGGTCTATTGAGGCTCCACGTCGAGGCCTATCATTTTCGGGAAGAGGAAGAATTGGAGGACGACTCACTAATTTTCCCTTGTAATGCAAGACGGTATCCACTTTTCACAGAGTAGTAACCGTTTCTATCATAATGCCAAAAGAGGGAGTCTTGGTTGCCAAGCCAACTCACAGAGATGGACAAAAAAACCTCTTTATCGATCGAAAGCAAGTGTTGGTGCAATTTTGCTAAGTCCCATCCAATTCTGTATCTATCAAGGAGGTCCGTAACACGAATATCGGTTCTAGGGTCCGGAGCAATCGGCTCGAAAGTACTAGGCCGGGAAAGCCATTGATCTTTGAAACCTTTAATTTAGTTTCCATCCCTTACTGTCCACCTAAGCTCCGAAGCCAACAAAGATATACCCCATACAAGACTCCTCCAAACATGGGAGCAACCATTAGAAACAAGGGCACCATGAAGTCCAAACCCTTAAAGTATTTGGCTTCAGAACCTATAAGGCCAAAGCATCCGGGTTTTTCAAAATTCTCCGAGCTTGATTGGCCAAGAGCACTTGGTTAAAAAGGGATAGGTCACGAAATCCAAGACCCACATACCCTATTGGAAGGCACAAAGAGTCCCACTTGACCCAACTAATCTTCTGTTTTCCCTTCCTGGAGCCCCACCAGAATTTCGAGATCATCGTAGCCAAGTCCTTACATAAACCGGTGGGAAGCTTGAAGATGCTCATGGCATAAGAAGGGATCGTTTGGGCCACTGCCTTGATGAGAACTTTCTTACCTCTAAAAGAGAACCAATTACCCTTTCAGCTATGGACTTTCTTCCATAACCTTTCCTTAATATCATTAAACAGAAACCAGTTATTCCTTTCCACAACAGTATGGAGGCCAAGGTATATGTCCTAAACACTACTGATATCGATCCCTAACACCTCAAGAATATCTCTTTTAACAGTTGGTTCCACATTAAGACTAAAGGTGGCCATAGACTTCTAAATGTTCACTCGTTGACCTGACCCCTGTTCATAAATACTGAGAATGTTGCTAATCCGAGAGAAATTGACCCTAGAGGCCCTACAAAACAAGATGATATCATTTGTAAAGAAAAGGTGACTGATTAGAGGCCCTCATTTACCATATCTAATACCTAGCATTCTTTCATTCTTCTGAAAGCTAGAAATGAGACAAGATAAAGCTTCAGCACAGAGGAGAAACAAATACAGAGAGAGTGGGCAGCCCTGTCTGAGATTAATAAGTCATATTGCACAAAGCCTGACCATTTAGAAGGAATGAGAGGCTAAAGGAAGAGATACAACCTATAATAAACTCCACCCACCTTGATGGGAAGTGCATCTTTTCCATGACTGCTCTGAAAAACTACCATTCGACCCGGTAATAAGCGTTGCTTATATCCAGTTTGATAGCCAATAAACCTCTTTTCCCAATCTTCCTACAGGAGGCAGAGTGAAGCGTTTTGAACGCTGCCAAGACATTGTCAAATATTTATCTACCTGGAACGATAGCCGATTGATGGTTATAGAAAAGATATGGAAAGAAAATTTTCAACCTGTTTGCTAGCACTTTAGTTATCGTCTTATAAACCACACAACATAAGGAAATGGACTGGAACTCTTCGGACGAGAGAGGATTGTGCACTCTCAGAATTAGGAAAACATTCATGGTGTTAAACTCATTAATAGATGTTCCACCATTCAACACACTCAGGCAGCCATTGGAAACATCCACTCCTACAACCTCCCAAAGCTTCTGGAAAAAAATTACCTAGAAACCGTCTGGACCTGGAGCCTTAGTGGGACCCATGCTGAAATCGTATCCTTAATTTCATCATCCATAAATGTTGAATCCAGATCCTTTATCATGTCATCATTGAGCCTAGTTTTGATAGAACCAGTAGCTTTCCTAATAACAGAGGTCACAGGAGAAAATGAACGGAAGAGGGTCGAAAAATAATCACTGATAACCTCTGCCATGCCTTCGTTCGAGTCTTAGGGACAACCATTCATATCCTGAAGAGAAGAGATGAAGTTTTTCTTCTTCCTGGTCGAGGCTATTGCATGGAAGAAATTCGTATTATGGTCACCTGCACACAACCATTCTACTCTCGATCTTTGCTTCCAGTATATTTCATCACTCTCAAGGAATCCCTCCACCTTTTTCTCAAGTGACTTAATCTTCTGCATAACTTCCCTATCACCATAAATTTTATACACGGTTTCAATCTCCCTGTTATTCACTTCAATTTGCTTATGGAGGTTCCCAAAATGGATCTTGCTCCAATCAGTGAGTTTAGAAGCGCATCTGCTCAGTTTAGTCTTGAGATCCATGAAAGAGTTGGAATGACCTCTCTCATTCTAGACCTCCTCTACCACCACACTATTAATGTTCTCATCTTTAAGCCAGAATGGTTCAAAATGGAAACCTTTCGCACCTTTCCTGGGCAATTCCTGCCAGAATCATAAGTCACAAGAATGGGGCGATGATCAGAGGAGTTGAAGCCCAAATGATCCACCATAATCTGACTAAACCTATCTCTCTAAAGATTGTTAGCTAGCACTCTGTCAAGTCTTTCTTGTACGTTTGTTGTCCTTTTTTTTATTATTCCAGATAAAACTTGGCCCCAAAAAGCCCAGGTCAATGAGGTCACAATCTTTAACAGCCTGACGAAAATGGAGCATGCCCAACATAGCCTTTTCAGACCCCCCCCCCCTAACTTCTGACACATACTTAATAGCTCATTAAAGTATCGGCCACAAGCCCATGAGAGATTATCAACATCTCTGAGGTGAAGCAGCAGAGTCCATGAATTAACTCTTTTGCTAGGAACAGGATCCCCATAGATTTCAGAAAAGCACCACAAAAAACCGTCTTCCATCAAAATTCGAGCATCAATGTAACCTGCAGAAAAAAAAAGAATAGAAACATCACAATTATCTTTCCACGAGAGAAGTAAGCCACCACTATACCGAACAGAGTCTACATAAAAATTGCCACTGTAACCAGAAAACACCTTGAAATTATGAGTCCAGTCACCCCTCATTTTTGTTTCAGAGAGAAAAACTAGGTTCGGGGAATTTTTCCTTACCAACCTTCTCAAGGCCGTAGACGCACAGGGGTTCCCCAGCCCCCGCACGATCCAACAAAAGCCTATCATTGCTCCCGACGGGCCTGTTCCACAGGCTCCACCGATATGACTGGGGCATAAGTAGAATAGTTATATTTCATCTTTTTGGTTTTCGTTTTTTCTCATGAGTATCAAACACTACTTTCATCTTGCAACTCCGGAGACATACTTTAGATTCAGGGTTGCTGGACCCATTCAAAAATAATATGAGAGGTCTGTGTAAATTTCCCACTATTTAGGATATTCTTACCAATACTAGCCCTTAGGGACAGCTTGGGATGACTAAGGGAGGGACTATTTCAATTAGCCAATTTCTTAGCCAAAATACCGACCTCCAATTTCCGTTGAAGGGGGCTTGCCAATAATCTAGAGGTAATCTGTTTCTGAACTGCTCTAGCTGATCGTTTCCATTGTTTAGAAGCTTTAGAATTACTAGTTCAAGTAATAGTTTTGGAGGGTTACACCTCAAGAGACAAACCCTGTTCTTTCCCTGTATCACGTGTGTAAGTTCCTCGGTGTTTGATTGGCTGATTTCATTGACAACCACATTTCGGGATCCATGTGTAAGGGTAGTTAAAGGCTTCATTGTTCGTAACCAAGCTCAAGCATCAAAGGTAAAATCACATGCTTAACTTTCATTAAAGAGGTATTAGTGTACACACACACTCATGCATTTTTCTTTTAATTATCTTGCTTGCATGCTTATTTTCCATTTTGTGTGCCTTGTGTGTCTTATTTTTGTTTGAGTGTTGAATGTATGTTTCTGCTTTAAAAAGAGGATTTTTTACTCTTTTCCGTGGTTCAGACCGCTCTCTGTGCAGTGCCTCCACCGCTGCAAGCACCGCAATGTTTACCAGAGGATGCACACTATGGCTACCGCGATCTGTGCGTGTTGCATACGCCGCAGTCTCCCAAGCAGAGTTTCACAGATGTTGCATGTTGTCCAGACCGCAGTCTGTGCATACTGCAAGCACAATGGCCTATAGAGCGGCTTTGTCCAGGCGATACACTGCTTTTTATGCCGCAGTTTGGACAATTACCTAGACCGCGGTACAGCCAGCGGTCCTGACGGGTTTTGGTTGCCTTTCACCCAAAACGACGCCATTTTATGTAATGCACCATATATATATGTTCTCTTCTTTTCTCCTTGTTCTTAAGAGTCGAAGAAGCCATTTTAATGTGTTCTTAGTTTTTCTAGAGCGAGAGGGACTCCCAAACACTCATCTTTACTCGACCCAACTTCATCTTATTATCATCTAGCTTCATTCTAGGATCATTCAAGCATGAAGCATCATCTTCTTATTGACTAGGTAACTTCTACATGCTCTAGACTTTATAGTTTCATTACAAAGACATGTATGCCTAGGGTTTTAGTCTTTATTGCATATTAAATGCTTGTTTGAATGTTTAATTGCTTTTATGACATGCTTTCGTATTGATTGTGAGTTTAGATGAATTAATTTGTGATAGCTAGAAATTCGGACGATTTTACTCTTCTAGCTAATTCTTCTTGCCTTTGCATTTAGAACATTGATATCTAGGATTTTGCTTTAATTGTCATTATTAATTCTAGATAAGCATGAATGTCTTGAACTAGCATTTTTGCATATAGAATATTCTTGCATATTCACTTAGGTTGCCATTATCTCTTCATTGTTGGTTAAGCTTGTGGCTATGTGATTAGTGCACAAGGCTTGTGATCCAAAATCACTATTAAGGCCCGTTGGGTAGAGTTAAAGGTTTAGTAACTAAAAGGTTAGACAGGAGGTCAACCTAGGTTGTAAACTTTTATTCAATAGTGGATTTTGAGGATCAAGGGTGGTGCTCTAAACAGCCCGTGGTTTTTCCCGTTTGGAGGGTTTCCACGTATATATTGCTTGTTGTTATTGTTTTATGTTTATTGTCTTTTATTTGAACATTTAATTGAATGGGGTAGAATTGTTAGTATTGATTAATTCGCAAAATTGGTAATCTATCGAATTAAAAACTATTCACCCCCCTCCCCCCCTCTAGGTTATAGACATACACTTTCTAAGGAATTTCAATTGGTATCAGAACCGGTGCCTAGATATACTTAGGTGATCCGTGCATTGTGTGTATCTTACCTTGTGCATTTTGGTTGTTTGCATTTTGTGTGTTGCATTACATTTGCATCTTCATATCATTTGTTACCCTCAAACACTATGAGTGGAAACAGAAATAGTCATGAGGGAGCCTCAAGCACAAGACCCTCTTTGCTCAGTGGGGTGAATTATGCTTCTTGGAAGGGCAAGATGGAAGCCTATCTTTGCCAAATAGATGACCGTGCTTGGATGGCTATTGAAGTCAGGTATACTACTCCAGCAATGACCACTGACGATGGTGTAGAAGTTCTTAAGCCCAAGTCTAATTTTAGTACTCA
The DNA here is from genome assembly GCA_032871835.1 of Dipteronia dyeriana. Taxonomy (NCBI): domain Eukaryota; kingdom Viridiplantae; phylum Streptophyta; class Magnoliopsida; order Sapindales; family Sapindaceae; genus Dipteronia; species Dipteronia dyeriana. The sequence continues at coordinate 44,156,630 of CM065302.1, forward strand.
AGAGTTTGAAGCATCCAAGTGGAACAACAAGGCTATGCATGCCATCCTTTGTGTTGTGGATGATAATCAATACAAGTTGGTCCAAAACACTAGGATTGCAAAGGAGGCTTGGGACATTCTTCAAACGGCACATGAGGGAACCGAGGTAGTCAAGGACTCAAAGCTCCAAGTCCTCCAAATGTAATTTAAGATGATTAGGATGGAGAAGCATGAATGCTTCAATGACTTCCAAGTGAAGTTGATGGATATTGTAAGGTCACTTCCGTCAAGGTTTAAATCAAAAGTGACGGCACTTGAAGAGAATAGTGAGTACAAGAATATGAAGCCAAGTGAAGTCATTGGAAGAATTCTAGCTTATGAGTCAAGATGGAATACCTCACCCACTCCTCCAAAGAAGCAAAAGAGCATTGCCTCGAAGACCACTAAGGTTGAAGAAGAGGAGGAGGACTCAGATGAAGAAATGGCCTTCATGGTTAAAAGATTAAGGAAATTCATGAAGTTTTAGAGGAAAAATTTTGCGGAAAGGAAGTGAAAAAGAAAACTCCTTTCAAGAAGATGGAAAAGTCTCAAAAAAGTGACTCCAAGAAGAGCAATCAATGCTATGAATGCAGTGGTTTTGGTCACATCGCTCCAGAATATGCAAATTTGAAGAAGAAAAAGAAAGGGAAGGCAATGGTGGCTACTTGGATGATAGTGAAGACTTAGAAGTGGAAGAAAAATCTTCGAATGATGAAGATAGAGTTGCCAACTTCATTTCCTAACATCTTATAATGGCAAGGAAGTTGTGAGTGATAAGGAAGAAATAAGTGACTCTAGTGATGAGAGTACCTTTTCCAACTCTAGATTTGATATTGATGAGGAAATGGACTATGTAGACTTTATGAAGTTTTTTGAAAAGCCTAGATTGAAAAAGAAGAAGGGGATTCAAGAGTTGAAAAAGAAGAACCTAGAGTTGGCTTTCAATATTACTCACTTTAGTGAGAAAGTAAAGAGTGGAAAAGAGTTTGAAGAGAGTTTGAAGTTAGAGATTGTGATCACTAAGAAGAGTGAAGAGAACTTAAAGGATGAGCTTAGGGAAGCAAAAGAATTAGTTACCAAGATGACATCTGAAACCGAGAAACTTGACAAGATGCTATCATGTGGGAAGAGTCCTAGTGATAAACCAAGTTAGGATATATGGAAGACAAGGATGCCACTTCCTTGAAGAAGACCATCTTTGTCAAGAGTCAAGAGGATAAAGAGACTCAAGGTTCACATCAACAAATGAGTTCGAATGAAGTTGGAGAATCATCAAAGCAAGCATAAATGAAGGCTCAAACAAACTCTCAAGCTAAAGCTCATCCACCAAAAGCTAGAACTCATCAGACAAGACCTCAACTTCTAAGGAGCTTTCTAAGACAACAAAGAAGTTTTAACCCACAACAAAGAAGAGAAGCTAATTTGGCTCAATCACAAAGGGTGGGGATTCGGCTCAATACCAAAGGACAAATCAAAGGAGAGGGAAGTCTTCCTTGCTTGCATACAGATATGGTATGAATTCTTACTTTACTCCCATTTATCATTATTACGGTGTTGAAGGTCACATAAGGCCAAATTGTTTAAAATTTATTAAGTTGTGTCGTTTTGAAAGCATAGTTGAGAAGAATATGCTTAGAATAGCCAAAATGCATGCACCTAGTAATTTTAGAGCCAATGAACCCAAGGCTCCTAGAAATGACAATGTTGATACTAGGTGGACTAGAACAAATGAGTATGCTTGTCATGTGGCCCAAGTGGCCTTGAAGGCGAAAGCCTCTAACATTTGGTATCTTGATAGTAGGTGTTCTAAGCACATGACCCGAAATAAGAGTTTCTTTGAGACTCTTGTTATGGAGGATGGTGGATTTGTCACATTTGGTGATGGTTCACGTAAGAAGGTTTTAGGAAAAGGAAACATTTCCATCCCCGGTTTGCCCTCCTTACCTAATGCTCTTATGTAAATGGCTTGCAAGCAAATCTTATTAGCATATCATATTTAAGTGATGAAGGGTTTTCAGTCATGTTTGGTAAAGTTGATTGTTCTATTCTGAGAGAAGATGGACAAGTTCTAGTGAAAGGTAAGAGATCAAGTGACAATGGTTATTGTCTTGATTCCAATGGCATCTCATGTAATTTGTCTAGTTGTGATCAAGTTGAATTGTGGCATCAAAGGTTAGGTCATATGAATTTTAAAGATTGGAAAGTTCTTGAGTGGTTGAAAGTTGTGAGAGGCCTTCCTAAGTTTGGAAATAGGATAGAGGGAGTTTTTGGACCTTGTCAACAAGAAAGCAAACTAAGAGTGTGCATAAGAAGGGTAAGTATCTTGTCACTAAAGAGCCATTAGAGCTTCTTCATATGGACCTTATGGGTCCCATGCAAAACGAGAGCCTCGGTGGCAAGAGGTACATTTTTGTGTGTGTGGATAATTTTTCTAGATTTACTTGGACTTACTTTCTTAGAGAAAAATCTGAAACGTTTGAAACTTTTAAAATGCTTTGCACTAAAATTCAAAATGAGAAGGATTCTCACATTAAATGCATCAAGAGAATTAGAAGTGATCATGAGAGAGAATTTGAAAATGTTAGCTTTGAAAACTTTTATGATAGTCTTGGCATTTCCCATGATCTCTCAGCTCCTCGAACTCCTCAGCAAAATAGGTAGTAGGGAGGAAGAATAGAGTCTTCCAAGAGATGTCCCATGTGATGTTGCATAACAACAATGTGCCTAGGAATCTTTGGGCTGAAGCTGTCAATACGGCTTGTTATATAGGCAATAGGGTTTTTCTTAGGCCCGGGACTAGGCAAACCTCCTATGAATTGTGGAAGGGTAGGAAGCCAAATGTTAGCTACTTCTACTCATTTGGAAGCAAGTGCTACATTCTAAATGGCCGTGATCAACTTGGCAAGTTTGATGCTAAGAGTGATGAAGGGATTTTCATTAGCTATGCCCTAAATACTAAGGCCTATAGAGTTTTTAATTTGAAGACACGAAGTGTAATGGAATCATCTAATGTGGTCATAGATGATTGTAGGTCTAAGGTTAGTAACCATGATGAGGAGATTAGTGTGTTTGATGAGACTCCCTTGGTGAAGATTGATGAGATTTCAAGTGATGAAAAATCAAATCTTGAAAAAGAGGTCTCTCAATCTCTTGATAGAGATCCTACCTTAGAATCTAAGGAACCCGCTCCTTGGGTTAGAAATCTCCACAACAAGGGTGACATTCTTGAAAATGTGACTGAGGGTGTGAGGACTAGGCATCAATTAGCAAATCAAATTAGTTATACTTGTTACACCCCTTAAATTGAACCCAAAAAGGTTGATGAAGCTTTAAGTGATGAGTTTTTGGTCCTTGCTACGTAAGAAGAGCTAAATCAATTTGAATGAAATGAGGTTTGGACTCTAGTTCGTAGACCTAAGAACACTAATGTGATAGGCACCAAGTGGGTCTATAGGAACAAATCTGATGAGAATGGAAACATTGTTCGGAACAAAGCTAGACTTGTATCACAAGGATACTCTCAAATTGAGGGTATCGACTTTGAGGAGACTTTTGCTCCCGTTGCCCGATTAAAGTCCATTAGGCTTCTTTTATCCATATCGTGTGTTCACAAGTTTAAATTGTATCAAATGGATGTTAAGAGTGATTTCCTCAATGGCTTCTTGCAAGAGGAAGTGTTTGTTGAGCAACCTAAGGGGTTTGTGGATCCACACCACCCCAATCATGTTTATCGCCTCAAGAAGGCACTTTATGGGTTGAAACAAGCACCAAGGGCTTCGTATGAGCGCCTCACTCTTTATCTTGTTGACAATGGCTATTCTAGAGGTAGTGTTGACAAGACTTTATTCATCAAGTGCACTAAAGATGAGCTATTCATAGCTCAAATTTATATTGATGACATCGTTTTTAGTTCCACCAACAATTTGTTAATGTCATGACTCATGAGTTTGAAATGAGCATGGTTGGTGAACTCAATTACTTCCTAGGCTTGTAAATCAAGCAAATGCATGATGGGATCTTTATGTCCCAAGCTAAATATGGCAATAACCTAGTGAAGAAATTTGGTCTTGATAATGCTAAGCATTGTGACACACCTATGAGTACCACATTGAAACTTCGGAAGGATGCTAGTGGAAAAAGTGTGGATCAAAGTCTATATCGAGGCATGATAGGGAGCTTGCTATACTTGACTGCTAGTAGGCCCGATATAGCCTTTAGTGTTGGGTGTGTGTGGTAGGTATCAAGCCAATCCTAAGGAATCCCATCTCTCCTCTGTGAAGAGAATCATTCGATATATGAATGGGACATCCAACTATGGGATATGGTACTCTTTTGACACTAATGCTAGTTTAGTTGGCTTTAGTGATACAGATTGGGCAGGTAATTGTGATGATAGGAAGAGTACATCAGGCGGTTACTTCTTCCTAGGGAATAATCTTGTGTCTTGGTTTTGTAAGAAGAAAAACTCCATCTCATTATCCACAGCCGATGCCGAGTATATAACTACTGGGAGTGCTTGCACACAACTCCTTTGGATGAAGCAAATGCTTGTGGATTATGGCTTTGAGCAAGAGACTCTAACCCTTTATTGTGACAATATGAGTGCCATTAATATTTCAAAAAATCATGTCCAACATTCTAGAACTAAGCATATTGACATTAGACATCATTTCATAAGAGAGCTAGTTGAGAGCAAATGCATTGCACTTGAGCATGTGGGCACAAATGATCAACTAGCGGACTTATTTACAAAACCATTGGATTCAACTAAGTTTAAATCTCTTAGTAGGTCTATTGGGATTTGTCATATGCATTGATGAGTTTTGGTGGTTGACCCTATATGGGGAGCTCAAGCAAAGAGAGTAAACTTGCATTCTAATAAGCAAATAATTGTTCAATTTTATGCTCTTTAATTAATTGCTTGAGTATCTTGGATGCATATATTATTATATGACTTTTCATTTAATAAGTGTGTTTTTGCCTTATTTGAAATGCGTGTCTCATTTTTGTTCACACATGTATTTTTGGACTAGGAAATTTGATTGGGAAGTACATTTGATTGACCCAAAGTTTATCTCCATTTCTATGAAAACTTGATCTTGACATGCTTAAAGTGTTATGCATGATGAATTTATTGAATGCTTACAAAATGACTGCAAATATGTGCGCAAGTGACTTTTGAGACTTCATTCAATAAGGATATTGTATCCATTTCAAGGATTTTCACATTCCTATAGTCTCTCCCTCTCTTTACTTATTGAACAAGGCTACTATCATACGGGCATCTTGCCCGGAAAAATCTAAAAGGGCGCAATAGTCGCTCATGTCTTGTTCAACTTGTAAATTTTGATTGTTTTTTTTTTTTGTTAAACTATATCTTATTTTCCATTGAAAATTTGGTGCAAATTGGTTTGATTTCTCTTGGAACCTCTTGTGTTATTTTCCTTTGCCAAATACCATGCTTTTGGAAGTTGATGTTGCATGTACTTCATTCAAGGCAATCTTTGGCACATGTTCCAATCAATAAAACTTCCATGAATTTCTCTCTCTTAATTAACCAGCGTAAAGTTGTTGTATATGATTATGCATTTACATTGCAAATATCTCTCTTTGCTAAAACGTCCCAGTTGGGGAATACTCATTTGCCTATCTTGTGACAAAAAGGGGGAGTAGTTTTGGATTTATGAGAAGTTGATATTGGCATGATTTAAGGGGAGATTGACCTATTGAGAGGGAGTGGATTTATTTAGAGGGAGCGTTTGCTATGTGCATTGTTGATTGCATGTTACTTGTTTCTAATTCATGCAAATTGCGCTTGTTTTTATTTATCTTGATCCCTCTCATACACTTGTCTTGGAAAGTGTAGTTCTTTGTTTTGTAGAGATGATCATTCTACAAGAGATGAAAGATTTGAAGATTTAGCTTTAGGTATCTCTTGTAATATGTAATGTTTTTTTGTTGACCTCTTGTTGTTTCTTGTTGTTTGTTGTGAGGATACTTTGTGAGTGAGTGGTTTTGTCGCTATATAGCCAAAGGGGGAGATTGTAAGTTCCTCGATGTTTGATTGGCTTATTTCATTGACAACCACATTTGGGGATTTGTATGTAAGGGTAGTTTAGGGCTTCATTGTTCGTAACCAAGCTCAAGTATCAAAGGTAAAATCACCTGCTTAACTTTCATTGAAGAGGTATTAGTGCACACACACACTCATGCATTTTTCTTTTAATTATCTTGCTTTCATGCTTATTTGCCATCTTATGTGCCTTGTGTGTCTTATTTTTGTTTGAGTGTTGAATGTATGTTTGTGCTTTAAAAATAGGATTTTTTTCCTCTTTTATGCGGTTCAGACTGCTCTCTGTGCAGTGCCTCTGTCGCCGCCTGCACCGCCGTGTTTACTAGAGGATGCACGCTGTGGCTACTGCGGTCTGTGCTTGTTGCATACGCCGCGGTTTCCCAAGCAGAGTTTCACAGACGTTGCGTGCTATCCAGACCGCGGTGTGTGCACACTGCATGCACAGCGGCCTACAGAGCTACGTTGTCCAAGCGATACACCGCTCTCTGTGCCACGATCTAGACACTTACCTAGACCATTGTATAGCCAGCGGTCCTGATGGGTTTTGGTTGCCTTTCACCCAAAACGATGCCATTTTGTGTAAGGCACCTTATATATATGTTCTCTTCTCTTCTCCTTGTTCTTAAGAGTCCAAGAAGCCATTTTTATGTGTTCTTAGTTTTTCTAGAGAGAGAGGGACTCCCAAACACTCATCTTTACTCAACCCAACTTCATCTTATTATCATCTAGCTTCATTCTAGGATCATTCAAGTATGAAGCATCATCTTCTTCTTGACTAGGTAACTTCTACATTCTCTAGACTTCATAGTTTCATTACAAAGACATGTATGCCTAGGGTTTTAGTCTTTATTGCATATTAAATGCTTGTTTGAATGTTTAATTGCTTTTATGACATGCTTGTGTATTGATTGTTGGTTGAGATGCATTAATTTGTGATAGCTAGAAATTAGGACGGTTTTACCCTTCTAGATAATTCTTCTTGCCTTTGCATTTAGAACATTGATATCTACGATTTGCTTTAATTGTCATTATTAATCCTAGAAAAGCATGAATGTCTTGACCTAGCATTTTTGCATATAGAATATTCTTGCATATTCACTTAGGTTGCCATTATCTCTTCATTGTTGGTTAAGCTTGTGGCTATGTGATTAGTGCACAAGGCTTGTGATCCAAAATCACTATTAAGGCCCGTTGGGTAAAGTGAAAGGTTTAGTAACTGGAGGGTTAGATGGGAGATCAACCTAGGTGGTAAACTTTTACTCAATAGTGGATTTTGAGGATCAAGGGTGGCGCTCTATACAGCCCATGAGTTTTCCCATTTGAAGGGTTTCCACGGATATATTGCGTGTTGTTATTGTTTTATGTTTATTGTCTTTTATTTGAACATTTAGTCTAATGTGGTAGAATTGTTAATATTGATTAATTCACAAAATTGGTAATCTATTGAATTAAAACCTATTAACCCCCCCCCCCCCCCCCCCCCCCCCTCTTCTAGGTCATAGACATACACTTTCTAGGGAATTTCAAAGTTAGAATCATGCTGACGACTTTTTAAAGAGTTTTGATCAGTTCAAGGCAGGAAGAAGTCCAAGAAAGGTAAATATGATTTACTTGTTTTTGAGTCCTGTTTAGTGGAAGATGATTCTTCACCCTGGATAGTTGATTCGGGGGTCCCTAATCATTTTAGTTCTTCTTTGCAGATGACTAATTCTTGGACACAGCTTGAGGCGGGAGCCTTCTCTATGCGTGTGGGATCAAGAGATTTCATGTCGACACAAGCAATGGGCGTAATTAGATTACATTTTTGTATTAATTTTATATTGTTGAACAAAATTTTTTATATTCCTGGATTTACATGAAATTTTATTTTCGTTTCTAAGTTGTTAGAACAATCATACTCTGTTTATTTTAATAATAAATTTGTTATTATTAGAAAGAATGGTCTTAATATTGTTGGGATTATGCTCGATAACAAGAGTATAATAATGTATTTGACAATCTTTTCGTATTAATAAAATGATTTCTAGTTTAATAAATCTTATACTATTTACAGTTTAATTATTATAATTGTCAAAGGTAAATATTCACAAGGTCAAAAGAATATGAAAAAAGAAGAATTGTTCATACATCTAGATATGTATGAGGTAGACACAGTTCTTTAGTTAGTCTTGAATAATATTCACAACTTAAGATAATTGTTGGGCACCTTTATCTTGTCAAAGTTGTAGATTCTTTTACTAGCATTTGAGTGGGATCAAATGTGTTATGATGAGTCTAAAATCATCAAAGTGTGGTGACGTTTGTCAAAAGGATCTAGTGCACTAGGTGCACTGAATAGGATCACAGTGATTAATTTACCCACAACCGTTAGTGGATAAAAGTTTTCACTTGAGGACAATCGAAGAGTCTATCTCAATCCTGAGATAAATGATGGACATATGGTTGCAAGTGTTATCATTTGAGCTATCAATGAGTACGATTATATAGCATATTCTATACTCAAAAGTTTAATGGTATTCATTTGTTAATCGATAGAGGACTTCATTTATAGATATGGACATCGTGGCTTCATTTATTAAATGTGAGTATAATACCATCATATGGATATTTTGAGGTATTGGATATTAAATCTTAACGATAGGTTTTCAATAGTGTCTATTGAAACATGGTTTCTGGACAAGTCAAAATATCCCAGTTCAAATGTTGTCATATGAGTAAATATGGTAACTTGGAGAGCTATAGACGGTCTATGAACTCTTGGCGATTACTAGTATTCTTCACGAGGATACACTATCTCCAATAAAGTTGTTTAGGGTATGAATGAGCAATAATATTTGGCCCATGTATAGGTGTTGGGCGGCAAGGCTATATAAAATAGCTTATTATATTGTTTTTTATTTTATTATTTAATTAAATGAAAACTAATTAATATGGTAATTAATTAATTATTTAATTCAAATTCAAATTTTTTTCCTAATAGGAGAAGGTCTCATAATATTATACTATTGTTGGTAGTATAATTAATATTAAAGACTTAATTTGATAAGTAGATAAATAAAAGGAAATATTTATCTAGTCAAATTAGGAAGTCTTTAATTTGGTCACAAATACACTAATGAGTTGGATTATGAGTATTGGTGTAGGAAAGAATTCTTTTTGGAAAAGGATTCTTGGTCACTAAGTCAATCCACCTAAGAATAGGATTCTTGCCAACAAAGTAAATCCTCTTTAGGAGAGGATTTGTGAACCTATAAATATAGGTTGTAAATTTCGGCCAAGGCATAAGAATTCCATGCTATAGAATTCGGCCAAGGCATATGTTGAGACTTGAAAGAAGTTTTTTTTTTTATTTTGCTTTTATAGTTAAAAAAAACTTCATCCAACTATAGTGTGTAGAATTCGGCCAAGGAGAAGAGAAAAGGGGAACGTTCTTGTTTTCGATAGTAGACTAGTATCCTTTACATCAAAAGGGTTTTGTGTATGATATTTAATCGGGTTCACACGAGTTTCGATCAAGTAGATTAATAATTCACAAATGACCGGACAGTCTTGGATTTCTCTTGAAGGATTATTGTGACTAACAAAGAAGAAGATTTTGTTTGTCTCCATCCTCAGGTATACAATTTAAAGAAAGGGAGTCCACACTCCTAGGTGATTCACGTTCGTGATTAGATTGGAAGATCTTACGGATTCAATTTGGCGCTAGTTCAATCATCATGAGATAAAAGGTATGACACTTTTAATATACATCAATTAATCTAGGGTTAAGATTCTTTCTATTAAAGGGATTTTTTTTTAATATACTAAACCCTAATTTCACACTTCCGTTGTGCGATTTTCCCTACAAATATTTGTCCAGTAATTAATGAAAACAATTTCTTAATGGTAATACTATTAATACATACTACACTGCTCAACACTAAAATGTTTAAGGTTAAAAAACCAAAAACTAAACGATATAAGATTTCACCAGATAGTGGCACGTATCTCTGACATCTAAGGCTTGGTCATATCAATCTTGACTGGATAGACAGACTAGTAAAAAGTGGACTTTTAAGTGAGTTAAAAGTTGGCACCATACCTGTGTGGGAATCCTATCTGGAAGGTAAGATGAATAAAAGACCTTTTACTAGAAAAGGACTTAGAGCTAAAGAATTACTAGAGCTTATACATACAGACGTCTGCGGACCAATAAATTTTAAAGTTAGGGGTGGTTTTAAGTATTATGTCACCTTTATTGATGACTACTAAAGATATGGATATGTCTACCTTATGCAACGAAAGTCGGAAAGATTTTAAAAGTTCAAAGAATTTCGAGCTGAAGTTGAGAATCAATTAGGTAAGTCTATCAAGTCATTATGTTCTGATCATGGAGGTAAGTACCTTGACCAAGAGTTTAAAGACTTCATGGTCGAGCATGGGACAATTTCCCAACTCACAGCTCCAAGTACACCTCAGCAAAATGGTGTAGCAGAGGAGAGAAATAGAACCTTGATGGAAATTGTGAGATCTACGTTAGTTTATCATCATTACCGAATTCCTTCTGGGGGTATGCGTTACAAATAGTGGCATATAGTGCCATCCAAATCTATTCATAAGACTCCCCTAGAGTTGTGGAATGGTTGTAAAGCTAGTTTGCAACATTTCTGCATATGGGGTGTCCGACAAACATGCTGAAGAACAGAAGTGGAAAGCTAGTATCCAAGTTTGTTGTCTGGCCTGTTTGTAGGATACTCCAAAAGACCAGAGGTTGACACTTCTATAGTCCTAAAGATAGCAAAGTATTTGTATCGACAAATGCAATGTTTCTAGAGGACAATTATATAAGTGACCTTAAACCTCGTTCTATGATTGTATTGAATGAGTTAGAGCTTGGTGAGACTAGTACTTCATCAATAAAAGTTGTTGATCCTTAAACATCTGAGAGCAGGTGGTTCCTAATTAGGATACACTATCACCTAAACGCAGTGGGAGGGTTGTAAGACAACTTGATCGTTATTTAGGTATAGGTGAGGGACAAGGTATTGTCTCTGCTAATAATGTGGATGATTCATTGACATTAAGAATGTAGTGGAAGAACCTGATAAAAAGTAATGGCTTAAAGCCATGAATCTCGAGATGGAGTCTGTGCACTCTAACTCAGTCTAGGATCTTATAAAACCCATAGGGTGTAAGTGGATCTACAAGAGAAAGAGAGGAGTAGACGGGAAGGTATATACCTTTAAAGCAAGGCTAGTGGCTAAGGGTTATAGCTAGAAAGAGTGGGTCGATTATGAAGAGACCTTCTTGCCAGTAGCAATGTTTAAGTCTATTCGGATTCTCTTATCCATTACTACTTATATCAATTATGAAATTTGGTAAATGGATGTCAAGATTGCATTCTTGAATGGCAATCTTGACGAGAGCATAAATATGATGAAACCGAAGGGATTCGTATTCCCATATCAAGAGTAGAAAGTTTACAAGCTACTAAGTTCCATTTACGGACTTAAGCAAGCATGTAGATCTTGAAACATCAGGTTTGGTGATGTGATCAAAACCTATGGCTTTGAGCAGAACGTCAATGAGCCTTGTGTCTACAAGTGTATCGTTGACAAAATGGTAGTTTTCCTGGTCCTATACGTGGACGACATATTACTCATTGGGAATGATATGGGAGTGATATCTGATGTAATGGGTTGGCTGGGTAACCAAATCCAATTGAAAGATTTAGGAGAAGCGAGTTATGTTATAGGGATCCAACTTATAATGGAGCATAAGAACACACTCATATCAAAGTCTCAGGAATCATATATCGACGAAATTCTTGTACCATTTTTTATGTTGAACTCTAAGAAAGGTAATTTACCATCTAGGCATGGAGTTCACATGTCTAAGGAACAGTGTCCTAATACGCCTTAAGAAATTGAGGATATGAGACGTGTACTCTATGCATTGGCAGTTTGTAGTCTCATGTATGTTATGTTATGCACGAGACCAGACATCTACTATGCAATAGGAGTAGTCAAAGTCCAACCTATGATTGGATCATCGGGTTTCGATCAAGACTATTCTCAAGTATCTTTGGAGAATAAGAAACTATATGCTAGTGTATTCCAGACAGGATTTGATCCCATTAGGATACACAAATTTTGATTTTCAACCAGATAGGGATTCTAGGAAATCCACCTCTGGATTAGTATTCACCTTAGGTGGTTGTGCCATTGTGTGAAGAAGTGTTATGTAATCTAACATTCCTGACTCTACTATGGAAGCCGAATATGTAGCCGCTTGTGAATTTGCTAAAGATGCTGGTAGGCTCAACAGTAAGTTCTTGAGTGATATGAAAGTTGTTCTAGATCTGGATAAACCCATCACAATTTATTGTGATAACAGTGGTGATGTGGCTAATTCCAAAGAACCAAGAAGCCACAAGAAAGGGAAGCATATAGAGAGAATGTATCATCTCATTGGAGAGATAGTGTAGAGAGGAGATGTGATCGTCACAAAGATAGCCTCACAAGATAATCATGCTGATCCATTTAAAAATACCTTACCGGTTAAAGTGTTTTCAGGTGACCTAGATTGTCTAGGGTTATGAATTATGCCTCACATGCTTTAGTGCAAGTGGGAGATTGTTAGGGTTTATGCCATAAAGATATCATTTGTAAATCGATTTATGAAATAAATAAATAAATAAAAGTTCATTTCATTATTGTTGTGTTGTTTATTTAATAACTTGTGCATATTAACATCCTTGATTGCCGAATGTAATTTTGAACTGTGTATATAAGAGTCATATACGAATGGATACAGTAAGGGACATGCAATCTAATGTGCCCATAGATAGCAAATAAAGTTAGATACTATATTTGTGGTTAATCTATAGTTGCGGTCCATTCCGTAATGTACGGTAATTTTATCCTTAATCATTTATATGAAGATATTGGAATAGACACCTTGTATGATGTGATCATATATGATTGGGTCGTGATCTATATGAATCTCTCACCAAGATCCATTTACCGGTGAGATTTATACATATCAACTAATTATGGCTATATGTGGGTGATCTCAATCTTGAGTGTCTTATCGACTCTTTCAGGTTAGATCATGGTCTTTGATATACCATTGGTGAGGTAAGATGCAGTTCCTAATCAGTATGCTCCGTATGTTGGGACTGTAGTTTGGCTTGTGACTGAAAAGGTTTATACACAATAGTTGAATCCACTCCTTCTTATGAGTAGTTGATAGTAGTTCCCTTAAGGGTCGATTTAGGACTTGGACAATATGAGCACTCTTCTAGTTCCATGAGGAAATAGGATTTATTGTCCATTAGAAAATTAACGGTACTTAAAAGATGTATGTCATTAGAAGGGTAAAGTGGATATTATGACCCAACTGTAATTATGAACTACTGTGGAGGATCACACCCTGTGTAATAGCTATATTGATGGACGCCGAGTTGTATCAATCTACGTAAAAGTGTTCGCAGTTGAGAGAGTGCAGTTCGGGTTTTTAGTGGAATAACACTGGAGTTAATAATCAAGGAATATTAATTAAAGAGTGCAATTAATGATTCCGATGATTATTGGAGCTCAAAATACTATGGGTCCATTAGATATCCTTGCTAGCCTGATCGATTTAGGTAACAAAGGTCACGGTTAATTATTTGGATTGTCCAATTAATTGTGTTACAAAAGTGACACGTATTTATTCGGAATTTAATTGAATAATAAGATTATTTGATTAATGAATAATGTTGATTAAATAAATTAAATAATAATATTATTTAATTATGTTATAAATCACTAAATGGATGATGTGTGTTGATATTTGTTTTTGGTATAAAATAAGATAATTTGATTATTTTATTTTGTGAAATTAAATATTTATTTTTTAAATTCAAATAGTTTGAATTCAAATCAAATCAAATAAACAAAATATTAATCAATATCTTTCAAGATATTTGATATATTAAAAGATTTGATTGATTGGTTCAATTTATTGGTTTTAATTAAATATTGATTTTGATTTTTTTTGAAAAGATGTCAAACTAAAATCAATAGATGTGATCAGTTTTTTTAAAGATAACTAGGTTTTAAACCACATGTAAGGCATGCGCTTGTATCAATATCTGAGTCATATCTTTGTAAAACAAGAAAATAATAAAAATATAAATACGTTAATACAATTGAGTTTTACGTTGTTAATTGATACAAAATTGTAAAGCTCATTCATTGAAAGACTTATATATTTGAATCATTTTCTTCAAATCTTCAACAACACAGTTCATGTATTTAAGTAGCAATTTAGTTGCCAATCACACAATCGAGGCAATTCAATACTTAAAAATTCGCATAAAGCAAAACTATTTCGCTCTCAAGTGATCTAAAATTTAATAAATATTAATCTATATCTAAAAGCTCACCTGTAAAAACCGAGTGAAATTGGATTTTGTTTGGTAAGCTTCTGGTGTCTCTTTTTCTCTCTTTATTGCATGATTATATCTCCTCTGTTTTTATAACTTTCTTTTTTATTCTTCTTCCCTACAAGATGAATCCACCGCTTGCACTAAAATCACTTTTTTAAAAAAATATTTTTTCTCTCCTTCACTTTACAGACGTCACACGTATATATACACTACTTCATGTTATAGACGTCACATGTATATCTAAGTCATAAGTTGCATGAAAAATTATATTTATACCCCTATATTATTTCTTATTCCTTTTAAAGTCATGAAATGCGTAGAAAATAATATTTTCATGCCCCATCTAATTTTACAATATAAAATAATTATCAATCCAAATACTTATTGATTTGGGTCCATTCCATATCATTACCTCTAACCTTTTAGCAAATAATTTCCAGCAAAATTCATAATAATTGGGGTATACTATTTAACTATGATCTAACTTATTTAAAAGGTTAAATTAAAATAAATTTTAGAAATTACTATACAATCCCTATTATGTTACTATTAATAAAATATGTCTTTTAAGTAATTCTACAAACTCGAAGGTTTATATTTATCATTTGACTTTCAAAGAAAATCTAAGAGATGCTCTAAGTAAAATTTTACCAAAACCTGTCTATTAAGTAATTATATGAATATTAAGGGTTACATTTATAATTTAACTTTCAAATATATATGGATAATAGAAAAAAAGTCAAAGAAATTAAAAGAAAAGAGGGGGGCTGTAATTTTACTTTTAATTCACCTTATAATTTTTAATTATAAAGTAAATTATAAATTTATAAACAGTCCGTATTGTGATCATTCCGTTAATTATAAAAACTTTAAGGGTCATATCTGTAATTGTTTAATCATAAAAACTTTAAGGGTCATATCTGTAATTATACTTTCAAAAAAAAAATGGGATGCTATAATTCACCGACAAACTCCCTTTTTTTATACAGTTAATAGAAAATAGATAAATTTATCCTTGTTTTTGTTTAAATTATAGTTCATGTTGTGTTACTATTACTAAGACCAATCTATTAAGTAATTATACAAACTCGAAGGGTCGTATTTGTCATTCGACGTTCAACGCAAATATGAGAGACGTTGTAATTGAAATCTTATTAAGACCTGTCTACTAAGTAATTGTATAAACTTTAATGGTTATATCCGAAATTTTACATTCAAAGATATAAAAAGGCAAAAATTATTTAAACTTAAAGGGTTATAACCTTAATTTTACGTTCAAAGAAATTAAAAGATATTAAAAAAGGGGACGATAATTATAGCTGACAACTCATGTTTTTTTATATAGTTAATAGTTAATAGAAAATAGATAAATTTTTTCTTGCATTTTTATCTCTGAAAATCTACTATGTCAGAATTTTAAATTATAGTCCCTGTTGTATTACTATTACTAAGACCTATCTATTAAGCAACTATACTAACTCGAAGGCTCATATTTGTCATTCGATGTTCAACGCAAATTTAAGGATATTGTAATTGAAATCTTATTAAGACCTGTCTACTAAGTAATTGTATAAATTTTAAGGATTATATATGTAATTTTACGATCAAAGATGTAAAAAACGAAAATTATAAAAATTTAAAGGGTTATAACCGTAAATTTTCATTCAAGGAAATTAAATGAAAATAAAATGGGAGGCTATAATTAAAGCCGACAACTCATGCCTTTTATATAGTGAATCGATAATATATATATATATATATATATATATATATATATATATATATATATATATATATATATATATATGATATATACAATTTGTTGAAACAAACAATCAGAACACATCAGATAAGAGAGAGAAAAGAAAAGGCAAAAGTAAAGAAAAACATATTGTGTGCATTGTGCACAGTGAGAAACAAAGAGAAAAAAGAATATTTTTATTTCATGCTTTTGTGTTTTTGAAATACTTGGAAGAAATAGTTTATTCTTATTCTCTCTTCAACATCCTCCTAAGTTCCTGAATACGTGACGCACCCACATACAGTTACCAGTTTCGAGAATAACTAGGAAAATCAATGGTACAGACCATAAGCATTGTAAGAAGTGAAGGAACCTTCAAACGTTGGTAAGGTTCTAACATCTTTTGATTATATTGACTTCAATTTCCTGCGTACACGTGTATTTTATTATTGTAATAATTTTATGTGTAAGGTTCGAAAAATTGCGATCCCAAATTCACTGGTCCCAGATCGTTTACGGTATGTATAAAAATTTTAAAACCTATTTCTGTTGGGCTACCAATGAACGGGGTTCCAACAACAAGGTGCGTTAATTCTCATATCTCCATATGAATGATCCAGGATGGGATCAACGTACACTACGGAATGGACCGCAGCTGTAGATTAACCACAAATAAAGTACCTAACTTTATTTGCTATCAACGAGCTCTTTAAATTGTATATATCCTTTTGTATCCATCTGTATATAACATTCATATACACAGTTCGAGATTACATCCGAAAATCATGGATGTAAAATGCACAAGTTATACAAAATATATGACATAGGAAGAATGAATTAAACTATTCTTTTATTTATGTTACCATTCCCTTTATAAATTACAAGATTTATGGTATAAACCCCAACAATCTCCCACTTGCACTAAAGCATGTGAGACGTGTCTCATAAACCTAGACCCTCTAGGTGACCTGTAAGCACTTTAGCCGGTAGGGCTTTGTTAATGTATCAACATGATTGTTCTGTGATGCTATCTTGGTCACTGTCACATCTCTTCTTTACACTATCTCTCTAATGAGATGATACATTCTATCTATATGCTTCCCTCTCTTGTGGATTCTTAGTTCTTAGGAATTATCCATAACACCACTATTATCATAATAAAGTATAATGGGCTTATCTGTTAGGTTTTAGATTGTGTTGGCATTAATTCCATATCAAATTGATGTTTACTTGTAATGATTTAGTTGTTTAGATTCATGATGATTCAAGCTTCAAAGAAGAAGGAACAATTAGTCAAAGCAAGTTCAAAGTCTTTAAAGAGAAAGGATGCAATATGGTTCTACAAAGGTATACTAAGACCTTATGTTTCTCTTACAAGGCTTAGGCACACACACACAATTCATACATTTGTTTCCCTGCATCGTTGTGCACCATTATAGGCACACACATACAATTCATTCATATGTGTCCCTAAATCGTTGTGCACCATGTATAACATATTCACACACTTGAAGATGAATGCTCATGCATTGGTATGGAAATAACATGTTTTGGAAAATGCATGATTGGAGACTATCTCTATGTAGTTTTCATTCTAGTGTGAATTGTGTTTGTATGTGTACATGTTTGTATAACATGGATATTAAACTTGAATTTAGTCTTAAATCATTCTTGATTGACTTCCGGTCATTTCGGTTATTCATACTATTGATTTCATGTTCTAAGTCAAAAGATACTACACTTTCAACTCGTGTTACATACATTGTCTTCGTCTTCGTATATCGAGTCAAATTATTATTTTATGGGTTGAGTATCTTATATTTCCATGTCTGTGAGAGAGTTATGGTTCATAATCTGCAAACGGATTCAAATTTTGAGTTCAGAGACAGTAGAGCGATCAAAGAACGCGAGAGAAGCACGAGGGGAATGCACCATGGCCAAAAGACCATGAAGGTGTGCATGCTCGACTTCTTGCTCAACACCATAGGTCTCACACCTTTTGTCAAGACTTCCTTCTCACAAGGCATCTAGGTGATCATTAATGCAAAATGCAAACAAGCACGCAACATGGAATGCTATGATCAACACATCATATGGAAAATACTAGACATGAGCATGAATGCACAAATCACATATAGTATAGTTAATCATGCATGTGTAATCAATCTAGATTATGTAAGATATGTTCAATATTAATCACAACCTAGATACATACATAGATCTAAACTTGAATCACAAGATATGTTCAATAAATCACAAGATCACGTTTAAATCACATAAACCTAAAACATGCTAAAATCATATGACAAAGTCAATTAGATTTAAGCTAAAGTTCTAGAGCATATTCCTAATCATAGATTCAATCAAAACACATGAATAGCTCAAAAGAACATAAGCACATGTATTATGTGAGAAATTCAGCCAAGAGGGCCTAATACATGTGAGGAACTATTTTTCTCAAAATCAATCAATCAAAGATCATCAAATAGTCCTAGAATCAAAGCTAGCACAATACAATTCCAAACATGTGATAACATAGGCAAAATCAAAACCTAACTCAACATGAATGATTTCAATTGAAACTCAATCTAGCTTTGAAAGAGTTCAAAACTTAAATCAAAACACTCAAAATATACAAATATATGTTGAAGGAGAAAAACCAAGGCAATTGACCAAGTTTTAAAAGAAAACTTAGAGAGAAAATCATTACCTTAGTTGATTTAGGTGCAGTCCCGTTTTTGTATGATTAGACACCAAAACCAGCAGCAAAACTTACTCAAACTTTCAGAGAAAAGATGGAGGATGAATATGAGAACACTCTCAACTTTGAAACACTCAAATCGAAGTTCAAATGAAGAGGTTATGGTGTTTGGAAGGTGAGAAAATTTAGAGAGAAAATTTTTGTACACTTGTTTTAAATTTCTTCTTAGAATGAAATGTGAGAGGGAAAGTGTTTATAAAGGAGAGGGAAACTTGGACATGTGAAATTACCAAGAGGGGCAAGAAGTAGCCAAGCAAGCTTCTTGCCCGAGATGGCACGTGGGCTTCTCGGGGCAGCAAGCCTTCTGCCCCGAGATGGCCAAGCGCCATCTCGGGAAAGAAGTGCCTTGCTTGCTTCTTTCTCATCCGACCTTCCTTTGCGTTCTTCGACTGTTCTCTGGCCTCTGAACTCGGAATTTGAATCCTTTTGTGGGTTACAAACCATAACTCTCACACAAACATGGAAATATAAGATACTCAAGCCAGAAAATAATAATTCGACTCGATATATGAATACAAAGACAATGTATGCAACATAAGTTGAAAGATTAGTATCTTTTGACTTAGAACTTGAAATCAATAGTATTAGTAACTGAAATGACTAGAACTTAATAAAGAATAACTTAAGACAAAAATAAAGTTCAATATCCATGTTATACAAACATATACACACAGAAAAACAATTCACACTAGAATGCAAACTACATAGAGATAGTCTTCAATCATGCATTTTCCAAAACATGTTATTTCCATACCAATGCATGAGCATTTATCTTCAAGTGTGTGAATGTGTTATAAATACATGGTGCACAATGATGCAGGGACACATATGAATGAATTGTATTTGTGTGCCTATAATGGTGCACAACGATGCAGGGACACATATGAATTAATTGTGTGTGTATGCCTAAGCCTTGTAAGAGAAATATAAGATCTTAGTATATCTTTGTAGAACCAAATTGCATCCTTTCTCTTTGAAGACTTAGAACTTTCTTTGACTTGTTATTTCTTCTTCCTTGAGGCTCGAATCATCATGAATCTAAACAACTAAATCATTACAAGTAAACATCATTTTGATATGGAATTAATGCCAACACAAACTAAAACCTAACAAACTCCTTACTGCCTCGAGATGTCCATGAGCCATCTCGGGGAAGCATTAACAAAGAAAGGGATTTCAGTCTTTTTGCTTCATTCTTTCCCTTTCCTCTCACATTTCATTCTAAGAAGAAATTTAAAACTTGAGTGCTGAAATTCTCTCTACATTTTCTCACCTTTCAAACACCATAACTTCTTCATTTGAACTCCGATTTGAGTGATTCAAAGTTGAGAGTGTTTGTCTATTCATCCTCCATCTTTGCTATGAAGTTTTGAGTGAGTTGTATTGCCTTTTTTGGAGTCTAAAATTACAAAAATGGGACTGCACCAAAATCAACTAAGGTATTGATTTTCTCTCAAAGTTTTCTTTTAAAACTTGGTCCATTGCCTTGGGTTTTCTTCTTCAACATATATATGTGTCTTGTGATTGTTTTGATTTAAGTTTTGAACTCTTTTAAAGCCAGGTTGAGTTTCAATTGAAATCTTACATGTTGAGTTAGGTTTTGATTTTGCCTATGTTTTCAAATGCTTGGGATTGTATTGTGCTAGCTTTGATTCTAAGACAATTTGATGATCTTTGATTGATTGATTTTGTGAAAAATAGTTCCTCACATGTATTAGGTTCTCTTTACCCGATTTCTCACAATAATACGTGTTTTTATGTTCTTTTGAGATATTCATGTGTTTTGTTGAATCTATGTATAGGAATATGCTCTGAAACTTTAGCTTTAATCTAAATGACTTTGTCATATGATTTTAGCATGTTTTTGGTTTATTAGATTTAAACTTGATTATGTGATTAATCGAACATATCTTGTGATTCAGGTTTTAGATCTATGCATGTATCTAGGTTGTAATTAATGTTGAACATATCTTACATGATCTAGATGGATTAAACATGCATAATTGACTAGACTACATTTGATTTGTGCATTCATGCTCATGCCTAGTATTTTCGATAGGATGTGTTGATCATAACATCCTATATTGCATGCTTGTTTACATTTTGCATTCATGATCACCTAGATGCCTTAAGAGAAGGAAGTCTTGACAATAGGTGTGAGACGTATGTTGTTGAGAAAAAAAGTCTTGACAAGAGGTGTGAGACCTTGGATTGTCAAGCAATGAAGTCTTGACTAGAGTCGGGAGGCTCGAATAGTCGAGCAAGAAGTCTTGCCTAGGGTTGTGAGGATCCAGAAGGGTGAGCGAGTAAGTCTTGACTAGAGTTGGGAGGACTCGGATAGTTGAGCAAGAAGTCTTGCCTAGGGTCGTGAGGATCCAGAAGGTTAAGCGAGGAAGTCTTCATAAGAGGTGTGAGGCCTAGGATTGTTGAGCAAGAGGGTGACATCTTCATGAGTAGGATAGGAGGGTATTTTCTAGGTGAAGTGGTCACCTGAGAGATTGTACTTGTCTTATATACTAGTGGATTTTGTTTGCCGGTGGTTGCTAACCTGTGGGTGTTTCCTCTTCGGAGGTTTACCACGTTATATCATGTTTCAACTTTTCTCTTTCCCTATGTCTCTTATATTTGTACTTGTTATTTGAATACTAAGGATATAACTCTTTATGTAAGTTGACTTCCTTTCTATGATATAGATTGTGTATGTGTTACCATTACTTGTTTGTATCACACTTTACTTATTTCATATATTGATTAAGTGTATTTAATTGATATATATATTGTGATACAAGCAATCTAAAGGGGCGAACTTTTGTTTGTTTCTAAGGGAATTGAAAAAGGTGTCTAACCTATTCACCCTCTCCTCCCCTTTAGGTTAGCCTTGAGCATATAACTGTGTTTGTATTTTCAATTGGTATCAGAGCAGGACACTAGATTGTACTTAGTGAGAGTCCAGGTGATACATTCACGATTTTCATAAAGCTTTTGAAGTCATGGGTTTACAAGATGATGTAATGGCGGAAGGAGCCTCAAATACTAGGCCACCATTACTTCGAGGCACTAACTATGGGTATTGAAAGTTGAGGATGAAAGCCTACATCCGCTCTATTGATGAAAGAGCTTTGATGGTAGTGGAAGAAGGTTATAGTCCTCCTACCAAGGTCCAAGAGGATGGAACCATGATACTCAAGCCAATAAGTGCATGGACAATGAATGAGTTTGAGGTTGGTAAATGGCACCATCGTGCTATGAATGCCATCTTTGGAGGAGTTGATGAGCATCAATTCTTCTACATTCAAAATCTTGAATCTGCAAAGGAAGCTTGGGATACTCTCTAAGTTACTAATGAAGAAACCTTAGCGGTGAAGAAATCGAGGCTTCAGATGTTGGCATCACAATTTGAAGGTTTAAGTAAGGGTGAAGAAGAAAAGTTTGAAGACATCCAATTCCGGCTTCTTAACATTGTTAACCAATGTCAAGCACTTAGAGTAGCTATCTCAAAAGAGAGTTTAAATTGGAAAATCCTTAGGTCTCTTCCTAAGAGATTCAAATCAAAGGTGATGACCATTGAGGAAAGCAAGGATGTGGATAGTATGAACATTGATGAGTTGATTGGGTCTCTCCAAACTTATGAGATGTCCTTGAAGCCAAAGATTATGAGTAAGGAAATCACTATCAATGCTATAGAGGATGAGAGTGATGATGAAAATGAAGAGATGGCTCATTTGGTTAGAAAGTTCAATAAGTTTCTAAAGAAGAATGCCAAGCCTAGAGGCAAGTCTTCTATGGAAAAAAGGGAAGTTAAGAAAACATCATCTCCAAGGAATGAGAAGAATAATCAAGCCTTGAACAAGAAAGATGTTCAATGCTATAATTGTTATGGTTTCGGTCACTTTGCTAGTGAGTGCACCAAGAAGCCATCTAAGAAAGACAAGAAAGGCAAAGTGTTGGCGGCTACTTGGAGTGATGATAATTCTAGTGATAATGAGAGCTCTAGTAGTGAGTCTTCAAGTGATGAAGAGTTGGTGAACAACTTTGTAGCTCTAACGGCTTTTCATTCTCTAGTAGATGTTGATGGTACAATATCTTTGAACAAGAACTTTGATGCAAATCATCATGGAAGCTCTTGTTCCATTCCTACTAATCTTGAGTTGTTGGACAAGATAGAAAAGCTTGAAAAAGCTAGAGATAATGCTCTAAGAGAGGTAGTTGAGAAGGATGATTTGATTAAGAAACAACTAGATGAGTTTGTGATTGTCACTCGTAGACTTCTTGGTGAGAAAGGTGATATTATGAAGAAGTTTAGAGAACATGAAAAGATAAACCTTGAGAAGGATAATGTGATATCTTCTTTGAAGCAGAGAGAACAAGAATTAACGGAAGAGATAGACATGACTAAGGAGGTCATCAAGGACTTAGTGAATGATTCGGTAAGTTTGTCTAGTGTTAGGAATCTTATTAACTCTCATAGTGGTGAAGACGACTTGGTAGTTGAAGAGGAGCTCTTGGAAGCACCACTTTCTACTCACTTAGATGATGTTATGATTGATAAGAAATCACACAAGAAGAGAATATCAAAATCCAAGAAGAAGTTGGCGAACAAGGTATCTTTGCAAACTCCTAGTGAAGCTAGTTCAACTCCAAAAGGTACAATCTCATCTTTTATTCCAATTTGCCACTATTGCAACACAATAGGTCACATTAAGCCTTGGTGTTATAAATATATTGAAAAATGCAAATTAGGAATTGAATCTAGAGATAAGGAGATTAAACTTCAACTTGAACATGCTAAGGTCTTGAAAGTTGAGAAACATGATAATATTGCTAAGCATGAGAAGAAGTTGTGGAGTATAAAAAATACTAATCCTGTTCAACTTGACAAAGCTTGTGTTGAAAATGTTAAGGAAGAGTGTGTTAATGATTTTCTTGTTAATCAAGTCATTGAAAGACTTTACTCTAGATTTAACATTGTTATCAAGGATGATATTGGAAATGTTTGTGTAGGTACACCCAAGAACAAGTGGTTCAAGGGTGAGTGCTCTTATCATTAATATAAGAAGCACATGTGAGGTAGCTTTGAGACAATATATCAATTGTGTTGAGAATTCTTGCTTGCTAGCTTTGAATACTCCATGTATTGATATTAACTTGGTTATCTCACATCATGTTTGTTATGATAGCCAAAATTTGTTGATTAACTTTAGAGAAGTTCTTTTGATATATGTGTTGACTGAGTTGAGATATTATACTTTTTATACTCTTGCTGTGAAACATTGTCAACTTGGTGTCATGAGGACATTCAAGGCAAGAGTGCTCATAAAAAGGGCGGAAGAATGATATTTGGTGAATATAATGTGCAAAAATGTATCTCTATACTCTAATGCATGTTCTCTTAGATATTCGTATTTTAACTCAATTTTTGATATACATCTCATAGCATGTCATATTAGAGAATTTTGTATAGCATACATATGGTTCTTATTGACATTTTCTATTTTAGGATCTAACTGTGATATTGTTCACATTGATCTTAACTTTGATGATTGTTTGTGTATAGTATATTGAGTGGTATTATTTTTGAAAATATGAGCTTCATATTCTTTGAAAGCTACTTATTAGAGAAGTAATGATCTTGAATAAGTCTCTACTTATTGCTTTTAGGTCATGTGCTTATGAGCCATAAAATCTTGGTTTTCTAAAATTGCACCTTGCTTCTCTTATATGTTTTGCTAGTAGATTGAGTTTACTAATATGTAAACTTTGGATGCACCTTGAATTTTTTGTGTTTAAGTACATTTAAAATTACCTATGGTTAGTATTCATTTTGCTTCAGTAAATACATAGAACTCAACGAGCACCTTCATGGAAAGGGCTACACACATTGATTGTGAAAGCTACCCAATGTTGGAAAGAGCTACACAATTGTGATGAGTGAAAGCTGTCATGAAGTGAATTTTGTTTATGTTAAAAAAAATGGAAAAATCAAAGAAGTGTTGAAATGGAATCATAAAAAAAAAATCTTTGTTTCAAAGCCTAAAAAGAAAAGAAGGAAGGCTTAAAAAGAAGTATAGTTGAAAATCAAATGAGCTCGGGTGGAAAAATAGAAATGGGATGGCGAGCCACATGTACACATACTCTATTATGTTGAAATCTATTCTCTTAAAAGCAAAAAATTCCGGATGATAATCGGTTTGACTTTTTATGGAAAAAGCTTAAGATGAATAGTTGTTGGAAATTGTTTGCATGTTGATTATCAAACTACTTCTTGATATATATTTGAAGCATATCTCTCTCACACACATTTTGTTTATGAGTATGATGATATTTTAGCAATTGTTGAAGAATTATGAGAGAACTTGAAAAATCTTTGTGTATCTCTCTTAGCATATGAAGCTTGTTTTGTTGATATTTCTTCAAATTGCTTGAATGTGTGTGAACATTTTTGTAAACTTTATGCTATCATTGATTTTAGTTATAGCATTTATCAAGGGGGAGCATTGTATGCTAGACATTGTTCTCTTTTATGATATGTTCACATGCTTCATTTTGTTACATGTTGGCATATTTTGACTTACTGATACTTGTAAGATATTACTCACATGGAACAAGTAGCTAGTATTTGAGGCTTGTGGTATATTTCTTAACTTTTGGCATCATTTCATGTCAAAAAGCGGGAGAAAGACATACTAGTTGCTTAGTTTCTTTTTATGTTGTTTTTGTGAACTTTTGAACTTTCAATGACATGTAATAATTAGTCTTAAGATTTGGTTAAGAATTCTTGTGTTTTGGCATGTATTAAGGGGGAGATACATTTATTTGTGGACTTAATTGTATATTTTTATCCATATTATATGTTGCCATTTGTTGTTGTTCTCTTGTATATACATTGTGCTTTGAGATGATTTGTAGGTCGCTTCAAGAGAAGATCAAGATGAAGTTCAAGAGTTGATGAAGATTAGTTATAGGAATCTTACTCATTGTAATGTGAGGGAGTGACTTTATGACCTATCTTCATTTTTATATTTGTAGTAAATGTATAGGTGTTTTGAAATGGAATTTGCCAAATGGGGAGATTGTTAGGTTTTAGATTGTGTTGGCATTATTTACATATCAAAATGATGTTTACTTGTAATAATTTAGTTGTTTAGATTCATGATGATTCAAGCTTCAAAGAAGAAGGAACAACTAGCCAAAGCAAGTTCAAAGTCTTCAAAAAGAAAGGATGCAATATGGTTCTACAAAGGTATACTAAGACCTTATCTTTCTCTTATAAGGTTTAGGCACACACACACAATTCTTACATTTGTGTCCTGTATCATTGTGCACCATTATAGGAACATATATACAATTCATTTATATGTGTCCCTGCATCATTGTGAACCATGTATAACACATTCACACACTTGAAGATGAATGCTCATGCATTGGTATGGAAATAAGATGTTTTGGGAAATACAAGATTGAATACTATCTCTATGTAGTTTGCATTCTAGTGTGAATTGTGTTTATATGTGTAGTATAACATGGATATTGAACTTGAATTTAGTCTTAAATCATTCTTGATTGAGTTCCGGTCATTTCGGTTACTCATACTATTGATTTCAAGTTCTAAGTCAAAAGATACTACACTTTCAACTCATGTTGCAAACATTGTCTTCGTCTTTGTATATCGAGTCGAATTATTATTTTTTGTGTTGAGTATGTTATATGTCCATGTCCGTGAGAGATTTACAGTTTGTAATCAGCAAACGGATTTGAATTCTGAGTTCGGTGGCCGGAGAACGGTTGAAGAACGCGAGAGGAGTGCAAGGGAGTTGCACCATGGCCAAAGGCCATCAATTGGTGCAAGCCCAAGATGGCGTGTGGCCATCTCGGCTACAACTTCTTGCTGGCCGAAGATGCCTACGTGCCATCTCAGGGAAGCATTAACAAAGAAGTGCATTTCGGTCTTTTTGCTTCATCCTGTCCCTCTCCTTTATATTTCCCTTCCCTCTAACATTTCATTCTAAGAAGAAATTTAAAACTTGATTGCAGAAATTTTCTCTATACATTTTCTCACCTTCCAAACACCATAACTTCTTCATTTGAACTCCGATTTAAGTGATTCAAAGTTGAGAGTGTTTCTCTATTCATCCTCCATCTTTTCTCTGAAGATTTGAGTGAATTTTATTGCTATTTTTGGAGTCTAAACTCACAAAAACGGGAATGTACCAAAATCAACTAAGGTATTGATTTTCTCTCAAAGTTTTCTTTTAAAACTTGGTCGATTACCTTGGGTTTTCTTATTCAACATATATATGTGCTTTGTGATTATTTTTATTTAAGTTTTGAACTCTTTTAAGGCTAGGTTGAGTTTCAATTGAAATCTTACATGTTGAGTTAGGTTTTGATTTTGCCTATGTTTTCACATATTTGGGAATGTATTGTGCTAGCTTTGATTCTAGGACTATTGATGATCTTTGATTGATTGATTTTATGAAAAATAGTTCCTCACATGTATTAGGCTCTCTTTGACCAATTTCTCACAATAATACATGTGCTTATGTTCTTTTGAGCTATTCACGTGTTTTGTTGAATCTATGTATAGGAATATGCTCTAGAACTTTAGCTTTAATCTAAATGACTTTGTCATATGATTTTAGCATGTTTTTGGTTTATGAGATTTAAACTTGATTATGTGATTAATTGAACATATCTTGTGATTCAAGTTTTAGATCTATGGATATATCTAGGTTGTAATTAATGTTGAACATATCTTACATGATCTAGATGGATTAAACATGCATGATTGACTAGACTACATTTGATTTGTTCATTCATGCTCATGTCTAGTATTTTCCTTAGGATGTGTTGATCATAACATTCTATGTTCCGTGCTTGTTTGTGTTTTGCATTCATTATCACCTAGATGCCTTGTGAGAAGGAAGTCTTGACTAGAGTCGAGAGGACTCAGATAGTCAAGCAAGAAGTCTTGCTTAGGGTCGTGAGGATCCGAAAGGGTGACCGAAGAAGTCTTGACTAGAGTCAGGAGAACTCGGATAGTTGAGCAAGAAGTCTTGCCTAGGGTCGTGAGGATCCAGAAGGTTGAGCGAGGAAGTCTTGACAAGAGGTGTGAGGCCTCGGATAGTTGAGCAAGAGGGCGACATCTTCATGAGTAGGATAGGAGGGTAGATTCTATGTGAAGGGGTCACTCGAGAGATTGTACTTGTCTTTTCTACTAGTTTATTTTGTTTGCCGGTGGTTGCTAACCCGTGGATGTTTTCTCTTCGGACGTTTACCATGTTATATCATGTGACAACTTTTCTCTATCCCTATCGCTCTTATATTTGTATTTGTTATTTGAATACTATGGATATAACTTTATATGTAAGTTGACTTCCTTACTATAATATCAATTGTGTATATGTGATGGTTGCTTGTTTGTATCACACTTTACATGTTTTTTATATTGATTAAGTGTGTTTAATTGATTATATTGTGATAAAAGCAATCTAGAGGGGCAAACTTTTGTTTGTTTCTAAGGGAGTCGAAAAAGGTGTCTAACCTATTCACCCCCCCTCTCTAAGTTAGCCTTGAGCATTTAATCGTGTTTGTATTTTCATTATCCAAACCTGGAACAACTCCCAGATCACTTAAGAACTTACGGAACCAAACAGCCTCTTTAACAGCTTCACAAGCAGCTATATATTCGGCTTCCTTTTTGGAGTCACTTCTCCACACAATGGCTCTACCATCTAGGATGAATAATGATCCAGACGTGGATTTCCTGGAATCTCAGTCTGACTGAAAATAAGAGTCCATGTATCCTAATGGGATCAAATCCTGTCCGGAATACACTTAAATATAGTTTCTCATTCTCCTAAGATACTTGAGAATAGTCTTGACAATAATAAAGTGATCCAATCCTAGGTCAGACTGGTATTTCCTTTCTACTCCAACTATATAGTAGATGTCCGGTCTCGTGCATAACATAACATACATGAGACTACCTACTACCAATGCATAGGGTACACGTCTGATATCATCAACATCTTGAGGTGTCTTAGGACACTATTCTTTAGACAAGTGAACTCCTAGTCTGGAAGGTAAATTACCTTTCTTGGAGTTCTGTATTGAAAATCGTAAGAGGATCTTGTTGTTATATGGTGCCTGAGACAACGATATGAGTTTGTTCTTACAATCTCTTATAGGTTGGATCTCTAGAACATATCTTGCCTCTCCCAAATCTTTCATTTGGAATTGGCTAGCCAGCTAGCCCTTTACATCAGACAACACTCCCACATCATTCCCAATCAGTAGAATGCCATCTAAGTATACGACTAAGAAAACTATTTTCTTATCAATGATGCTCTTATAGAAAAAAGGCTTATCAACATTCTATTTGAAGCCATAGGTTTTGATCACACCATTAAACCTAATGTTCCAAGATCTAGAGGCATACTTATAGATGCACCTTTGTAGCTTGCAAACCTTTTGCTCTTGATCTAGAGACATGAATCCCTCTAGTTGCATCATATAGATGCTCTTATCAAGATTGTCATCCAAGAATGCAGTCTTGACGTCATATGCCAAATTTCATAATAAAATTAGGCAACAATGGATAAGAGAATCCTAATAAACTTAAACATGGTTACTGATGAGAAGGTCTCTTCCTAATCAACCCATTCTTTTTGGGTATAACCCTTGGCCACTAACCTTGCCTTGAAGGTCTCTACCTTCCCGTATACTTCTCTATTTTTCTTGTAGATCCACTTACACCCTATTGGTTTTACCCCATATGGTTTGTCTACAAGATCTTAAACTAACTCAGAATACATGGACTCCATCTCGAGATTCATGGCTTTAAGCTATTCCTTTTTGTTAGAATCTTTCATTGCATCTTAAATGTCAATTGATCATCCACACTATCAGTAGATACAACATCTTGCCCCTCACTTACACTTAAATAGCCTTCAAGCTATCTTACAACCCTCTCACTACGTATAGGTGATAGTTTATCCTAATTGAGAATCATCTGACTCTCAGATGTTAATGGATCAACTACTCTTGTTGACCGTGTACTGGTTTTACCAGGATCCAACTCATCCAATACAATCTTAGAACGAGGTTTGTGGTCACTAATATATTATCCTCAAGAAACATTGTATTTGTCGAAACAAATACTTTGATATCTTCAGGATTATAGAAATGTCCACCTCTGGTCTCCTTAGAGTATCCTACAAAAAAATAGACCGCAGACTAGTGGTCTAGCTTTCCACTTCTATTCTTCAGCATATGTGCTAGACACCACCATATGCATAAATGTCAAAAAATTTCTTTACAACCATTCTGTAATTTTATAGGAGTCTTAGGAATAGATTTGGATGAAACTACATTCAAAATGTATGCCACTGTTTGTAACCCATATCACATGCATAAAGAAGGCTTCATCCTTAAGTTGTGTCCAAGAATCAGTCCACTGCCAAGAAGAATAAACATGGTTAGTGGCCCTCGAATCAATTATCTAGGGTGAAGAATCATCTTCCAATAAACACGACTCAAGAACAAGTAAATCATATTTACCTTTCTTGGACTTCTTTTTTCTTTGGGCTTTCTTGAGCTTGGGCTTACCCTTTGCCTTCCCAGCAGACCTTTTCATCTTCTTATTTTCAAAAGAAGATGGTTCGGCAACATTTGCCTCACCAGCCTTACTTTTGTTGTCCTTTGTCAAGGACTCAAAAGTAGTGAGCTCATTGAGTAACTGAGTGAGATTGAACCTTAGCTTGTTCATCCCATAGTTACTCTTGAACTGATCGAGATACTTCGAAAGAGTCGTCAGTATGATGCTCACCTGACTGGGTTCATTAAAGACCGCCGGGTAATTGATTTGGAGTAGGACATCATGTTCAAGACATGTTCTCGAACTAATGAATCCTTCTTCATTCGAGTGAGCATAGCGTAACGAACAATTTTGTGCCGCTTTTGCTCAAAGGGCTGTCTGAACATAGCCTGTAGTGACTCCATTATTTCGAATACGGATGTTATTATTTCTTGCTTCTTGACAAACACGTATTTCATACTTGCTAACCGATATGTTCGGGTCTTCTCATCAGATGAGATCTATTTCTAGTATTCCTTATGAACAGTTCGTGCGGCAGCGCTGGAGGACATTCCTCTGTAAGCACAAACTTAAGGTCATTGGTGACCAAAATAACATTGATATGATGTTTCTATTTTGTGTAGTTATCACCGGTTATCATTGGCTAGAATTTTGGGTCGGTCAAATTCTTGCATGTTAGATCGAGATATTCTCAATCAAATGATATGCCAGAATAACTCTTATTCCAATATTATCCAACCATCGTTTATTGAGTCAAGTTTTTAATTAGCAAATTTAATTAAAACCTTATGAGTGTAGCCCATCATTTCAGATCTCATGAGCTTAACTCGAGAATTGCCGACTTAGGGTCGGTCAATCCAAAAATACCTTCAGAAATCCTATCCGTTAGGAAGACAACCTTGATATTGACCTTTGTGGAAACCCTCCTCAAGGAGGACGAAAACAAAGTCGTCACGAGACCCCACTCGGATCTCACGATGTTGAACTAATGATGGAGACCGCGGGATATAATGACATATATCCCTCTCCCACTCATTATTTTGTAATTAGGGTTTTCTATATTTGTTAATGCCCCTACATTTTTACAAGATTAAACGGCTAATTTTAATCTAGTCATCTAGCGCATTAACCTTTCTTTATAAGAATCTAATTCTAATTAACTAATAAATTATTTCGATTTTAACATTTAAAAATCTAATATATTAGTAATAATTCTAATCTATGTAAACAATTTACTATGGCTAGAATTATTCAAGCTGTATTACCAAGTTTTAACTATTAAAACTAAATACATTATTAGATCCATTTATTAGGGATTTAATCGAATTAATCCTGATATAATTAAAGGACCCTAATAATCTAACTAATTAAACTCTTTAATAATTAGATTAATAATTAATGAGAATTACCTAGTTTTTACACCTAAAAAGTAATCTCATTAATAGAAAGCCATTTATGTGTATTTTTATCACATTAAAACTAAAACACATAATAAAATGGATATGATGCATGTATGACATATCAACATATATATGTACAGGAACATCTAATCTAAATGACTTGTGTATGTATGGCAATGCTTCAATCATCACATAATTAAAAGTATACATAAGTTGACAGAGTACAATGAGTTTATCTAACTAAAAATAATAATAATCTAATCACAAAAAAATATCAAAGGCATTCTTTGGTCTTCTTATAATCTATCTTTTCAAGTCAACATCTTTCGGAACCAAAATCAAGTCCAACTTGGTGTATTATTAATTGATCCATCTTATGGATTAAATCCTTGAAGCCCAAATATTACTCTTACAGTTTTTGGAGGCCCAAGATTTTCCAAAAAAAAAAATTAGCCCAAACTTGTGCAACAGTATAATTTTGCACAATAATTGCACATGCGTCACAAACGCACAAACAATTTAACAATTAGATTGTTAAAAAGAAACGAATGTGCATGAAATATCTGTTACAATACTGATATCATGTGTTGTGCATGACTTCGCGTGAGTTGTTGTCTTGATATAATATCAATTATGTATTGCAGCTGTGCAAAAGCATAGCAATATTCAATTTCAACGCGCAACACTTGCTCTGCATAACATAGTGCAGTTCAATTGCAAACGCATCACATGCGCAGCCTTTTTATGTGTCCAACACACATCCGATTTCTTCGTGTTCTTGAATCGATCTCTCGAATAATATTATAAAATATAATTTACATAGAACGATTATAGCCGAAAGAAAAAATATATATATTACAACCCGGACTTAATATTACAAAAAAAAAATATTGCAATTGAAATACAAAATCCTAAAACCCATGTACTATAAAAAATTATGATAAACCATGTTTAAATTAAACAATTTAATTATAAACATTCATACATTCATATAAATGGTGCCTACACATTCATACATGATAGGAGCATCGAAATCGATTCTCCTGTTCCGAAAATTGGCTATGATACCAATTGTTGGGTCCCGGGCTTACTGATCACACAGCGAAAGCAAGCTTTTAAATAATTTATTTCTAATATACTGTAATCAGTAAACCCTAGGATCTAATTTTTTGGAACAGTAAAATAACAAGAATCGAAATATAAATAAAGAAATGAGATGAAACGGTTTCTTCATACCTTCGTTGGTGGCTCCTTCTATTTACGATCTGCACCTGATTTGCACCACTTGATCTTCCTCGCTATCTCCCGATACTGGTAACTGCATGTGAGAGTGACATAGTACTCAGGAACAACTAGAGGATGAAGAGAGAAGAAGAAGATTTTTTTTTTCTTTTACCGAAAAACCTTAGAACTCTTCTAGGGTTCTTCTTTCTTCTTTTGTTTTAGGTACGATTAACTCTTAATCGTTCACTCTTATTTGTTGCTTGTCTTTAAAACTTAGTTTCCAAAAATATATATCATACATACATATATACATACATACATACATACATACATACATATATATATATATCTTTTAAAACAACTGATGATGTCTTTTTAATTTAAAACAAAATCTTTCTTTATTTTTTATTAAAAAATATCATCTAATTTGAATTTAAACTATTTAAATTCAAAATTAATATTTAATTAAAATTAATCAATTTATTCTTTTAAGATATCAAATATCTTTAAAGATATTGATGAATATTTTGTTTATTTGATTTGATTTGAATCAAACTCTTTAAATTCAAAATTAAATATTTAATTTAATGAAATAAAATAACCATATAATCTTATTTTATTAAATATCAACAAACCCCTCCATTTAGTGATTAATAACATAATTAAATAATCTTATTATTTAATTTATATAATCACCATTATTCATTAATTAAATAATCTCATTACTCAATTAATTCCCGAACAAATACGTGTCACTTTCGTAACACCAATTCATTAACTGTGACCTTTGTTACCTAAATCGATCTGGCAGCAAGGGGACTTAATGGACCCACAGTATTTTGAGCTTCAATAATCCTTAGAAATAATTAATTAAACTCTTCAATTAATATTTCATGATCATTAACTTCGGTGTTATTCCACTAAAAACCTGAAGCTGCACTCTCTCGACTGTAGATGTTTTTACACAAACCATTAACTTTCGGTGTCTAACGATATATCTATTGTATATGGTATGATCCTTCACAAGTAGTTCATAATTAGAGCTGGGTCATAATGTCCGTTATACCCCTCTAACTATATCATTCCAATATGTACCATTGATTCTCTAATGATTAATAAATCCTACAATCCTTACGGAATTAGGAGAGCGCTCATATTGTTCAAGCCCCGAATCAACCCTTAAAGGAACTACTATCTACTTCTCGCAAGAAGGAGTGGATTCCACTATTGTGTACAAACCTTCCCAGCCACAAGTCAAACCGTGATCCTAACATATAGAGCTTATTGATCGGAAATGCTACTCTGACATCTCCCATGGTGTATCAAATACCATAACCTAATCTGAATGAGTCGATAAGACACTAATGATTAAGATCACCCACTTATAGCCATCATTATTTGATATATATGAATCTCATCGTTAAACAAATCTAAGTGAGATATTCATATAGATCGTGGCCAAGTCTTATATGATCACATCATACAAGGTGCCTCCATTCTCATATCTCCATATGAAAGATCCAAGATAGGATCACCGTACACTACGGAATGGATCGCTGCTGTAGATTAACCACAAATAAAGTATCCAACTTTATTTGTTATCTACGAACTCTTTAGATTGCATGTATCTGACTGTCTTCATTTGTATATGACATTCATATACACAGTTTGAGATTACATCCGGCAATCTTGGATGTTAAATGCACAAGTTATACACAATATATGACATAAGATGAAAGAATTAAATTATTCTTTTATTTATGTTACCATTCCATTTACAAATTACAAGCTTTAGGGTATAAACCCCAACACATTAATGGCACTGTGAATGACCATTAAAGAGTTGACTGATTACTCATCAATGGAGTTGTGAATGGCAATTAAAGAGTTGACTGATTACTCATTAATGGCGTTGTGAATTGTCGTTAAAGAGTTGACTGACTATTCACTAATAGGATTGACTATCTCCATTAATGGGGTTGACTATCTCCGTTAATATGGTTGATTGTCTCCTTTAATAGGGTTGACTATCTCAATTAATGGCATTATGAATGGTCAAAAAGTTAAACTTTCTCTTCCACACTGCTGGAGGAAAACACGCTGACTTTGTACCTTTAGGGCGTGGTACCCCCGACGTACCGATATACTCTTGATGGTGTGGCACTTGTTCTAGCATGTTGGCACCTTTTTTGTACCATTCTTTCTACTGGTA
Organism: Dipteronia dyeriana; assembly: GCA_032871835.1. NCBI lineage: Eukaryota > Viridiplantae > Streptophyta > Magnoliopsida > Sapindales > Sapindaceae > Dipteronia > Dipteronia dyeriana. The sequence goes on from CM065302.1 coordinate 44,192,068, forward strand.
GGTAAGATATATACCTCGGATGGGTCCCAATCTTGTATCGTTGTACTCGTGTACCAGGCAAATATCGTGGTGCCTAGATACTAGTTAGGAGGTATCCTGATATGGTATCGTGGTACTCAGGTAACGGGCAAGTGTCATGGTACCTAGGTTCCAGGTAGGAGGTACCGTGGTACCGTGGTACCGTTTTTACTTGGTAGCTGGTAATATGTGTGAGGTGATACTTACTTCTTCTCGATTCGTGGTATCGAGTATCCCCGCTTACTAGGTACCAGTCTTGATCTAAACCCTACCGGGTTGGCTCAACCAGGAACCAGGTAAATGGAAAATTCTTCTTTGGACCCCTGTAAAAAAAAGGCTGATAATAGAAGTCCAAACTGACTTGAACACCGGTACCAAGTTGTGGTTGGAGTAAGGATCTGTAACGCTTATTGGCTTTAGCGAATCAAGGTACTTGGCATTCTTACTTTAGGAATCCTAGTACTCAGGTGAAAAGATCCTTGTAAGAAACTTGGCCACTTTCACACTCGGTCTTCATACATAGGCAAAACATAGGTGAATCTCAGTACCTAGCATTCCTATAAAACAAATGAGCGGTGGCGGACCACAGATTGGGTTATTCATTGGGTGAAATTTTTAATGCTCTAGTCCTATAACATTTGATAAGGGAAAAAGGTAGGATATAACAAACCGTACTACTCAATCATTAAGGATGAGGCTCTTATAGCCAATCTGAGTACCTGGAAATTTTGTTCCAAGAATCCAGGTACTTTAGGTGAAAAGATCCTAGTAGGCAACTCGGGCCATTTACACACCAGGTCTTTTTACATATGTGACATATTGACGGACTTGGATACCTAGTGCTTCTATTCTAGGAATCCTGGTACTTAGAAAACAAAAATAAACAGGTATACAAATAAGTGTATTGAGGTACCTGGCACTCTTGTTTTGGGAATCTTGGTTGTTAGGCGAACCTGATCCTGGTAGGCAACTATGCCATCCAGATCCTTCCTAACTGGGTTAGCCCGGCCAAGGCAACATGATGACCATTTAGCCTTTCTGGTCTTGAGGAAGCAACGGGCAATTAAGGTCACAACTTCGTAACTTTGGTCTATCTTATAATTATGCTCTTATGATCCAGACCCTTCACGGGGGGGTCGCCCGACCAAGGGCATCAGAACAACCATTTGGTTGTCCTGGTCTTGAAAAAGGGATAAGAAACCAGAGCCATAACTTTTCAACATGTATCTGGTAGGCAACTATGCTTTTACGTCCAGCCCCTTCTTGGGGATGGTGACCTGACCATGGCATCGGGAATGCCATTTGGCAAACCTGGTCTTGAGGAACCGACTTACAGCTAAGGCCTTAACTTACAACCTGTATCTAACAGGTAACTATGCTCTTAGGTCCAGACCCATCTTAGGGGTGGTAGCCCGACCAAGGCATCAGGAATGCCATTTGGCTATCCTGGTCTTGAGGAAGTGATAGGTAACCAAGGCCACAACTTCGTAACTTGTACCTGACAACTATTCTCTTACGTCCAGACCTTTCTTAGAGGTGGTAGCTCCGACCAAGGCAACAACAATGCCATATGGCTCTTTCAGGTTCATGGCGATCGTGGCGAACTCGCATGAAAAAAATTTGTGATTAAGAAATAGACAAATATAGATTGATAAAAATGGAGAATCTTTATCAATAATTCAACTGGTGATACAAAATCAAGGTGGTATCAATGCTAGTTGGCACCGGTAGGTAACCAACCTTCCTCTAGAAGCTTCTCTCGAGTAGAATATCTTGAGATGATCTACATTCTGATTATAGATATTAAAGTGATCTTCCATAAAGTTGATTTTTATTGTGAACCTGTCACTCATGTTGAGTCTCAATGGAACAATAAAGAGAATGGTTAACTTCTAGTCCCTAAGTAATGCAATCGGTTTAAAGGTCTTCTCTCTTGGCTGAGGTATGTTTCTCTGTTCAGTCTTCTTTTTTTAACTATATTAGGTGCTTGGGAAGTTATTAACACTCGCTCCATATCTGGCACGCCTTTAAATTTAACGTTGTGATGGGCCACTAGGTTAATATTTTTCAGAAGCAAGATGGTGCTACTAGTGCCAAGCTCGGCTAGCCAAGAAGAAGATGACCAAGGCTACGAGGGGTGCATTCATTCTGAATGAAGCCATGATCAAAGCTAAGGCAACAGGGACTGAGGTCCAGGTACACAAAGAACGGATCCAGTATGTATTTGACATGGAGAGACTCAAACCCGTGAACCGTGCCTCCTAAAGGAACACTCTAAAGGAGAAGAAAGCGGTACAAACTCTGCACAGCAACATGGCTACTTTATAAGATGAGATGGAAGCTTCTTTTGCTTAGGGATACTTCTATGATACTTACCAAGCAGCTCAAGCTCTTCTTCCCACATTTGACCTAAAGTTCATTGGAGGATGGAACCAGAAATAGATTATGGAGAAAGCTACGGAGTTAGCCGGGTTTGATCCAACTAAAGCAGGTCTTTCTAGAGTCATTTGGTACACAGGTGATGAGTACATCCTTCATGCCGAGCCGTATTAGGGTAGAAGCTAACTCGATGTCCTTTGTTGTTGCAATAGTTCAGGATATGGCAGGATCTTTATACATGTCTACCTCTCCAACTGAACATGTCTATTAGGTAGAGATCCAGGGCGATCCTGCTAAGAAAGGGGTTGTCCAGATAGATCTATCAGTGGTGGATGATGTTAAGACTGATCCAGCCCAGGTGAAGGTTGATTCCAAGGCGATGGTGCTGGAAGGAGATCTGCCCCTCATTGATCTAATCGTGCCAAAATTGTCATATATTTTATCCCTCAATTCTATTTTCTTTGTCTTGTTTTCAAGTGTTTTTGTTTGTCTTACGGTTAGTTTGATATTTTTGCAGTCAATTAGGTTCAATTCGGACGATTGGATGAAAAATGCAGATTTGTGCGAGAAAAGGTCAAAATTTGATGAAGTGTAAAGGCCATGTGCGTTGGTTATGCACGGGTCACTACCTGCGCACATTGAATGGAAAGAAAACACCAGATCAATGCGCGGGTCCTTATCCCGCGCATTTGTCTTCGCATTTGCCAAAACCCGAGAGTTGAGAATCGAGCAACAGGGTATTGTACGGGTCCCTACTAGCGCACTACCCATGCATTTGGTGCATTAGGACCGCCACATCAGTATTTTCAGACCTATTTTGAAAACCCTATAAATATATCTTGTTCTTATCATCTATGGGAGGGAAGAGACGAATTCTGAATCTAAGAACCATTCTTCTCCCTTTCAAACACTTTCTCTCATCTCTGATTACTAACCTAGGTTTATGAATCATTCCCCACCAAATCTAACCATCCTCAATCATCATCTACTCAAGGACACTTGGAGATTGGATCAAAGCTTTAAGAAAGGAGGAGTTTCTCTTCATGGGTCTTCTCTATCTCTTTTCTCCTTATTATTTTATTGTTATTTTCATGACAAGCTAAACATCCCACTAAGGGATTGATGTGAAACACTTGTGGATATTAGGCTTTGTAATGAACTCTATTTTATTCTAATTAAATCTATCAATTATGTTTCATTTGTTGTTTTAATTGTTTCCTTTGATTGGTGTGTCATTGATTGTACATTCCTCTACTAGTTAATTGATTGAAGGAATTAATTGGGTAGTTGACTAGGTATACATCTATTTGGTCTTCTTTAACTCAGTTGCTTATGTGGGTGACTGGGTATACATCTACGTAATCTCCCTAAGCTAAATTGAATGGAAGGGTCAAACAAGAGTACATCCTCAAATGAGACCCAGACTAAATAATCTCAATTTTTAATCTAATCTTGAATGGGTAATCAATACTTCATATCTAGGTTGGTTTCTTGTGATAGGTTAAGCATCAACACTATACATCTAGGTTGGTGAGTCTATAAAGAGAATAATCCCTTAATTTGATAGATGTGCATCATGAACAATCACATGTGAGTGGCCCATACTATACATCTAGATTGGAAAGTTATGAGGGAATACAACCGATGCTATACATCTAGATTGATCGCAATCAATCTATGTGATTTCGTTTCATGAGAGTTCATACATGCCCATAATTCACTTGTTGGATCATCAATTCCTTAGTCTTAACCGTCATATTTAACACCCATTGCATATTAATACTAGTTGCATTTTAGATTAACTTTCCTAATCCTAGTTTGCATTTTTAGTTATTAACCTTTCAAATTCCAAACCATTTATCTTTACATTTTCTTGCCTAGTTTTTGTTTCAAATTAGTTAACTAGTTTTAACCATTTGATTTCCCTTTTTCTGTGGACGACACTCGACTTGCCATTGTACTTGTTTTGTAAACATTTTAGGCATTGTTGAGGTTTTATAAATATTGTTTGACGAGCGTTTTATAATGACAAAAATAACTCGGTCAAAATGGCACCGCTACCAGGGAAAGGCGTTAATTAGGTGGCTAATCTTAGTTTTGTATTTTTTCTAGTTAAGAGTCTTAGTTGTTTTTAGTTTTCTTTTGTTTCTTTTTACTCCACTTGGTATTTTTGCTTCTTGTGTTTTAGGACTCATGGACTATCTTTGGGATGCACAGCAACAAGCCATTAGGATGGAGGTTACTTGTCAAAATATGGAAAGGATGTTGGTAGAAATATTGAACGAATTTAAAAGAAGACAAGAGCAAGACAAGGACATATCTCTTAATTCTGATAAGCATACCAAGGAGTTAGAGACAATTCAGAGCAAAAGTGAAGAATTAGTGAAGGATAAAGTCACACCAAATTCAGAGATAGTTTCTGAACAAAGAGTAAATTAAGGAGGGTGCTTCACGATGGAAGTACCAAAGAGCCGAAAAAGGTAAAGTAAGGTTTAGGAGTTAGTCAAGGTGTTTAAATTAGCCTCGGAGATGGAAGAAGGTTATCGAGATGGCATCATTAAGAAAATGGTCATGCAAGAGGAAGAAGAAAATCTTGATGAAAAGGCGCTTGAATAAGTGGCTAAAGATATATAGCTTGAAAAGGAGAATAAGAAGCTAAAGCTTGAGGTGAAGCTTCTTAAAGGTGAAAATGAATTTTTGAAGGACAAAGTGCATAAGTTGTCTTCCACCAACCAAAAATTGGAAAAACAATTAGGAAGCCTTACAAAAGAATGGGAGTCTAAAGCCAAAGATCTAATGAACCTTGCTTCACTGTCGGAAGAATTTGAGGAAGAATGTGCAAGGAAGACTAAAAGATTGATGATGGATTCGGAGCAAAAAGCAAGTGCGTTGAAGGTAGTTATAGAGCAACTGGATAAGAAAGAGGAACAATTGAAATTTGCCAAGGTCAAGGAATGTGACTTCATAGTTCAACTTGACAAAGTGGAGAGGGAGATGAAGGCTCTTGAGAGGAGGCAACATCAAAAGCCTTATGGACATGAACATATAGGGAGTTTTTATAATCACCCTATTACTTGTTTCTTTTGTTCTATAAAAGGGCACATTAAGGATCATTGCTTTAAGTTCCAAGAATTTACAAAAAGTCAACATAGGTCTAGGAAGATCCTACAAAAAGTCAAGAAAGATTGGGTTAGGAAAGACCTATTAGATAAGGTGAAAACCAAGGGAAGTGAGAAAATAAAAAAACTCTCTAAATTTGTTTGGGTTGAAAAATTGAGAGAATTTCCTAACTTGGTTAAACCACCCTTAGCATCCCATTGAACATTTTTTATGCAATCTCTTTTAAGTTTATTTTAGGTTTTTCTTGTTTTTTTTTGTTATTAATAGAGAAATAAGACAAGTATGGTTGATGGTATTAATGATTGTGTGCAGGACAAGGAAATGAAGAACACAAGAAAACAATAATTTGAGGATGAGAGACCGACACGATTAAATCAAAGGAACAAGCCTCAGTGTGCAGGTCTATATGCGCTGGCACAGACCTACAGACCACCAGCACACTGCCAACATGATTCTTGACCATAACTAGTTGCGCAGGCACTCAAGGGATGACAGAGCAGAGGGTGGATAATGATTGATTGGTAACTATTCTTGCCATGTATTTTTGCCTTTATATTTGAACTCTTCATTCTATTGTTTTACTTTTAGTTGCTTTTGTTTGTTTAGCTTAATAAATTTTGGTGGATGATAGATGCATGAGAGATTGTGGAGAGTGATATTCATTTAAGAGTAAGTTCGGTTTGAGATATGTGTTGTGATTGTTAACCTTTGTGAATGAGTATTGTGCTTTAAGGCTAGGATTTTCATCTATTGGATTCGACACACCGGTCGCTTGCAAGTTTTGGAGGGATGACCAAGCCAAGAGTGCCCATAAAAAGGGTGGGAACCTGCACAAAGTTTTAGCATTCACATCGGTTTACTCTTTCTATCTCAAACTCTTGCACTTTACCTTGATATATCTTTTTTCTACAAAATTGAGCATATGAATTGATAAGATTATCATTGAATATCAATTTTTGTTGTGTGTGATTAGAGTGAAGGGAAACATTTGTGAATGATTATACAACTTTGGTTTCCAAGTTTTTACAAGGATTGATTGATTATTTCATTTTTGGCATGATGAGCCAAAGGCTCTTTAAGATTTTGCATGAGATTGTACAGGTTTGTTAATTGCATATATTGCCCCATTGGTTTGAGAGTGGTACATATTCACATACTTGTACAAGTTTTAAGCATATTGTAGGAAATTGGTTTGAGGGTTGGTTCGTCCCTAGTTCGTTCAATTTGTGAATTGTTAATGCTTGATGTTTGTTTGTGCTTAAATGCGATATTGAACCTGATTGCCTTATTTTTGATGATGAGCCTAATTGAGTCTTTTATATTTGTGGGCATTGATTGTAAATGATTAGTGCCTAGGTTTTTTTGAGTCTTGTTAGGTGTGAGCCATTAGGCCAGACTCTCTTGCCTTTAAAATTGAGGACAATGTTGGGTTTTGGTTTGGGGGTGTAGACGTCTTATTAAGTCGTTTATTTGTAATTTTTTTTGTCCAAATTTTTTCGATTTGTCACAATGGCCAAATTTTTAAGCTTTAACTAGCTTGGATGTGATGCCTTGAGCGTGTGCTTTTGGCGAGTCTATACATGCATCGTTTGCATTGTCATGGGCTAGTCCCATCCTTTGTGTGCTTGATTTAAGGGGACTCGGTGCTCTTGCACCTTGTTTTAATATATTGGAGACATCCGTGAGGTCACAAACACAAGCCAATAAATTGTGCATTGATTGTTAAATTCTTTCTATTCTTTAAACACTCTTCTCATAATTAGTGTCACATGCCATAGGACATACATCTCATACATACGGTGGATTGCTTGTTGGATGCATTCATTCCCTTAAGAGACTAATTATGGAAATGATCTTAGGCAATGTATGCATTTAACTACTTAAAAGGCCTAAACACATTCCTTTATCCCTTATATGTGCATCATAGCCAAATTTGTAGCCAAACACTTACCTTTCATTTTGAACCAAATTGTAACCATATAGCCATAGCCAAACACAAGCCTACCCTTACTACCAATCATATGGGGTGTGTGTGTGTTGTATGGGTTGGAAAGGTGTAAGCTCTAAGTGAAAATGACATGTTTTTAGGCAACAATGATTAGTGTATGAAATTGCTCAAAATGTAAAAGTGCCCAAATTTGTACTTATGAGATTGATTGTTAGAATGTAATCTATAAGTGCGCAAAAAAAAAAATCAAAAAGGAAGAAAAGGGCAAAGAAGAATGAAAAGAAAAGAAAAAAGAGAAAAGAAAAGAGCCTTGAAAGTAAATGTTAAGTAATCACACCATAGAGTACAATATTTGAAATACAATGTGTGTATATTTGTAATAGAGCTCTGTGTGGGGTGTGTGTGTATGTTAAGCTTGATTGGTGATCTTTGAACTAAAAGTTTTCCCATTCTTATTTGTTAACCACATCTAACCTCATTGCCCCATTACAACCAAAGGGAAGCTCTATTTGATCCATAATATGTCTTGATTGTGAATGTTTGTTGAAACTTGATCTTTCACGTTCATGGCATAGTGAATCATTCCTAGGCTAGTTCACAGACATTATCAGTTTTTGAATATACATTGTATGCAATGCATTAGAATACTTTGTTTAGATTCCATCATTGCGTACCTTGAATGAGTGTGAACTTAGAACTCTAAGTGAAAAAAGAAGAGTGAAACCGGGTGAGGTTTAGAGTCAAAGCGAATTATACTCAAGGTGTGGGAGTAAGTAGCTCCATATGTGAGAGCACTCTTAGGAGTGGGATTCGAGGTAGTGCGAGTTTTCCCTCAAGTGCCTTTGAGTTGTTTTAGATTACTTTGCATATGTTTACTTCTCTTTATCACACATCTGTGCATCTCATCATCGGTTGGATATGCGACTTATTGAATTATTTGTTTTGAGTCTAGGTGAGTCTCAGATCGATTCATTTTTATTTGTGTCTTTTTGTTTTGTTTTACAGTTTGCTCAAGGACGAGCAAAGGTTTGGTTTGGGGGTATTTGATTGTGCCAACATTGTCATATATTTTGGCCCTCAATTCCATTTCCTTTGCTTGTATTATGGCTCGTTTGATATGTTTGCAGACAATTAGGTTCAATTCGGACGATTGGACGAAAAATGCAGATTTGTGCAAGAAAAGCCCAAAATCTGATGAAGTGTAAAGGTCAGGTTTGCTGGTCATGCGCAGGTCAGTACTCGCGCACATTGAAGGGAAAGAAGAAACCAGGTCAATGCGCGGGTCCTCAAACCGCACACAACCGTGCATTTGCCAAAACCTGAGAGTTGAGAATCGGGCAACAGGGCATTACGCGAGTCCTTACCCTCTAAGATCCTCAATCCACACGAACTTGCATGGATCACTCGATATATTTTACCGGACCAATTTATGGGTCCATATAGAATTTTATTAAGGCATGTGAACTTGTTTCGTTTTGTAAGAATGGGTCTAGTTCACATGTGGACCTTTTTATTAAGGTCCAATGGATTTAATAAAATAAGAAAAATAATATATATACCCATGTGTGGTCTCGGGCGGCAAGGGTATATATATAAGCTTAATATATTGCTTTTTATGTTATTATTTAATTAAATGAAAATTAATTAATTTATTAATTAATTAATTATTTTATGTCTTTTTCCTAATAGGAGAGGTCTCCTAAATAGTATACTGTTGTTGGTAGTATAATAAATAATAAAGACTATATTTGATAAGTAGGTAAATAAAAAGAATTATTTACCTAGTCAAATTAAGAAATCTTTAATATGGTCACAAATACACTAATGAGTTGGAATAAGAGTCTTGGTGTAGAAAAAAAATTCTTTTTTGAAAAGGATTCTTGGTCACCAAGTAAATCCACCTAAGGAAAGGAATGTTGCCACCAAGTAAATCTTTCTTAGGAAAGGATTTGTGATCCTATATATACAACCTCTAAATTTCGACCGAGGCATGAATTTGAGATCAAAAATTCGTCCAAGCATAAAAAATTTAGAGAGAAAAAATTTCAGCCAAGCATAATTTACAAGGAGTAAATTTCGGCCAAAAAGAGGAATTTTGAGTAAAAAGAATTTGGTTCTTGCTCTAGCTAAATTCGTAAAACTCTAAAGATTGGTGTGTGAAATTCGGCAAAGAAGAAAAGAAAGAAAGAAAGAATGTTTTGTATTCGATAGTGCACTAGTAGCCTTTACATTAAAAGGTTTTGTGTACAACATCGAATCTAGGTTCACGCGAGTTTCAATCAAATTGATTGATAATTCATAAGTGACCTAACGTTCTTTGTTTTTCTTCTTGGAGGATTATTGTGACTAACAAAGAAAGAGATTTTGTTTGTTTCCATCCTCAGGTATACAATTTAGAGAAAGAGAGCCCACACTCCTAGGTGATTCACATTCGTGATTGGATTGGAAGATCTTACGGATTCAATTCAACGCTAGTTCAATCATCACGAGAAAAATGTACGGATACTCTTAATTTTAAAATATTTCAAACCCTAATTTCACGCTTCCGTTGTGCGATTTTCCCTACAAGGACCACCACATTAGTATTTTTAGACCTATTTTGGAAACCCTATAAATATTTCTTGTTATTATCATCTATGGGAGGGAAGAGACGAATTCTGAATCTAAGAACCATTCTTCTCCCTTTCAAACACTTTCTCTCATCTCTAATTACTAACCTAGGTCTAGGAATCATTCCCCACCAAATCTAACCATTCTCCATAATTATCTACTCAAGGACACTTGGAGATTGGATCAAAGCTTCAAGAAAGGAGGAGTTTCTCTTCATGGGTCCTCTCTATTTTTTTTTCCTTCTTATTTTATTGTAATTGTCATGAGTAGCTAAACATCCCACTAAGGGATTGATTTGAAACACTTGTGGACATTGGCCGTTGTAATGAACTCTATTTTATTCTAATTAAATCTATCAATTATGTCTCATTCATTGTTTTAATTGTTTCCCTTTATTGGTGTGTCTTTGATTATACATTCCTCTCCTAGTTAATTGATTGAGGGAATTAATTAGGTAGTTGACTAGGTATACATCTATTTGGTCTTCTTTAACTCATTTGCTTGTGTGGGTGATTGGGTATACATCTCCGTAATCTCCGTAAGCTAAATTGAATGGAAGGGTCAAATAAGAGTACATCCTCAAATGAGACCTAGACTAAATAATCTCAATTTGTAATCTAATCTTGAATGGGTAATCAATCCTATACATCTAGGTTGGTTGCTTATGATTGGTTAAGCATAAACACTATACATCTAGGTTAGTGAGCTTATAAAGAGATTAGTCCCTTAATTTTATAGATGTGAATTCATGAACAATCACTTGTGAGTGGCCCATACTATACATCTAGAATGGAAACTCATGAAGGAATACAACCGATACTGTACATCTAGATTGGTTGCAATCGATCTATGTGTTTTCATTTCGTGAGAGTTCATACTTGCCCATAATTCACTTGTTGGATCATCAATTCCTTAGTCTTAACCATCATATTTAATGGCCATTGCCTATTAACGCTAATTGCATTTTAGATTAACTTTCCTAATCCTAGTTTGCATCTTTCGTTATTAACCTTTCAAACTTCAAACCATTTATCTTTACATTTTCATGCTTAGTTTTAGTTTCACATTATTTGATTGTGCCAAAATTGTTATATATTTTGGCCCTCATTTCCTTAATCTTTGTCTCATTTTCGGGTGTTTTGGCGTCTCTTATTGCTCTTTATTTATATCTTCAGGTGATTAGGTACATTCCGATTAATTTGAAAAAAGATACGGATTTGTGCAGAAAAAAGCCAAAAGAATTGTTGATTAGCAAAAGGGTAAGTGCGCAGGTCTTGTGCGGGTCATCACCAGCGCATCAACCACGCACTTTGAATGAAGAAGGAAGCTAGTCAATGTGCGGTTCCTTAACCGTGCATGATAGTGCATTTGTCCGCATATCGCATATAATCCAGGAGCAGAAAATAGAGCATCAGGTCAATGGGCGGTCATACGTGGGTCCTTAATCGCGCATATGTCTGTGAACTAGAAATCGAAGTATCAAGTTAGTGCGCAGGTCCTGCACAGATCCCAAACCACGCATAACCCACGCATTTTGTGCGTCAGGATGCCACATCAGTGAATTCAAGCCATTTTGAAGACACCTATATATATGATAGTTTCTGTTTTGAGTTGCACATACGCACACCCATTCATAACCATTTTTCTCTCTCTCTAGATCTAGGAATTCAATTTCCCCCAAGATCCCACATCATCCATATCATCTACTCAACAAAGGAAGGCAATGAGATCAATTTAAAGCTTCAAGAATGAGTGGTCCTCTATGGGTTTACTTATATTCTCTTTTCCTTGCCTATTTTCTTGTAAGAGACATGAGTAACTAATCACTCCATTAGAGAGATGATGTGATTCTTTGGTTAATTGTGGGCTTGTAATGAAATTTTAATATTTTCATTTCAATATACCAATTTTGTTCTATTCATTGCAGTGATTGATTTCAATAATGAATTGCTTTTGATTGTTACATTCCTTTCTTTAGCAATTTGTTTGAGAATTTATTAGAGTGTTTTGATTGGGTATACATCTAGTTGATCTTAATTAGCTCATTTGAATGAAAGAGTTAAGCAAGAGCACATCCTCTAGTGAAACCAAGATTTTATAATATCTTCATTATTCCAATCTTGAATGTGTAGTTAAGTCTATACATCTAGATTGCCTGCTCATGATAGGTTAAGCACCGATTCTATACATCTAGGTTGATGATATTATTAAGGGATTAATTCCTTAATTGATAGATGCTCATTCATGGAAAATCAATTGTGAGTTACCAATGCTATACATCTAGATTGGACACTCATGAGTGATATATAATTAATGCTATACATCTAGCTTGGTTACTTTTGTTTATTGCTTATTATAGTGTAAGTTCAGCATGCCTATAGTATGCCTTATGTATCCATCATTTCCCTAGTATTCATATCATCTATCCTCCATTCACTGCTTGTGAATTTTTAAGTAGTTTAAACTAGTTTAGATTTACTTGTTTTCACTTCACTCTTCAACCAATTAAATTTACCTTTATATCCTTTTTGTAAAAGCATAATTTGATCATATAAGCATATCTTGATCTCTGTGGACAACCCTTATACTTCATACTATATTGTTTTCAATTTGAGTGCAAATCGGGTTTTATAAATTATGTTTGACAAGTTATTTTACAAAAACAAAATGGAAACTTATCATGATCTGATAGCTGGACCCTTTTGGAATGAACCGGAACCGCAGTGGCTCACTTGGGTGTTGATCGGTCTGGTACAAGATGTAAGGAGGCACTGGCCTGGTACTAGTCCAAAGGCAACCTTGGGATCCTAAAAGTCCCCAACGACTGAAATAAGGCTCTGAACCTACTGGGAATGAACCTGGAGCTCAGTGGCTCACTTGGGCGTTGACCGTCCGATACACGAAGTTAGGAGCCACTGATCTTCTACCGGTCATGCTGCTCCAGAGGCTTGCTTAGGCATGTAGGAGGCCTCATTGAGACATTGGTAGCTCGCTAAGGCGTTGAATGGCCCGATACTAATGGAGTGGAGCCACCGGTCGTGCAGTGGTCTAAAGGCATGCTTAGGATCCTAGAAGTCCCTAGCAACTGAAATGAAACTCTGGACTCTACTAGAATGAATCGAGACCACAGTGGCTCACTGAGGCGTTGACATACCGGGGTACAAGAAGTGGGGAGCCACTGGCCTGGTACTGGTCTAGAGGCATGCTTAGGATCCTATAAGTCCCCAGCAACTAAAATTAGACTCTAGATCTACCTAGAATGACCGGGAGCTCATTGGCTCACTTAGGCGTTGACCATCCCTGCAAACGAAGCCACTGGTTTTCTACCTGTCATACCGCTCTAGAGGCTTACTTAGGCATATAGGAGGCCTCAGTTAATGTGGAAAGCCTGTGGGCTCTCCCCAAATCTATCGGGGCATCGGTGGCTTGCTAGGGTATTGAATGGCCCGGTACAAATGGAGTGGAGCCACCGGTCTTGCACTAGTCCAGAGGCATACTTGGGATCCTAGAAGTCCCTAGCAGTAACACTTTGTTGTCAACTCTACAAAAAAAAAGCTCATGAGTGGAAAGAGAGATCGAAGTGAGTATTAGACAACAAAATAAACATAAAAATGACATTTTATAAAATAATGAATGATAAATGCATAAATGTTCCTTTTAAGCATATAGGTACATTTTACAAAAAATCAACAAATGCATTTAACAACAAAACAATCCTAAACATGAAGGAATTGATATCTATCACAATTAGTATCAACCTTTAAACATGAAGGAATTGGTTGTAATCACAGCTACTATCAACTCTAAGCAAGAATAAACTTAATGAACTTCAAGCAAGAAGGAATTGGTCATAATCACAACTACTATCAACCACCAAAATGAAGAAGTTCATTGTAATATCAACTACCATCAACCTCATACAAGAACATATTCATTGCCAACACATTCATGCAATTATTCCAGGATAGATATTATGCATCTCATAATTCAATTATTCTATCCAATCAATATGTAAACAAATAACAAAGAAAAATCATGTGAATATATCATAAAAGAACAAAGTCTAACACGCAATGCTCCTCCTTAATAGATGCTCTATCTGAGATCAAGATAATATATTGTTCACAATGATATTCACACATTCATAAATTCAAGCAATTTTAAAGAAATCCAACAAAATAAGCTCCACTTTCTATGAGGGTTACACCAATATTTTCAATCACTCTCATAATTCTTCTTTAATTGCTAGAATATCAAAAAAAAAATTAAGCAAGTGTGTGTGTGAATTTTGCTTCAAAGATATGTCGAGGAGTAATTTATAATCAACGTGCAAATCACATTAACATATATTCATCTTAAGCTTTTCCATAAAAGGTCAAACCAGTTATCATCTGAAATTTTAACTTTAAAGAGAATAGAATTCAACATTTGAGTGTGTATGTGTGCATGTGACTTGTCATCCCATTTCTATTTTTCAACCCAAGCATATATGATTTTCAACTATACTCCTGTTAAGCCTTCTTCCTTTTCTTTATAATCTTGAATCGAAGAATTTTCTTTTTATTGATTCTTTCCAATGCTTCTTTGATTTTTTTTTAATCATACACATATACACATCATGATGGCTTTCACTCATCATAATGGTGTAAACCTTTCCTACATTAGGCGGCTTCACAACCAGTATATGTAGCCCTTTTCATAGAGATGATCATTGAGTTCTATGTAGTTGTCAAAACAAAATGGATACAAACCATAGGTCATCTTAAATGTACTAGTCAAAATACTTTAAGGTGTATCCACATCTTACATATTAGCAAACTCAACTTACTCAGCAAAACATACAAGAGAAGCAAAGTGCATTTTTGAAAAATAAGTTTTTATGGCTTACAAGCACTTGATCAAAAAGCAAATACAAGAGATTTATTTAAGATCATTACTTCTCAAGAGAGTAGCTTTCAAAGAATATGATGCCTATATTTTTCAAGACATACACTCAACATTTAAACAAATATTTAACACATCATATATAAGACCTTTGTGAACAACATCACTATAAGATCTTTACAGAGCAAATATCACTGAGAACCATATGTATATTATGCTAAATTTTCTAACATGACATGCTACATGATGTGATGCAAAAAATGAGTTGAGAGATGAAAAACCTAGAATGCAAGCTTTAGGCTATAGAGATACCTTAGCAAGCATTTTTCATCAAATGCAAAGTCTTCCCCTTTTTATGAGCTCTCTTGGCTTGTTTGTCTCTATGACAACAAGTTATTGGTTTGTCATCCCAAGAAAATAAAAAATAAGTGTTTCTACTCAAACATATATATAAAAAAATAAACTTCTGACAAAGTTAACCAATATCATAGCAAGAAATGTGAGATAGCTAAGTTATGTCAAGCTATAGAGAAACAAAGCTAGAAAGCTAAAAGTCCTAACAACTTGACACTAAACTTAAAAGCTAACTCACATATGCTCCTTACACTAATGGTAAGAGCACTCACCCTTGACCCATGTGGTCTTGGGTCAACATACACTTAAATCATGTTCATCCTTTACTTTAATATTAAACCTAGAATGGAGATCATTAATGATTTGATTCAAAAGAATATCTTTAATACCCATCTCTTCAACATTTTTAGCAATACATGTTTTGTCAAGATTTTCAAAAGGATTAAACTTCTTCTTCAAACACTTTTTAACATGATTTTTAGGAGCATCATATTTATCAACAACCAGAGCCCTAGCATGCTTAAAAGTAAGGTAAACCTTTTTCTCTCTAGATGCATTTTCTAATTTGAAAAATTCTATATACATATAGCACCTAGGTTTAATATGACAAATGGTGTTGCAATAATGGCAAATAGGAATAAAAGATGTGATTGTACCTTGTTGCCTTAAAGAAGCAGGAAGAGTTTGAGCAAGTAACTTGTTTTGCACATTACCTTTGACTTTGAAAGAATTGTCCTTTGGAGACTTTTTCACCTTTTTAATCTTAGCATTCCTCGAAGTAGATGATGCTTTCTCAAGCTTCTCCTTTCCTTTTAAGTAGTTAGACTCTCCATAAGGTAGAGCAAGTTTTGTGACATTATTCACCTTGACCAAGTCATTTGCCAAGTGTTTGATTGCTTGTTTGGCTATACCGATCTCTTCAATGTAAGCTTGCTCTCTAACTCTCATGTTCTTGACAATCTCTTATCTATCTTAGACAAGCCTCTCTAGTTCATAAATCCTCTTCAAAAGATCATTCTTTTCATTCAAGAGTCTATAAGAGGTTTTTACAAACTCATCCACTCGTTTTCTATTAAAGTCATCTCTTTCCTTCACTTCTCTCAAAGCTTCATCTCTTGAGGTTCAAGCTTCTTAACCTTAGTCATAAGCTCAAGATTGATTGCATTCAAGCTCATATCCCCTAGATGATCTTGATTACTTTCCTTGTTCACAAAAACTTCACCATCTTCTTCTAGCTTAGTGTGTGAGGCCGTAAAAGCAATAAAATTGCTTTCAAGCTTTATCACACGAGGACTCATCACTTGAGCTTTCCTCTTTGCTAGAATCACTATCACTCCAACTGACCGGTATAGCTTTGCCCTTCTTGTCGTTCTTGGACTTTCGTTTAGTGTACTCATTTGTAAAATTTCCTTAACCTTAACATTTGTAGCATTGAACATTCTTTTTGCTCTTTGCCTGACCATTCTTATCAACTCTTGAAGATGATGGTTTATTGACTTCCTTTTCTTTAGAAAAGTTACCTCTAGGTTTGGCACCTTTCCTTATAAACTTTTTAAATTTCCTAACCATCAGAGCTATTTCTTGATTCTTATCATCACTCATCTTCAATAGCTTTGAGAGCGCTTCCTTTGCTTTTAGTCTTTGGCTTCAAGCACATCTCATAAGTTTAGAGCAACCCAAGCAATTCATCAATGCTTAAGCAATTCACATACCTGCTTTCTTCTATGGTCATAACCTTTACCTTGAATCTCTTAGGGAGAAATCTTAGAGTCTTTTAATTGAGAAGCTCTTTAGTGATTGGCACACCAAGTGGTTCACATCGGTTAGCAATATTATGAAGAAGAATTTGGAAATCTTCAAACTTGTCTTTATCACTCATATGCAAGCTTACGAATTGTGATGTCAACAATAGAATCCTAGACTTTCTCATTGCCAATATGCCCTTATTTGTGGCTTGAAGAGTATCCCAAGCCTCTTCAGCAGATTCAAGATTTTGCATGTAGGAGAATTGGTATCTATCCACTCCTCCAAATATGGCATTCATAGCACAATGATTCAATTTAGCAACCTCAATGTCATTAGCCGTCCATTCACTTCTAGGTTTGAAGATTTCGGTTCCATCTTCTAAAACCTTACTAGGAGGTGTATAGCCTTCTTCAACATCTATCCATACCCTCTCATCAATCGAGTGGATGTAGGCCTTCATCCTCAGTTTCCAAAACCTATAGTTATTAACACGAAGAAATGGTGGCCTATTATTTAGAGCCACTTCCGCCATAACATCATCTTGTAGTCCTATCGTTCTAAAGTCCTACAAATTTTCCTTGAGTGTATCCCATGATACTCACTAAGTAAAATCTAGTGACCCACTCCGATACCAAATGAAAATACAAACACGGTTAATTTGTCTTAAGCTAACCTAGAGGGTGGGTGAATAGGTTAGTACACCTTTTTCATTCCCTTGAAACAAACTTATGTTTGTCCCTCTGGATAGCTTGTTTCAAAATTTTATTATTCAAACAAATGAAAAATCAATTCAATAAAGATATGCTTGATCATACAAAGTCAATGTTGATAACAACTTGCATGTGATGCAAACTCAACTTTTACATAGGCTATAAAACATAACCTTGATCATATAGAAAGTTTGATATAAAATGGATATCAAATTAAAATATATTGAACAAGATATATATCAATATCAAGCAAGATATATATCAATCACATATACAAATATCAAGAGACACGGATAGAGAGAATCAACATATGATTTTAGGTGGTAAAACCTCCAAAGAGGAAACATCCATGGGTTGATTCCACAACCACCGACAAACAACTTCCATTAGTAAGATAAAAATATACAATCTTTCAATTGACCAACTTCACCTAGAAATCTACCCTTCAACCCTACACAATCTAGAAAATGTGAAAACACCAAAACACATTTTACTTCTAGATTTATTCTTGTCACTAAACCGTGAATCAATCGTATACATTTAAGCACATAAACAAGATTTTGTATCAGACATAAATCATGTTAGAATCATAACATGTGATCAATAGAATTTCTAGCAAGAAATAAAGAGTATGTATTCACAAAGTATTCAATAGAAACATAACAAGTTCTAAATATAAAATAAAATTGTGCTAATCATGAAAATGATCAAATAAACAGACCTAGCACAAGTAGAGACTATTTTCAATTAAAGTCAATCAATAAAAGCTCAAAATAGTCCTGGATAGAAAGCTAGCATAAAGAAACATAAACATGTGAAAATATATGCTTTAACAAAAACCTAACTCAACATGTAAGATTCAATCAAGGCTCAATCTAACTTCTATAGAGCTCAAGAATCTAATCAAACTATACACAATATACATACATGTATTGACGAAGAAAACCCAAGGTAATTGAAGAATTGAAGCTCAAAAGTCAAAAGAGAAATCAATACCTCAAGTGAAAACTGTGCAGTCTGGTTTTTATGTATGAAGCTACTAGAAAAATAATTAAATGATTCCAAACTCTTATGGAAAAGATAGAAGTCTGGTAGACGAGAAATCTCTAACTTGAATCACTCGAATCGGACTCCGGATGAAAAAGATATGGTGTTTGGAAGATAGGAAAGTTGGAGAGAAAATTTCTGTACAAGTTTTTCAAGTATTTCTTCTTTTCTTGGAAAAGAATGATAAGGAAATGAGATATTTAAAGGGAAGCTTAAAGAGGAAAATCAACCACCAATGGGAGGGGGACACCTCTATATTCCATGGAGGCGTGTGGCCCTCCATGGGGCAGAAGGCCTCTTTTCACTTGGAGCACCATACACCTCCACGAGAAAGGGTGTTGTCCCCTTTCTTCTCCCTTTGAGTCTCCTTCAGTTCTTTGACCATACCTCCGACCTCTAAATCCAATTTTGAATATGTTTTCGGAATACAAACTGGGACTCTCTCATGCACAAAAGACATCAAGAAAACTTTTAAAAAAAATATGGAATTCAACTTGAAAATCAAAGATGAAAACAATGCACGATAAAATGTTTCATAACTTCCTAATTTTAACTCGAAACTTAATGAATGAGTAACCGAATTGTCCAGAACTCAATATGGAATATCATAAGCATAAATTCAAGTTCAATATCATACAAATACAATAAAATGAACACATGAACACACAAGTATGTTTTTTTATAGAAATAATCCTAGAATAAGCAATTCTTCCAATATTGTCAAATTTAATCTAATGCATGTGCATACATGAATAAGTGTGTGTGTATGTGTTATACCAAATTTTGTACACCGATACATGGACACATATGAATGCTATGTATGTGTGGTATGTGTGATGTGTGTGTCTAGGCCTTGTAAGAGGAAAAATGTCTCGATATACCTTTAGTTATGCAATAAAGCTTTGTTTCACTTGTAGCCACCACTTTGCTTGAAATGTTATCCAATCTTCTTTGATGCATGATGATCCATAAATCCTAGATAACTAATCAATACAAAGCAAATATAGTTTTGATATAGAATTATACCAACATAAAACCCAAAAACCTAACAAACTTCCATTTTAGGATAGGGATCTCAAATTCCTATCACATAAGTAAAGGGATACGCTCAATCACTTTAAGACTAATAATGTTATACTCATTTTTTAAAAGTACGAATAATATAATATTTATAAATTTCCCTTATTAACAATTATTCTTAAGTTTTACTTGTGTTCAAATTAATAGAACATTCACATTGATCAAGTACTCAAGTATATAATTAAGACACATAGAGAATGTGTGTTAGCATAGGAATGTTGCATGTCCTTGGTCTGAATTATTTTACGTCTTCTCGATGAATTGAATCTCAAAATGGCATTTATAATTTTAGAAGTTTCTACTCTTTTTTTTTTTTTTGGAAACCAAAATGATATTATTCTTATATAATTGGGGAGATATGAGAAAATTAGAAGAAAAACTTGTATATACCCTCTGTAATGCATCACAATCAATGCGTGTATGTCATGTCACATACCATACATCCATTGGACGGATGTATCAAGAGTATGTAAGATTTTTCCGCAAAAGGGAAGCTACTAGAAGACAGATGGACTATGGAGTATGGACCAAAGTGCGCCCTTAAGATGTCAAATTTGTCTGGGGATCTACAGTAACCGTTTGACCCGCACAGGCCCACAGTTTGGGTTGAGGCCGTCCGGCCTATTGCTATGAAGAGAACCATTTTAGAGGACCATGTTTGGGAATTGTCAAAGTTGTCTGGGGATCCACAACAACCGTTTGACAGGCCCACAGTTTGGGTTGAGGCCGTTCGGCCTATTGCTATGAAGAGACCAGTTTATAGGACCATGTTTGGGAATTGTCAAATCATTTCATTAGATAGTAACCAGACCCCGCTACTCCACTGCCCCCATTTCTACTTTTCCAAACACAGCCTTGTTATATGTCAAAAATTTTGTTTCGTCACTATTGATTATTTTTGATGGATAGTATTAACATGTATCCATATGGTATGCTTAGTACGGGAGATGGGACGGAACAACGTGAGACAATTTTATTTGTCCCACATTTGACGCTTTTAACCTGGGACTGAACGAGACAAGGTGAGATAAAAAACATCAGATTTTATCTCACTCAATACCTTAGGACAATATTGTCCCATGACATGGGACAAGTAAAAAAAGATTTATTTACCCTATACATTTTGAAAACATTAAAAACACGTTTAATAATATATATAATATATTGTATTATGTTTATCTCATATATATATATATATATAATATTTATATAATATATATTATACATAATTATATAAATAATATTATAATATATAAATATTTATAAAATATTATACCTATTTATATATAATAATATTATATATTAATAATAAATCATATATATTAAATTATATAATAATTAAAATAATATATATATTTAGATATGTTACTGTATGAATGCTCTGAGTTCGAGATAAAATTAAATTATTATGGAATATATATATATATATATATATATATATATATATATATGAGAGGGACACTCTGGTCATTTGAATCTCTTTTCTCTTCCTGTCCTAGTCATACCAAATGCATAATAGTAATATTAATAGTTTCATCTTAGACATTCCAAACACAACATGGAACAACTGTTCTGTCATGTCTCGTCCCGTCCCGTACTGTCCCTACCAAACACACCATTAAGGCACATATATTAACAACAATAAATTTACTATGATAAGAAATCCAGTAAATGCATAGTTATTGCATTGATTATCTTGTCTTTGTACATTTATTGGGTTTTTTATAATAGTAAATTTACCCATAAGGGAACAGGTTATCACTACCCATTATTTATTTATGGATTTAGTTATTATACGAACGTGCATAGTTACAGGTGAAAATAAAACTTAAAGTGTATGTCTAATAAACCTAGAGAGGGGGGAATAGGTTTTAATCTAGTTGTTATATATATATATTCTGTCAAAAATACACACCACTGACAAATAAGACAACCTCCCCGGAAGGTTGCCAAATAAGCATCCAGACTGATGTCCGGATAAGAGCCATCGGTGATGTCGCCCATTCACAAGAGCCAGTAATATTCGGCATTCCCATCTTTACTCGGGACAAAATATAAAGCCCGAGTATTAAGTCTTATTTGTGTAAGGCGTGCAACGTCGCAGATTATCTTGGACACGCAACCACAAGAAAAGAGTTTCAAAAGGAAACAAATATATTCTCCTCGAAAAATGCATGATCCTCATAAGTAGATGAGTCCAAGTAGGAAATTTAGGGAAAATCACACAACGGAAGCGTGAAATTAGCGGTTAGTATATTTAAAAATTTTCCCTTTAATAGAAATAACCTTAACCCTAGATTAATTGATATATATTAAAAGTGTCATACATTTTTGTAGTGACGATTGAACTAGCGTCAAATTGAATCTGTAAGTGTAGGGAAAATTTTTAAAGGGAAAATTTTCCCTTTGACGATTGAACAAAGAACGTTAGGTCACTTGTGAATTATCAATCAATTTGATTGAAACTCGCGTGAACATTGAATACGTTAACCTTGATTCGATATTGTACACAAAACCTTTTAACGTAAAGGCTACTAGTGTACTATCGAAAACTAAACGTTCTTTCTTCCTTTTCTTCTTTCTTCCTTTTCTTCTTTCTCGAATCTCACACAATTTCTTAGAGTTCATCGAATTTTGTCTAGGGTAAAAATAGATTTTTCTCCCTCAAAATTCTATGGTGGCCGAATTTTCTCTACAAAGAATTACTTTGGCTAGCCGAAATCTCTCTCTAAAATTATCTTTGGCTAGCCGAAATTCCTCTTAGAATAATCTTAGAGCTGGTAAAAATTTTAGAGATATATATATATGATCACAAATCCTTTCCTAAAAAGGATTTACTTGGTTGGAAAGAATCATTTCCTTAGATGGATTAATTTGGTAGTTAATAATCCTTTTCTAAAAGGAATACTATCCTCTCATATATATATATATATATATATATATATATAGGGCTGACCGAATTCTTCATAGAATTCAATTAGGAGACTTAATCTTTTCCTGAGAAGGATTTACTTGATAGTTAAGAATCCTTTCCTTAGATAGATTTACTTAGTGGTTAAGAATCATTTTCTAAAAAGAATTCTATCCAATACCAAGACTTCTAATCCTACTCAAAAGTGTATTTTTAACCATATTAAAGACTTCATAATTTGATTAGATAAATAATTTCCTTTTATTTATCTACTTATTAAATATAGTCTTTAATATTAATTATACTACCAACAATAGTATAATATTAGGAGATCATCTCCTAATAGAAAAAGGATTTTGACTTTTAATTAAATAATTAATTAATCACCAAATTAAATTATTTCCATTTGATTAAATAATAAAATAAAATAATATAATTAAGCTATTCTAAAAAGCCTTGCCGCCCAACACAAATATATATAGGATAATTTTTTTTTCTTATTTTATTAAATCCATTGGATCTTAATAAAATGTCCACAAGTGAACTAGACCCATTCTACAAAAAGAAACAAGTCCACATGCCTCAATACAATTCTAGATGGACCCCTAAATTTGTTCGGTATAATATATCAAGTGATCCATGCAAGTTCGTGTGGATTGGGAATCTTGACGGGTTATCTAAATTTAAGCTCCAATAGACACAACCCAATCAAAATGAACAAATGATTCACTTAGATCCGATCTATTTAATTTTAGTTCATTCCACTAAAGAACTAAAATTGAACTCTTAAATAAAGATAGAATAAACTGATGTTACTCATTCATACCCTAGACAACCTTATTGGAGAATGTGTATCCTCACCGCCTATAGCTCTCCAAGTTACCATATTTACTCATATGACCACATTTTGAACTTGGATATTTTGACTTGTCCAAAAGCCATGTTTCAATAGACACTATTGAAAACTTAACGTTAAGATTTAATATCCAATACCTCAAAACATCCATTTGATGGTATTCTACTCTCATATAATAAATGGAGCCACGATGTCAATATCTATAAATGAAGTCCTCTATCGATTAACAAATGAATACCACAAAACTATTGATGATAGACTATGCTATATCATCGTACTCATTAATAGCTCAAATGATAGCACTTGCAACCATAAGTTCATCATTTATCTCAGGATTGAGATAGACTCTCCGATTGTCTACAAATGAAAACTTTTATCCATTGACGGTTCTAGATAAAGTATTTCATTGTGATTCTATTCAATGCACCCAGTGCACTAGATTTTTTTACCCAAAGATACCACACTTTGATAATTTTAAACTCATCATAACACATTTGATCCCACTCAAATGCTAGCAAAAGAATCTACAACTTTGACAAGATAAAGGCGCTCAACTTTTTATCTTAAGTTGTGAATATTATTCAAGACTAACTAAAGAATTGTGTCTACCTCATACATAACTAGATGTATAGACAATTCTTATTTTCTCATAGTCTTTTGACCTTATCACTATTTACTTTTTACAATTATAATAATTTAACTATAAATACTATAAAATTTGTTAAAGTATAAATCACTTTTCTAATAAGAAAAGATTGTCAAATACATTATTATACTCTTGCTATCGAGCATAATCCCAACAATCTCCCACTTGTTCTATAGCAAATGTGCCATATCTCTCATCCCCATGTTCTCTAGATGCCCAACAAAACTATTTTATGGAAGAGCCTTTGTAAAAGAATCTGCTAGTTTATCTGCTGACGCGATATTGGTAATCGTCACGTCACCCCTATGCACAATTTCCCTCAGAAGGTGATACTTTCTTTCAATGTGTTTCCCTCTCTTATGACTTCTTGGTTCTCTCGAATTAGCCATTGCTCTTTTATTGTCACAATAGATAATGATCTGCTTATTCGCATCAGGCACCACTTCCAAGTCATCAATAATTGGCGGAGCCAGACAGCCTCTTTAGTAGCCTCGCATGTGGCAACATACTCGGCTTCCATGGTGGAATCGGCAATACAAGATTACTTAATTCTCCTCCATATGATTGCACTCTTCCAATAGTAAACACAGATCCTGATGTTGATCTCATGGAGTCAGAATCTGACTGAAAATCAGAATCTGTATACCCAACGGGGATTAAATCCCCTCCTGAGTATACAAGCATTTAATCCCTCATTCTCCTAAGATACTTGAAAATATGCTTGACTATCGTCCAGTGATCAGGACCAAGTATCGATTGCAACCAGCTAACTATGCCTACAACAAAACAAATATCTGGTCTAGTACAAAGCATTGCATACATGAGACTTCCAACTGCCGATGCATATGGAACCCTACTCATGAATTGCTTTTCATGCTCATTCTTAAGAACCTGTTCCTTAGAAAGTTTGATTCCATGTCTGAAAGGTAACATACCTTTCTTGGAATCTTACATGGAAAACCTAGACAAGATTTTATCTATGTATGAAACTTAGGATAATGCAATCGTTCTATTCTTTCTTTCCCTTATTACTTGGATACGAGGAATATAACTTGCTTCTCCTAAGTCCTTCATATCAAATTGTTTTGCTAACCATTCTTTTATTGATGTCAATAAACCTACATCGTTTCCGATGAGTAGTATATCATTAGCGTAAAGAACTAGGAAAACCAACTTGTCGCCTTTAATCCTTTTGTATACACAAGGTTCATCAAGGTTTTGAATGAATCCAAAACATATTCAGGACAATTCTACTTTTAGGCTCAAAATTATTCATATATTCCTCTTCCAGAAATTTAGCTTTTGTCAAAATAAATACTTTAAGATCTGAAGGACTATAAAAATAATATCCTTTTGTTCCTTTTGGATACCCTACAAATATGCATGTTTATGAACAGGACTCCATCTTTTCTGTCTTTCCTTTTAACACGTGCGTAACACATCCAAATATTCATGAGTGTTGTAAACTAGGCTTTCGCTCGGTCCACAACTCATGCAGTGTTTTAGGAACCGACTTAGATGATACATCATTTAGAATATACATGGCAGTTTGTAAGCATATCCCCAAAAAGAATTAGGAAGCGTTCAATAACTCAACATAGACCTAACCATGTCTAAAAGAGTTCTATTTATCATTTTTGTCACCCCATTTTGTTGAGGTGTACCTGGTACAGAAAACTGAGAAATTATCCTATTATCAATAAGATATTGCAGAAACTCATCAGATAGATATTCTCCACCACGATCAGACCCCAAGATTTTTATGCATTTCTCAAGCTGGTTTTCTACTTCAGCTTTAAATGCTATGAACATGTCAAAAGCATCCGACTTATGTCTCATGAGATACACATAGCCAAATCTTGAGTGATCATCCGTGAAAGTGATGAAGTACTCATATCCACCTCTAGCTTGAATGCTCATAGGTCCACACACATCAATGTGTATCATGTTGGCATTATGCTCGATAGTAAGAGTGTAATAATGTATTTGACAATCTTTTCATATTAATATAGTGATTTCTAGTTTAAAAAATCTTATAGCATTTATAGTTTAATTATTATAATTTTCAAAAGTAAATAATCATAAGGTTAAAAGACTATGAGAAAAGAAGAATTGTTCATACATCTAGATATGTATGAGGTAGACACAATTCTTTAGTTAGTCTTGAATAATATTCACAACTTAAGATAAAAGGTTGGGCTCCTTTATCTTGTTAAAGTTGTAGATTTGTTTGCTAGCATTTGAGTGGGATAAAATGTGTTATGATGAGTCTAAAATCATCAAAGTGTGGTGTCTTTGGGCAAAAGAATCTAGTGCACTGGTTGCAATGAATTGGATCACAATGAAATACCTTATCTAGAACCGTCAATGGATAAAAGTTTTCATTTGAAGACAATCGGAGAGTCTATCTCAATCCTGAGATCAATGATGGACTTATGGTTGCAAGTCTTACCATTTGAGCTATCAATGAGTACGATGATATAGCATAGTCTATCATCAATAGTTTTGTGGTATTCATTTGTTAATCGATAGAGGACTTCATTTATAGATATTGACATCGTGGCTCCATTTAAGAAATGAGAGTAGAATATCATCATATGGATGTTTTGAGGTATTGGATATTAAATCTTAACGTTAATTTTTCAATAGTGTCTATTGAAACATGGCTTCTGGACAAGTAAAAATATCCAAGTTTAAAATGTGGTCATATAAGTAAATACGGTAACTTGGAGAGCTATAGGCAGTCTATGAGCTATGGCGATTACTTTCATGAGGAATCACTTTCTCCAATAAAGTTATCTAGGGTATGAGTGGGTAACATCAACTTATTATATCTTTATTTAAGAGTTCAATTTTAGTTATTTAGTGGAATGAACTGAACTTAAATAGATCGTACCTAAGTGAATCATTTGTTGATTGTGATTGAGTTGTGTTTATTGGAGCTTAAATATAGATAGCCTGCCAAGATCCCCAATCCACACGAACTTGCATGGATCACTTAATATATTCTACCTGACCAATTTAGGGGTCCATTTAGAATTGTATTAAGGTATATGAACTTGTTTATTTTTGTAAGAATAGGTCTAGTTCACATGTGGACTTTTTTTTAAGGTTCAATGGATTTAATAAAATAAGAAAAATAATATATGGCCCATATATATGTGTTGGGTGGCAAGGCTATTTAGAATAGCTTAATTATATTATTTTTAATTTATTATTTAATTAAATGGAAATTAATTAATTAATTTATTAATTAATTATTTAATTAAAAGTCAAAATCTTTTTTCTAATAGGAGATGGTCTCCTAAAATTATACTATTGTTAGTAGTATAATTATTACAAAAGACTATATTTGATATGTTGATAAAAAAAGGAATTATTTATCTAATCAAATTAGGAAGTCTTTAATATGGTTACAAATACACCGTTGAGTTGGATTAGGAGTCTTGGTGTAGGAAATAATTCTTTTTTAAAAAAGATTTGTCGTATGTGAATTTTACCAAGCATACGTGTCATAAACAGGAAGGAGAAAATTGCCAGGTAGATACCCAAATAGGCACTCAGGAAATATCCTACGAGGCATCATTAAAGAGAAGAAAACCCGAGTAAACCAGTAGCATGGCAAGACCTACTCGGGATCAACTAAATTACTCCAAATCAATTAAATGTACTCGGGGTAGACAAAAAAACACCTTCTACTCGGGCTTAAACGGCGATACTCGCGACCAACAAGTGTTATTCTTACTCGGGATAAATGCGACCCGAGTAAGAAACTTAGTGCTTAGTTTATACGGATTGAGTCATAAAATACACGAAGATAGCCATCAGGAAGGAATCCCAAAGAGAACAAATTATTGAGGTAGAAGAATCCTCAATCAGGAAACAACTTGATTTTACTACAAAGACTACATTCTTATAAGAAAACAAGTCCAAATAAAACTGCACTACTAGAGTCTCATTCGATTTCCATAAGAGACTCCGAAACAGGAAAGAAGACAAATCAACCTCAAGCAAGTAACCGAATCACAATTAAATACAAAGATCTTGTATTACTTGTACAAAGCACATTAGGGTTCTATAAACATATAAATAGACCCATAATCTCGTCCGGAAAAGATATAGGCAATTTAGCATACACAACAAGCAACGAAAAAATACAGAGAGAAAAAAAAGAGATCGAGAGCTTGTAAACATCATATTTTCATAGTGGATTTTGGCTAGGTTGATCCTTCAACCACCTGTGGACGTTTCTCCGGTCATCGGAGTTTTACCACGTAAAACTTGTGTCTTCGTTACTCTCTCTCAATCTCTTTCTCTTTGAATTAATAGCTGAAATCCAATCCTTGTTGGCTTTTCTGATACAATCTAGAAATTGACGTCAACAATTAGCGCTAGACGAAGGGGTCGAACCTCCGACCTTGTTAAAAACAATGGCAGGAAGCAGAAGCAGTTCAGGGAATAGCCAAAAATCACCAGGCGATTTCCATGTTGGCAACACGTCACGAGATCCTGCAGCAAACACAAAAAAACCAGCATGCACATCTGGCAGGGATCCAGCAAGTTCCTCCGACCAACAGAGATCTTACGCTGCGTTTCCAAGAGGCCTTGCAATAATTGGTGACAGACGCAGCAAGGGTAGGGATTGATCTACTGGCTGTAGGAGCACATACTCCAATCCTCCACCCGTAAGGCTCCGTTCGGTAGTGGTTGGGCCAGGTATAACTATGCCAAAAACCAGAAGAAACTCTTCCCCAATCAACTCGGCTGGACGGGAAACACTTAAAGAGGAACAACATTACCAGAGGCTGGACCACAATCAAACAGTACGTGCCAGACATCATAAATACAACCGACGCAGAGGTAGGTCATCATCAGAAGACAGTGATCAACACCATCGTAAATGTCGTCATAGAGTCACACGAGAGGTCCGGCACCAGAGTGAAGAGTCTGAGGAAAGAATGACTGTTACCCAATGGTTAAACCGTCGAGGAAGCCCGGTGGGGGACAGAGATGTCATGATCCAGAGCCTAACTCATGAAGTCGAGAACAGTAGGCGTCAGATGGATGCATTGGTCAGACGTTATGATTATAACGATTTATCTGCCGACGACTCAGACAGCCTATTTACCATGGAAATCTTAAGGACCCCTTTCCCATAAAGGTTCAGGATGCCGCACGTGGAACAGTTTAAGAAAGACACGAACCCAAAAGAGCACGTGAGACGCTATAAAAGCGCCATGGCTCAGTATGTCCACAACGATCCCTTATTATGTCTCAATTTCCCACAAACTTTGGGAGACATGGGGTCGAGGTGGTTCGAAAGGTTACCTTCAGCAAGCATCAAGAGTTTCAGTGAATTAAGTAGGAGCTTCTCAAGGCAATTCCTGAGTAACGTTCACAAGAAAAAGTCAGTGGCTCATCTTGCTCAAATAAAACAAGGGAAAGATGAGTCACTGAAGAAATATCTAGGGAGATTCGGCCAAGGGGTATTAAAGATTGGCAGTGCAAACGATGAAGCCATTATCGCTGCATTCATCAATAATTTGCAGAATGGACGGCTATCCTTTAATTTGAGAAGAGCACGACTGACTAGATATGCTGACATGATGGATATGGCAGGAGGATACGCATTGGCCG
The DNA here is from genome assembly GCA_032871835.1 of Dipteronia dyeriana. NCBI lineage: Eukaryota > Viridiplantae > Streptophyta > Magnoliopsida > Sapindales > Sapindaceae > Dipteronia > Dipteronia dyeriana. The sequence goes on from CM065302.1 coordinate 44,222,014, forward strand.
AAGAAGAAGAATTAGCTGCAGGGGGGAGCTATATGCACGGAGGAAAGCCCGAACAGAAGGATGCTGAAACCAAAGGGCAGAATCAAAAGGAAAAGCTAAAAGGGAACGGCAAGGAGAAAAACAAGGATGGGGGTAATGGGCTCAATGCCGAACGGTCCACAGAGAAATACCGAGGCAGATATACCAATTACACCCCTCTTCACAAAAAACAAGAAGAAATTTTAGCCATCATGGAAGAGAAGAATATGGTGCGAGAACCGTGGTGACAATCTCAATTAGCCCAGAGAGATACAACTAAATATTGCAGATTTCACAAAGAAACCGGGCACGAGACTTCAAAGTGTTTCCAGCTCAGAGATTACATAGAGACTCTTATTCGGGAAGGGCACTTGCGGAATGTAATCTTAAAAAAAGATGAGAAATCAGAAACTAAGAAAGAAGTTAAGGCAGATCACTCTGGATGAAATCAATGGCCCAATCCCGAGGCCAATCAGGTAATACAGACGATTTACGGAGGACCCTCTACAGGGAAAAGCAACCGAGAACGAACTCAGAAAATCAGAGAAGCAATAGAAGCAAGGAATAACTTTGACGTAAACTAGGTTGAGCCAGACCCGAAAAGGGTGAAGGAAGGATGGGACCCGATAGTCTTTACAGAAGAAGATTCCCATGGCGTCGATGTTCGGACTAATGACGCCTTGGTTATAAGTGTCCGGATTGGCCATCGAAAAGTCCGGAGAATTTTAATAGATAATGGGAGTTCAGCAGAAATCCTCAATGTGGCCGTCTATGACCAGCTAAGGCTAGAACGAAAAGATTTACAGCCTTTCCATGCTCCATTAAGGTCACTCGGGAAGGTGAAACTACCCGTGAAGATTGGAACAACACCTTGCCAAAGGACTGTCCTGCTCGACTTCGTGGTAGTTGACTAAGACAATTGGCCGTATAATGCGTTATTGGGTCGACCATTCCTGAATAAAACAAGGGCTGTAACCGCCTTTTATGCATTGATGATCAAGTTCCCAACAGAACAAGGGGTTAGGATAGTCAAGGGATCCCAAGAGATGGCCCGAAGAGCAAACCTGTCGGTATGCAATGACAAGCATGATGCTTAACAAGTGTGCACCATAATGCAGCCAAAACAGTGTAAAGAGTCTTTGTCATTCGAACTGGATCCGAGGGAGAACTCAAATGAGCCCAAAACAGAATTGGTTGAAGTAGTACTTAAAGAAGATGAACCAGATAAGAAAATCAAGATCGGGGCTAACTTGGATGGAAAAGTCAAGCAAGACCTAACCAATCTACTTAAGGAGTACAAAGATGTGTTCGCTTGGAGTCACGAAGATATGATGGGAATAGATGCCCGAGTAATATCCCACCACCTCGCAGTTGACCAGAATGCAAAGCCCGTAATACAAAAGAGAAGATCGTTCAATCCTGAAAGAAGTCAAGCAATCAAACAAGAGGTGGAAAAATTACTGGCAACTGGATCAATCAGAGAAGTCAGCTACCCCTAGTGGGTCGCCAACGTAGTCCTTGTCCAAAAGAAAAATGGACAATGGAGGATGTGCATAGATTTCACGGATCTAAACAAGGCATGTCCAAAGGATAGCTTCCCACTTCCAAGGATAGACCAGCTGGTGGATGCCACAGCGGGTCATGAATTGCTCAGCTTCATGGACGCTTACTCGGGACACAATCAGATCCAGATGAGCAAAGCTGATGAAGAAAAAACAGCTTTCACAACGGATCAGGGTTTATATTGTTACACAGTAATGCCCTTCGGTTTAAAAAATGCGGGTGCTACGTATCAAAGGTTGGTCAACAAAATCTTCACTCGGCAAATAGGAAGGAACATGGAAGTGTACATTGATGACATGTTGACTAAAAGCATCTCGCCAGATAGGCATGCCCGGGACCTCCGAGAAACATTTGATGTTCTGAGAAGATACCAGATGAAATTAAACCAGAACAAATGTTTATTTGGAGTCCATTCGGGGAGATTCTTAGGTTTTCAAGTCCACCAAAGAGGAATCAAAGTTAATCATAAGAAGATCCAGGCTTTGCAAGAAATGACCTCACCTAAAACATTGAAAGAAGTACAACGCTTAACAGGGTGTTTAGCTTCCTTGGGAAGATTCATCTCGAGGGCTACAGACATGTGCGCACCCTTGTTCAAGATAATCAAAAAAGGGAAAAGACTCGAGTGGAATAAAGAGTGCGAGCAGGCATTCTTAAAAATAAGAGAGTATTTGGGACAGGCTCCAGTTCTTTCAAAACCGTAAAAAGGGGAAATACTACAGCTGTATCTGTTATTAACCGAGCTTGCAGTAAGTTCAATCTTAGTCAGAACAGAAGATGGAGTGCAGAAACCAGTGTATTATACCAGCAAGGCACTCTTACCGGCTGAGACCAGGTACTCACAGGCAGAGAAGATGGCCTTAGTATTGGTTTCAACAGCAAAAAAGCTGAGACCATACTTTCAGGCCCAAACAATCCAGGTTCTCACCAATTGCCCATTAAGACAAATTTTACAGAAGCCAGAAATATCAGGAAGACTTACCAAATGGGCAATCGAGCTAAGTGAGATCGATATTCATTATGTCCCCATAACCTCTCTCAAAGGACAAGCTGTGGCAGACTTCATAGCCTTGTTAACAGAACCAAACCTGGAAGCAAAAAGACTGTTGGATAAAAGTTTCCCATGGAAACTGTATGTTGATGGTTCTTCAAACACTCATGGCAGCGGGGCAGGGATCGTGGTTCGCACCCTAGAAGGAGATGATGTTGAATGTGCCATGATATTTGATTTCAAAGCAACCAATAATCAAGCCGAGTACGAGGCATTGTCAGCTGGACTCGGAGTCTGCATAGCTCTCGGGGCAAATGAAGTTGAGATATTCTGCGATTCACAGGTAGTTTTCAATCAGGTTATGGACGAGTACCAGGCCAAAGATAAAGGTATGATAGCCTACCTTGACATCGCGAAACAGCTCCTCCAAAAGTTTAAAGAATACAAGATCGCTCAGATCCCCAGGGAAGAAAATGAAAAGGCTGACACATTGTCTAAATTAGCGCCAGTAACAACCTCAATCAGACCAAAGACCATTCCGGTTGCACACCTCCTTAAACCGAGTACAGCTGAACCTAAGCATTTGAAAATTTTAGAAATTTGAACACCGCAAGACTGTTGGATGGTCCAACTGAGAAGGTTCCTGGAAGAAGGCGTGCTCCCAGAAGATCCTGTACTAGCAAAGCGCATCAGGTATCGATCGGCTAGGTATACCATGATCGGAGGAGAATTATACAGAAGGGGGTTTTCCCAAGCTCTCCAGAGATGTGTACCGGAAGAAGATGCACATCGAATACTTCAAGAGATCCACGGAAGAGTTTACAGGAACCACACTAGGGGTAGAAGTCTGGCGCATAAGGTACTCAAGCAAGGCTATTATTGGCCTACGCTTTTCTCAGATGCACAGCAATGGTCGGAAAGTTGCAATACCTGCCAAAGGATTACTAACGATATCTGACAACCCCCAGAAAAACTCAGAAACCTCACCGACCCATGGCCATTGACCATGTGGGGCCTAGACCTGATCGGCCCAATGCCAGCTGGGACAAGGAGTGGAGCAAAGCACGCCATAATCGCTGTCGATTATTTCACAAAATGGGCAGAAGCTGAAGCACTGGTGCATATCACAAAAGCTAACACCACAAATTTTGAAAAGAAAAACATACTTTACAGGTTTGGAGTTCCAGACACAATAATCACTGACAATGGCACCCAATTTGATAACCTAAAGTTCAGACAGTTGTGCGAGAAGTACCAGAATGCTAATTACTATGCCACACAAGCCCACCCTCAAACAAATGGGCAGGTAGAAGTAGTAAATAAAATTATCAAGCACACCATCAAAGCAAAGCTGGATGCCAAAAAAGGAAGCTGGGTTGAAAAGCTTCCCGAAGTATTATGGGCATACCGGACGACAGCGAAGACTTCAATAGGAGAGACTCCGTACACTTTAGCATTTGGAACAGAAGCTGTTATCCCCATAGAAACATCGTATGCGTCACCACGGGTCAGGCTATACGATGAAGAACAGAATGTTGATATGCTACTACAAAGTTTGGATGAGCTAGAAGAAAAAAGGGAAAAGTCCCGAATAAGAAATACAACATATCAACAAAGAGTGGCTTGCCACTACAACTCTCGTGTTCGGATCAGTAAATTCCAGCTAGGAGACCTGGTGCTCAGGAAGGTGTCATTGAGCACAAAAAATAAAGCCGCAGGATCCCTGGCTGATAAATGGGAAGGTCCATACAAGATCGAAGGGATAGCTGGCCATGGAGCTTATTGGATTGCTCGACCCAATGGAGGGGTTTTACCCCGACCATGCAATGCCCAATATCTAAAGATTTTCTATCCTTAAAATTACATATATATGTTCTTTTATTCTAGTCAGGACAATATTAGTCAGGATAACTATTAAACTGTAATTTGAATCTTTGTTGATTTTTTGCAGTAATGAATAAATCTACTCGGGATTTCCGAAAGGAAAGCATCTAGCTCGGGATTTCCAAAAGAAAGCATATGATAATAAGAACATATGGAAGAAGAGCATGATAATAACATGCAAATAGAATTCTCGGGACCATCAAATCTCGAATGGGAGGAGAAGCTCGTAGGAGCATGCCAGCCGAGCAGGGTCAAAATGACCTTCGTAAAAAGGCAAACCCGATGCACCAGACTCCGGGAAAATGCTCGGGACGCTATCAAGAGAAATTCCGGTAAAATGCATAGCTGTGTTGAAGCAATTTTTTTTAAAAAAGAGCTCAACGATTCGGCAAACCCTTGCCCTAAAAAACTGGGGAGACGTCATTGGTATTGCGTAAGGACTCGAACATATGATCATGGTAAGCCTTGATGTAATGTTCAGGTAGCAACCGGGTATGAAACATAAGTGTAAACTTGTCTGTTTCAAGATGACTCGGTTAATAATAAAGATCCAGTTTAATAAGATACTTGGCAATTGAAGTCATTCGGGTAACAATCGGTTTAATAAGATACTCGATTAAGTTACCGAACATCGAAGAAGCCAGTTTAATAAGATACATGGCAATTGAAGTCATTCGGGTAACAACCGGTTTAATAAGATACTCGGTTAAGTTACCTGAACATCGAAGAAGCCAGTTTAATAAGATACATGGCAATTGAAGTCATTCGGGTAACAACCGGTTTAATAAGATACTCGGTTAAGTTACCCGAACATCGAAGAAGCCAATTTAATAAGATACTTAGCAATTGAAGTCATTCGGGTAACAACCGGTTTAATAAGATACTCAGTTAAGTTACCCGAACGTCAAAGAAGCCAGTTAAATAAGACACATGGCAATTGAAGTCATTCGGGTAATAACCGGTTTAATAAGATACTCGATTAAGTTACCTGATCATTAGCCAGTTTAATATAGCACTCGGCAACAATCAGTAATAAACAGATCAAGACCATTCAATTTAAAACAAAATAAAATTTTATTGCTCCTAAAAGAATGGTTAAAGATCAATGAGTGGTTCTTTACAAGTAAAAAAATAGATCAGAATTTTCTACAGTTCTACAAAATTAAGGTTGCGAGGATTTCGAGCCTTTGCCAATACTCGGATCTGGCACCATCTCGTACTCACAAAGCAGGCTCTCATTAGATGGCCAAGCGATATTGTCGACAATATCATCCCTCCACTGGCTGTAATCTTCACCCGGGACTGGCCCGACATCTGGGACTACACCCTCAACCGACTCTTGACTTGCATAAAAGGTTGAGAGAAATGCTCGGACAGAATCTCTAAATGCATGGGATGAAACTCTTTGCCTAGACTAGGGCAGTAAGCTCTCAACTCCTTCATCTGAGTCCGAAGAGACTTCAAGGACCGGTCCACGTGATGTTTGATTGACAGCTCCAAATTAGCTCGTTCCTTCTTAGTGGCCCTCTTAATTTTGAAGAACTCACTGGCCGAAACTAGCCCGCGTTGAAATTCTAGAAGAAGTAGGGCATCGTAAGCAGGGGATCTTTTGAAACGATCCACCCCTTGGACTTCAAGTTCCAACCTGACCTTTTGGGATATGGATTCAACTATCAGCACTTGGCGCTTCAGATCTTCGATTTTTTGGTCATACGCCGACCTCGACTGCTCCGCCTCCTTTTCGGCCTTAGGCATGGATTCTTCAGCAGAAGATAGAATATTTTGAAGTGATGCAACCTTCTCCTCTGCCAAAGATGCCTTCTCTTCGGCTTAAACCTGCTTCGCCAGACAATGGTCGGTGAATATCTGTACTAAACCAACCTCCTGCTGATAAGCTTCTTCAGCTCTAACACGACCATCCTCACTCGCCTTCAACTGAGCCTTCAAACGCCTTTTTTGATCAGCTTGATGTTGCTGCGTCTGAACTAACTCAGCAAATTCGGCCACCATCTGCAAAGAGATATATTCAGAAATCTGACAGAAGCAAAACAATAGAGGAGTTGGATTTAACTTACATAAGATGCACCGTTGAAAACATTTTAAAGACGTTCGGTCAGGGAACCATCCCGAAAGCAGCTCCAGCGGTCTTCCCAGATAAAAGCCTGACCTAGAGGCCATCTCCCATAGCATATCCTAGGGAGAAAGGAATAAAGGAACCCTGAGGGTTCAGCTCCCAGATTTCAAAACTTGGGGGCAGGAGAAGCCCTGTTTGGTTCAAAAGATGGAGAAGGAACCCCCGAAGGTTCAGCCCCCATATCTCCAACCTCGGGGGTAGTAGAAGCCCTACTTGGTCCTGAAGCGGCCGCATCTATTGATGCTCCAGCGCCAACACTCGGGGCAATCTCATCCGCAACATCTTCATCACTGGAGTCGATAAATGAGACTACCCGAGGAACTTTGAGAGGACGAGACGGCGAACTAATTACCTTTCGTTTCTCACCCCAAGAACGATGGAAGTTAAGGTCAGCAGCAGGATCTTCCTGCGGATCGTCTCGAAAAGACTCAAAGAATTTTGCACCTGCAGGAACTTGATCCGTCAAGACGTTACCACCGTCGCCGGCTACAAACCGCCCAACAGGCTCTTCACCCGAGCCATCACATTGCCTATCCCTATTAACAGGCAGTTGGGTGTCAGTTGGCTCACTTTGGCCACTCGGACCAGCATAATCATGAGTAGAAGGCTGAGCACCTTGGTGAACGTACTCGGGGATCTGTTCCTCAGCAATGTCGGTTTCCTCATCAGACTCGGGTGCAGCAATACCTTCATCGCCTTGACAGGAAGCCTCATTTCTACTCGTTTACAGAATCGCCTTCACCTGACGAGCCTGAAGATAGTTGACGACGTCCATATCGAACACTAGTAAAAAAAAAGATTCATGTTAGAAAAGAAAATAAAAAGTAGAAAAATACAATAGAAAGGGCGTCGGGTCACTTACATCGCCTACGATGGCCCAAAATCTATCTGAAGAAGCCGAGCTTTATCAAATCCTCCTCTTTAAAAAGGTAGCTCTTGCTCCTCTTCTCCAGAGTACGAACAGTTGCCCGAGTTAGCCTTTTCAGCTCAGAATCATTATAATCAATTATTTTTCTGTTCCACACTTCGGGGGAATAGAAGAAACGGGGAACACTCAACACCGTTCGAGAATTCCCAGATCCAACAGTGACATTGAGTCTGAGAGCCCCTCCAGCGAAAAACCAACTGTTCTTCCAAAATTTGTTGGATGTAGGGAATCCCCATACGAAACCCTTATTTTTTGGGTCATCAGAGGTGTTGACCTCCCGATTCACCTTTGCTCCTTTGGGGACCCAGCCGTCCGATGGGGTAGATGCAAGAAAAAATGTCCCCGTCTTGCTAACTTGCCTCAGAGAAAAGAAATGCCTGATTTCATTCAGGGAAGACGGCGAAAGGTTCATTCGAATGAACATGTGCCACATGCACATTAAGACTTTAAAACTATTCGGGGCCAACTGAGCTGGGGCTATCCCTGCTTCAGCCAAAAACCAAGCAATAAATGGATGAAAGGGAAGTGTGACACCACAGCATAGCATTGATCCATAAACCGCGACCATACCCTCAGAAGGATTCCATACGGCCCTATCCCCCGCAGGAACCAAAATGACCGAGTCAGGCAAGTCGAATCGGGAGCGATATTTTTCTATTTCAACTGGCCCGACCACATTCGGCTCAGTATCAAAGCCACTCGGGCGTGTGTCAGAAAACGAAAGACGAGACGTCCTATACACCTCATCAACATCACCCTCGTAAACAGTCTGTTCCCTGGTCTGAACGCTGCTCGAGCCGTGCTTGTATACCTTACTTCTGGTCTGATGTTTACCCATCCTTCGAAAAGATACCCTTTGATCAGAAATATCAGAATCAGAACTAGATGGAGAACTCGATACAGGGCTGAAAGTGACATCAGGGTGAAGCCTAGAAACATCAAACTCTAAAAATGGAGGCTCATCTATTGGGATATCCCCCAGTAATCGTTTAATGCAAGAAACTAACTGGAAATCCCCACGTTCTAAAGCATCAAAAGCGATTTTAAAGAGACGATGGCTGGAAGATGGCCCCATTAAAACTAACCTTGAATTGAGATTGATGCAAGATCTTCAAACGTAAAATCATGAACTTCTGGAGAGAGAAATCTGGGTTTAAAGAAATTTCTGCTGAAAATTTATTGAGAATAAACCAACGATGTCTATCAGTGAAGAATTTAAAAAGGTTTTTAATGGCACGAAACCCTAGGATTTCAAGGTGGGAAAGAACTTATAAAGAAACTCGATGACGTAGGCGGCGTTTGGGGAGACGCAAAAATCATTTCTCATAAATGATATTGAAAAAACGAAGAGATGAGGGACACGTGTCAAAATAAGAAGTAGCCCTCGACCGTCAGAACTTCAAAACGTCGCCATCATTTAAGATCTCGGGTGATGAAGTGAATCAAAATTACAGGGTCATCATTAAGACACACTATTATTACAAGACAGCTATTCTGAAGAGTAAAAATTTAAGATGATTAAAATACTCTTGCCCGAAATGAATTACTCATCAAAAATATTTTAAGGGGGTATTGTCGTATGTGAATTTTACCAAGCATATGTGTCATCAACAGGAAGGAGAAAATTACCAAGTGGATACCCAAATAGGCACTCAGAAATATCCTACGAGGCATTATTAAAGAGAAGAAACCTCGAGTAAACCAGTAGCATGGCAAGACCTACTCGGGATCAACTAAATTACTCCAAATCAATTAAATGTACTCGGGGTAGACAAAAAAGCACCTTCTACTCGGGGTTAAACGGCGATACTCGCGACCAACAAGTGTTATTCTTACTCGGGATAAATGCGACCCGAGTAAGAAACTTAGTGCTTAGTTTATACGGATTGAGTCATAAAATACAAAAAGATAGCCATCAGGAAGGAATCCCAAAGAGAACAAAATATTGAGGTAGAAGAATCCTCAATCAGGAAACAACTTGATTTCACTACAAAGACTACATTCTTATAAGAAAACAAGTCCAAATAAAACTGCACTACTAGAGTCTCATTCGATTTCCATAAGAGACTCCGAAACAGGAAAGAAGACAAATCAACCTCAAGCAAGTAACCGAATCACAATTAAATACAAAGATCTTGTATTACTTGTACAAAGCACATTAGGGTTCTATAAACATATAAATAGACCCATAATATTGTCCGGAAAAGATATAGGCAATTTAGCATACACAACAAGCAACGGAAAAATACAGAGAGAAAAAAAAGAGATCGAGAGCTTGTAAACATCATATTTTCATAGTGGATTTTGGCTAGGTTGATCCTTCAACCACCTGTGGACGTTTCTCCGGTCATCGGAGTTTTACCACGTAAAACTTGTGTCTTCGTTACTCTCTCTCAATCTCTTTCTCTTTGAATTAATAGCTGAAATCCAATCCTTGTTGGCTTTTCTGATACAATCCAGAAATTGAGGTCAACAAGATTCTTAACCACCAAGTAAATCCACCTAAAGATAGGATTCTTAACCACCAAGTAAATCCTTCTTAGGGGAGGATTTATTCTCCTATATATAATACCTATTAAATTCGACCAAGAATGAATTTTTGGTGTGAGAAGTTTTTTATTTGTTTTTTATTGTTATATATATTAAAAAACTTCATCCAACTCATTGTGTGAAGAATTCGACCAAGCATAGAGAAAAGAGGGAACGTTTTTGTTTTCGATAGTACACTAGCATCCTTTCAATCAAAAGGGTTTTGTGTACAACATTGAATCAAGGTTCACGCGAGTTTCAATCAAATTGATTGTTTATTCAAAAGTGACCAGACGTTCTTGGTTTTTCTCTTGGAGGATTATTGAGACTAGCAAAGAAGAAGATTTTGTTTGTTTCCATCCTCAGGTATACAATTTAAAGAAAGGAGCCCACAATCCTAGGTGATTCACGTTTGTGATTGGATTGGAAGATCTTGTGGATTCAATTCGACACTTGTTCAATCGTCACGGAATAAAAGGTACGAATTTTTTTTATTCATCAATTAATCTAGGGTGAAAGTTTTTGTTATTAAAAGGGAAAAATTTTATTTATACGCAAACCCTAATTTTTGTTAAATTTTATCACGCTTTCGTTGCGCGTGTATTTTTCCCTACAATTGGTATCAGAGCTTGGTTGTACCCTTGGTTAATTGATGTATGTGTTCGTGAATCTTTTTCTGTTTATTGTATATATGCATTTGTTAGAAAGAGATGACACTCTAGGTATTCGCATATATATATATATATATATATATATATATATATATATGTTTTATATGTGGTTTGTTATTGCTCAATTTTAGTCCTAGAATTTCAATTTATTTTTGTTTTGGGATTATAACAACAAGAGTGGTCTATTATCGCCATAATTACCTTCTTGGTAGTTGCTACGTTTTTTTATTTTGTTGTTGTAATTAAAAAAAAACTGCAGTTGTTGTAATAAAAAAAAACTACAGTATTTTTTTTTATTTTAATTTTTTCTATAATACATACATGCATCGAAGACTCGAAGATTTGAAGAATTGGGAGCAACCGGAACAAGTTTGGGATCGTGCGGGCTGTAGCAACAAATGTGCATAAGAATAGAACGCCCATGGGTAGGAGCTAAGGGTGAGCATGCCCATGGAAGACAGCCAAGAGAGTCCAAACGACGAAAGTCACGTGAAGACTTGTTGGCCAAGATAAAAGTTTTTTTATAATCCAAGACATGTAATTTACTTGCTTTTCTAGGATGGACCAAAATTGTAGCTATTTATATTTTTTGTAAATATTACAATGTTTGTCATTGTTTGATAACATGTCATATAGAATAAGAGTGCCACTCATATATCTCATTTGGTATGAACATGCATAGAATGGTTTAGGTATACAAATTGGCATCTAGATAACTTGGTAAATCATTCTTTGGAATTCGATCACACGCTTTAAATAACCGAGAGGGAGAAGGTGTTTCGAAACACCTATGGCCTCCAAATTTAGTTGAGCTTTATGTTTCGTGTAATAACCTCCCAAGAGGTATTCATGAATAGAATTTAGCAAGATACTTCCTTACAATGATATACCAGATAATTAGCCCAAACAGTATCTACTCCCAAAGGAGGGATATTCGTGAGGGATTATATTGAAGGTCGATAACTTGGTAACACACTCAATGTGAGTTTATTAATATCCTCCTAAGAGTTCTTGTTAATAAAATCACAATGCTAAAATTGAAAACGCTGGTTGTTATATTAACAATTAGGTGGGACTTAGTACAACTAGTAAATGTTGAAAACTCCCAAAGAAGGCATGACATTTATGGGTGTTGGATCACCGTTGGATTTTTACTATTTAATTATTTTATTTAATTCAAGATAAATATTCAAAAGTGTTTTATCATGATTATTTACTTATATAATTTTTTTAATATAAAGAAATCATGACCTCATCCCCAATCAACATCCTAAAAGATAATACTTTAACTGATGATAATTATGTCACATGGAAAAGGAAAATTGGGTTGTTGTTGCAAGCTGAAAAACATAAACTTGTTATGTCTATTCCTTAACTACCAAACTAATGAATCTACTCAGGAGCAAAGAGATGAGTAATAGTAATGGAAGTCTACAGATGAGATGGCTAAATGTACGTTGCATTATGACCACATCTCCGACGCGTTGCAATAACAACATGAAGGAATGGAGACTGCTGCCGATATAATGATGTCTCTAGAGGAGATGTTTGATATGAGGTCTAGGATGAGTAAGAGAGAGGTAGTGACTGCTTTTATGAATCTTAGGATGAAACCTGGACAGAGTGTCAAAGATCACATGATGAAAGTCATAGTACATCTCAACATTGCTGAACTAATTGGTGCTGATATAGATGGTTGTTAGGTTTTAGATATGTGTTGGCTTAATTCCATAACAAAACTTCATTTCTCTATAATGCTTAGCTGCTTAAGTGGTTTGTGATGATAAGAGCTTTAAGGAAGAAAAGCAACTTCTAATGATGCAAAGTTCATCTTCAAGAGGATTGGTAATATTCTTGGATGCTAAGGTATCGAGATTTGTGTCCCTGATTTGTTGTGCATCATTATATGTACACACACACACAATTCATATATTTGTGTCCCTACATCATAGTGCATCATTTGGTATAACACTTTCAGACACTCGAAGTTGAATGTTCATGCATTGGTATGAAAGTAACATGTTTTAGAAAATGCATGATTGGAGACTATCCCTATGTAGTTTGAATTCTTGTGTGAAATGTGTTTGTTTGTTTATATATTTGTATAACATGGGTATTTAAATTGGTTTTAATCTTAGAATTTTCATGATTGAGTTCCGGTCATTTCGGTTACTCATACTAACGATTTCGAGTTCTAAATCAAAAGATTCTACACTTTCAACTCATGTTGCATAAATTGTCTTCATCTTAGTATATTGAGTCGAATTCTTATTTTTTGGATTTCATATCTTATATTTCCATGTCCATGAGGGAGTCCTAATTTTTAATCTTCAAATGTATTCAAATTCAGAGTTCGGAGGCCAAAGAAAGGTCAAAGAACGAGAGAGGAGCGCAAGGGATGAGATTCGATGGCTCAAGCCATCACTTTGCACCATCCCTAGATGGCGCGTGGCCATCTCGGCCCCAAAGGTGCTCTGTCCTGAGATGCCCACACGCCATCTTGGGGAGGCACTAAATAATGGGGGCAATTTGTTCATTCGGTTGTTCTCTCTTTAAAATCTCTCCTTCCCTCTCATTCATTAAGTAGTTGAGAAAATTGAATTTGAAGAACATGTGCAAAAAATTTTCTCTCAACAATTTGATTTTTGTTTTTGTGATAACTTCTTCATTTCTACTTTGAATCACTTGATTCAAAATCCGATTTGGAATGTCTTGAAGAGTTCTACAAACTCCAAGAATTTACAGAATCAAAAGATGTCTATATTTTTCAATGTGATCAGATCTTCAGTTCGTGGTTTTCATCCTTGTTGGTAAAATCATCTTCTTCTTAGTTTTCTTCTTAGATCTTCTTATTGATTGATGATATTGGATTAAGAAGCATGACTAGGTTGATTTTGATATCATTTTGTGGTTTGTTGATTTGATTTTCAATTTTAGCTAGATTTGTGATAAATTGAATGATTTGTGCTAAACTTGATAAACATGAAATTGTTTCTAGAAATCTTTTGTTCTTATGCTTGATTGATTATTTCTAGATCTAATTTCATTTTTTAAGAACTAGGTTGTGTTTCAATTGGTGTCTATATCTTCATATCTATGTTCTTAGTTGATAACATGCTTAGGTTGCCTAGGTACATTTGTGTTTGTTCTTTGAAAGCATAATCTAGCTATCTAGTTGCATGTCCATAGAATTTGTTGATCATCATTTTCTATGTTGAGTGCTTGTTTGCGTTTTGCATTCATGATCACTTACATGCCTTGTGAAGAGGTAGAAAGTCTCATATCTTAGAGTGATTCTTTGATTTGAGCAATTGGAAGTCTTAGCTTGAGTCGGGAGGACTTGGATAGCTAAGCAAGTGGAAGTCTCGACAAGAGGTGTGAGACCTCGGATTGTTGAGCAAGGAAGTCTTGACTAGAGTCGGGAGGACTCGGATAGTTGAGCAAGAAGTCTTGCCTAGGGTCGGGAGGATCCGGATAGGTGAGCAAGGAATCTTCCTAGAGGCAGGGGGTCTTGGATATGAAGTCGGCTTAGTAGATCACTAGGTTCAGGGATAAAGTGAGAGTGATAGATTGGAGAACATGTGTTGATTGCTTGAGTGTGTAACTCTATTTGAAATAGTGTATTTTCTTTTGCCGGTGGTTGTGGTATCAACCCGTGGATGTTTCATCTTCGAAGGTTTACCACGTAAATATTGTATGTCATTGTTTGCAATTTTAATTAAGCATTGTTAGAATTGAGTTATTTTTAAAAGAAGATAAAAAATTGGAGCATATACCTATTCACCCCCCCCCCCCCCCCCCCCCCCCCTCTAGGTATATTCACACAATAAAGATAAAGGGAAATTTCAATGGTGAGACCAAATTTGACATGATTGTCAACTCACTATCGGATTCCTTTGATCAATTCAAGTTTGACTACACCTTGAATAATAAGAAATACACATTGCAAGGCCTGATGCAATATGTTCAAAGCACGGAAAAAATCCTTGTGAAAGGCAAGGGTCAAGAGATTCATATGCTTGGTAAGTTGCTACTGTTAAAGACCCGTAAGAAGATCAAGAGACAACAAAAGAAAAAGCAACTTGAGCCTTCTTAGAAGGAGACCAAGATAGTAACCAAGATCAAAGGGAAGTGTTTCCTTTGTGGTAAAAAGGGTCAAAGAAATAGACTGAATAAGAATGAACTCAACTTGTATTTAGGCAATGTAGCATTGGTGTCTACTAGTGTAGTGGGAAATATTAGAATCAATTTAGATTCTTATAGGCATTTAGATTTAATAAACGTTCATTATGTACCACAATTCAAGAGGAATTTAATTTCGGTCTCTTGTCTAAATAAATTTGGATATTCGGTTACTTTTAATAAAAGGTTTTATTATTAGTAAGAATAACACAATTATTTGCAAAGGTACATTGGAAAATGGTTTATTCTAGTTGTATAGAAATATCTCTCACTTGTTAGACACGAAATCAACGGAACCTAATCATAAAAGAGTAAAATTATCAAAAGATGAAACCTACCTATGGCATTTGCACCTAGGTCATATTAACCTTAATAGGATTAAAAGATTGGTAAGTGACGAACATCTAAGTGACTTAAAGGTTGATGATCTACCAAATTGTGAAATCTTGTTTGGAAGGTAAAATGACCAAAAGGTCGTTTACGACCAAAGGCACAAGAGCCATCGAATGTTTAGGATTGATACACACTGATGTGTGTGGACCTACGAGCATTCAAGCTAGAGGTGGATATGAGATGATCACTCAAGATTGGTTATGTGTATCTCATGACACATAAGTCAGATGCTTTTAACATGTTCAAAGCATTTAAAGCTAAAGTGGAAAATCAGCTTGAGAAACACATAAAAATCTTGAGGTCTGATCATGGTGGAGAATATCTATCAGTTGAGTTTCAGCAATATCTTATTGATAATGGGGTAATTTCTCAGTTTTCTACACCAGTCACACCTCAACAAAATGGGGTGGCAAAAAGGAGAAATATAACTCTTTTGGACATGGTTAGGTCTATGTTGAGTTATTCAACGCTCCCTAATTCTTTTTGGGGATATGCTTTACAAACCATAATGTACATTCTAAACTATGTACCATCCATGTCGGTTCCTAAAACACCTCATGAGTTATTGATCGGACGAAAGCCTAGTTTACAACACTTAAGGATATTTAGATGTCATGCGCACGTGTTAAATGGAAAGACAAAAAAGATAGAGTCCCGTTCATAAACATGCATATATGTAGGGTATCCAAAAGGAACAAAAAGTTATTTTTTCTGTAGTCCTTTAGATCTTAAAATATTTGTTTTGACAAATGCTAAATTTCTAGAGGAGGACTATATGAATAATTTTGTACCTGAAAGTAGAATTGTCCTGAATAAGCTTTCAGGAGATACAATTCCACAAGAGGTTTCACAACCAAGCCCAATTGTAAGTTCCCTAGCAACACAAGATCAACAATCTACCAAACCTCGTCGTAGTGAGAGGGTTTGTAGACAACCCGAGAGATTCATCGGTCTAGGAGAATCTGTAGAGAATCTCCCAAACGATGATGATCCCTATACGTATAAGGAAGCAATAGAAGATGTTGATTGCCGCCATTGGTAAAAGGTAATGCAATCCAAAATTGAATCTATGTTCAAAAACAAAGTCTGGTCTCTTGTAGACTTGCCTAAAGGGATAAAACCCATTGGGTGCAAGTGGATATACAAGAGAAAAAGAGAAATGAATGGAATGGTGGAAACTTTTATAGCTAGATTGGTAGTTAAAGGTTATACACAGAAAGAAGGTATCGATTATGAAGAAACCTTCTTCCTTGTGGCCATACTTAAATCCATTAGGATACTCTTATCCATTGCAGCATCTCTAGACGTAGAGATTTGGCAAATAGACATCAAGACTACTTTCCTTAATGGAAGTCTTGACGAAAGCATCTACATGATGCAATCAGAAGGATTCATTGAAAAAAGCTAAGAGGAAAGGGTATGCAAGTTGCAAAGATCCATATATGGATTGAAGCAAGCATCCAGATCCTGGAACATAAGTTTAGATCAAACCGTGAAAAAGTTTTGGATTTATTAAAAATCTTGATGAACCTTCTGTATACAAAAGGATTAAAGGCGACAAGTTGGTTTTCCTAGTTCTTTACGTTGATCATATACTACTCATCGGAAACGATGTAGGTGTATTGACATTAGTGAAAGAATGGTTGGCAAAACAATTTGATATGAAGGATTTAGGAGAAGCAAGTTATATTCTTGGTATCCATGTCATACGGGATAAAAAGAATAGAACGATTGCATTATCCCAAGCTTCATACATAGATAAAATCTTGTCTAGGTTTTCCATGCAAGATTCCAAGAAAGGTATGTTACCTTTCAGACATGGAATCAAACTTTCTAAGGAACAAGTTCCTAAGAATGAGCATGAAGAGCAATTCATGAGTAGGGTTCCATATGCATCAAAATTTGAAAGTCTCATGCATGCAATGCTCTATAATAGACCAGATATTTGTTTTGCTATGGGCATAGTTAGCAGGTTTCAATCGAAACCTGGTTCTGATCACTGGACGACAGTCAAGAATATTTTCAAGTATCTCAGGAGAATGAAAGATTATATGCTTGTATACTCTTGAGAGGATTTGATTCTCGTTGGATATACAGATTCTAATTTACAGCCAGATTCTGACTCTAGGAGGTCAACATCAGGAAATGTGTTTACTATTGGAGGAGGGGCAGTCATATGGAGAAGTATCAAACAATCTTGTATTGTTGATTCCATCATGGAAGCCGAGTATGTTGCAGCATGCGAGTCTGTCAGGCTCTGCTAATTCTTGATTGACTTGGAAGTGGTTCCTGATGTGAATAAGCAGATCACTATCTATTGTGACAATAGTGAGAACCAAGAAGTCATAAGAGAGGGAAAGACATTGAAAGAAAGTATCACCTTCTAAGGGAAACTGTGCATAAGGGTGACGTGACAATTACCAAGATTGCACTAGTAGATAATCTAGCGGATCTATTTATAAAGGCTCTTCCACAAAAGTGTTTTGATAGGCATCTAGAGAACATCTGTATGAGAAATATGACACATTTGCTATAGAGCAAGTGGGAGATTGTTAGGATTATGCTCGATAGCAAGAGTGTAATAATGTATTTGACAATCTTTTCATATTAATAAAGTGATTTCTAGTTTAACAATTCTTATAGCATTTATAGTTTAATTATTATAATTGTCAAAAGTAAATAATCATAAGGTCAAAAGAATATGAGAAAAGAAGAATTGTTCATACATCTAGATATGTATGAGGTAGACACAATTCTTTAGTTAGTCTTGAATAATATTCACAACTTAAGATAAAAGGTTGGGCGCCATTATCTTGTTAAAGTTGTAGATTCTTTTGCTAGCATTTGAGTGGGATCAAATGCGTTATGATGAGTCTAAAATCATCAAAGTGTGGTGTCTTTAGGCAAAAGAATCTAGTGCACTGGTTGCATTGAATTGGATCACAATGAAATACTTTATCTAGAACCGTCAATGGATAAAAGTTTTCATTTGAAGACAATCGGAGAGTCTATCTCAATCCTGAGATAAATGATGGACTTATGGTTGCAAGTGTTATCATTTGAGCTATTAATGAGTACGATTAATAGCATAGTCTATTCTCGATAGTTTGGTGGTATTCATTTGTTAATCGATAGAGGACTTCATTTATAGATATGGACATCGTTGCTATATTTATGAAATGAGAGTAGAATATCATCATATGGATGTTTTGAGGTATTGGATATTAAATCTTAACGTTAAGTTTTCAATAGTGTCTATTGAAACATGACTTCTGGACAAGTCAAAATATCCAAGTTCAAAATGTGGTCATATGAGTAAATATGTTAACTTGGAGAGCTATAGGCGGTCTATGAGCTCTTGGCGATTACTAATATTCTTTACGATGATACCCTTCCTCCAATAAGGTTGTCTAGGGTACGAGTGAGTAACATCAACTTATTCTATCTTTATTTAAGAGTTCAATTTTAGTTTTTTAGTGGAATGAACTAAAATTAAATAGATCGGACCTAAGTGAATCATTTGTTGATTGTGATTGGGTTTGTTAATTGGAGCTTAAATTTAGATAGCCCGCAAGATCCCCAATCCACACGAACTTGCATGGATCACTTGATATATTCTACCGGACCAATTTAGGGGTCCATTTAGAATTGTATTAAGGTATGTAAACTTGTTTCTTTTTATAAGAATAGGTCTAGTTCACATGTTGACTTTTTACTAAGATCTAATGGATTTAATAAAATAAGAAAAATAATATATGGCCCATATTTATGTGTTGGGCGGCAAGGCTATTTAGAATAGCTTAACTATATATTTTTTTATTTTTTTATTTAATTAAATGAAAATTAATTAATTTATTGATTAATTAATTATTTAATTAAAAATCAAAATCTTTTTCCTAGTAGGAGATGGTCTCTTAAAATTATACTATTGTTAGTAGTATAAATATTATTAAAGACTATATTTGATAAGTAGATTAAAAAAAAAAGAGTTTTTTATCTAATCAAATTAGGAAGTCTTTAATATGGTTACAAATACACTATTGAGTTGGATTAGGAGTCTTGGTGTAGGAAAGAATTCCTTTTGGAAAACGATTCTTAACCATCAAGTAAATCAAACTAAGGATAGGATTCTTAACCACCAAGTAAATCCTTCTTAGGAGAGGATTTAGTCTCCTATATTTAATACCTATTAAATTCGACCAATAATGAATTTTTGGTATGAGAAGTTGTTTTTTATTTGTTTTTTATTTTTATATATAAAAAAAACTTCGTCCAACTCATTGTATGAAGAATTCGGCCAAGCATAGAGAAAAGAGGGAACGTTTTTGTTTTCGATATTACACTAGTATCCTTTTGCATCAAAATGGTTTTGTGTACAACATTGAATCAAGGTTCATACGAGTTTCAATCAAATTGATTGATAATTCAAAAGTGACCGGACGTTCTTGGTTTTTCTCTTGGAGGATTATTGTGACTAACAAAGAAGAAGATTTTGTTTGTTTCCATCCTTAGGTATACAATTTACAGAAAGGGAGCCCACACTCTTAGGTGATTCACGTTCGTGATTGGATTGGAAGATCTTGCGGATTCAATTCGACGCTAGTTCAATCGTCATGAAAAAAAGGTACGATACCTTTTTTATATATAAATTAATCTAGGGTTAAAGTTCTTGTTATTAAAAGGGAAATTTTTTATTTATGCAAACCCTAATTTTTATTAAATTTTCTCACGCTTCCGATGCGCGTGTATTTTCCCTACATATCAATCCTAAACATTCGATGGCTCTTGTGCCTTTTGGTCGTAAACGACATTTTGGTCATTTTACCTTCCAAACAAGATTCACAAGTTGGTAGATCATCAACCTTTAAATCACTTAGAGGTCCGTCACTAACCAATCTTTTAATCCTATTAAGGTTATGCTCAAATGCCATAGTTAGGTTTCATCTTTTGATAATTTTTACTCTTTTATGATTAGGTTCCGTTGATTCCGTGTCTAACAAGTGAGAGATATTTCTTTGCAAATAGAATAAACCGTTTTCCAATATACCCTTACAAACAAATTTGTTATTCTTACTAATAGTAAAACCTTTATTAAAAGTAATCGAATATCTAAATTTATTTAGACAGACCGAAATTAAATTTCTCTTGAATTGTGGTATATATTAAACGTTTATTAAAACTAAATGCCTATAAGAATCTAAATTGATTTTAATATCTCCCATTACACTAGTAGACACCAACACTCTATTGCCTAAATACATGTTGCATTCGTTCTTATTTAGTCTGTTCCTTTAACCCTTTTAACCACAAAGGAAACACTTCCCTTAGATCTTGGTTACTTTCTTGGTATCCTTTTAAGAAGGCCCAAGCTGATTTTTCTTTTGTTGTTTCTTGACCTTCTAACGGGTCTAAACAGTAGCAACTTTACCAACCGTATGAATCTCTTAACCCTTACCTTACACAAGGATTTTCTCAATGCTTAGATCATCTTGCATCACGCCTTGCAAGGTGTATTCCTTATTATTCAAGGTGTAGTCTAACTTGAATTGATCAAAGGAATCCGACAGTGAGTTGAAAATAATGTCAATTTTCGTCTCACCATCTATCTCAACACCATTCAGTTCGACAATGTTGAGATGTACAATGACTTTCATCATTTGATCTTTCACAGCCTGTCTAGGTTTCATCTTAAGATTCATGAAGGTGGTCACTGCCTCTCTCTTAGTCGTACTAAAACTCACAGTGAACATCTTCTCTAGAGAGTTCATTATATCGGCAGTATTCTTTATTCCTTCATGTTGCTGTTGTAACACGTCGGAGATGGTGGCCATAATGTAACGTACATTTAGCCATCTCATCTGAAGACTTCCACTACTGATACCATCTCTTTGCTCCTGAGTAGATTTATTAGTTTGGTTGTTTAGGAATAGACAAAATGAACTTATGGTTTTTCAACTTACAACAACAACCCAATTTTCCTTTTTCCATGTGACATAATTATCATCAGTTAAAGTATTATCTTTTATGATTTTGATTAGGGATTGGGTCATGATTTCTTTATATTAACAAAAATTATATAAGTAAATAATCATGATATAACACTTTTAAATATTTGTCTTGAATTATAAATAAAATAATTCAATCGTAAAATTCAACGGTGATCCAACACCCATAAATGTCACACCTTCTTTGGGAGTTCACACCATTTACTAGTTGGACTAAGTCCCACCTAATTGTTAACATAACAACCAACGTTTTCAATTTTAACCTTACAATTTTATTAGCAAGAACTCTTGGGAGGATATTAATAAAATTACAATGAGTGTGTTACCAAGTTATCGACTTTCAATATAATCCCTCACGAATATCCCTTCTTTGAGAGTAGATATCGTTTGGGCTAATTATCTAGTCTATCCTTATAAGGAAGTATCTTGCAAAATTCCATTCATGAATACCTCTTGAGAGGTTATTACACGAAACATAAAGCTCAACTAAACTTGGAGGCCGCAGGTGTTCCAAAACACCTTCTCCCCCACTCAATTATTTAAGGCGTGTGATCGAATTCCAAAGAATGATTTACCAAGTTAACTAGATGCCAATTTAGATACCTAAACCATTCTATGCATGTTCATACCAAAAGGGATATATGAGTGACACTCTTATTCTATATGACATGTTATCAAAACAATGACAAACATTGCAATATTTATAAAAATATAAATAGCTACAATTTTGGTCCATCCTAGAAAAGCAAGTAAATTACATGTCTTGGAATACAAAAAAACCTCATTTCTTGGCAAACAAGTCTTCACACGATCTTCATCATTTGGACTCCCTCGGCTATCTCCCATGGGCATGCACACCTTTGGCTCCTACCCATGGGCTTGTGAAAGAATGTGTACAAGGTTACACTAAACAACCTAGAGGGGTGGGGGGGGGGGGGGGGGGGAAGGTGAATAGGTTGTCTCTCAATTTTGACAAATCTTTCGAGAGTAGTGACAAAACCTTGATAAGCATACAAATTAACATTCAATATGATTGTTATGAGAAAACAATATATTCATGTATGCTCAAATCTCCACTCTTAGTCTACAAAACATACAACAAGAATCAATGTATCTTATGAACAAGTATTTTCAATGTAGACAAAATTCCATAAGTTGTACTTGGAGTATTACAGTGTGATACTTTACAACTTGAATGAAATATCACAAGATACAAAGTTATCTAACATACACAAACAATATTGTGTATGGAAGTCAACTTACATATAAAGTTCTATCCACATTATTCAATTAACAATTACCAATATAAGAGAGATAGGGATAAAGAAAAGTTGACACAAGATATAACGTGGTAAACCTCCGAAGAGGAAACATCCACGGGATAACAGCCACCGACAAACAAAATCGACTAGTAGATAAGACAAGTACAATCTCTCAAGTGACCCCTTCACCTAGAAACTACCCTCCCATCCGACTCTAGAAGTTGTCACCATATGCTCAACAATCTGAGGCTTCACACCTATTGTCAAGACCTCCTTCTCACAAGGCATCTAGGTGATCATGAATGCAAAACACAAACAAGCACGCAACATAGAATAAGATGATCAACAAATTCTATGGAAACTAGAATTAATCAATGAGCACACAAAGTATATTTTTCTAGTTTAAAATCCAAAAATGACACCACACAAGATTATGCATGAACATATGAAATGTATGGATTAGGTACACTCCATGAAGATCTAGACATAGACAATAAAGTTCACAAAACAAGATTGTCTAGATCTTATGCATGAATAAAAATCTAGAGCATGCCAAATTTCCAAACACATACTTTAAACCTAGATTTTATTCATGTTACTAATGCTTGAATTAAACATGTTCATGAAGTACATATTCAAGACTATAGTACTAACACAAAAATGCTAGAAACACAAGATATGATCAATCAAATCTCTAGCAATCATTTAGAGCATATATTCACAAAATAGTCAATTAAACTCTAATAGACTCTAAATATATAATCAAATGTGCTAATCATAAATTTATTCAACAAATGAGTTCTAGCACATGATTAGACTATTAATCATGAAAATCAAGTCAATCAAAGCACAAATAGTCCTAGATAAGATGCTAGCACAATACAACTCACAATCATGTGAAAACATAGGTTTGATTGAAACCTAACTCACAATCAAGTTTCTAATTAAGCACAACTAGCATTTAATTGAAGATCTATCACTCAACAACATATGTTCAAGTCAATTACACACAATTAGGAAGAAGAGCCAAAGTATTTGAACATTAGAATCAAGGAAATCAAAAGATAAACAAATACCTTGTCAATTTCGAGTGCAGTCACGAAAATGGTGCAATCCACCAGAAAACTTGAACAAATGACTTCAAGGTTGCTTGGAGATGATGGAGGACTTCAATACAAAACTTCTCCAACTTGAATCACTCAGATCGGATAAGAAATGAGAGAGATATGGTGATTCAAAGTTGAGAGAAAAAATCTGGAAATTTTCTGCACTACATTTTTATTCTTCCTTGGAATGAAATGAGAGAGAGAAGAGATATATAAAGGAGAGGGAAGAGATATATGTGAAAAGACCAAAACTGCCCCTTCAAGATGCTTCCCCGAGATGGCGCGTGGGCATCTCGGGGCAGCAAGGAGTTGCAGCCGAGATGGCCACGCGCCATCTCGGGCTTGCACCTCTTGTTGGCCTTTCGGCCATAGTGCAACTCCCATGCTCTTCCCTCGCGTCCATCGACCGTTTTCCGGCCTTCGAACTCGGAATTCGAATCCGAAAATGGGTAGGGTGAACTGATTGATCATAGCCACTATGGTGGTAGGTGGCTTAAGTTCGATGTCCTGTGGCACGGTTGATATGATTGCACAAACATCTTCACGTCTTAGTTAATAGATGGTCAGTAATACCTCATCCAATGTACTTGATATGCTGAAGTCTTCCCACTATTGGGATTCCCGTAGTCCACAGAATGAACCTCTCTTAATTCTCAACTGGCATCGTCCGGTTGCAGACATCGAAGCAAAGGAAAGGATTTGCCTCTTCTGTAGAGGTATCCATCTATCAGGCAATATCTGACGGAAAATCTTTTGATTTTACAGGCTTAGTCGGGATCTTCGATAAGCTTTCCTTCCTGGAGGTAAATAGCTATCGAGTCCACTCAAGGTAGCCACTCAACGAGGTAGATTTCCTTTATTCCTACTATGCTTGACTGAGAGATCACTTAGAGGGATACTCTCCTATGTAAGGCTTAACCCCTATTCTCAGTTATCTATACTAAGACGTCCGCCCGATGGTTTTGCTGTCGAGGTATCTACTCAATCCAATTTCCCTTAGTTGCTGGACTAGCTTCAGGTAAGCAGCCATGTTGTTTCCCTTGGCTTTATAGAGTCCTGTAAGGTAGTTGACGATAAACAATGAGTCACTCTTGACGTGCAAATAATCTTCCCCAAGCTCAATAGCGACCTTCATTCTAGCTATGAGAGTTTCTTACTCAGCATCATTATTGGTTGCTTTGAATTTGAACCTAAAACGGTGGCAATATTATATAATTTCGGGATTAATCAGAACTATGATGGCTCTTCCCCCAGCCAGTCTAGATGCTCTATCCGTGTAAAGAATCCATGCTTTACAGCCTTCTGAACAATTTTTGTCCTATGGAAGCTTCCCAAGAGTTGGATCAGTGCTGCTAGGGAGTTTTCACTTGAGAGGGCTGAGAATTTAACTACAAAGTCTGTTAGGGCCTGAGCTTTGATTTTTGTTCAAGATTTGTACTTCAGATCAAACTAGGTGAGCTCTAAGGCCCACAAGACTAGCCTTTCAGATATATCCGACCTCTGTAAAAACTAGCGTATGGGTTGATCTGTCACTACCGCCGCCACTATATGGGCTTAAAAATAGGGATGAAGCTTCCTGGTTGAGGTAACCAGGGTATGAGCGAGCTTCTCAATAAGGATGTAGTTCTTCTCAGGCTTGGATAGTGCATGACTGACATAGTAGATAAGTCACTAGACCCCATCCCCGCACTCATTGACGAAAGCCCCACTTATTGCAGTTTCTGACATGGCCATGTTTATCTGTAACTCATCTCTCGTCATAGGCTCAACTAGCAGCGGTGGGCTGGCGATATACTTCTTTAAGTCTTGGAAAGCTCGCTCGCTTTCTTGGTCCTATTTCATGTTCTTCCCTTATTTGATGGCTTAGAAGAAGGGAATGCATTTATCCATGGAATGCGAAATGAACCTGTTTAGCGGTGACATGAGGCCTGTCAATACTTGGACTTGTTTGAGAGTGGTTGGGGAATCTAGGTTCAGGATAGCTTGGATCTTTTATAGGATTACCACAATTCCCCTCTCGTTCACCATGAAACCCAAGAACTTTCCTGCAGTCACCCCGAAGGTACATTTGGCAAGGTTCAACCGTATTTGGTTTTCCCTAACCATTTGGAAAGTCATACAGAGATGATATTGATGTTCTTCTATTTCCAGAGATTTGGTGATCATATCATCAATGTACACCTCCATTGTTTTTTCTATCTCCGGCTTGAATAATCGGTTGACCAATCGTTGGTAGATAGCGCCCGCGTTCTTAAGGCCAAAAGGCATTACCTTGTAGAAATACAGACCTTGCCCCGTGATGAAGCTAGTGTTGTCTTGATTGGCGGGGTGTATCATAATCTGGTTGAACCACGAGAATGCGTCCATAAAGCTGAGAAGTTTGTTTTCAACGGTGGAATCCACAAGCTAGTCAATTTTTGGTATAAGAAAGCAATCTTTTGGGTATGCATTGTTGGGGTCGGTGTAATCGATGCACATATGCCACTTCTCATTTGCCATTATAACCATGACCATGTTGGTAATTCATTTGGAGTATTGGGCTTCTCTGATGAAACCTACTTTGACCAGCTTGTCTACTTCTTGTTGAACCACATCGTTCCTCTTAGCATAAAATGATGCCTCTTCTGCTTGATAGGCTTAAAGTTTAGATCTACTGCTAGTCGGTGAGCTACCAAAGATATCGGGATCCTTGGTATCTCGTCATTGCTTCAAGTGAAGATGTCGTTGAATTCTCGGAGAAGCTCGATCAAACATTCCTTCACTCCTGCTAGCCCATTCTCTCTTCCTTATCTAGTACAAGAGGGTCATTCTCTAGATGATCAGTGGGCTTTGCATCTTCCAGGATTATCCCAGGAGCTTCCATATCCTGGATCAATAAAACTTACGTAAACTGTTTCCCCAAAGCTACCGAATTAGCAGACACTGCATAGCATTTTATGGCCGCTTGCTGGTCCCCGTATACCTCGCCCATCTTGTTCCCCACCGGAAACTTTAAGTCATTATAGCAGATGGACAAGACCCTCTTTAAGAATGATAGGAATGGTCATCCTAGTTTCCCGTTGTAGGCCGACGGGGTGTCTACCACAACGAAGACTATCATAATAATTTGTTAGAGGGGTGCAGTTGTCGCAATTACTGGAAGGATCTTTGACACCATCAGTATGATCGAATCCCCGGTGAAGCCGTACAGCGGGGTTGTGCAGCTATTGTATCACCAATGCTTCAAATTGAGTTTCACCAATGTGTCTTTAAAGAGAATGTCTACATTGCTGCTTGTGTCGATGAGCCCGCGGAGGACCACGCAGTTGGCAATCTATACTGTGATTACCATACGATCATCGTGGGGCTATACAACGTTGTAGATATCTACCTCCTTGAAAATAATATGCACCGACTGGGACAAACCACCTGGGTTCTAGTCAACCTTGAAGATACTCCGGTCTTCATCAACATGGGGAATCTTTCATGCATGGTTCTTTCTGAAATTATTGGAGGTGCAAACCAGGGTGAGCCCTCCACTGATGGTATGTATAACCTAGATTTGTTGTATCAAATCCTTCTGTTCCCCATTTCTCTTCTCACTATGATCACGGATCTCCGCTTGAACCTCTCTTCCGGTCTGGATGTTATCCATGACCTGTTGTAAGAATTCTACCAAGCATCCTCCCCTCACTAGAGCTTCAATATGGTTATGCAGGATATAACACTCTGACGTGTTGTGCCCTACGTCTTCATGGAAGTCACAGTACTTGTATCGGCTTCTATTGTCTACTGGAATTTTCTTGGGTGCTGGTTTCTAGAGTAGCCCTTTATTCTGAATGGCAAGGTAGATTGTTTCATATGATGCATTTAAGAGGGTATAGTGATCGTACCCTCTCACATCTCATGTTACTAGGCTTACAGTTCTTAGAGGAGGCGAAGCTCGTGTAGAGGTTTGCCTTACCAGGCACTACTCTTGTCAAAGTTAGGAATGAGGAAAACAATATGTTGACCTGTTTAGAGGTTTATTCTAGGTTTTCTGAGCTAGCACAGGTTTGAGCACCACCTTCTACCGGCTTTTCACTACTCTCATATCGTCATGCTCCATTTTGACATTGAGTTGTTCATCAATCTTGACCTGCTCGATCACCCGATCGTAAGGCTCTTTGTAGGTCTTTGGAGGTCACTTAGCAAAAGACTGAAAAATTTTGCCTACCCGAAGGTTCCATCAGAAATTGGTGAGGGTCACCTTCTCGGTAAAGACCCCTATCTGGATGACTTCCTTATGAAAATGTTCCACGTAAGACTGGAGAGTTTCTCCTCGTTCTTGGACCACATATTGAAGGTGTATGGAAGGTTTAAGCGTGGTTTGACCCCCTAGAACTGCAAACAAAAGTCGGTTTTTAGATTTGTGAAAGAATCCACGCTTCCAGCGGACAGCTTTCTGAACCAAGTTTTTGCATAGTCAGTTATGGTGGTAGTGAACATCCTGCACATGGTACCCTGGTGGTATTTTAGACTTCTATTTGCTGGACGAAGCTCTAAAGATGGCTTAGAGAGTTCTTTGTTTCGAAGAACTTGTTTGTTGGCATCTTGAATTTTGGCGGGAGTTAAGCTTCCTTGATCCTTCTGGTGAAGGGGCCATTCATTTCACTCAAAGAATCCTTTTTGTTTTTCTTGTATTTCCCCTTCTTTATCAGTTGGATCTCTATATATAGCTTTGCCAGCTGATCCCTCAGGCAAATGTTCCCATGCTTCTTTGAGTCTACCTTGGATCCCTTACTATCAGATCTTTCTAATGAACTAGAGACCTCAACCCTGTCCTCTTCACGAGGGGGATCTTCCCAGGGGCTTTACTGGTTATCTTCTTCTCTAACCTGAGTTTCCTTCCTGGGAGCTGTAGGGCAAAGGGCTTCACGCTGCTTCCGCAGTAATATGTCTGCTGCAAATTTGACCCACCGAGAATGGTAACACGATGGTCTGTAATAAACTGGAGGCATTGGCCCTAATCTATCTAGAATAAGGGGTTGAGGCCCCACCCTATTATAGGCTGGCTTTGGCGGGGGAGGCCCCAATAGGTTGAAGGCGGGCTGCCTGGCTCTGAGTCTGCTCGTCTCTCTCTGGGTATTGGAATTCGCCCACTGGGTTGTAATGCCCTCAGCGAGCAGGCGAAGGTGCACATTCTCCATAAAGGTCGCTGCTTGTTGGTCGAGCATGACCTGGCTTATCATAGGGGGACAAAAGCCCTTGCTGCAGTTGGTTGGACTGGAGACTAGTTATGGTGCCCGGATTTTCCACCCTTCTTTTGGGCCTTTCAAGTTGTAGCAGTTGACGGTTGTCCCAAAAATTCAGGCTTTCCCTAGGAAGAGCGAAGCCTCATTGTCCATGTAAAACAACAAACACGTAAACTTTGCATAAATTGGGTTTGGGTGATCCCACAGACGGTGCCAGAAAGTGTTAACCGAAAATTCACTCGGGGTGAGGAATTTCAGCTAACATCCTCGAGACCACTACCTCGGAGGTCGTGGTCAGGATTGGTAACTTCGGTACCTGGTTTATGCATGTGGTGTTGGATATGAAGGTGAGTGATAACACATTATATTAAAGATATGTAAAGGAAAATGGCATTACTCTATTACTGTTAAATGAATCAAATGTCATTTATAGAAATCACTTGAAAACTCACAATCTCTCTTGGGTACAAGAGGTGTGGCAGCTTCGTTCCTGTCGAGAAGTAGATAGCAATGGTGGTCGTGTTCTGTGATTAGAATTTAGGCTAAGGCAAAGCTTTCTCTCTCTCTTCTGTCTTCACCCTTTTACTCGTGCGTGCTTGGGCGTATTGAAAATACAAACACGGTTAAATGCTCAAGGCTAACCTAGAGAGGGGGGTGAATAGGTTAGACACCTTTTTCAACTCCTTAGAAACAAACAAAAATTTGTCCCTCTAGATTGCTTGTATCACAATATATATATTAATTAAAGATACTTAATCAATATATAAAGACAAGTAAAGTGTGATACAAACAAATAATGATATCACATACATAATCTATATTTTAGAAAGGAAGTCAACTTACATAAAGAGTTCTATCCATAGTATTCAAATAACAGATAAAAATACTAGAGAGATAAGGATAGAGAAAAGTTGACACAAGATATAATGTGGTAAACCTCCAAAGAGGAAACATCCACGGGCTACCAGCCACCGGAAAACAAAATCCACTAGTAGATAAGACAAGTACAATCTCTCAAGTGACCCCTTCACTTATAAACTACCCTCCTACCCTACTCATGAAGATGTCGCCTAATGCTCAACAATCTGAGGCCTCACACCTCTTGTCAAGACTTCCACGCTCACCTTATACGGATCCTCACGACCCAAGGCAAGACTTCCTTGCTCACCTATCCAGATCCTCACGACCCTAGGCAAGACTTCTTGCTCGACTATCCGAGTCCTCCAGACTCTGGCCAAGACTTCCTTGCTCGACAATCCTAGGTCTCACACCTCTTGCCACGACTTCTTGCTCAACACCATAGGTCTCACACCTTTTGTCAAGATTTCCTTCTCACAAGGCATCTAGGTGATCATGAATGCAAAACGGAAACAAGCACGCAACATAGAATGCTATGGTTAACACATCCTATGGAAAATACTAGACATGAGCATGAATGCACAAATCACTTATAGTCTAGTCAATCATGCATGTATAATCAATCTAGATCATGTAAGATATGTTCAACATTAATCACAACCTAGATACATGCATAGATCTAAACTTGAATCACAAGATATGGTAAATAAATCACAAGATCAAGTTTAAATCACACAAACCAAAAACATGCTAAAATCATATGACAAAGTCAACTAGATTTAAGCAAAAGTTCTAGAGCATATTCCTAATCATAGATTCAACAAAACACATGAATAGCTCAAAAGAACATAAGCACATGTATTATGTGAGAATTTGGCCAAGAGAGCCTAATACATGTGTAGAACTATTTTTCACAAAATCAATCAATCAAAGATCATCAAATAGTCCTAGAATCAAAGCTAGCACAATACAATCCCAAACATGTGAAAACATAGGCAAGATCAAAACCTAACTCAACATGAATGATTTCAATTGAAACTCAACCTAGCTTTGAAAGAGTTCAAAACTCAAATCAAAACACTCACAATACAGAAATATATGTTGAAGAAGAAAACCCAAGGCAATTGACCAAGTTTTAAAAGAAAACTTTGAGAGAAAATCAATACCTTAGTTGATTTAGGTGTAGTCCCGTTTTTGTGTGTTTAGACTCCAAAAACAGCAATAAAACTTACTCAAACCTTCATAGAAAAGATGGAGGATGAATATGAAAACACGTTCAACTTCGAATCACTCAAATAGGAGTTCAAATGAAGAAGTTATTGTGTTTGGAAGGTGAGAAAATGTAGAGAGAAAATTTCTGCACACTAGTTTGAATTTCTTCTTTGAATGAAATGTGAGAGGGAAAGAGTTAATAAAGGAGAGGGAAGGAAAGAAGCAAATGAATGAAACTACCCTTAAGTGCCCAAGCATGCCTGATTCCCGAGATGGCATGTGGGCATCACCGGGCAGCAAGCATTCTGTCCCGAGATGGCCACGCTCCATCTCAGGAAAGCCTTCTTCGACCGTTTCCCGGCCTTCGAACTCGGAATTTGAATCCGTTTGTGGTTTACGAACTGTAACTATTACACGGACGTGGAAATATAAGATAATCAACCCAGAAAATAATAAGTAAACTCGATATACGAATACAAAGACAATATATGTAACATGAGTTGAAAGTGTAGTATCTTTTGACTTAGAACTTGAAGTCAATAGTATGAGTAACCGAAATGACCGGAACTCAATCAAGAATCATTTAAGACTAAATTCAAGTTCAATATCCATGTTATACAAACATATACACGCACAAACACAATTCACACTAGAATGCAAACTACATAGAGATAGTTTCCAATCATGCACATTTCAAAACATGTTATTTCCATACCAATGCATGAGCATTCATCTTCAAGTGTGTGAATGTGTTATACATGGTGCACATCGATGCAGGGACACATATGAATGAATTGTATGTGTGTGCCTATAATGGTGCACAATGATGCAGGGACACATATGAATGAATTGTGTGTGTGTGCCTAAGCCTTTTAAGAGAAAGATAAGGTCTTAGTATACCTTTGTAGAATCAAATTGCATCCTTTCTCTTTGATGACTTTGAACTTGCTTTGACTTGTTGTTCATCCTTCTTTGAAGCTCGAATCATCATGAATCTAAACAACTAAATCATTACAAGTAAACATCATTTTGATATGGAATCAATGTCAACACAAACTAAAACCTAACAATCTCCCCCTTTGGAAAATTCCATGTCAAAATGCCTATACATTTACTACAAATACAAAAATGAAGATAGGTCACAAAATCAATCCCTCACATTCAATGAGTAAGATTCCTATAACTAATCTTAACCAACTCTTGAACTTCATCTTGATCTTCTCTTGAAGCAACCTACAAATCATCTCAAAGCACAATACATATACAAGAGAAAAACAACAAATGGCAACATATAATATGGATAAGAATATACAATTAAATCCACATATACATGTATCTCCCCCTCAATACATGCCAAAATAAAACAATTCTTAACCAAATCTTAAGACTAATTATTACATGCAATTGAAAGTTCAAAAGTTCCCACAAACAACATAAATAGGAAACTAAGTAACTAGCAACTCTTTAGCAACTCTTTCTCTACCTATTTGACATGAAATGATGCCAAAAGGTAAGAAACGTACCATGAGGCTCAAATACTAGTTACTAGATCCACCAAAGAAAGATGTGCATGTAGTTGACTTAATATAGTGCTTGAGAGATGGTATTGAACATGAGACAATACACTCCTCTAACTCTTTTATTCTAGCATCTTGTTTATCATATATAACACTAAGCTCATCAACTTTCTTCTTCAAATGTAAAGACCAATCCAGAAGAATGTTTATGCTAGTTTCTTGAAAATCAACTTGTTAACTACTAAATAGTCCAAAAGTATCACATGTCTTACCCTTATCCTTATATGACATGTATGGCACACGTTTATCACTATATTTTTCCAAGGGTTGTACCAACATATCATCTCTTCTACTCTTAACACCATGAGCTAAACACAAAGAAGTTATAAACCCCGGTAATAAAAGCTTCTTATCTTCTCTAGTTGAGAAAGCCGCATTATCAAAATAAAACATAAGTAAATCCCCAAGGTTTATAGGTTGATTAGTCACAAAGGGATATACTATTTTGATCTTGTCTTTATTCAACTCGGTTGAATTCGAAGATCCAATAATATCAATGCAAATGAATAGATACCAAAATGCACAAGCCTTAGTTAACTCATGTTGACTAATATATGCTCTACCTTTCCACTCAGAAGAATCATTGTCACAAAGAGTTCTACCCATGATATTAAGATTCTCAATAACATCTACATCTAGAAAGTTTGAATCTACATCATTAGATAGCCTAAGAAACTTGTTAATGTTTTTCGGGTTAACTCTAAACACAACACCCCTAGTCTCCATCAAAGCATCAAATAAGGTGGAACTCTCTCTATATTCAAGATAAAACTCTCTAACAAGAGTATCATTCACAATTCCTAACATGCTCACTCAAGATTACCAAATCCTATCCTTAATGCATTTAAGAACATAAGAATCTTTACATTTACCTTAGTCAATGCCTCTCTCTTGAAATATCTTTTTAGTTCCAAAGATCCCTAAATCCTTTGACCTTGAAGCTTTGGATCCCTTTGAGGTAGACTTGGCTTTCACAATGGGATTCGATTGATTTCCACTCCCGGTAACCTTAGTTCTTCCCATTTGTTCTTGTGATATAAGATGTTATATACATACAACAAAAGTGAGTGAAAAACAAAACAAGCATATAAGTCACAAATATATAAACACAATGACATATGACTTAAGAATGAATCATCATGCAAGATAAAGATAGTGAGTAATATCTTACAAGTATCATTAAGTCAAAATATCCCAACATGTAACAAAATGAAGCATGTGAACATATCATAACAGAGAACAATTTCTAGCATACAATGCTCCCCCTTGATAAATTCTATAACTAAAATCAATGATAGCATAAAGTTCACAAAAATGTTCACACAATCACACATTCAAGTAATTTGAAGAAATATCAACAAAATAAGCTTCATATGCTAAGAGAGATACACAAAGATTTTTCAAGTTCTCTCATAATTCTTCAACAATTGTTAAAATAACATCATACTCATAAACAAAATGTGTGTTTGAGAGATATGCTTCAAATATATATCAAGAAGTAGTTTGATAATCAACATGCAAACAATTTCCAACAACTATTCATCGTAAGCTTTTTCAATAAAAATTCAAACCGATTATCATCCGGAAATTTTTTCTTTTAAAAGAATCTTTTTAGGCTATAAATCAAAGAATTTTTTTTTTATGATTTCATTTCAACACTTCTTTGATTTTTCCTTTTTTTTTACATAAACAAAATTCAGTTCATGATGGCTTTCACTCATCACAATGGTGTAGCTCTTTCCAACATTGGGTAGCTTCCACAACCAATGTGTGTAGCACTTTTCATGAAGGTGCTCGTTGAGTTCTATGTAAATGCCGAAGCAAAATGGATACTAACCATAAGTCATTTTAAATGTACTTTAGCATAAAAACTTCAAGGTGTATCCAATGTTTACATATTAGTAAACTCAACCTACTAGCAAAACATATAAGAGACGCAAGGTATAATTTTTAGAAACCAAAATTTTATGGCTCATAAGCACATGATCTAATAGCAACAAGTAGAGACTTATTCAAGATCATTACTTCTCTAATGAGTAGCTTTCAAAGAATATGAAGCTCATATTTTCAAAAGTAATGCCACTCACTATACCATACACAAACAATCATCAAAGTTAAGATCAATGTGAACAATATCACTATTAGATCCTAAAATAGCAAATGTCAGTGAGAACCATATGTATGCTATACAAAATTCTCTAATATGACATGTAATGAGATGTATATCAAAAATTGAGTCAAAAGATGAATATCTAAGCGAACATGCATTAGAGTATAGAGATACCTTTTTGCACATTATATTCACCAAATATCATACTTCCGCCCTTTTTATAAGCACTCTTGCCTTGAATGTCTTCATGACACCAAGTTGACGATGTTTAACAATAAGAGTATAAAAAGCATAATATCTCGACTCAATCAACACGTATAACAAAAGAACTTCTCTAAAGTTAATCAACAAATTTTGACAATCATAACAAACATGATGTGAGATAACCAAGTTCATATCCATACAAGGAGTATTCAAAGCTAGCAAGCAAGAATTCTCAACACAATTGATATATAGCCTCAAAGCTATCTCACATGTGCTTCTTATTTTAGTGAAAAGAGCACTCACACTTGAACCACTTGTTCTTTGGTGTACCTACACAAACATTTCTAATATCATCCTTGACAACAATGTTAAATCTAGAGTAAAGTCCTTCAATGACTTGATTAACAAGAATATCATTAACACACTCTTCCTTAACATTATCAACACAAGCTTGTCAAGTTGAACAATATTAATATTCTTTCTACTCTGAAACTTCTTTTCATGCTTAGCAAACTTATCGTGTTTTTCAACTTTCAAATCCTTAGCATGTTCAAGTTGAAGTTTAATCTCCTTATCCCTAGATTCATTTCCTAATTTGCATTTTTCAATATATTTATAACACCTAGGCTTAATGTGACCTATTGTGTTGCAATAATGGGAAATTGGAATTGAAGATGAGATTGTACCTTTTGGAGTTGAACTAGCTTAACTAGGAGTTTGCAAAGATAGCTTGTTTGCCAACTTCTTCTTAGCTTTTGATCTTCTCTTCTTGTGTGGTTTCTTATCAATCAGGACTTCATCAAAGTGTGTAGGAAGTGGTGCTTCCAAGAGCTCCTTTTCAACTACCAAGTCGACTTCACCAATATGAGAGTTAACAAGATTCCTAACACTTGACACACTTACCGAATCATTCACTAAGTCCTTAATAGCCTCCTTAGCCATGTCTAATTCGTCCATCAATTCTTGTTCTCTCTTCTTCAAAGAAGATATCACATTACCCTTTTCAAGGTTTATCTTTTCAAGTTCTCTAAACTTCCTCTTAATATCACCTTTCTCTCCAAAAAGTCTACGAGTAACAACCACAAACTCATCTAGTTGTTTCTTAATTAAATCATCCTTCTCAACTACCTCTCTTAGAGCATTATCTCTAGCTTTTTCAAGCTTTTCTATCTTGTTCAACAACTCAAGATTAGTAGGAATGGAACTAGAGCTTCCATGATGATTTGCATCAAAGTTATTGTTCAAAGATATTGTACCATTAACATCTAGTGGAGAATGAGAAGTAGTTAGAGCTACAAAGTTGCTCACCAACTCTTCATCCCTTGAAGACTCACTACTAGAGCTCTCATTGTCACTAGAGTTATCATCACTCCAAGTAGCCGCCAACACTTTGCCCCTCTTGTCTTTCTTAGATGGCTTCTTGGTACACTCACTAACAAAGTGACCAAAACCATGACAATTGTAGTATTGAACTTCTTTCTTGTTCATGGCTTGACTATTCTTCTCATTCCTTGGAGATGATGTTCTCTTAACTCTCTTTTCCTTAGAAGACTTGCCTTTAGGCTTGGTATTCTTATTTAGAAACTTCTTGAACATTCTAACCAAAAGTGTCATCTCTTCATTTTCATCATCACTCTCCTCCTCAATAACATTGAGAGCGATTCCCTTACTTTAAATCTTTGGCTTCAAACACATCTCATAAGTTTGGAGAGACCCAAGCAACTCATCGATGTTCATACTATCCACTTCCTTGCTTTCCTCAATGGCCGTCACCTTTGATTTGAATCTCTTTGGAAGAGACCTAAGAATTTTCCAATTTGAACGCTCTTTTGAGATAGGTACTCCAAGTGCTTGACATTGGTTAGCAATATTAAGAAGCCGGAACGAAAGTCTTCGAACTTTTCTTCTTCACTTATACTTAAACCTTCAAATTGTGATGCCGACATTTGAAGCCTAGATTTCTTCACCGCTAAGGTTCCTTCATTAGTAACTTGAAGAGTATCCAAGCTTCCTTTACGGATTCAAGATTTTGAATATAGGAGAATTGATGCCCATTAACTCCTCCAAAGATGGCATTCATAGCACGATGGTGCCATTTAGCAACCTCAAACTCATTTGTTGTCCATTCACTCATTGGCTTGAGTATCATGGTTTCAACCTCTTGAACCTTGGTAGGAGGACTATAACCTTCTTCCACTACCATCTAAGCCCTTTCATCAATAGAGAGGATGTAGGCTTTTATCCTCAACTTCCAATACCCATAGTTATTGCCTCGAAGTAATGGTGGCCTAGTATTTAAGGCTCTTCCGCCATTATATCATCTTGTAAACCCATGACTTCAAATGCTTTGCAAAAACCATGAATGTATCACCCTGGACTCATACTAAGTGCAATCTAGTGTCCTTCTTTGATACAAAGTCCTAGAGATAAGTTACAAATCTACTTGGCCGTTTTCAAAACTGCGGTGAATGGGGCCTTGGTCAAGGAATATAAAGATAAGGTCCAGCGACCTATCTACTACATGAGTCACGCCATATCCAAGCTAGAAAAGAATTATACCTTTCTGGAGAAGCTCGTCTATGCCCTGGTGACCTCGGTAAGGAAACTCTGTCTCTACATTCTAGCTTACTCAATAGCAGTAGTAACTAACCAACCTCTCCGTTAATTCTTCAAAGGTCAGATGTGTCTGAAAGACTGGTTTTGTGGGCCCTAAAGTTCACCCAATTTGATTTAAGGAATAAACTCATGACCACAATCAAAGCCCAGGCTTTAGCAGACTTTGTGGCAAACTTCTCAGCGCCTCTAGGCCAAGCGACCTCCGTAATGGTAAATATAGCTCCTGAGAAGGTTCCAAAGTTCGGTAGTTGGTCGGAGGATAGCACGTCATGGATCCCTTTACACATATGGAGTATCCGAACAAGCCGGAGGAGGAGCTGGCATAATGCTAATAGACCCAGAGGGGGCTGAATGTTGCAACTGTTTCAGATTCGAGTTTAAGACCACCATTTGTTGGGATATTACTCGATAGCAAGAGTATCATAATGTATTTAACAATATTTTCATATTAATAAAGTGATTTCTAGTTTAATTATTATAATTGTCAAAAGTAAATAATCATAATGTCAAAAGACAATGAGAAAAAAAGAATTGTTCATACATCTAGATATGTATTAGGTAGACACAATTCTTTAGTTAGTCTTGAATAATATTCACAACTTAAGATAAAGGTTGGGCGCCTTTATCTTGTTAAAGTTGTAGATTTTTTTGCTAACATTTAAGTGGGATCAAATGTGTTATGATGAGTCTAAAATCATCAAAGTGTGGTGTCTTTGGGCAAAAGAATCTAATACTTTATCTAGAACTGTCAATGGATAAAAGTTTTCACTTGAAGACAATCGGAGATTCTATCTAAATCCTAAGATAAATGATGGACTTATGGTTGCAAGTGTTATCATTTGAGCAATCTATGAGTACGATTATATAGCATAGTCTATCCTCGATAGTTTGGTGATATTCATTTGTTAATCGGTAGAGGACTTCATTTATAGATATTGACACCATGGCTCCATTTAATAAATGAGAGTAGAATATCTTCATATGGATGTTTTGAGGTATTGGATATTAAATCTTAACGTTAAGTTTTCAATAGTTTCTATTGAAACATGTATTCTGGACAAGTCAACATACCCAAGTTCAAAATGTGGTCATATGATTAAAAATGGTAACTTGGAGAACTATAGGCGGTCTTTGAGCTCTTGACGATTACTGGTATTCTTCACGAGGATACACTTTCTCCATTAAGGTTGTCTAAGGTATGAGTAAAGAATAACTTATTCTATCTTTATTGAAGAGTGCAATTTTAGTTCTTTAGTGGAATGAACTAAAATTAATAGATCGGACTTAAGTGAATCATTTGTTGATTGTGACTGGGTTGTGTCTATTGGAACTTAAATTTAGATAGCCCACCAAGATCCCCAATCCACACGAACTTGCATGGATCACTTGTTATATTTTACCGGACCAATTTAAGGGTCCATCTAGAATTGTATTAAGGCATGTAGACTTTTTTTCTTTTTGTAAGAATGGGTCTAGTTCACATGTAGACTTTTTATTAAGGTTCAATGGATTTAATAAAATAGAAAAATTAACATAATGGCCCATACATGGTGTTGGGCGGCAAAGCTATACAGTTTAGCTTAGTTATATTATTTTTATTTTATCATTTAATTAAATGGAAAATAATTAATTTGGTAATTAATTAGTTATTTAATTAAAAGTCAAAATCTTTTTTCTAGTAGGAGAAGGTCTCCTAATATTATACTATTGTTGGTAGTATAATTAATATTAAAGATTATATTTGATAAGTAGATAAATAAAAGGAATTATTTATCTAGTCAAATAAGGAAATCTTTAATATGGTTACAAATACACTATTAAGTTGGATTAAGAGTCTTGGTGTAGGAAATAATTCTTTTTGGAAAAGGATTCTTTGTCACCAAGTAAATCCACCTAAGGATAGGATTTTTACCCACCAAGTAAATCTTTCTTAGGAAAGGATTTGTGATCCTATATATATATATATAGATAGGGAGAACTTTAAAAGTAACTAAAAAAATAGTGTGTTTATTGTTTTTACCAAAGATTAGTAAATTTATTGTTTTTACCAATTTTTTCACTTTTGGGACAAAATTGCTCTTCAATTATAACTGAAAAACAAAACTGAATAAAAAAATTGAAAATTAATTAATAAGGAAAAAATGAAATAACAATTGAAAAGCATGATTGAAACCGATTGCCCTTCAGTTATTGTTTTTTTCTAAAGTGTTAACCAGAGAAGAGAGAAGAGAAACCAAATGCGATGTGCAGGAGATAAGAGGCAGTGACGACCACCACCATGAAGAGGCGACGAAGAAGTGTAGAAGGAGACGACGCTGTTGCAGATGAGCATAAATGATGAGACGAGACGCGCAAGATGAGAGGCGATGGAGCTCGAGAGACGAGTGTCACTAACGTCGACCGCCACGTAGAGTCACCGACAATGAGACTACAACATCGTGGAGATGGAGATGATGACATCCATCCAGCAAGGGCTTGCAGTTCCTCTTTTCTTTTGATTTTAGGGTTTCAAAATTTTTGTATTTTTTTTTATAGATTTCGAAATTGATTTTCCTTTTTACATTAACAAATTGATTTTGTTAAGTTGTGATAGTTTTTGAAATTTTAACAGTGATTATAACAAATTGATTTTGTTAAGTTGTGATAGTTTTCTAAATTTTAACAATGATTATAACAAAGTGATTTTTGTTCACTTGTTAATGGTTGTCTAAATTTGAGGAGGAATTTTAAGAAATTGATTTTGTTCAGTTGTGATTGATTTTGAAATCTGAACAGGGATTTTAACAAATTGGTTTGAACTTGTGATTTTCATTTCATATATACATTAAGAAAGCTTGAAGCTTTAGAGTGTTTTTTATATCTAGTGTTAGCATAATTTGCATGTGAAAAAGGTTAGCATGATTTATGGTTCTAAATTCAAACAACATAAAAGTATATTTTAATTAGATGATGACCAGACCCCTATTGTTTTTTTTTGTTTGGACATCTCATTCTTTGAAACAAGTTGTGTTGACAGTAAGTGTGTCATTTGTTTCTTTCTTTGATTATATGTGTTTTTTGTTGTTTAATTATTGATGGCAAGGTGAAGTTCAAATCGAGAGCTTCAACCCATTTTGCGGGTAGTCTTGCCAAGCTTGGTTCTAACATGGGTGGTGATTTTGTTGAGTGGGGAGACTTTGGTAGCTGATTGTTTTGTCTGTTTTTGTTGTTGGTTATTGTTTTTTGTTGGTCTTGTTTTTGTTTGCTATTTGTTGGTATGAGACTGCCCTATTTTTTACCCTGTGTTGTTGGGGCTTCTGGTTGCTTTGTGGAGGCAGCTTGGGTGTTTGTTTTTGGGGCGGTCTGGTGTGGTCTGGTGTGGTGTTTTCCCTTTGGCTCTTGAATAAATTTATAGTTTTTTTTATAAAAAAAATATCGATAATCATAGACTTTGGAAGCAACTGAAATGTTAAAATATTGCTCCAGTCAATAAGTTGTTGTGAACTGGTGTGTTTTAATGATGTGAAATTGTGTGTTTTTTATGGTTTCATTTCATTATGATGTGAAACTGAGTATGAACAGGTGTGTTTAATTGTTATGAACAGGTGTGTTTAATGGGTTATGACTGGTGTGTTTAATTGGGTATGAATTGGTGTGTTTAATTATTATGGACGGGTGTGTTTAATGGGTTATAACTGATGTTATGACTAGTGTGTTTAATTTGGTATAACTGATGTGTTTAATTGTTGTGAACGGGTGTGTTTAATTGGGTATGATTGGTGTGTTTCATGGGTTATGACTGGTGTGTTTAATGGGTTATGACTGGTGTGTTTAATGGTTTGGCAATAATGTGTTTTTTTGTGTGTTTAATTTTTTAGCAACTAAGACATGATCATGAATTTCGACTTCTTCTTGTGCACTTGTGAATCACAAGTTGTGATGACATTTGTTGTTCTGTTTTTTTATATTTTCCACTTAAACAATTAAAGTTAGTTGGAATGAAATCTTATGAACCCATATGCTGAAATACCGATCCACCTGCTAATGAAGTTGATAATATTTTTCTCTTAAAATATAAAACAACTCACTTGTGTATCTCAACTATATGGTGTTGAATTGGTGGAAAGAAATGATGAGAATCAAGATGAATGTGTTCTTTAGCCAATTTGTGTAGTGTCTTAAAGAGGTCAATCAGTCTTGTAGAGAAAAAAAATACTCAGATTTGTGAAGCATTGACAATTATGAAATTAAGTTTTTGTTTGTAACTAGGCAAACCCAATCTTTTGTAACTGGTTGTTGATTGAACATTGACAATTATGAAACTAATTTTTCATTTTTTCAATAAATAGAAGAAGGGCCGGAAGCGTGAACCCCGAGAAGAGGAGATCGTCTGTCCAACCTCAAAACTGATATACAATTAGTGGGCAGAACAGAACCGATAAATAAGTGAATGTTCGGAAGGAGTGATTTAGTGTAGAAAATTCAAGCCGGTGGGGTGATTTAGTGACTATACCTAAATATATTCTAGTAATATTTAGTATTGTAATTTTTACATTTCAATTTGTCACTAGTATTTTTTCTACATATTAATGCATGGTTTTTATTGTTTAGACATTATGGTCATATCATATAATGTCTATATCATATAATATTAAAGATTATAATCGTGTTGTTGCCTCAATTTCAGTACATGAAAAATATTTAGAGTAGAATTTTATCATGTGTTAATTTGTAT
This sequence comes from Dipteronia dyeriana, assembly GCA_032871835.1. Classification (NCBI taxonomy): domain Eukaryota; kingdom Viridiplantae; phylum Streptophyta; class Magnoliopsida; order Sapindales; family Sapindaceae; genus Dipteronia; species Dipteronia dyeriana. Next base: position 44,264,184 of record CM065302.1, read on the forward strand.
TTTTTTTTCCCTTAATGGAGTTGCAGCAAATCTGGTAATTTTGGTGGATGGTGGCAAATTATTAACACATCAAAATTTTCCATTTTTAACACACCAAATTTGTTAACAAATGACCTGTTTCATACAAAATGCAAAATCCTTAATAAATAATCTGTTTCATCAATAAATAATGATCAACATTAGTTTCATCACAATTTCAAAGCAAGTGTTTTTAATAAAATACAAAATCCTTACTAACAGTTCATGAAATATAATTTTAACATAGTTCATGAAATACAACTAAATTCATAACAATTTCAAAATAATCCTTAATAACACAAACACGATTTTTCAAAAGTATTCTATTCGCTTGGGTGTTCAATGGGAAAAAAGACACCGGAATTGCTTTCCAACCAGGTGCTTGTTTTGTAGAAATCAGAACTGAAGTAGATAAATTTGTTTTTACAAAACCTACAAATTTCTTTGGTTATATTCCTGCATTTCAACCAATAAAAATCTCCCATTTAGATGTCAATTTATTAAACCAGTTATACATTAAACAAGATGCAACCAATTAAACATATCAGAGCAACCCAATTAAACACACCAATGCAACCCCAATTAAACACACAAGGGCAAACCAAATTAAACACACCATGGTAAACCAAATTAAACACACTACGGTAAACCAATTAAACGCACCGGTGCGACCCAATTAAACACACTGGGATGAACCAAATTAATCACACAACTGTACACTAAATTAAACACAATAGAGCTATCCAGTTAAACACACCGGAGTGAATCAAATTAAACACACCACTGCACACAAAATTAACCACACTAGGACAACCTAATTAAACACACAAACCAATTAAACACACCGGTGCAAACCAATTAAACACACCATTACAAACCAATTAAACACATTGGGCCAATCCAATTAAACACACTATGCCAAACCAAATTAAACACACCAGGCCAAACAAATTAAATACACCATAATTAATCAATTAAACACATCACGGTTAATCAATTAAACACTTCGATGCAAATCATCATCTTCTTCAACCTAAATTCACCATCAAATCTACAAATGAAACAAATTAACATAGGGTTTCAAAATTATACCTCTAGAAGAAGGACCTGCATCATCTCGATTCATCATGAAATGCGAAACTCAATCCGTGAAATAGGAAGCAAAATCAGAAGCTTCTATATGGTTTTTCTGTCACTACATAGAAAAATAAATGGGTTAGAACAATGGTATAGATTGAACGAAGATTCTAGATGTCAGTTTTGATCCACAAATTTTCCATATACGGAAACAAGCAGATAAATTTTCTTGAGGGTTATCTTTTCTGTTTGCATAAGATACAGATAGCATTATTATCATCAAGAACCCTCAATAGTTCAGCGAAGCAAGAATACTAGCTTTCACAAATCAAAACATGTCTATTTAACTTGAATGTTATTCATTCATTAGCAAACTGAATAATTTTTACAGATTACAATGAGTCAATTTTAAAAATCGTATTTGATTCATAATCAATCGAGCAAATTTAAAAAAAAATCCTAAAACTCTACACCATATATATTCTCCCACAATTAATCTTTACTAAATTTGGCATTTATCATTACATCTTCATATGAAACAAATTAAAATAGGGTTTATAATATATACCTCTAAAAGAAGGACTTGGAGAATCTTGATTCATCGTAACAACCTAACCAAAAATCTGTATAATACAAATCCAATCCTTGAAATTCGAACCAAAAAATGAATCTCCTATATATGGGTTTTATGTGATTTACAGAGACAAAAAAAATGACTTTACAGTTTCAACAATGGTAGAAATTGAAGTGAGATTTTTGATTTAATTGTATTTCGACGTCGGGGGTGATGGATTTGTTTGTGGGTCCGGAAGATTGCCTTGCTGAATGGCCGGCGGGTTTAGATAGTTTTGTCTGTTCATATCAATTAAACACACCAGTTGTCGTCAATTCAACACACCAGTTAAACAAGTAAGCACAAACCTATTTCAAACACAACTAAACACACCAATTCATCAATTAAACACAAACATATTTCAAACACAACTAAACACACCAGTTCAACCTAATTAAATACAAACATATTTCAAACACACTTAAATACACTGGTTCAACCGAATTAAACACATAAGTTAATCAGTTAAACAAAAACAAGTGCACCGGAGAAGAAGTTGAAGTTGTTAGAGAAGAAAATAGAGACAAACCATTGGATGAAAACATGGATCATGAAAAAGAAGTTGAAGTTGTCATAGAAGAAGATGAAGCCAAATAAGTGTTTGAAAACATGGAGATCAATTAAACCCACCATGGAAAATCAGTTAAACACATCAGGTCAATCAAATTAAATACACTACAGCAAATCAACTAAACACATCAGACCAATCCAATTAAACACACTAGAGCAGCAACAAGTGTAAATCAATTAAACACACCATGGTAAACAAATTAAACACACGAGGGCAACACCGGTTGTAAATCAATTAAACATACAAAGACAACCTGATTAAACGCATAAGGGCAAACCAATTAAACACACTAGGACAATACCAGGTGTAAATCAATTAAACACACAATAAAAAATCAATTAAACACATCAGGACAACCAAATTAAACATACCAGGAAAACTAAATTAAGCACACTATGGTAAATCAATTAAACACATCGAAGCAACCTAATAAACACATCGAGACAACCCTTATAATCAATTTACACACACCAGAACAAAACAAATTACACATCAAGTATAATAAATTAAATACACCAAGCGTAATCAATTAAACACACCACGCCTTATCAATTAAACACACCAAAGTAAACCATCTCCTTCAACCTTAAATCATCATTACATCTGTATATGAAATAAACTAAAATAGGGTTTCTAATACAAACTTCTAGAAGAAGGATCTGGGGCATCTCGCTTCATCCTAACAACTTAATTGAAATACTAATCCCAATCGTAGAAATTCGAAGCGAAATCTAAATCTTCTATATGGGTTTTTTGTGCAGTACAGAGACAAAAAATGGCTTTGCAGTTTCAACAATAGTAGAGATTGAAGAGAGAATTTTGAACTATATGTATTTCGGACATAGGAGGCCGACGATTGAAGAAATTGAAGATCAAAGGAGAAAGTAAAGAGAGAAAAAACATGAGATATAGAAATTGAAGAAGAGAAAACTCATGTGCATAGATATTGTAGAAGAGAAAAAGCATGTGCAGTAGCTGCGGTTGAAGGAGAAACTAAAGATCAAAGAAAAAAATGGTAGACCGTGAAAAAGCAAAGAGAGAGAAATGAGATGTAGAAATTGACTTAATGACCTAATAAATAGAGAGAGAAGAGAAACTTTTAAGACAAAAAGAAAATAAATAAAACAAATAATGAACAAATGAATAAATGAAGGGTATTTCAATCTCTACAGCCAATTGTTGGGTAAAAACAATAAAAACACTAATCTTGGATAAAAAAATAAATCTCCTAAATTTTAGACTAAAAAGGGGTATTTCTTATATATATATATATATATATATATATATCTTGAATTTCGGCCAGCCATATAATTCCAAGAGAGAATTTCGACCAGCCCAAGGAATTTTAAAAAGAAGATTTTGGCCAACCTAAGAATACTACTTAGAGAGAATTCAGCCAACATAAGAATTTTGAGAGAAAATTTTGTATTTTCTCTAGCCAAAATTCGATCAACTCTAAGAAATAGTGTGAGATTCGGCAAAGAAGAAAAGGAAGAAAGAACATTTAGTTTTCGATAGTACACTAGTAGCCTTTACATTAAAAGGTTTTGTGTACAACATCGAATCAAGGTTCATGTGACTTTCAATAAAATGGATTGACAATTCACAAGTGTTCTAACGTTCTTTGTTTTCTTCTTGGAGGATAATTGTGACTAACAAAGAAAAAGATTTTGCTTGTATACTAAGACCTTGTCTTTAAAGAAAGGGAGCCCACACTCCTCGGTGATTCACGTTCTTGATTAGATTGGAAGATCCTACGAATTCAATTCGGTTGTTAGGTTTTAGATTGTGTTGGTTTTAATTCCATATCAAATTGATGTTTACTTGTAATGATTTAGTTGTTTAGATTCATGATGATTCAAGCTTCAAAGAAGAAGGAACAACAAGTCAAAGCAAGTTCAAAGTCTTCAAATATAAAGTATGCCATATGGTTCTACAAAGGTATACTAAGACCTTAACTTTCTCTTACAAGGCTTAGGCACAAACACACAATTCATACATTTCTGTCCCTCCATCGTTGTAAACCATTATAGGCACACACATATAATTTATTCATATGTGTCCCTACATCATTGTGCACCATGTATAACACATTAACACACTTGAAGATGAATGCTTATGCATTGGTATGAAAATAACATGTTTTGGAAAATGCATGATTAGAGACTATCTCTATGTAGTTTGCATTCTAGTGTGAATTGTGTTTGTAAGTGTATATATTTGCATAACATGGATATTGAAATTGATTTTAGTCTTAAATCATTCTTGATTGAGTTTCGGTCATTTCGGTTACTCATACTATTGATTTCAAGTTCTAAGTCAAAAGATACTACACTTTCAACTCATGTTGCGTATATTGTCTTCGTCTTCGTATATCGAGTCAAATTATTATTTTTTGGGTTGAGTATCTTATATGTCCATGTCTATGAGGGAGATATGGCTTGTAATCCACCAACTAATTCAAATTCTGAGTTCGGAGGCAGAAGAACGGTTAAAAAACGCGAGATGGTTCTTTTAGTTAGAAAGTTCAAGAAGTTTTTAAAGAAGAATGCCAAGCCTATAGGCAAGCCATCTAAGGAAAAGGGATTTAAGAAAACATCATCTCCAAGGAATGAGAAGAACAGTCAAGCCATTAACAAGAAAGATGTCGAATGCTACAATTGTCATGGTTTCAGTCACTTTTCTAGTGGGTACACCAAGAAGCCATCTAAGAAAGACAAGAAAGGCAAAGTGTTGGCGGTTACTTGGAGTGATGATAACTCTAGTGATGATGAGAGTTCTAGTAGTGAGTCTTCAAGTGATGAAGAGTTGGTGAGAAACTTTGTAGCTCTCACGGCTTTTCATTCTCCACTAGATGTTAATGGTACAATATCTTTGAACAAGAACTTTGATGCAAATCATCATGGCAGATCTAGTTCCATTCCTACTAATCTTGAGTTGTAGGCCAAGATAGAAAAGCTTGAAGAAGCTAGAGATAATGCTCTAAGAGAGGTAGTTGAGAAGGATGATTTGATAGAGAAACAACTAGATGAGTTTGTGATTGTCACTCGTAGAATTCGTGGTGAGAAATGTGGTATTATGAAGAAATTTAGAGAACTTGAAAAGATAAACCTTGAGAAGGATAATGTGATATCTTCTTTGAAGAAGAGAGAAGAAGAATTAATGGAAGAGATAGACACGACGAAGGATGCCATTAATGACTTAGTGAATGATTCGGTATGTGTGTCTAATGTTAGGAATCTTGTTAACTCTTATAGTGGTGAAGACGACTTGGTAGTTGAAGAGAAGCCCTTGGAAGCACCACTTCCTACTCACTTGGATGAAGTTGTAATTGATAAGAAACCACACAAGAAGAGAAGACAAAAACCAAGAAGAAGTTGGCAAACAAGGTATCTTTACAAACTCATAGTGAAGCTAGTTGAACTCCAAAAGGTACAATCTCATCTTTTATTCCAATTTGCCATTATTGCAACACAATAGGTCACATCGAGCCTAGGTGTTATAAATATATTAAAAAATGCAAATTAGGAAATGAATCTAGAGATAAAGAGATTAAACTTCAACTTGAACATGCTAAGGATTTGAAAGTTGAGAAACATGATAATATTGCTAAGCATGAAAAGAAGTTGTGGAGTAGAAAGAAAACTATTCTTGTTCAACTTGACAAAGCTTATGTTGAGAATGTTAAGAAAGAGTGTATTAATGATATTCTTGTTAATCAAATCATTGAAGGACTTTACTCTAGATTTAACATTGTTGTCAAGGATGATATTGGAAATGTTTGTGTAGGTACACCCAAGAACAATTGGTTTAAGGGTGTGTGCCCTTATCAGTAATGTAAGAAGCACATGTGAGGTAGCTTTGAGGCAATATATCAATTGTGTTAAGAATTCTTGCTTGCTAGCATTGAATACTCCATGTATTAAGATGAACTTTGTTATCTCATATCATGTTTGTTATGATGGTCGAAATTTGTTGGTTAACTTTACAGAAGTTCTTTTGATATATGTGTTGATTGAGTTGAGATATTATGCTTTTTATACTCTTGTTGTGAAACATCGTCAACTTGATGTCATGAGGACATTCAAGGCAAGAGTGCTCATAAAAAGGGCGGAAGTATGATATTTGGTGAATATAATGTGCAAAAGGTATCTCTATACTCTAATGCATGTTCTCTTATATATTCATCTTTTGACTCAATTTTTGATATACATCTCATAGCATGTCATATTAGAGGATTTTGTATAGCATACATATGGTTCTCATTGACATTTGCTGTTTTAGGATCTAATAGTGATATTGTTCACATTGATCTTAATTTTGATGATTGTTTGTGTATAGTATATTGAGTGGCATTACGTTTGAAAATATGATCTTCATATTCTTTGAAAGCTTCTCATTAGAAAAGTAATGATCTAGAATAAGTCTCTAATTATTGCATTTAGATCATGTGCTTATGAGCCATAAAATCTTGGTTTTCTAAAATTGCACCTTGCTTCTCTTATATGTTTTATTAGTAGGTTGAGTTTGCTAATATGTAAACATTGGATACACCTTGAAGTTTTTATGATTAAGTAAATTTAAAGTGACCCGTGGTTAGTATCCATATTTCTTCGGCAATTACATACAACTCAACGAGCACCTTCATGGAAAAGGCTCAACACATTGGTTGTGAAAGCTACCCAATGTTGGAAAGAGCTAGACCATTGTTATGAGTGAAAGCCGCCATGAAGTGAATTTTGTTTATGTTTAAAAAAAATTAAAGAAGTGTTGAAATGGAATCAGGAAAAGAAAAAATTCTTTTATTCAAAGCCTAAAAGAAAAGGAAGGAAGGCTTAAAAAGGAGTATAATTGAAAATCAAATGAGCTCAGGTTGAAAAGCAGAAATGGGATGAGGAGCCAATTGCACACACTCGCTCATATGTTGAAATATATTCTCTTAAAAGCAAAAATTTTGAATGATAATCGGTTTTACTTTTTATGGAAAAAGCTTAAGATCAATAGTTGTTGGAAATTGTTTGCATGTTGATTATCAAACTACTGGTTGATATATATTTGAAGCATGTCTCACACACACACACTTTGTTTATGAGTATGATGATATTTTAGCAATTGTTTAAGAATTATGAGAGAACTTGAAAAAATATTATGTATCTCTCTTAGCATATGAAGCTTATTTTGTTGATATTTCTTCAAAATGGTTGAATGTGTGATTGTGTGAACATATTTGTGAACTTTATGCTATCATTGATTTTAGTTATTTGATTTGTCAAGGGGAGCATTGCATGCTAGACATTGTTCTCTTTTATGATATGTTCACATGCTTCATTTTGTTACATGTTGGCATATTTTGACTTAATGATACTTGTAAGATATTACTTATTATCTTTGTCTTGAATGATGATTCATTTTTAAGTCATATGTCTTTGTTTTGTATCTTTGTGACTAATATGTTTGTTTTTCTTTCACTCTCTTTTGATGTATGTATATAGCATCTTATAACACAAGAAAAATGGGAAGAACTAAGATTACCGAAAGTGGAAATCAATTGAATCCTGTTATGAAAGCCAAGTCAACCTCCAAAGGATCAAAAGTTTCAAGGACAAAAGATTTAGGGATCTTTGGAACAAAGAAGATATTTCAGGAGAGAGGCATTGACTTCGGTAAGTGTAAAGATTCTTATGTTCGTAAATGCTTAAAGGATAGAAAATGGGAATCTTGGGTGAGCATGTTAGGAGTGTTAAATGATACTTTTGTTAGAGAGTTTTATCTTGAATATAAGGAAAGTGCCACCCTGTTAGATGCTTTGATGGAAATTAGGGGTGTTGTGTTTAGAGTTAACCCGGAAAACATTAACAAGTTTCTTAGGCTATCTAATGATATAGATTCGAATTTTCTAGATGTGGATGTCATTGAGAATCTAAATATCACGGGTATAACTCTTTGTGACAATGCTTCTTTTGAGTGGAAAAATATGGCATATATTAGTCAACATGAGTTAACTAAGGTTTGTGCATTTTGGCATCTATTCAATTACACTAACAATATTGAATCTTCGAATTTAACCGAGTTGAATAAGGACAATATCAAAATAGTGTATGCCTTGGTAACTAATCAACCTATAAACCTTGGAGATCTTCTCATGTATTACATTGATAGTGTGGCTTTCTCTACTAGAGGTGATAAAAAGCTTGCATTACTGAGGTTTATTACTTCATTGTGTTTAGCTCGTGGGATTAAGAGTAGAGAATATGCTGTGTTAGTTCAACCCTTGGAAAATAATTGTGATAAACGTGTGTCATACATGTCCTATAAGAATAAGGATAAGACTTGTGATACTTTTGGACTCTTTAGTACTTCTCGAGTTGATGGTCATGTGATTAGCAAAAATATTCTTCCGGATTGGGCTATACAATTGAAGGAGAAGGTTGATGAACTTAGTGCTATAGTTGTTCAACAAGATGTTAGGATAAAAGAGTTGGAGGAGTGCATTGCTTAAGCTCAAGACCACCTCTCAAGCATTATGTTAGATCAACTACTCGCCCGACTTTCTTTGGTGGAACAAGTAGCAAGTATTAGAGTCTTGAGGTACATTTATTAACTTTTTGGCTTCATTTCATGTCAAAAAAATGGAGAAAGAAATGCTAGTTGCTTAGTTTCTTTTTATGTTGTTTTGTGAAGATTGGTCACAAAATCACACCCTCACATTACAATGAGTTAGTTCCTTAAGACTAATCTTCAACAAGTCTTGAACTTCTTCTTGATCTTCTCTTGTAGCCACCTAAAATACACTTAAAGCACAAAACATATCCAAGAGAAAGACACATTTGGCAATATAAAATTATGGCAAGAATTAAACATTTAAATCCAAAATGAATCATGTATCTCCCCCTTAATACATGCTATCTCTAAGATATTCTTAAACAAATGAAATCACAATATTACATGCCATAAGAAGTTCAATAGTTGACAAATATTCAAAGAAGATATGCTAAAATAATATCATATTTCTCCACCTTTTTGACATAAAATTATGCCAAAGGAAAAAAAATGATATATTGAGATCAAATAGTGAAACAATTAGTGATCTCACATAAAGTTCGGAGATGGATGCCTTACTTGAAGAATTGATTTATTTCAAGCATCTAGCTCCCATATCTTCTCCCTTGATTCTAGTTTGCTTTTCCATGTTAACCTATCAAAGGTTATTCAAATCTATACACCATAACAAACTCATCAAGGTATAGTGAATCACAAATGCATAAATTTTACTCTTAAACATATAGGTCATTTCTACCAAGTTCAACAATTGCATTAACAATCATATTAACCCCAAATATGAAGGAATTGGTATCAACGACAATCATATCAACCTTAAACAAGAAAAGATTTGATTACAACCATAACTACTATCATTCAAAGTAAGGAGGAATTTTCTGCAATTACAATCAATTAAATTGATTAAAACTACAATTACTATCACCCTATGCAAGGATGAATTTTCTGCAACTATAACCGATTGGATTGATTACAACTACAATTAATATCGACCCCAAACAATGAGGAATTCACTGTAACTACAATCAATAGAATTAATTACAATTACTATCGACTCCAAAACAAAGAAGAATTCATTGCAACTATTCTCATTTCAATTTCAAGAATGAGGGAATTGATTGCAATCTCAACTACTATACAACCCCAAATAAGGAGAAGTTGACTGCAAATACAAGAATACAATTATTACAAAAATGTTTCATTCATTATTTATGATCACACATACAAAGGCATAAGTTAATACAAAGAATCATCATGCAAATCGAGAAACATGAAATAGCATCTACAAGATTCATTATACCAACCAAAGAATATGCCAACAAATATCAACTTGAAACATGTGAACAAATCATAAAAGAGAACAAAGTCTAGCATACTATGCTCTCCTTGATAAGTGCTCTATCTAAGATCAAGATAGGATAATGTTCACAATAAATCAACACAATCACACATTCAAGCAATTTTTAAGAAATCCAACAAAATAAGCTCCACAAACTATGAGAGATACACCAAGATTTTCAATATCTCTCATAATTCTTCTAAAAATTGCTAGAATATCACAATACTCAATAAGCAAAAGTGTGTGTGTGAATTTTGCTTCAAGCATATATAAAAGCAGTGATTGTGATATCAACATGCAAACCACTTCATCACATATCCATCTAAAGCTTTTCCAATCAAGGTCAAACCGATTATCATCCAGATTTTTTGCTTTAAAGAGAATAGATTTCAACATATGAGCGTGTGTGTGCATGTGGCTCGTCATCCCATTTCTGTTTTTCAATCCGAGCAATAACAATTTTCAACTATACTCAATTTTAAGCCTTCCTCCATTTATTTTTAGGCTTTGAATCAAAGATTTTTATTTTATTGATTCTTTTTCAACACTTCTTTGATTTTGCATACATAAACATAAATTCTTCATGACGGCTTTCACTCATCACAATGGTGTAGCCTTTTCCTACATTGGGCGGCTTCACAACCAAAGTGTGTAGCTCTTTTCATGAAGATGCTCGTTGAGTTCTATGTAGTTCCCGAAGCAAAATGGATACTAACCATAGGTCATCTATCATGTACTAAGCAATAAACATTAAGATGCATCCATAATCTACACATTTTCAAACTCAACTACTCAAACTTAAATATATAAGAGAAGCAAAGTGCAATTTTTGAAAATCAAGTTTTTATGGCTCATAAGCACATGATCTAAGAGCAATAAGTAAAGACTTATTCAATATCATTACTCTCTCTAATGAGTAGCTTTCAAAGAATATGAAGCTCATATTTTCAAAAAGTGTGCCACTCATCATTCAAGCAAGCATTTCAAGCATCATGAGTAAGATCTTTGTGAACACATCACTAAAAGATCTTTAGAGAGCAAATGTCAACAAGGACCATATAAATGCTATACTAGTTCTCTTATATGACATGCTATATGATGCAATGCAAGAGTAGAAATGACTTTCTCTAAAAGTCTTAACAAGATAATCACCGAATAGATTCCATAAGAGTAACTTCTCAAAAGTTAATCAATGGATTTTGACTATCAAAATAAATTTAAGTGAGATAGCTAAGTTAGTGTCTAGACGTGGAGTATTCCAAGCTAGCTAGCTAGAATTCTTAACACGCTTGACATTTAGCCTTAAAGCTAACTCACTTGTGCTACTTACACTAGAGGTAAAAGCACTCACCCTTGAACCATTTGTTCTTAGGTGAAATTTCACACAAAAATCATGATCATTTCTCATGGCAAAAATATATCTAGAAGATAAATCATCAACAATCTTCTCTATAAAGATATTACTCATGTCAAACACATCATTATTGCCATCAACAAAGATATTATCAAGACTATACATATGATCATGTGAAAAACTCATTTTCACTCAAATCTTCTCTATTATTTTATTCACACGATTATAATTATCAAACACAAAATTCAAAGTGTTATCATGCAAGAAACATTCATAGAAGATTTTAACATCTCATTAGCATGCATCACATTCCCTAGTTTGCATCATCTAATATACTCACGGCAATATAGCAAAATTAGCAAACCGAAATAAATTTCCAGATGTAACTATTTAGGTGAGAGTGTACCGATGGTGAAGACTCCTTAATTTCCTTGATTTTGCACTTTACCTTGGAAGACTTGGCCTTTGAAATTCTATTGTTCCTTAGTGACTTGCCTTTAGTTGTAGGAGACTCCACTTGCTCATCTACAATGTTGAAGTCACTTGAATCTCCATGAAGATTACCAAACACTTTGACTTTCATGATTGCCAACTCCTCTTCCTTGCCTTTGATCATTCCCTTCAAGAAATAAAAGCAAATTATTAGCAAAATCATTTGTTAATCTATCTAACACACGAGCCTCTTCAACCATCTTCTTTTCTAGACATTTGATAACTTCATTCTTTACTTCAACTTCCTTTAACGCTTCATCTCTTTCCTTGTATAGATTTTGAACTCTTGCCATCAAGTAGAAGTTTGTGGTCTTTGACATGCAATTCTCTTCATTGAGTTGGAAAGACAAGTAATCATGTCTAGATCGATCATCCTCCGGAAAAGCTTCTTCATCTTTGCTTTTGTCACTAACATTCTTTTCAAGCTTATCAATAAAATTGTTAGTAGACAAATGAAATACAAAACAAGAAGAACCTTTTTCACAACAAAGGAAGGAGGACAACCAAAAATAAACAATTGTAGACTAAAGGTTGATATCTATGATTAGTAAATAACCTTGTAGATACCGAATCATACTAACTACTTTAAGTGACCCGCTCTGATACCAATTGAAAATAATACGTACAAGGTTATACAAAACAACCTAGAAGGGGGGTGACTAGGTTGTCTCTCAATTTTAACAAATCTTTCGAGACTAGTGACAAAACCTTGATAAGCATACAAATTAACATTCAACATGATTGTTATAAAAAAAATAATATATTCATGTATGCTCAAATCCCCAGTCTTAGTCTACAAAACATACAACAAGAATCAATGTATCTTATGAACAAATATATTCAATGTAGACAAAATTCCATAAGTTGTACTTAGATTATTACAATGTTGTACTTTACAACATGAATGGAATATCACAAGATACAAAGTTATCTAACATACACAAACAATATTGTGTAAGGAAGTCAACTTACATATAAAGTTCTATCCACATTATTCAAATAACAATTACCAATATAAGAGAGATAGGGATAGAGAAAAGTTGACACAAGATATAACGTGGTAAACCTCCAAAGAGGAAACATCCACGGGTTAGCAACCACCGATAAAAAAAAATCCACTAGTAGATAAGAAAAGTACAATCTCTCAAGTGACCCCTTCACCTAGAAACTACCCTCCTATCCTACTCATGAAGATGTCGCCTTCATGCTCAACAATGCGAGGCCTCACACCTCTTGTCAAGACTTTCTCGCTCACCCTTCCGGATCCTCACAACCCTAGGCAAGACTTCTTGCCCAACTATCTGAGTCCTCTCGACTCTAGTCAAGACTTTCTCTCTCACCCATTCAGATCCTCACGACCCTAGGCAAGACTTCCTTGCTTGAAAATCCGAGGTCTCCCACCTCTTGCCAAGACTTCCTTGCTCAACAACATAGGTCTCACACCTATTGTCAAGACTTTCTTCTCATAATGCATCTAGGTGATCATGAATGCAAAACGCAAACAAGCACGCAACATAGAATAAGATGATTAACAAATTCTATGGAAACTAGAATTAATCAATGAGCACACAAAGTATATTTTCTAGTTTATAATCCAAGAGAAACACCACACAAGATGATGCATGAGCATATGAAATGTATGGATTAGGTACACTCCCTGAAGATCTAGACATAGACAATTAAGTTCGTAAAACAAGATTGTCTAGATCTTTTGCATGAATAAAAATCTAGAGCATGCCAAGTTTCCAAACACACACTTTAAACCTAGATTTTATTCATGTTACTAAAGCTTGAAATAAACATGTTCATGAAGTACATATTCAAGACTTTAGTACTAACTAAAAAATGATAGAAACATAAGATATGATCAATCAAGTCTCTAGCAATCATTTAGAGCATATATTCAGAAAATAGTCAATTAAACTCTAATAGACTCTAAATATAAAATCAAATGTGCTAATCCGAGATATATTAAACAAATGAGTTCTAGCACATGATAAGACTTTTAATCATAAAAATGAAGTCAATCAAAGCAAAAATAGTCCTAGATAAGATGCTAGCATAATACAACTCACAATCATGTGAAAACATAGGTTTAATTGAAACCTAACTCACAATCAAGTTTCTAATTAAGAACAACTAGCATTTAATTGAAGATCTATCACTCATCAACATATGTTCAAGTCAAATGCACACAAGTAGGAAGAAGACCCAAGGTATTTGAACATTAGAATCAAGGAAATCAAAAGATAAACAAATACTTTGACAATTTCGAGTACAGTAACGAAAATGGTGCGATCCACCAGAAAACTTGAACAAATGTCTTCAAGGTTGCTTGGCGATGATAGAGGAAATTTAATACAAAACTTCTACAACTTGAATCACTCAAATCAGATAAAAAATGAGAGAGATATGGTGATTCAAAATTGAGAGAAAAAACCTGGAAATTTTTAGCACTACATTTTCTTCATCCTAAGATTCAAATGAGAGATATAAGAGATATATAAAGGAGAGGGAACAAAAGGGCATGAAAGGATCAAAAAGACCCCTTTGAGAATGCTTCCCTGAGATCGGACGTGGGCATCTCGGGGCAGCAAGGAGTTACGGCCTAGATGGCCACGCGTCATCTCTTGCTTGCACCAATTGATGGCATTTGGCCATGGTGCAACTACCTTGCACTCCTCTCTCGTTCTTCGACCGTTCTTTGGCCTCCAAACTCGAAATTTGATTCCATTTGCAGATTACAAACCATAACTCTCTCACAAACATGGAAATATAAGATACTCAAACTAGAAAATAAGAATTTGATTTGATATACGAAGACGAAGACAATGTATGCAATATGAGTTGAAAGTGTTGTATCTTTTGATTTAGAACTCGAAATCAATAGTATGAGTAACTGAACTGACTGGAACTAAATCATGAACAATCTAAGACTAAAACAAAGTTCAAGATCAATGTTATACAAACATATAAATAAACAAACACATTTCACATAAGAATGCAAACTACATAGAGATAGTCTCCAATCATGCATTTTCCAAAATATGTTACTTTCATACCAATGCATGAGCATTCAACTTCAAGTGTGTGAATGTGTCATAGCAAATAATGTGCTGCAATGCAGGGACACAAATGTATGAATTGTGTGTGTGTGCATTTAATGATGCACTACTAAGCAGGGACACAATTGAATGAATTGTGTATATGTGTGCGCCTAAGCCTTGAAAGAGAAAAGAAAGTTCTTAATATACCTTTGTAGAATCATGAAGCCCTTTTCCCTTTAAAGACTCGAACTTGCTTAAATAGTTGTCATTTCTTCTTTGAAGCTTGAATCATCATGAATCCTAGACAACTAAACAATACAAATGAAATGTTGTTTGGATATAGAATAATGCCAACATAACTCACAAACCTAACAATGGATGCTTCCTTTTTCTGGTGCTTTACTGTTCTCTTATCGTCACGCTCCATCTTGACCTTGAGTTGTTCATCAATTTTGACTTGCTCTCGAGCTCAGTCATAGGTCTTCTAATAGGTGTCTGGATGTCGCTTGGCAAAGGATCGAAAATGATTGCCCGCCCACAGATTCCGTCAGAGGTTGGATGACTTCCTTGTGAAAGCATTCCACGTAGAACCGGATTGTCTCACCTCTCTCATAGACCACATATTGAAGGTGTATGGGATCCTTTAGATACGGTTTGACTCCTTAGAGTTGTGAGTAGAAATCTATTAGCAGCTTTGTGAAAGAATCCATGCTACCAGCAGGCAGCTTCTTGAATCGCGTCTCGGCGTAGTCAGTCAGGGCGGTAGGGAACATCCTGCACATGGCAGCACTGGTTATATTCTGGACTACCATTTGCTGGATGAAGGTCTCCATGTGGCTCAAGTGGTCTTCTGTACTGGAGAATTTATCTGTCGACATTTTAAATTTTGGTGGAAGCTCCGCCTCATGTGTCCTTCTAGTGAAGAAAGCATTCATCTAGCTCAAAGGATCATTCTTGTCCTTCTTGTGTTGTCCTCTATTTATCTGTTGGATCTTTTTTTGTAGTTTTGCTAGCTGATCTCTTAGGCGCTTATTCCCGGGTTTCTTTAAGTCAACATCGGACTCCTCGTTGTCGGATCCCTCTGATGAATTGGTGATCTCCACTCGGTTCTCTTTTCAAGCGGGATCTACCTAGGGGCTTTACTGGCTACATTCCTCTCAAACTCGGGCTTCCCTCCTTGCAGCCGTCTGGTGAGGAGCCTCTCTCTACTCCCGGGGAAAGGCATCCTCTACAGATTTAACTCACCTGACTTGTAATGTGATGGTCTGCTAGAAATTAAGGGCACGAGCCCTAGCCTATCCCGTATAGAAGGTTGAGGCCCTGTCCTGTCCTATCGTGTCGATTCTCTCCTTGTCTTTTTTTTTATCAGTCGTCCCCCTTTTACTTTATGCATGCTTAGGCCTATTTATGCATAGTCTTACTAGGTTTAACTTGCAATCCTCCCGCCATTATTTTCTTAATCTAATCCCCCCTTATCGGGCAGGATCTGCTATTTTGAATGTTGTTGACTCTGATTTAATAATGGATTTGAGAATATCTTAGGTGGGGATAATTATGTTTCCTCTTTGGACTCAATCACTTACCCTGTACGCACATGATGTTTTAACGTTAGTTGGAGTGTAGATATGATCCTGTGTGCTTTCATAGCGTGATGCCTCATAGAGGTCGTCGAGTATGTCGTTTGCTTCCTCAAAGAGAGAAGTGTCCCTATGTTCTGATCTTGGTGCTCAGAGCTTGTTCTTACCTTTCCAAGTTCCCTGGTGCTAGAGATGGCCCTGTGGGCACTCTTTACTGGTAATGGAGCTTTGGTGAGCTTCCCCCTACCTGTCCAGATAGGTTTGAATATTCCCTTATTATGATGGAGCAATACTGTAGCACTAGTTTGGTTCTTAATGGGTCTCTCTCTGTGCTTGGAGAGAATGGCGGGCTTCTAGAAAGGTTGCGAGGTGATCTCAACTTCAGGGAGCTTGGATCGTCATGCATCGGGCTTTCCCTGAATTCTTACTTTGGTGTAAGGAGCTTGATCCGATCGTGTCAGGCTCCACCTTGGGTGCTTCCAAAGCTTGATGACCTTTTTTCGCTTCTACAGGATGGCTCCACAGCTCAACCACAGGACCCACGGTTCTGTGTTGGGTAATCTCGGGCTAGATGAGTAGAAAATTTCCCTTTGGTCCCTAGCCAAATTTGGCTATAAACAGAATGGTTAACAAAACAATTTGATACAAATGACTCAGGAAAAGTAAGTTATATTCTTGGTATCCAAGTAATAAGGGATAGAAAGAATAGAATGATTGTATTATCTCAAGCTTTATACATAGACAAATTCTTATCTAGGTTCTCCATGCAAGATTCCAAGAAAGGTATGTTACCTTTCAGAAATGGAATCAAACTTCTTGAGGAACAAACTCCTAAGAATGAGCATGAAGAGTAATTCAAGAATAGGGTTTCATATGCCTTAACAGTTGGAAGTCTCATGTACACAATGCTCTGCACTAGACCAGATATTTGTTTTGTTGTTGGCATAGTTGGCAGGTTTCAGTCGAAACCTGTTCCTGATCACTAGACAGTAGTTAAGCATATTTTCAAGTATCTCAGGATAAGGAGATATCTTATGCTTGTATACTCTTTAGGGGATTTAATTACCGTAGGGTATACATATTTTGATTTCTGGTTGGATTCTGAATCCAAGAGATCCACATCAGGATCTGTGTTTATTCTTGGAGGAGGCACAATCATATAGAGGAGTATCAAGCAATCTTGTATTGCTGATTCCACCATGGAAGCTGAGTATGTTGCCTCATGCGAAGCTGCTAAGAGTTTGTTTGGCTCCACCAATTCTTGATTGACTTATAACTGGTTCATGATGCGAATAAGCAGATCACTATCTACTGTGACAATAGTGGTGCAGTGGCTAATTCGAGAGAAACAAGAAGTCGTGAGAGAGGGAAACACATTGAAAGAAAGTATCATCTTCTTATGGAAATTGTGAATAGGGGAGACATGGCGATCATCAATGTTGCGTTAGCAGAAAATCAAGTGAATCAATTCACAAGGGCTCTACCACAAAGAGTTTTGATGGGCACTTAGAAAATGTGGGGATAAAAGATATGACACAATTGCTATAGAGCAAATGGATGATTGTTAGGATTATGCTCAATAGCAAGAGTATAATAATGTATTTGACAATCTTTTCATATTAATAAAGTGTTTTCTATTTTAACAAATCTTATAGCATTTATAGTTTAATTATTATAATTGTCAAAAGTAAATAATCATAAGTTTAAAAGACTATGAGAAATGAAGAATTGTTTGTAAATCTGGACATGTATGAGGTAGACACAATTATTAAGTTAGTCTTGAATAATATTCATAACATAAGATATAGGTTGGGCTTGGGCGCCTTTATCTTGTTAATGTTGTAGATTCTTTTGCCAGCATTTGAGTGAGATCAAATGTGTTATGGTGAGTCTAAAATCATCAAATTGTGGTGTCTTTGGCAAAAGAATCTAGTGCACTAGGAATATTGAATAAGATCACAGTGAGAGATACTTTATCCAGAACCGTCTATAGATAAAAGTTTTCACTTGATGACAATTGGAAAGTCTATCTCAATCCTGAGATAAATGATGGACTTATGGTTACAAGTGTTATCATTTGAGCTATCAATAAGTACGATTATATGTCATAGTCTATCCTCGATAGTTTGGTGGTATGCATTTGTTAATCGATAGAGGGCTTCACTTATAGATATGGACATCATGGCTCCATTTATTAAATTTGAGTAGAATGTCATCATATGGATATTTTAAGGTATTGGATATTAAATCTCAACATTAAGTTTTCAATAGTGCTTATTGAAATATGGCTTACTGAAAGTAAAAATATCCAAGTTTAAAATGTGGTCATATAAATGAATATGGTAACTAGAAGAGCTATAAGCGGTCTATGAGCTCTTGTCGATAACTGGTATTCTTCACGAGGATACGCTATCTCCATTAAGATTGTCTAGTGTACGAATGAGGAACATTAACTTATTCTATCTTTATTTAAGAGTTCAATTTTAGTTCTTTAGTGGAATGAAATAAAATTAATAGATCGGACCTAAGTGAATCATTTCTTGATTGTGATTAGGTTATGTCTATTAGAGCTTAAATTTAGATAGCCCGCTAAGATCTCCTATCAACACGAACCTACATAGATCACTTGATATATTCTACTGGACGAATTTCTAGGTCCATCTAGAATTGTTTTTGGATTTCGGAATCTAAACGTTTTGGAGAGGTGCGGTCATGCATGATCAAGACATGCGGGAACTCTTCAAAATACTTGGAATGAATGACCAAGGATGTGAGATTCCATGTGTGGTCCTAATGGAGTGTGATTAACATTCTATTAACACATTAAGAGTAAAATTTCCACATTTTAATTAAATTGGCTGTTTAATTATATTAATGTTTTAATTTAAGGCATGTGGACTTGTTTCTTTTATAGCAAGACTGGGTCCAGTTCACATGTGAACTTTTTATTAAAGACCAATGGATTTAATAAAATGGAAAAACAATATATGGTCCGTAAATATGGCTGGGCGGCAAGGGCTAATTTAGTAGTCTAATATATATTTTTAATTTATTATTTAATTAAACAGAAATTATTTATTTATTTAATTAATTAAAAGACAAATTTTTTTTCCTAGTAGAAGAAGGTCTCCTAGTGTCATACTTGGTAGTATGAAAAGTATAAAACACTTTATTAGATAAGTAGATAAATAAAGGAATTTATTTATCTTTTCAAATTAGGATGTATGACACTATCTTGTTAGGTTTTAGTTTGTGTTGGCATTAATTCCATATCAAAATGATGTTTACCTTGTAATGACTTAATTGTTTAGTTTCATGATGATTCAAGCTTCAAGGAAGAAGAAACAACAAGTCAAAGCAAGTTATAAGTCTTCAAAGAGAAATGATGCAATTTGGTTCTACAAAGGTATACTAAGACCTTATCTTTCTCTTACAAGGCTTAGGCACACACACACATATTATACATTTGTGTCCCTGCATCGTTGTGCACCTTTATAGGAACACACACACATATCATACATTTGTGTCCTTGCATCGTTGTGCACTTTTATAGGCACACACATACAATTCATTCATATGTGTCTCTGCATCGTTGTTCACCATGTATAACACATTCACACACTTGGAGATGAATGATCATGCATTGGTTTGGAAATAACATGTTTTGGAATATGCATGATTTGAAACTATCTCTATGTAGTTTGCATTCCAGTGTGAATTGTGTTTGTGTGTGTATATGTTTGTACAACATGGATATTGAACTTGGATTTAGTCTTAAATCATTCTTGATTGAGTTCCGGTCATTTCGGTTACTCATACTATTGATTTCAAGTTCAAAGTCAAAAGATACTACACTTTCAACTCGTGTTTCATACATTGTCTTCGTCTTCGTATATCGCATCGAATTATTATTTTTTGGGTTAAGTATCTTATATGTCCATGTCCATGTGAGAGTTACGATTTGTAATCCGTAAACGGATTTGAAATCCGAGTTTGGAGGCTGGAGAACGGTCGAAGAACGAGAGGGAAGCACGAGGGGAATGCACTATGGCCAAAAGGCCATGGAGGTGTGCATGTCCGAGATGGCGCGTGGCCATCTAGGCCGCACAACCTTGTTGCCCCGAGATGCCCACGTACCATCTCAGGGGAGCACTTCCAAAGGAGGAAAAATGTCTTTTCATCTTTCTTTATTCCCACTCCTTTATAAACTCTCTCCCTCTCACATTTCATTCTAAGAAGAAATTCAAATCAAGTGTGGAGAAATTTTCTCTGTAAATTTTCTCATCTTCCAAACACCATAACTTCTTCATTTGAACTTTGATTTGAGTGATTCAAAGTTGAGAGTGTTCATCTATTCATTCTCCATCTTTTCTATGAAGGTTTGAGTTTATTTTGCTTCTGGTTTTGGTGTCTAATCATACAAAAACGAGACTGCACCTAGATCAACTAAGATATTGATTTTCTCTCTAACTTTTCTTTTAAAACTTGGTCAATTGCCTTGGGTTTTCTTCTTCTACATATATTTGTATATTGTGAGTGTTTTGATTTGTGTTCTGAACACTCTTAAAGCTAGATTGAGTTTCAATTGAAATCATATATGTTGAGTTAGGTTTTCATTTTGCCTATGTTATCACATGTTTGGGATTGTATTGTGCTAGCTTTGATTCTAGGACTATTTTATGATCTTTGATTGATTGATTTTGAGAAAAATAGTCCCTCACATGTATTAGGCTCTCTTGGCCGAAATTCTCACATAATACATGTGCTTATGTTCTTTTGAGCTATTCATGTGATTTGTTGAATCTATGATTAGAAATATGCTCTAGAACTTATGCTTAGATCTATTTGACATTGTCATATGATTTTAGCATGTTTTAGGTTTTTGTGATTTAAACTTGATCTTGTTATTTGTTAATAATATCTTGTGATTCAATTTTAGATATATGCATGAATCTAGTTTGCGATTAATGTTGATCATATCTTACATAATCTAGATTGACTACTCATGCATGATAAACTAGACTATATGTGATTTGTGCATTCATGCTCATGTCTAGTATTTTCCATAGGATGTGTTGATCATAGCATTCTATATTGCGTGCTTATTTGTGTTTTGTATTCATGATCACCTAGATGCCTTGTGAGAAGAAAGTCTTGACAATAGGTGTGAGACCTATGGTGTTGAGCAAGAAGTATTGACAAGAGTTGTGAAGCCTCGGATTGTTGAGCAAGGAAGTCTTGGCTAGAGGTTTGAAGCCTTGGATATTCAAGCAAGAAGTCTTGCCTAGAGTTGGGAGAACTCGGATAGGTGAGCAAGGAAGTCTTGACTAGTGTCGGGAAGACTCGGATAGTTGAGCAAGAAGTCTTGCCTTGGGTTTGAATATTCGGATAAGGTGAGAAAGAAAGTCTTGACAAGAGGTGTGAAGCCTCGGATTGTTGAGCATAAGGCGACAACTTCTAGAGTAGGATCGGAGTTTAGTTTCTTGGTGAAGAGGTGACTTGAGAGATTGTACTTGTCTTATCTACTAGTGGATTTTGTTTGCCGGTGGCTGCTAGCCCATGGATGTTTCCTCTTCGGAGATTTACCACATTATATCTGTGTCAACTTTTCTCTATCCCTATCTCTCTAATATTTGTATTGTGGATAAAACTTTCTTTATGTGATGACTTCTTCTTTATAATATTGATTGTGTATATGTTACAATTATTTGTTTGTATCACACTTTACTTGTGTTTGTATATTGATCAATTGTCTTTAATTAATATATATATATATATATATATATATATTGTGATACAAGCAATCTAGAGGGACAAACTTTTGTTTTTTTCTAAGGGGGGGCGAAAAAGGTGTCTAACCTATTCACCCTCCTCTAGGTTAGCCTTGAGTATTTAACCATGATTGTATTTTCAATTTGTATCAGAGCAGGACACTAGATTGCATTTAGTGTGAGTCTGGGGTGATACTTTTACGGTTTTTGCAAGGCGTTTGAAGTCATGAGTTTACAAGATGATGTAACGGCGGAAGGAGCCTCAAATACTTCGTGGCACTAACTATGAGTATTGGAAGTTGAGGATGAAATCCTACATCCGCTCTATTGATGAAAGGGTTTGGATGGTAGTGGAAGAAGGTTATAGTCCTCCTACTAAGGTTTTAGAGGATGGAACCATGATACTCAAGCCAAGGAGTGAATGGACAATAAATGAGTTTAAGGTTGCAAAATGGCACAATCGTGCTATGAATGCCATCTTTGGAGGAGTAGATGGGCATCAATTCTCCTACTTTCAAAATCTTGAATCCGCAAAAGAAGCTTGGGATACTCTCCAAGTTACTAATGAAGGAACCTTAGCGGTGAAGAAATCGAGGCTTCAAATGTTGGCATCATAATTTGAAGGTTTAAGTATGAGTGAGGAAGAAAAGTTTGAATACTTCTAATTCCGGCTTCTTAACATAGCTAACCAATGTCAAGCACTTGGAGTACCTATCTCAAAAGAGCGTTTAAATTGGAAAATCCTTAGGTATCTTCCTAAGAGATTCAAATCAAAGGTGACGGCAATTGAGGAAAGCAAGGATGTGGATAGTATGAACATCGATGAGTTGCTTGGGTCTCTCCAAACTTATGAGATGTGCTTGAAGCCAAAGATCAAGAGTAAGGGAATTGCTCTCAATGCTATTGAGGAGGAGAGTGATGATTAAAAATGAAGAAATAACAGTCTTGGTTAGAAGGTTCAAGAAGTTTCTAAAAAAGAATGGCAAACCTAAAGGCAAGTCTTTTAAGGAAAAAGGTGTCAAGAGATATCATCTCCAAGGATTGTGAAGAATAGTCAAGCCATGAACAAAAAGGAGGTTCAATGCTATAATTGTCAAGGTTTTGGTCACTTTGCTAGTGAGTGTACCAAGAAGCCATCTAAGAAAGACAAGAAAGGCAAAGTGTTGGCGGCTACTTGGAGTGATGATAATTCTAGTGACAATGAGACCTCTAGTAGTTAGTCTTCAAGTGATGAAAAGTTGGTCAGCAACTTTGTAGCTGTAACGGCTTCTCATTCTTCACTAGATGTTGGAAGTATAATATCTTTGAACAAGAAACTTGATGCAAATCATGATGGAAGCTCTAGTTCCATTTCTACTAATCTTGAGTTGTTGAAAAAGATAGAAAAGCTTCAAGAATCTAGAGACAATGCTCAAAGAGAAGTAGTTGAGAAGGATGATTTGATCAAGAAGCAACTAGATGAGTTTGTGGTTGTTACTCGTAGACTTCTTGGTAAAAAAGGTGATATTGTGAAGAAGTTTAGAGAACTTGAAAAGATGAGAAGGATATTGTGATATCTTCTTTGAGGATGAGAGAACAAGAACTGATGGAAGAGATAGACAAGGCTAAGGAGGCTATCAAGGATTTAGTGAATGAATCGGTTAGTGTGTCTAGTGTTAGGAATCTTGTTAACTCTTATAGTGGTGAATACGACTTGGTAGTTGAAGAGGAGCCCTTGAAAGCACCACTTCCTACACACTTTGATGAAGTCGTGATTGATAAGAAACCACATAAGAAAAGAAGATCAAAAACCATGAAGAAGTTGGCAAACAAGGTATCTTTGCAAACTCCTAGTGAAGCTAGTTCAACTCCAAAAGGTACAATCTCATCTTTTATTCTAATTTTCCATTATTGCAACACAATAGGTCACATTAAGCCTAGGTGTTATAAATATATTGAAAAATGCAAATTAGGAAATGAATCTAGGGATAAGGAGATTAAACTTCAACTTGAACATGCTAAGGCCTTAAAAGTTGAGAAACTTGATAATTTTGCTAAGCATGAGAAAAAGTTATGGAGTAGAAAGGATTCTAATCTTGTTCAACTTGACAAAGCTTGTGTTGAAAATGTTAAGGAAGAGTGTGTTAATGATATTCTTGTTAATCAAGTCATTGAAGGACTTTACTCAAGATTTAACATTGTTGTCAAGGATGATATTGGAAATGTTTGTGTAGGTACACCCAAGAACAAGTGGTTCAAGGGTGAGTGCTCTTATCACTAAAATAAGAATTACATGTGAGATAGCTTTGAGGCTATATATCAATTGTGTTGAGAATTCTTGCTTGCTAGCTTTGAATACTCCATGTATTGATATGAACTTGGTTATCTCACATAATGATTGTTATGATGGTCAAAATTTGTTAATTAACTTTGAAGAAGTTCTTTTGTTATATGTGTTAATTGGGTTGAGATATTATGCTTTTTATACTCTTGTTATGAAACATCGTCAACTTGGTGTCATGAGGACATTCAAGGGAAAAGTGCTCATAAAAAGAGCGGAAGTATGATATTTGGTGAATATAATGTGCAAAAAAATATCTCTATACTCTATTGCATGTTCTCTTAGATATTCATCTTTTGACTCAATTTTGGACATACATCTCATAGCATTTCATATTAGAGAATTTTGTATAGCATACATATGGTTCTCATTGACATTTGTTATTTTAGGATCTAATAGTGATATTGTTCACATTGATCTTAACTTTGATGATTGTTTGTGTTTGGTATATTGAGTGGCATTACTTTTGAAAATATGAGTTTCATATTCTTTGAAAGCTACTCATTAGAGGAGTAATGATCTTGAATAAGTCTCTACTTATTGCTCTTAGATCATGTGCTTTTGAGCCATATAATCTTGGTTTTCTAAAAATTGCACCTTGCTTCTCTTATATGTTTTGCTAGTAGGTTGAGTTTACTAATATGTAAACATTGGATACACCTTGAAGTTTTTATGCTCAAGTACATTTAAAAAGACATATGGTTAGTATCGATTTTGCTTCGACAATTACATAGAACTCAACGAGCACCTTCATGGAAAGGGCTATACACATTGGTTGTGAATAGTTATTGGAAATTGTTTGCATGTTGATTATCAAACTACTTATTGATATATATTTGAAGCATATCTCTCACACACACACAATTTGTTTATGAGTATGATGATATCTTAGCAATTGTTGAAGAATTATGAGAGAAATTGAAAAATCTTTGTGTATCTCTCTTAGCATATGAAGCTTATTTTGTTGATATTTCTTCAAATTGTTTGAATGTATGATTGTGTGAACATTTTTGTGAACTCTATGCTATCATTGATTTTAGTTATAGCATTTATCAAGGAGGAGCATTGTATGCTAGACATTATTCTCTTTTATGATATGTTCACATGCTTCATTTTGTTACATGTTGGCATATTTTGACTTAATGATACTTGTAAGATATTACTCACTATCTTTGTCTTGCATGATGAATCATTCTTAAGTCATATGTCATTGGTTTATATATTTGTGATTAATAAGCTTGTTTTGTCTTTCACTCACTTTTGTATGTTTATAGCATCTTATTTCACAAGAACAAATGGGAAGAACTAAAGTTACCGGAAGTGGAAATCAATAGAATCCTATTATGAAAGCCAAGTCAATCTCAAAGAGATCCAATGTTTCAAGGTCAAAGGATTTAGGGATCTTTGCAACTAAGAAGATATTTCAAGAGAGAGGCATTGACTTAGGTAAATGTAAAGATTCTTATGTTCTTAAATGCATTAAGGATAGAAATTGGGAATCATGGGTGAGCATGCTAGGAATAATGAATGACACTATTGTTAGAGAATTTTATCATTAATATAGAGAGAGTGCCACCTTATTGGATGCTTTTGATGGATGTTAGGGGTGTTGTGTTTAGAGTTAACCTGGTAAACATTAACAAGTTTCTTGGGCTATCTAGAGATATTGATTCAAACTTTCTAGATGTTGATATCATAGAGAATCTTAATATCATGGGTAGAACTCTATGTGAGAATACTTCTTTTGAGTGGAAAGGTAGAACATATATTAGTCAACATTAGTTAACTAAGGCAAGTGCATTTTGGCGTCTTTTCATTTGTACAAATATTATTGGATCTTCGAATTCAACCGAGTTGAATAAAGATAAGATCAAAATGGTATATGCCTTAGTGACTAATCAACCTATAAACCTTGGGGATTTGCTTATGTTTTATTTGGATAATGCTGTTTTCTCGACTAGAGGAGATAAGATGCTTGCATTACCTGGGTTTATAACTTCTTTATGTTTAGCTCGTGGTGTTCAAAGTAGTGGAGATGATATGTTGGTACAACCCTTGGAAAAGTATAGTGATAAACGTGTGTCATACATGTCATATAAGGATAAAGGTAAGACATGGGATACTTTTGGACTATTTAGTAGTTCACAAGTTGATTGTCAAGTGACTAGCATGAACATTCTTCCGGATTGGGCTTTACATTTGAAGAAGAAGGTTGATGAGCTTAGTTCTATAGTTGGAAAACAAGATGCTAGAATAAAAGAGTTGAAGGAGTGTATTAAATCAAGTTAAAGACCACCTCTCAAGCATTATGTTAGGTCAACTACACGCATATCTTTCTTTGGTGGATCTAGTAGCCAGTATTTGAGTCTCATGGTATGTTTCTTACTTTTTGGCATCATTTCATGTCAAAATGGGGGAGAAAGAGTTGTTATGAATTGCTAGTTACTTAGTTTTCTTTTTATGTTGTTTTTGAGAACTTTTGGACTTTCAATGGCTTGTAATAATTAGTCTTAAGATTGGTTAAGAATTCTTGTATTTGGCATGTATTGAGGAGGAGATACACGTATTTGTTGACTTAATTGTATCTTCTTATCCATATTATATGTTGCCATTTGTTGTTTTTATCTTGTATATGCATTGTGCTTTGAGATGATTTGTAGGTTGCTTCAAGAGAAGATCAAGATGAAGTTCAAGAGTTGGTGAAGAATAGTTATAGGAATCTTACTCATTGTAATGTGAGGAAGTGATTATGTGACCTATCTTCATTTTTATATTTGTAGTAAATGTTTAGGTGTTTTGACATGGAATTTGCCAAAGGGGAAGATTGTTAGATTTTAGTTTGTGTTGGCATTAATTCCATATCAAAATGATGTTTACCTCGTAATCACTTAGTTGTTTAGGTTCATGGTGATTCAAGCTTCAAGGAAGAAGAAACAACAAGTCAAAGCAATTTCTAAGTCTTCAAAGAGAAAGGATGCAATTTGGTTCTACAAAGGTATACTAAGACCTTATCTTTCTCTTATAAGGCTTAAGCATACACACACATATCATACATTTGTGTCCCTGCATCATTGTGCACCTTTATAGGCACACACACACATATCATACATTTGTGTCCCTGTATCGTTGAGCACCTTTATAAGCACACATATACAATTCATTCATATGTGTCCTTGTATCGTTGTGCACCATGTATAACACATTCACACACTTGGAGATGAATGCTCATGCATTGGTTTGGAAATAACATGTTTTGGAATATGCCTGATTGGAAACTATATCTATGTAGTTTGCATTCTAGTGTGAATTGTGTTTGTGTGTGTATATGTTTGTATAACATGGATGTTGAACTCGGATTTAGTCTTAAATCATTCTTGATTGAGTTCCGGTCATTTCGGTTACTCATACTATTGATTTCAAGTTCAAAGTCAAAAGATACTACACTTTCAACTCATGTTTCATACATTGTCTTCGTCTTCATATATCGAGTTGAATTATTATTTTCTGGGTTGAGTATCTTATATTTCCATGTCAGTGTGAGAGTAACGGTTCGTAATCAGTAAACGGATTCGAATTCCGAGTTCAGAGGCAGGAGAACGGTCAAAGAATACGAGGGAAGAGCGAGGGGAATGCACCATGGCCAAAAGGCCATGGCGGTGTGCATGCCCGAGATGGCGCGTGGCCATATCGGTCGCACAACCTTGCTGCCCCGAGATGCCCACTTGCCATCTCGGGGGAGCACTTCCATAGGAGGGCAAAAATGTCTTTTCATCTTTCTTCTTTCCCACTCCTTTATAAACTCTCTCCCTTTCACATTACATTCTAAGAAGAAATTCAAATCAAGATTGCAGAATTTTTCTCACTAAATTTTCTCACCTTCTAAACACCATAACTTCTTCATTTAAACTCCGATTTAAGTGATTCAAAGTTGAGAGTGTTCATCTATTCATCCTTCATCCTTTCTCTGAAGGTTTGAGTTTATTTTTCCGTTGTGTTTGGTGTCTAATCATACAAAAACGGGACTGCACCTAGATCAACTAAGGTATTGATTTTCTCTCTAAGTTTTCTTTTAAAACTTGGTCAATTGATTGGGTTTTCTTCTTCTACATATATTTATATATTGTAAGTGTTTTGATTTGTGTTTTGAACACTCTCAAATCTAGATTGAGTTTCAATTGAAATCATACATGTTGAGTTAGGTTTTGATTTTCCCTATGTTATCACATGTTTGGGATTGTATTGTGCTAGCTTTGATTCTAGGACTATTTGATGATCTTTGATTGATTGATTTTCAGCAAAATAGTTCCTCACATGTATTAGGCTCTCTTGACCGAAATTCTCACATAATACATGTGCTTATGTTCTTTTGAGCTATTCATGTGATTTGTTGAATCTATGATTAGGAATATGCTCTAGAACTTATGCTTAGATCTATTTGACATTGTCATACGATTTTAGCATGTTTTATGTTTTTGTGATTTAAACTTGATCTTGTGATTTGTTGATCATATCTTGTGCTTCAAGTTTAGATATATGCATGAATCTAGTTTGTGATTAATGTTGATCATATCTTACATAACCTAGATTGACTACTCATGCATGATAAACTAGACTATATATGATTTGTGCATTCATGCTTATGTCTAGTATTTTCCATATGATGTATTGATCATAGCATTCTATGTTGCGTGCTTGTTTGCATTTTGCATTTATGTTCACGTAGATGCCTTGTGAAAAGGAAGTCTTGACTATAGGTGTAAGACCTATACTGTTGAGCAAGAAGTCTTTACAGGAGGTGTGAAGCCTCGGATTGTCGAGCAAGGAAGTCTTGGCTAGAGGTGTGAAGCCTTGGATAGTCGAGCAATAAGTCTTGCCTAGAGTTGGGAGAACTCGGATAGGTGAGCAAGGAAGTCTTGACCAGAGTTGGGAAGACTCGGATAGTTGAACAAGAAGTCTTGCCTTGAGTTGTGAAGATCTGGATTAGGTGAGCAAGGAAGTCTTGACAAGTGGTGTGAAGCCTCGGATTGTTGAGCATAGGGCAACAACTTCTAGAGTAGGATAAGAGGGTAGTTTCTACGTGAAGAGGTCACTTGAGAGATTGTACTTGTCTTATCTACTAGTGGATTTTGTTTGCCGCTGGCTACTAGCTCGTGGATGTTTCCTCTTCGGAGGTTTACCACGTTATATCTTGTGTCAACTTTTCTCTATCCCTATCTCTCTAATATTTGTATTGTGGATAGAACTTTCTTTGACTAGAGGGATAAACTTTTGTTTGTTTCTATGTGAGTCGAAAAAGGTGTCTAACCTATTCACCCCCCCCCCCCCCCCCCCCCCTTCTAGGTTTGCCTTGAGCGTTTAACCGTGATTGTATTTTCAGATCTATGAAAACTCTAATTGACAATTGGTCAAATTGGAAGTTTTTGATGAAGTCACAATTTAAATTTATATTCAATAAATAGTTATTGGATAAATACACTAATGAGTTGGAATAGAAATCTTGGTGTGGAAAAGAATTTTTCTTCGGGTGAGGTTTCTTGGCTAACTCACCAATCCTCCTTGTAAGAGGATTTGACCACACACACACACACACACACACACACACACACACATATATATATATATATATATATATATATATATATATATATATATATCACCATGGAGAATTCGTCCAAGGCTAGTATTTTTTTTTTGGGAGAGAATTTGGTCAAGAAAAAAGTCTTGTGAGAGAATTCGGCCAAACCCTCAAATTTTAAGAGAAGAAAATTTGGTTATTGCTCAAAAAACTTTGTCAAATTCTAAAGATAGATGTGTGAGAATTCAGCAAAGCATAGAGAAAAGAAAGGAAAGTTTTTGTTTTTGATAGTGCTTTAGTAGCTTTTACATCAAAAGGCTTTGTGCATAAAATCGAATCGGGTTCACACGAGTTTCAGTCAATAGATTCACAATTCACAAGTGACCAAACGTTCTTCGGTTTTCTCTAGGAGGATTATTGTGACTAACAAAAGAAAAAGATTTTGTTTGTTTTCCATCCTCAGGTATACATTTCAAAGAAAAGGAGCCCACACGCCTAGGTCATTCACATTCATGATTGGATTGGAAGATCTTACGGATTCAATTCGACACAAATTCAATCGTCATAAGAAAATGGTACGATACTTTTATTATATGTTAATTAATCAAGGGTTAAGGTTCTATCTTTTGAAGGATTTTTTTTTAAACATACCGATCGAATTTTTCACTTCCACCGCGTGTTTTCTCTTAAAAATGCAACAAAGGATGCGAGTAGGGCGGCGGAGAGCATCAAGTGAAAAAGAGGTCAGAGCACAACTAAAGGTAGTGTCTCTACAAGCTTCTTCCTAAAACTTAGGTTTTCAATATTGACTCCTCTTACTATTTTTACTTTTTTATATTACCCTACTTATATGGGTATTGCTTAAATGTTTATGGGTAATATGCATATTGTCGAAGTATGTGTGAGTGAGTTGATGAGGGTATACCGATGTATGTACTTAAATGCCTTGGGAAGGGTTTGATGTTATCAATTGTGCTTGTGGAATGGTTGTTGATTGTGCGTATAGATTTAAATGCTATGCTTGTTTTCAATTTATTTGCTTTTGAGTTTTTTATGATTTCACAATTTATTTTTCTCTTGTAAACTAAGTTTTCATCCCTCAATTTACTATTATGCGTATGAATGTATGGGAAGAGCTACGTTTGGGGGGGGGGGGGAATCAATTGTGGAATTGTGTAGTTTGTTTAAGTTTGTTTTTCTTTAAAAAGTGGTAATTCAAGATCTTGTTGCCGATTGCATGTATTGAGTCAATCTTATTTGCCTTAACTTTATAATGGATTTTTATGAGTGTTCAAGTTGTCTATAGCTTCTTTAGGAAGCAAATTTTTACAGCTTATGCTTAAATGGAGGTTTCTCTATCTCTTTGGAAGAAACAATGAAAACTTGCGAGTCTTGGAGGGACAAGAAAGCCAAAAGTGCTCTTAAAAAAAGCAAGAACCTCATCTCATAACAGAAAGCTACAATTAGAGTTTGAAGAGTTGGTGTACCACATCAACGTCTTGCCTAGACGATAAATAGAGCGCTTGTGGGAGGCAAACCACCTAAGTTTGCATTTCTAATTTTTCTTTTTTCTCAATGTTTTTTTTGTTTTATTTACTTTAAGGAATAATTAGTGAAGATTTTTGTGAATATTTTATGGATGGTATACTTGTGCATGATTGAATATTTTTGGATGGATATATTTTTTATTTTATTGATTACATGTAAATGTACAGTAATAATTGTCATATATAGCCCAATTTAGTTTGGGGGTTTTGATGGCATGCATTTTTTTTGTAGAGGTCTTGATTTATATAGTTAGATTTGGTTTAGGGGTTGTTATGCCCCCATTCCGTCATGTTTGGTAAATGCATGATATGGGTTTTGAGCATGAGTTTATGTGCTTTTGTGCTTAATTGGTAATTGCATTGTTTGCCTTGTTTTATATGTTGAGCCTTGTTTGAGTTAAGGTTTGGGGGTGAAGAAGCCTTCGTGAGTCATCTTTTTGAGTCTTGAATTTTTTTAGTGTCAACTTTTTTCAAATTGTCGCATGTACAAAATTTTTGATCTTTATTTAGCTTGGGTGTGATGCCTTGAGCGAGTGCTTGTTGCTAGTTTTTTATGCATAGTATGCTTAATTGAGTAACTTGTTGTCACTCTAGGCTATCACTTGCACATCATGGGCTTGTCCCATCCTTTTTGTGCTTAACTTGAGGGGACTCGGTGTAGGGATAAAACGGTTCAAAACGCAACGGAAGCGTGAGAAAACAAAATTAGGGTTTGCGTATATAAAACAAATTTCCCTTTTAATAACAAGAACCTTAACCCTAGATTAATTGATGTATATAAAAATTTCGTACCTTTTTTTTAGTGACGATTGAACTAGCATCGAATTGAATCCGCGAGATCTTCCAATCCAATCACGAATGTGAAACACCTCGGAGTGTGGGCTCCCTTTCTTTAAATTGTATACCTGAGGATGGAAACAAAAAAAATCTTCTTCTTTGTTAGTCACAACAATCCTCCAAGAGAAAAATCAAGAACATTCGGTCACTTTTGAATTATCAATCAATTTGATTGAAACTCGCGTGAACCTTGATTCGATGTTGTACACAAAACATTTTTGATGCAAAGGATACTAGTGTACTATCGAAAACAAAAACGTTCCCTCTTTTCTCTATGCTTGGCCGAATACTTCACACAATCAGTTGGACGAAGTTTTTTTTTTTAATATATATAACAATAAAAAAACAAATAAAAAACAACTTCTCACACCAAAAACTCTTACTTGGTCGAAATTTACAAGTATATATATAGGAGACCAAATCCTTTCCTAAGAAGGATTTACTTGGTGGTTAATAATCCTATCCTTAGGTGGATTTACTTGGTGGTTAAGAATCCTTTTCCAAAAGGAATTCTTTCCTACACCAAGACTCTTAATCCAACTCAATAGTGTATTTGAACCTTATTAAAGACTTCCTAATTTGATTAGATAAATAATTCCTTTTATTTATGTACTTATCAAATATAGTCTTTAATATTAATTATACTACCAAAAATAGTATAATATTTAGGAGATCATCTCCTAATAGAAAAAGATTTTGACTTTTAATTAAATAATTAATTAATCAACAAAAACTTAATAGTCTTGGAGGGACAAGAAAGCCAAGAGTGCTCTTAAAAAGAGCAAGAACCTCATCTCATAACAGAAAGCTACAATTAGAGTTTGACGAGCCGATGTACCACATCAACGTCTTGCCTAGACGATAAATAGACCGCTTGTGGGAGGCAAACAACCTAAGTTTACATTTCTAATTTTTCTTTTTCCCATTTTCTTATTTGCTTTATGGAATAATTGGTGAAGATTTTTTTGAATATTTTATGGATGGTATACTTGTGCATGATTGAATATTTTTGGATGGGTATATTTTTTATTTTATTGATTAATTTTCATAATGAATTAGTCGAAGGCTCTTACATGTGTTGCATGTAAGTGTACAGTAATAATTGTCATATATAGCCCAATTCGGTTTGGGGGTTTTGATTGCATGCATTATTTTTGTAGAGGTCTTGATGTATATAGTTAAATACGGTTTAGGGGTTGTTATGCCCCCATTCCATCATTTTTGGTAAATGCATGATATGGGTTTTGAGCATGAGTTTATGTGCTTTTGTGCTGAATTGGTAATTGCATTGTTTGCCTTGTTTTAAATGTTAAGCCTTGTTTAAGTCAAATAAGGCACAGGCCACTAGGCCAAGCTCTCATGTCTAACATCGAGGATGATGTTGAGTTAAGGTTTGGAGGTGTAGAAGCCTTTGTGAGTCATCTTTTTGAGTCTTGAACTTTTTTAGTGTCAATTTTTTTCAAATTGTCGCATGTACAAAATTTTTGAGCTTTACTTAGCTTGTGTGTGATGCCTTGAGCGTGTGCTTGTGGTGAGTTTTTTATGCATAGTGTGCTTAATTGAGTAACTTGTTGTCACTCCAGGCTCTGACTTGCACATCATGGGCTTGTCCCATTATTTTTTGTGCTTAAGTTGAGGGGACTTGGTGCTCAAGTACATTGTTCTAATAGTGGAGATTAACTAGTGAGTTTACAAACACAAGCCTTAAAAAGCGCATTTTGAGTGTTATCACTTTTATATCTTAAACATTTTTCTCGTCACGCACATCATTTGACATAAGACATTAAATTAAATTATATTTGTGTGGACTGCTTGATGGATGCTTACATTCCCTTGATAGATGGACTTGTTGAAATGATTCTAGGCAATATGTGTGCATTAATTATTTATATAGCCCTAACAAATTTCCAAGTCCCTCAGGTGTGATCCGAAGCCAAACTTGAGGCCAATCACATATCCCTTTCATTTGGTACCATAATATAACTATAAAGCCCATAGCCAAACACATGTTGTTGTCAATATTGTGAGGATGTGTAGGTGTGGTGGTTCAAAGGTGAAAAGCTCTAAAATTTAAAGATAATGTGTACTTAGAAAATATTTGTAAGTGTGCAAGGCAAATGGCTTAAGATGTAAAAGTGCAAAAAATGAGCACTTAGAGCCTAAATAGTCAAATTTGAAAAGTGTGCAAAAGTGCAAAAAAAAAAAGAACTGAAAAGAAAAAGCACAAATAAGCCGTGAATGTTAAATGTAATGTACTCACAAAAGTTGAGTACAATGTGAAGCACAAGTTTATGTGAAAGTTAAGCCTGGATGCTAGTGTTCATAAATGGGAAGCAAGTAGAGCTTAAGTAAGGGGTGAGTAATGTATTGAGTCTACCACGGTTGGTGACCTTTGAATCTATTTTTTTTTATTTCTTTGTTTCTCCACATTTCACCCCATTGCCCCATTACAACAAAAATGGAAGACCTAATTGATGTTGAATGAAATCTAAATTGGTAATGTTTGTTGAAGCATGATCTTCCATGTCCATGGCATTTGATTATTTTACTAGGCTAGTTCACCAAGAAATTAGTTGTCTTTCATTGACAAATGTATTCAATGCATTAGATTCATATGAATAAATTCTATCTTTACATACATTGCATGAGTGTGAACTTAAGACTCCGAGTGGAAAGAAAAAGAGTATCCATGTGAGAA
Organism: Dipteronia dyeriana; assembly: GCA_032871835.1. NCBI lineage: Eukaryota > Viridiplantae > Streptophyta > Magnoliopsida > Sapindales > Sapindaceae > Dipteronia > Dipteronia dyeriana. The sequence goes on from CM065302.1 coordinate 44,299,578, forward strand.
TTAAAGTAAAAAAGAATTACGCTAGAGGTGTAAGAGTGAGTAGTTTTCGATATGAGAGCGCTCTTGGGTGTGGGAGTTGAAATTGTGTTAGTTTCCCTTATAGTTCATTCGAGTTGCCTTAGAACATTTTTCATGTGTCTGCTCGTCTCTATCACACATCCTTACATCCCACTACTAGTTGGAAATACGACATTTGAATTGTTTTCTTGTTTCTAGTAAATTTCTGGATAAAGTCATGTTTGTTTTCTCTTTTGTCTTTTGGTTTGTCTTTTTGTTTGCTCGAGGATGAGCAAAGGTTTGGGTAAGGGGTATTTGATTGTGCCAAAATTGTGCTATGTTTTAAACCTTAATTCCATATCCTTTAGTTTGTTTTCAAGCTTATTTTGGTGTCTAACGTCTCTATTCTTGTTATTTCAAGCATTCAATATCTTTCCGGTAAAAAGTGAGATTTGGTGGTAAAAAGGCTGAAATTGTAAGAAAAACGCAGCACATCCAACTTCGGAAGGTCATATCCTCTCCTTAGATCTAACCATGTTTCATTCTATATATATTCGGAAAGCCCTAGAAGTCTAGTTTCAAGTAATTTTTACATATTGCAATTCTAAGTTTTTTAGAGAAAGTTATTGCCATTTTAGTTGTAGTGCTCTAGTACTATGCAGGTCTTACCCATGCACTGCTCACGAACTACACTGTCCAACACAGCGAATGATGGGTTTTTGGGACATTTTAGAGGGGTAATGTTGTCCTTTCATGCAAAAATTGTGCCTTAACCCCCCAAGCCTTTAAATTCACCATTTTCTTCACAAGACCCATGAACTCTCAACCTACATAACAAAGACACAAATTCATTCCACACTTCATCTGCTCCACCTAACCAAGAGATAAGGAGCTTAAAAAGGCATCCATGGAGGTTTTCCTCCATCGATGCCTCCCCACCATCAATTTCTACTTGCAACCACCCATATTTGGAGGAGATTCAAGAGGAAGGAGCACTCTATTTTTTCTATGTGGAGGAGAAGCTTCAACGGATCTTAGAGATCTATGATGAGACTTATAGATTTAAGAGTGACACTTTGGGTTTTTACAATTTACTTTTCTCTTGCTTTTTCTTTGAAAGTTCTCTAAAAATGTGTGTGTCTAAACCTAGAAGGGGGGGGGGGGGGGGCGCTGGGGGGGTGAATAGGTTTTAATAAAGTCAATTACCAATTTTTCATGATTAGTCAATATTCAAAATTCACCCAATAAAACTAACATACAACATCAAGTGTAAGGTGCGAAAATATAAATAACACAAGATGTATGCGTGGAAACCCTCCAAATGGGAAAAATCACAGGCTGTTAAGTGCGCCACACTCGGTCACAGAAATCCATTATATGAATAAAAGGTTACACCCTCAAGTGATTATCGGACTCTCACTCTCGAAAACCTCAGGCTATAGACACAGCCACTCACCACTCTTGGTTCAGTCCCTAGTGATATCCCCTGATACACTACTCTTGGTGTGAACGCCTCCTACTCTACCCCTTGGGGCCTTTTACATTGGCACCCGACCAATTGCTTGTCAAGCCGCTCTTGGTTACAAGACTTCCCTCGCTTGTGCAACTTCACACCGAAGCCACAAGACTTGACTCAATAAAGAGTATATGGTCTAAGTGTATATATGACACTATGCTCAAATGAAATTATGTGTAAGAGCAAACACAAAATGTTTAACTAGATGTAGATAATGCAATTAAACATCCTAGTTATCAAACAATGCCTACATGCCAATACCAAGGACTCAATTAGATGTGTAGATAAAATCTAACAACCTAATTGTCAATAAAAGTCCAACCAACACAAGTTGTCACAACAAATAATCAAGGGCAATTTTACAATCAAGAAATGTAATCAATGAGGCTTATACATAAATGTTCATAAACTAGAATAGATGCACAAAGTCAACCTAATCATCAATTATGTATACATGAACATTCATGGATTAGCTATTTAGGCATCAATGACCTAATAATGCAAGCTATCACAATACAAACCCCAAACATGTCATAATTTCAACAAATATGCAATTAATATGAAGAAATGCTAATTAAGCAATAAATGGCATGTCTTGGTAAGCTAGAACAATAAATGAACAACAATGGTGGTTCTACTTACCAATCAATGAAAACTCATGCTTGGAATGATGCTTGAATGCAAGATGAAGATGAGTTTTGGGTTTGGAGAGTCAAATAACAAAGCTTGAAGCTTTCTCTCTCTAATGGAGGTTCTCTCACTCTAAAAATGTATTCTTTGAGCTCTAAGAAGGCAAGGAAGAAGAAGAGAACATATATAAAGAAGCCCTACACAAAACGGCATTGTTTTGGACTTGGGAGACAAAGTCCCTCACGACCGTTGTGTGTGTCGTGGCCTAGGCAAGTGTCCAGAGAGCGGTCTGTGTAGCTTGGCATGGCTGGACATTACCGCTGCCTAGGTCGCTGGCTAGGCATGGTACCAACAGCGGTATAGGCAACGGTACACGACAGACAGCACAACAGCTCGAGCTTCGAGCGACCCAAAACATGACCAAACGACATCCAAACATTTCATATAATATACCGTTAAAAAGGTATGGAAGTATACTTTCTAATAAAATTTACAAAACATTATTTGGATGTCTGTAGAAAACGTTATGGTTATTTTAGTGACCAAAGGTCAGAAACGGACAACAACAGAGATGCCCTGTTTTTGTGGTCACTTTGGGGATTTCAAAACCAATTCAAACGATCATAAAATATTACGAATAATATACCGTTGGAAATTTATGGGTGTCTAGTTTGTACATAAATTTTCAAAACTCATTTTGAATCATTTTATAAAAATATATGGTCACAAGACCATACAAAGGTCAGTTTTGAAAAATATTAAATCATTGAAATACACTCTTTTGAAACTAGACACCTTACTCCATATAACCAAACCAAGAGAAGAATGAGACCTTCTAATATGGTCACTCAACGTGCTAAACAAGCACACCATCATGCAAGCATGAATAGAACACAATACCACAGTTAAATCTATAAATGAAGTGCAAGTGTGATTGTGAAGAGATGCACACATATAAACAATATCAACACAAATGCAAGATCAACAAGGCATGCATGAGGTGTGTGTGTGCACCTAAACTCTTCAAGAGGCAGAGTCAAGTGAATATACCTTTTACTCTTGAAGTCATGGAGATGCTTGAAAGCTTTCCAATGAGGACCTAAGCTACACATTACACAATCATCCCCAATGTGGTGTAGTTTGTCATGAAATAAGCCAATCATAAGATTGAGGTCCTTACATTCTTTATTTGATGTGTATCCCCATTTATGAAATATTTAAACCCTAATACTAGTTCCATTAATTTGATTGACTTGTATTTGATTTCTTCTTGTATTGTCTCATTCACTTGCACATAATTGATTCTTGACTTGTATTAAGTAGGATTGACAACCTCATTCATGATGCATGTTCAGGGATAGCCATTGTCTTTTACATTCATGGCATGTAAAATAGAAATTCATTTTTTTTTATGATTGAGATTGGAAGTAGATTAATGTAATTTAGGAGTAGATTAATTAAGCATCCCATGGTTGCTCATATGTCAGTTGATTATTCGAAATGTATGTTTTGGATTGACTTGAGTGCTTCTGTTTGCTTGGGTGGAACTCATGAAGAGCAGACACATTGAATTTGTGGGTTTTGGTTCTATAAACCTATATGGTTGCGTGACCCTTGAGTGTCGCTTGCACGATACACTCTCGGTGAGTAGCAATCGAGTTATGATTCTTGGTCGTTGCTCATATGATACACTCTCAACGAGTAGTGGCCGAGGGTTCGTTTATGCTTAATGCTTTCATTGGTTGTTGCTTACACATGACAGGTGAGTAGCGACCGATGGTCAATCCTTTGATTTTATCCATTTATATTTGTGTTTAAATGCAGTCTTTGATTGTTGATCATGCGATATACCCACGGTGAGTAGCTTAGAAGACCAGACGACTGTCCCATTTCCATATCTAGATGTCGTACTTAAGGCTAGGTTAAACCCAATATAGGAGTGTCTTTACGGTTAGTTTGCATTGGTGGTGCGAATGTTTTGGTGGTCATGAGTACCATATGTATCCATTTACTTGCATCTCTCCTATCCATCATATTTTTATTTATTATTTTAGTCACCATTTTCACCCCTCAAATTTCTCTTATATTTTCTTTATTTGTTTCTGTTAATAGATATTCTTGACGAATGAATAAAGTGGAATTTTCCACCTACTTGATACTTGGTAGGGCATTCCTAGTAAAGCTTACCTGGTAGGGTCAGTATCAATACCGATTCTTTTATGACATAGGTAACTTGATACCACTATATGGGATAAAGGTCATCGCCACTACTTAAATACTGCTATACTTTGAACAAGGCTAGATGTTAGGTTTTACATTATGTTGGCATTAATTCCATATCAAAATGATGTTTACTTGTAATGATTTAGTTGTTTAGGTTCATGATGATTCAAGCTTCAAAGAAGAAGGAACAACTAGTCAAAGCAAGCACAAAGTCTTCAAAAAGAAATGATGCTATATGATTCTACAAAGGTATATTAAGACCTTATCTTTCGCTTACAAGGCTTAGGCACACACACACAATTCATACATTTGTGTCCCTACATAGTTGTGCACCATTAAAGGCACACACAATTCATACATTTGTGTCCTTGTATAGTTGTACACCATTAAAAGCACACACACACATATCATACATTTGTGTCCCTAGATCTTTGTGCACCATTTATAACACATTCACACACTTAAAGATGAATGCCCATGCATTGGTATGAAAATAACATGTTTTGGAAAATGCATGATTGGAGATTATCTCTATACAGTTTGCATTCTAGTGTGAATTGTGTTTGTCTATGTATATGTTTGTATAACATCGATATTGAACTTGATTTTAGTCTTAAATCATTCTTGTTTGAGTTTCGTTCATTTCGGTTACTCATACTATTGATTTCAAGTTCTAAGTCAAAAGATACTATACTTTCAACTCATGTTGTGTACATTGTCTTCGTCTTCATATATTGTGTCAAATTCTTATTTTATGGGTTGAGTATCTTATATTTCCATGTCTGTGAGAGAGTTATGGTTCGTAATCTGCAAACGGATTTGAATTCTGAGTTCGAAGGCCGAAGAACGGTCGAAGAACGTGAAGGGAGGTCGAGGGAAAAAGAAATGCAACCAAGCACTCTTTCCCGAGATGGCGCCTGACATATTCATGAGTAGGATATGAGGGTAGTTTTTAGGTTAAAGGGTCACTTGAGAGATTGAAATTTTCTTATCTACTAGTGGATTTTGTTTCTTGGTGGTTGCTAACCCGTGGATGTTTCCTCTTCGAAGGTTTACCACGTTATATCTTGAGTCAACTTTTCTCTATCCTTATCTCTCTTATATTGGTATTTGTTATTTAGATACTATGGATAGAACTTTATATGTAAGTTGACTTCGTTAGTATAATATCAATTATGTATGTATTATGGTTGCTTGTTTGTATCACACTTTACATGTATAATATATTGATTAAATGTTTTTAATTGACATATATATATTGTGATACAAGCAATCTAGAGAGACAAACTTTTGTTTGTTTCTAAGGGAGTTAAACAAGGTGCCTAACCTATTCACCCCCCATCTAGGTTAGACTTAAGCATTTAACCGTTTTTGTATTTTTCAATTGGTATCGGAGCAGGACACTAGATTGTACCTAGTTAGCATCCAGGTGATACATTCAAGGTATTTGCAAAGCTTTTGTAGTCATAGGTTTACAAGATGATGTAATGGTGGAATGGGCTTCAAATACTAGGCCACCATTACTTCGAGGGACTAACTATGGGTGTTAAAAGTTGAGGATAAAGGTCTACATCCGCTCTATTGATGAAAGGTCGTGGATGGTCGTGGAAGAAGGTTATAGTCCTCCTACCAAGGTTCAAGAGGATAGAACCGTGATACTCAAGCCAATGAGTGAATGGACAACAAATGAGTTTGAGGTTGCTAAATGGCACCAACGTGCTATGACTGCCATATTTGGAGGAGTTGAAGGGCATCAATTCTCTTACATTCAAAATCTTGAATCTGCAAAGGAGGCTTAGGATACTCTCTAACTTACTAATGAAGGAACCTTAGCGGTAAAGAAATCAGGACTTCAAATGTTGGCATCACAATTTGAAGGTTTAAGTATGGGTGAAGAAGAAAAGTTCAAAAACCTCCAATTTTGGCTTTTTAACATTGCTAACCAATGTCAAGCACTTGGAGTACCTATCTCAAGAGAGTGTTAAAACTAGAAAATCCTTAGGTCTCGTCCTAAGAGATTTAAATCAAAGGTTGCGGCCATTGAGGAAAGCAAGTATGTGGATAGCATGAACATCGATGAGTTGCTTGGGTCTCTCTAAACTTATGAGATGTGCTTGAAGCCAAAGATTAAGAGTAAGGAAACCGCCTCAATTCTATTGAGGAGGAGAGTGATGATAAAAATGAAGAGATGACTCTTTTGGTTAGAAAGTTCAAGAAGTTTCTAAAGAAAAATGCCAAGCCTAGAGGCTAGTCTTCTTAGGAAAAGAGATTTAAGAAACCATTATCTCTAAGAAATGAGAAGAATAGTCAAGCCATAAACAAGAAAGGTGCTCAATGCTATAACAGTCATGGTTTCGGTCACTTTGCTAGTGAGTGCACCAAGAAGCCATCTAAGAAAGACAGGAAACGCAAAATGTTGGCGGCTTCTTGGAGTGATGATGACTCTAGTGATGATGAAAGCTCTAGTAGTGAATCTTCAAATGATAAAGAGTTGGTGAGCAACTTTGTAGCTTTAAAGGCTTCTCATTCTCCACTAGATGTTGATGGTACAATATCTTTGAACAAGAAATTTGATGCAAATCATCATGGAAGCTCTATTTCTATTCCTACCAATCTTGAGTTGTTAGCCAAGATAGAGAAGCTTGAAGAAGCTAGAGATAATGTTTTAAGAGATGTAGTAGAGAAGGATGATTTGATCAAGAAATAACTAGATGAGTTTCTGATTGTTACTCATAGACTTCTTGGTGAGATAGGTGATATTGTGAAGGGGTTTAGAGAACTTGAAAAGATAAACCTTGAGAAGGATGGAACGATATCTTCTTTGAAGAAGAGAGAACAAGAATTAATGGAAGAGATAGACATGGCTAAGGAGGCCATCGAGGACATAGTGAATGATTCAGTAAGTGTGTCTAGTGTTAGGAATCTTGTTAACTCTCATAGTGGCGAAGATGACTTGGTTGTTGAAGATAAGCCTCTGGAAGCACCACTTTCTACTCACATGAATGAAGTCATAATTGACAAGAAACCACACAAGAAGAGAAGATCAAAAGCCAAGAAGAAGTTGGCAAACAAGCTATCTTTGCAAACTTTTAGTGAAGCTAGTTCAACTTCAAAAGGTACAATCTCATCTTTTATTCCAATTTGCCATTATTGCAACACAATAGGTCACATCAAGCCCAGGTGTTATAAATTTATTGAAAAATGTAAATTAGGGAATGAATCTAGAGATAAAGAGATTAAACTTCAACTTTAACATGCTAAGGTTTTGAGAGTTGAGAAACATGATAATATTGCTAAGCATGAAAAGAAGTTGTGGAGTAGAAAGAAAGCTAATCTTGTTCAACTTGACAAAGCTTGGTTGAAAATGGTAAAGAAGAGAGTATTAATGATATTCTTGTTAATCAAGTCATTGAAGGACTTTACTCTAGATTTAACATTGTTGTCAATGATGATATTAGAAATGTTTGTGTAGGTACACCCAAGAACAAGTGGTTCAAGGGTGAGTCCTTTTATTGCTATTGTAAGAAGCACATATGAGGTAGCTTTAAGGAAATATATTGAATTGTGTTGAGAATTCTAGCTTGCTAAGCTTTGAATACTCCATGTATTGATATCAACTTGGTTATCTCACATCACATTTGTTATGATGGTCGAAATTTATTGGTTAAATTTTGAAAAGTTCTTTTGATATATGTGTTGGTTGAGTTGAAATATTATGCTTTTATACTATTGTTGTGAAACATCGTCAACTTGGTGTCATGAGGACATTCAAGGCAAGAGTGATCATAAAAAGGGCGGAAGTATGATATTTGGTGAATATAATGTGCAAAAGGTATCTCTATACTTTAATGCTATTCGCTTAGATATTCATCCTTTGACTCAATCTTTGATATACATCTCATAGCATGTCATATTAGAGAATTTTGTATAACATACATATGATTCTCATTTAAATTTGCTATTTTAAGATCTAATAGTGATATTGTTCACATTAATCATATCTTTGATGATTGTTTATGTACAGTATATTGAGTGGCATTATTTTTTTAAATATGAGCTTCATATTCTTTGAAAGCTACTCATTAGAGAAGTAATGATCTTGAACAAGTCTCTACTTACTGCTTTTAGATCATGTGCTTATGAGCCATAAAATCTTGGTTTTCTAAAATTGTACTTTGTTTCTCTTGTTTGTTTTGCTAGTAGGTTGAGTTTACTAATATGTAAACTTTGGATACACTTTGAAGTTTTTGTACTTAAGCACATTTAAAATGACATATGGTTAGTATCCATTTTGCTTCGGCAAATGCATAGAACTCAACGAGCACCTTCATGGAAAGGGCTACACACATTGGTTGTGAAAGCTACCCAATGTTGGAAAGAGCTACACCGTTGTGATGAGTGAAAGCCGCCATGAAGTGAATTTTTTTTATGTTTGGAAAAATCAAAGAAATGTTGATATGGAATCATGAAAAGAAAATTCTTTGATTCAAAGCCTAAAAAGAAAAGGAGGAAGGCTTAAAAAGAAGTATAGTTGAAAAATCAAATGAGCTCGGATTGAAAAACAGAAATGGGATGACGAGCCACATGCACACACACACTTATATATTAAAATCTATTATCTTAAAAGCAAAAATTCCGGATGATAATCGGTTTGAATTTTTATGGAAAAAACTTAAGATGAATAGATGTTAGAAATTATTTGCATGTTGATTATCAACCTACTTCTTGATATATTTTGAAGCATATCTCTGTCACACACACTTTGTTTAAGAGTATATTGATATTTTAGCAATTGTTGAAGAATTATAAGATAACTTGAAAATCTTTGTGTATCTCTCTTAGGATATGAATCTTATTTTATTGATATTTCTTGAAATTGCTTGAATGTACGGTTGTGTGAACATCTTTGTGAACTTTATGCTATCATTAATTTTAAATATGACATTTATCAAGTGGAAGCATTGTATGCTAGACATTGTTCCCTTTTATGATATGTTCACATGCTTCATTTTGTAACATGTTGGCATATTTTAACTTAATGGTACTTGTAAGATATTACTCACTATATTTGTCTTGCATGATGATTCATTCTTAAGTCATAAGTTTTTGTTTTTATATTTTTGTGACTAATGTGTTTGCTTTATTTTCACTCACTTTGGTTGTATGTTTATAGCATCTTATCACACAAGAAAAATGGGAAGAACTAAGATTACCGAATGTGGAAATCAATTGAATCTCGTTGTGAAAGCCAAGTCTACCTCAAAAAGATCCAAAGCTTCTAAGACAAAAGATTTAGGGATCTCTAGAACAAAGAAGATATTTCTAGAGAGAGAGGTATTGACTTTGGTAAGTGTAAAGATTCTTATGTTCTTAAGTGCTTAAAAGATAGGAAATGGGAATCTTGGGTGTGAAGGGAAAAAAAAAAACACGCGCAGCAGAAGCGTGAGAAAATTTATTTAAAAATTAGGGTTTGCATATAAATAAAAATGTTCCCTTTTGACTGACAAGAACCTTTACTTTAAATTAATTGATGTATATAAAAAGTGTCTTTCCTTTTTCTCGTGACGATTAAACAAGCGCCGAATTGATTCCGTAAGATCTTCCAATCCAATCATGAACATGAATCACCAAGGAATGAGGGCTACCTTTCATTATCTTGTATACCTAAGGATGGAAACAAACAAAATCTAGTTCCATGTTAGTCATAATAATCCTCCAAGAGAAAAATCAAAAACCGTCCGACCACTTGTGAATTATCAATCAATTTGATTGAAACTCGCGTGAACCTTGATTCGATGTTGTACACAAAACCCTTTTGATGTAAGGGATACTAGTGTACTATCGAAAACAAAAACGTTCCTCTTTTTCTCTTCTTGGCCGAATTCACACTATCTCTATGAGTTGGTCGAATTTTGTCCAGAGTAAAAACCAATTTTTTTCTCCCTCAAAAATCTCTCTTGCTTGGCCAATTCTCTCTTTAAAAAGTCCCAAACTTGCCGAAATTAATTCTTGTAGTTAATTAGAGCTGGCCGAAATTTCCAAACCTATATATATATATATATATGATCATAAGTCATCTTCTAAGAATGATTTACTTGGTTGGCATGAATCATTTCCTTAGGTGGATTTATTTGGTAGTTAAGAGTCCTTATCTAAAAGGAATTATATCCCCCTCTTATATATACATAACTGGCCGAAATTTCATAGAATATAATTAGGAGACTTAATTCTTTTTCTAAAAGGGATTTACTTGGTAGTTAAGAATCCTTTCCTTAGGTAGATTTACTTGGTGGTTAAGAATCCTTTTCAAAAAGGAATTCTATCCTACACCAAGACTCCTAATCCAACTCAATAATGTGTTTGTAACAATATTAAAGACTTCCTAATTTGATTAGATAAATAATTCCGTTTATTTATCTACTTATCAAATATAGTCTTTAACATTAATTATACTACCAATAATAGTATAATTTTAGGAGACCATCTCCTACTAGGAATTTTTTTTTGACTTTTAATTAAATAATTAATTAATCAACAAATTAATTAATTTCCATTTAATTAAATAATAAAATAAAAATAATATAATTAAGCTATTCTTACTAGCCTTGCCACCCAACTCATATATATAGGCCATATATTACTTTTCTTATTTTATTAAATCCATTGGACCTTAATAAAAAGTCCACATGTGAACTAGACCCATTCTTACAAAATGAAACATGTTCACATGCCTCAATACAATTCTAGTTGGACCCTTAAATTGGTCTGGTACAATATATCAAGTGATCCATGCAAGTTCGTGTGGATTGGGGATCTTGGCGGGCTATCTAAATTTAAGCTCCAATAGACACAACCCAATCACAATCAACAAATGATTCACTTAGGTTCGATCTATTTAGTTTTAGTTAATTTCACTAAAGAACTAAAATTAAACTCTTAAATAAAGATAGAATACGTTGATGTTACTCATTCATACCCTAGACAACCTTATTGGAGAAAATGTATCCTCGTGAAGAATACCAGTAATCGCAAAGAGCTCATAGACCGCCTATAGCTCTCCAAGTTACCATATTTACTCATATGACCCCATTTTGAACATGGATATTTTGACATGTCCAGAAGCCATGTTTCAATATACACTATTGAAAACTTAACGTTGAGATTTAATATCCAATACCTCAAAACATCCATACGATGATATTCTACTCTCATTTAATAAATGGAGACACGATGTCCATATCTATAAATGAAGACCTCTATCGATTAACAAATGAATACCACCAAACTATCAAGAATAGACTATGCTATATAATTGTACTCATTGATAGCTCAAAAGATAACACTTGCAACCGTAAGTCCTTCATTTATCTTAGGATTGAGATAGACTCTCTGATTGTCTTTAAATGAAAACTTTTATCTATTGACGGTTCTAGATAAAGTATTTCATTGTGATCCTATTCAATGCACCCAGTGCACTAGATTCTTTTGACCAAAGACACCCCACTTTGATGATTTTAGACTCATCATAACACATTTGATCCCACTCAAATGCTAGCAAAAGAATCTACAACTTTGACAAGATAAAGGCACTAAACCTTTTATCTTAAGGAGTGAATATTATTCAAGACTAACTAAATAATTGTGTCTACCTCATACATATCTAGATGTATGAACAATTCTTCTTTTCTCATAGTCTTTTGACCTTATGATTATTTACTTTTGACAATTATAGTAATTAAACTATAAATGCTATAAGATTTGTTAAACTAGAAATCACTTTACTAAAATGAAAAGATTGTCAAATACAGTATTACACTCTTGCTATCGAGCAAAATCCTAACAATCTCCCACTTGCTCTATATCAAATGTGTTATATCTCTCATCCCCATGTTTTCTTGAAGCCCATCAAAACTCTTTTGTGGAAGATCCTTTGTGAAGGGATCCGCTAGATTTTTTGCTGACGCAATCTTGGTAATCATCACGTAACCCCTATGCACAATTTCCCTCAGAAGGTGATACTTTCTTTCAATGCGTTTCCCTCCCTTATGACTTCTTGGTTCTCTCGAATTAGCCACTGCTCCACTATTGTCTCAATAGATAGTGATTTGCTTATTCGCATTCAATCAAGAATTGGCGGAGCCAGACAGCCTCTTAGCAGCCTCGCATGCGGCAACATACTCGACTTCCATAGTGGAATCAGCAATACAAGATTGCTTGATACTACTCCATATGGCTTCCCCTCTTTCAATAGTAAACACAGATCCTGATGTTGATCTCCTGGAGTCAGAATCTGACTGAAAATCAGAATATGTATACCTAACGGGAGTTAAATCCCCTCCAGAGTACACAAGCATATAATTGCTTATTCTCCTAAGATACTTGAAAATACTCTTGACTACCGTCCAGTGATCAAGACCAGGCTTCGATTGAAACCTGGTAACTATGCCTACAGCAAAACAAATATCTGTTGGGGTTTATGCCCTAAGCGTGTAATTTGTAAATGTATTTATGAAGTAAATAAAAGGAAAGGTTCAATTCAATCTATTTATGTTATTTATTTTATAAACTTGTGTACATATTAACATCCTGGATTGCCGGGTGTAATCTCGAACTGTGTATATGAGTATTATATACGGATGGATACGGTAAGAGATGTACAATCTAAAGAGTCCATAGATATCAAATAAAGCTGGGTACTTTATTTTTGGTTAATCTATAGCTGCGATCCATTCCGTAATATACAGTGATTCTATCCTGAATCATTCATATGAGGTATGGGAATGGAGGCACCTTGTATGATGTGATCATATAGGACTGGGCCATGATCTATATGAATCTCACACCATGATCCGTTTACCGATGAGATTTATATATATCAACTAATAATGGCTATATATGGGTGATCTTAATCCTAAGTGTCTTATCGACTCCTTTAGGTTAGATCATGGTATTTGATATACCATGGGTGAGGTCAGATGCATTTCCTGATCAATATAGTCCGTATGTTGGGATTGCGGTTTGGCTTGTGGCTGGGAAGGTTTGTACACAATAGTGGAATCCACTCCTTCTTGTGAGAAGTAGATGGTAGTTCCCTTAAGGGTTGATTCGGGGCTTGGACATTATAAGTGCTCTCCTAATTCCATGAGGAAATAGGATTTATTGTCCATTAGAGAATCAATGGTACTTAAAGAATATAAGTAATTAGAGGGGTATAACGAACATTATGACCCAGCTCCAATTATGAACTACTGTGGAGGATCACACCATATGTAATAGCTATATCGATGGATATCGAGTTGTATGGGTCTGTGTAAAAACGTCTACAGTTGAGAGAGTGCAGCTTTGGGTTTTTAGTGGAATAACACCGGAGTTAATAATCAAGAAATATTAATTAAAGAGTTTAATTAATGATTCCGAGGATTATTGGCGCTCAAAATACTGTGGGTCCATTAGGTCCCCTTGCTAGCCCGATCGATTTAGGTAACAAGGGTCAAGGTTAATTAATTGGATTGTCCAGTTAGTCGTGTTACGAAAGTGAAACGTATTTATTCGGGAATTAATTTAATAATGAGATGATTTAATTATGTTATTAATCACTAAATTGGGGGTGTATGTTGATATTTATTTTTGAATAAAATAAGATAATATGATTATTTTATTTTATTAAATTAAATATTTTATTTTTGAATTTAAATAGTTTGAATTCAAAATTGAAATCAAATAAAATATATGGGATATTTTTTATTTGAAAGTTTTTAAAAATCAAATATAGATTTGATCTAATATTTAAATATTATATACTTGATATATATATATATATATATATTAAAATAAAGGGTGTTGTGCTTGTCACGCACAGCACACTTATATATATATATATATATATATATATATATATATATATATATATATTGACAAAAGAAAAAGGTTAGATTTTGGTCAAACACATAAGGTTGGTGTGAGTTTTTTCAAGAAAGAAAAGTGTGCTTGTGTGCATAAAAATACACCAAAAAGAGAGAAAAGTATGCAAGTGTTGTATACCTATATCAAAAGAAAGAGTTTCTTCTTCTTCTCTCTTTTACATCCTCCATTCTAGTTCCTGAGTTCGTGACGCGCCCACACGCAGTTACCAGTCCTGGGATATAGAGAGGAAGATCAGTGGTACAGACCATGAGCATATCGAAAAAGTGAAGGAGCCTCCAAACGTTGGTATGATTCTTTTAATATTCTTTTTTATTATTGATTACAATTTCCTGTATTTACATATATATTTTATTAGTGTAATAATTAGTTTATATATTTGTTGCGAAAATAAATACGATCACAAGTTCACTGGTCCCAAATACAGATTACGATTTGTATAAAAAAATTTAAAACCCATTTCCGTTGCGTGACCGGTGAACGGGGTTCCAAAAGTTGGTATCAGAGCCAAATTTATTTTCGGAATAGGAAATTGTTTTCGATGCTCCTGTATGTATGATTGTGTAGGCACGATTTAAAATGATTGTATGATGTTTTTGTATATATATTAATGTTTTTTAATTTACAAAAACATGATTGATCGTTAATTATATGATACTGTGGATTTAGGGTTTATGGGTTGTTGGGTTGTATAATTTTTATTATTATTATTATTATCTTACTGTAATTGTATTGTAAAAAAAATGTAACCTATATTGAAGACCTGGAAAAATCACGAAGAAGGATTCATGAGATGAATGGGAGTGACCAGAAGAGACTAGAAGACCAGGAAATTACAAGAAGACCAAGGAATGCCTTGGGGGTATTTTTGTAATTTTAGGTTCTAATTTTTTTTTTAGGTTCAATAATCCACAGTACTCGGTCAATTCATGTATGCTTTATATTATATGATGATAAAAGCATTGTCATGCATACGTATGTCATTTAGATTAGAAGTGCCTACACAAATATATTTGATATGTCATACATACATCATTGCCTGATATTTTATGTATTTTTTTAGTGTGATTAAAATGGGTAAATACATAAATTGGCTATAAAAATGGGATTAGTTTTTTAATTGTTAAAAAACTTGGTAATTCTCATTAATATTAATCTAGTAATTAAAGAGTTTAATAAGTTAGATTAATAGAGTCATTTATAGTAATTAGGATTAATTTGATTAATTGCCTAATTATAAATGAATAGAAAATTGTGTTAGAGTTTTAATAGTTAAAACTTTGTAAACACTTTCATAATAATCTGAGCTTAATAAATAATTTACAAAGACTAAGATTATTCACTAATAGATTAAATTTTTAATTGTTAAAAATCATTAATAATTTATTAGTTAATTAGAACTTGTTTCTAATAATGAATTAGTTAATGCACTAGATAACTTGATTAAAGTTAGCCATTTGATCCTGTAGAGTCTAGGTGCATTAACGGAAAATAGAAAACCCTAGTTTTTAAATAGTGACTGGGAGAGGGATATATGACATATATATCCCGCGGTCTCCATCATTAGTTCAACACCGTGAGATCTGAGTGGGGCCTGGTGACGGCTTTGCTTTCGTCCTCCCTAAGGAGGGTTTCCACAAAGGTCAATACCAAGGTTTAATTCCTAATGGATAAGATTTCTGAGGGTATTTCGGGATTGACCGGCCCTAAGGCAGCAATTCTCGAGTTAAGCTCGTGAGATCTAAAATGGTGGGTTACACTCACGAAGGTTTTGATTAAGTTTGATAATTCAAAACCTGTCTGCATAAACGATGGTTGAATAATATGGAATAAGAGTTATTCTAGAATATCATTTGATTGAGAATGTCTCGGTTCAACATGCAAATATTTGACAGACCCAAAGGTGGCACTTTTTTGTGGTATGTTGGATTGTCGTGGTATATGAACTATTTTTAGGGTAGTTCTAGTTCGTTAAACATGTTCATGCATCATGTTTAAATTTATACCAAATCACTTACACTTGTTTTAAATAAATGACTGAATGAATGTTTTATGTATTTCAGCAATGTCTTTTGCATTACTTCAAATTCTCTCAAACGACAAATTAATTGGTGATAACTACAATAAGTGGAAACTTAATATTAATGCAATTTTGGTCACCAAAGACCTCAAGTTTGTGCTTACAGAGGAATGTCCTCCAGTGCCTACTGCTAATGCCACACGAACTGCTCATGAGGCATACCAACGATGGGTCTCATCTGATGAGAAGGCCCGAACATATCAGTTGGCATCTATGACAGACGTGCTTGTCACAAAGCACGAAGCGATGACTTTAGCATTAGAAATCATTGACTCATTGCAAGCTATGTTCGGCCAGCCCTCCGAGCAAAAGAGACACGAAGTTGTTCATTTCTCTATGCTTGCTCGCATGAAGGAAGGAACGTCAGTTCGGGAACATGTCCTGAGCATGATGTCCTACTTCAACATGGCAGAAGTAAATGGTGAGGCCATTGATGAACCCAGTCAGGTGAGCATCATACTGACGACTGTTCCGAAGAGTTTCGATCAATTTAAAAGCAATTAAGGGATGAACAAGTTAAAGTTCAGTCTTACACAGTTGCTCAATGAGCTCGCTACCTTTGAGTCCTTGATTCAGGACAGCAAAGGCAAGACCGGTGAGGCAAATGTTGTCGAACCATCTTCCTCTAATAATAAGAAGAGGAAGAGATCCGCTGGGAAGGCAAAAGGTAAGCCCAAACCCAAGAAAGCCCAAAGCAAAAAAGAAGGGCACCTCCACTGACCAAGACAAAGGAAAATGTTTCCATTGTAACAAGGTCGGGCACTGGAAGAGAAACTGTCCTCAGTACCTGGAGGAGGTAGCCAAGAAGAAAAAGATGAACGGTAAATATGATTTACTTGTTCTTGAATCTTGTTTAGTGGAAGATGATTCTTCACCATGGATAGTTGATTCGGGGGCTACTTATCATGTCTGTTCTTCTCTACAGTGGACTGATTCTTGGACACAACTAGAGGAGGGTGCCTTCTCAATGCGTGTAGGGTCGGGGGATATCGTATCGGCCAAAGCAGTGGCAGCAATAAGATTGCAATTTTGTAATAACATTAGTTTTTGATTATTAAACAATGTTTTTTATATTCCTGGATTTACACGGAATTTTATTTCCCTTTCTAAGTTGTTAGAACAAAAATATTCTGTTTCTTTTAATAATAAGTTTGTTATTATTGGAATTAATGGTTTAAATATTTGTTCAAGAATTAATGAAAACAATTTGTATGTTTTAAGACCGTAAATACATGCTACACTGCTCAACACCGAAATGTTTAAGGCTGAAAAAACAAAAACTAAAAGACATAAGATTTCTCCAGATAATGACACGTATCTCTGGCATCTAAGGCTTGGTCATATCAACCTTGACCGGATAGACAGACTTGTAAAAAGCAGACCTTTAAGTGAGTTAAAGGTTGGCACCTTACCTGTCTGCGAATCTTGTCTGGAAGGTAAGATGACTAAGAGACCTTTTACTGGAAAAAGGCTTAGAGCAAAAGAACTGCTAGAGCTTATACATCTAGACGTTTGTGGACCGATGAATGTTAAAGCTAGGGGTTGTTATGGCTATTATGTCACATTTATAGATGACTTCTCAAGATACGGATACGTCTACCTGATGCAACGAAAGTCATAAACATTTGAAAAGTTTAAAGAATTTCGAGCTGAAGTTGAGAATCAATTAAGTAGGACTATCAAGTCACTACAATCGGATCGTGGAGGTGAGTACCTTGACCAAGAGTTTAAAGACTTTATGGTCGAGCATGGGATAGTTTCCCAACTAACAACTCTAGGTACACCTCAGCAAAATGGTGTAGAGGAGAGGAGAAATAGAACCCTTATGGAAATGGTGAGATCTATGATTAGTTTCTCATCATTACTAAATTCCTTCTAGGGATATGCTGTACAAACAACGACATACATTTTGAATGTAGTGCCATCCAAATTTGTTCCTAAGACTCCCCTAGAGTTGTGGAATTGTCGTAAAGCTAGTTTGTGACATTCCCGTATATGGCTGAAGAACAGAACTGGAAAGCAAGACTCTAAGTCTGTTGTCTACCTGTTTGTAGAATACTCCAAGGAGACCAGAGGTGGACACTTCTACAGTCCCAAAGACAACAAAGTATTTGTATCAACAAATGCAACGTTTCTTAAGGATAATTACATTAGTGACCATAACATCGTTCAAAGATTGTATTAAATGAGTTAGAGCCTAGTGAGACTAGTGCTTCATCAACAAGAGTTGTTGATCCACAAGCATCTGAGAGTCAGATGGTTCCTGATCAGGATACACTACCACCTAGACATAGCGAGAAGGTTGTGAGACAACCTAAACGCTATTTAGCTACAGGTGAGGGACAAGGTGTTGTCTCTGTTGATAGTGTGGATGATCCATTGACATTTAAGAATGCAATGGAAGATCCTGATAAAGAGGAATGACTTAAAGCCAGGAATCTCGAGATGGAGTCCATGTACTCTAACTCAGTCTGGGATCTTATAGACTTATCGGATGGGGTAAAACCCATAGGGTATAAGTGGATCTACAAGAGAAAGAGAGGAGTAGACGGGAAGGTAGAGACCTTTAAGGCAAGGCAAGGCAAGGCTAGTGGCCAAGGGTTATACCCAGAAAGAGGGGGTCGATTATGAAGAGACCTTATCGCCAGTAGCCATATTTAAGTCTTTTAGGATTCTCTTATCCATTGCTGCCTATTTTGATTATGAAATTTGGCAAATGGATGTCAAGACTGCATTCTTGAATGGCAATCTTTATGAGAGCATCTATATGATGCAGCCAGAGGGATTCGTTTCTCCAGATCAAGAGCAAAGGGTTTACAAGCTGCAAAGGTCCATCTAATGACTTAAGCAAGCATCTAGATCTTGGAACATTAGGTTTGATAATGTGATCAAAACCTATGGCTTCGAGCACAACGTCGATGAGCCTTGTGTCTACAAGCGCATCATTGATAAGAAAGTAGTTTTCTTGGTCCTATACATAGATGATATCTTACTCATTGGGAATGATGTGGGAGTGTTGTCTAATGTAAAGGGCTGGCTGGCTAGCTAATTCCAAATGAAAGATTTGGGAGAGGCAAGTTATGTTCTAGGGATCAAACTTATAAGTGTTCATAAGAATAAATTTATAGCACTGTCTCAGGCATCATATATCGACAATATTCCTGTGCGATTTTCGATACAGAACTCCAAGAAAGGTAATTTACCTTCCAGGCATGGAATTCACTTATCTAAGGAACAGTGTCCTAAGACACCTCAAGAAGTTAAGGATTTGAGACCTGTACCCTATGCATCAACGTAGGTAGTCTCATGTATGCTATGTTATGCACGAGATCGGAGATCTGCTATGCAATGGGAGTAGTTAGCAAATACTAGTCCAACCCAGGATTGGATCATTGGGTTGCTGTTAAGACTATTCTCAAGTATCTTCGGAGAATGAGAAATTATATGCTAATGTATTCCGGACAGGATTTGATACTGTTAGGATACGCAGATTCTAATTTTCAGTCAAACAGGGATTCTAGAAAATCCACGTCTGTATCAGTATTCACCCTTGGTGGTGGAGCCATTGTGTGGAGAAGTATCAAGCAAACTTTCATTGCTGACTCCACAATGGAAACCGAATATGTAGCTGGTTGTGGAGCTGTTAAAGAGGCTGTTTGGCTCCGTAAGTTCTTGAGTGATCTGGAAGTTGTTCCAGACCTGGATAAGCCCATCACACTTTATTGTGATAACAATGGTGTTGTGGCTAATTCCAAATAACCAAGAAGCCACAAGAGAGGAAAGCATATAGAGCGAAAGTATCATCTCATCAGAGAGATAGTGCAGAGAGGAGATGTGATCGTGACCAAGATAGCCTCATAAGATAATCATGCTGATCCATTTCTGAAGACCTTATCGGCTAAAGTGTTTTATGGTCACCTAGATGGTCTAGGGTTACGAGACATGTCTCACATGCTTTAGTGCAAGCGGGAGATTGTTGGGGTTTATGCCTTAAGCATGTAATTTGTAAATTGATTTATGAAGTAAATGGAAAGGTTCAATTCATTCTGATATGTTATTTATTTTATAAACTTGTGTACATATTAACATCCTGGATTGCCAGATGTAATCTCAAACTGTGTATATGATTGTAATATACGGATGGATACAGTAAGAGACGTACAATCTAAAGAGTCCATATATAGCAAATAAGGCTGGGTACTTTATTCGTAGGTAATCTATAGATGCGGTCCATTCCGTAATGTACAGTGATTTTATACTGAATCATTCATATGAGAAATGGGAATGGAAGCATCTTATATGATGTGATCATATAGGACTGGGCCATTATCTATACGAATCTCACACTAAGATCTGTTTACTGATGAGATATATATATTAACTAATGATGGCTATATATGGGTGATCTTAATCCTTAGTGTTTTATCGACTCCTTCAGGTTAGATCGTTGTCTTTGATATACTATAGGTGAGGTTAGATGCATTTCTTGATCAATATACTCCTTATGTTGGGATTACGGTTTGGCTTGTGGTTGGGAAGGTTTGTACACAATAGTGGAATTCACTCCTTCTTGTGAGAAGTAGATGGTAGTTCTTTTAAAGGTTGATTCGGGGCTTGGACAATATGAGCACTCTCCTAATTCCGTGAGAAAATAGGATTTATTGTCCATTAGAGAATCAATGGTACTTAAAAGGATTTATGTAATTAAAGGGGTATAATAGATATTATGACCCAACTCCAATTATGAACTACTGTGGAGGATCACACTATATGTATTGGCTATATCGATGGACACCGAGTTGTATCGGTCTGTGTAAAAACGTCTGCAGTTGAGATAGTGCAGCTTCGGGTTTTTAGTGGAATAACACTGGAGTTAATAATCAAGGAATATTAATTAAAGAGTTTAATTAATGATTCCGAGGATTATTGGAGCTCAAAATACTGTGGGTCCATTAGGTCCCTTTGCTAGCCCGATCGATTTAGGTAACAAGGGTCACGGTTAATTAATTAGATTGTCCAGTTAATTTTGTTACAAAAGTGACACGTATTTATTCGAGAATTAATTGAATAATGAGATTATTTAATTAATAGATAATGGTGATTAAATAACTTAAATAAGAGATTATTTAATTATGCTATTAATCACTAAATTGGGGGTGTATGTTGATATTTATTTTTGAATAAAATAAGATAATATGATTATTTTATTTTATTAAATTAAATAATTTAATTTTGAATTTAAATAGTTTGAATTCAAAATTAAAATCAAATAAAAGATATGGGATATTTTTTATTTTAAAGTTTTTAAAAATCAAATATAGATTTGATCTAATATTTAATTATTATATATGTGATATACATTATTTAAAATAAAAAAAAGGGTTGTTGTGCTTGTCACGCACAGCACACTTATATATATATTGACAAAAGAAAAAGGTTGGATTTTGGTCAAACACATAAGGTAGGTGTGAGTTTTTTTTAAGAAAGAAAAGTGTGCTTTGTGTGCATAAAAATACACCAAAAAGAGAGAAAAGTGTGTAAGTGTTGTATACTTATATCAAAAGAAAGTGTTTCTTCTTCTTCTCTCTTTTACATCCTCCATTTTAGTTCTTGAGTTTGTTACGCCCCCACACGCAGTTACCTGTCCCGGGATATAACGAAGAAGATCAGTGGTACAGACCAAGAGCATATCGAAAAAGTGAAGGAGCCTCCAAATGTTGTTAGGGTTCCAACAATATCTGGTCTAGTACAGAGCATTGCATACATGAGACTTCCAACTGCCGATGCATATGGAACCCTACTCATGAATTGCTCTTCCTGCTTATTCTTATTAACTTGTTTCTTAGAAAGTTTGATTCCGTGTCTGAAAGGTAACATACCTTTCTAGGAATCTTGCATGGAAAACCGAGACAAGATTTTATCTATGTATGAAGCTTGGGATAATGCAATCGTTCTATTCTTTCTATCCCTTATGACTTCGATACCAAGAATATAACTTGCTTCTTTTAAGTCCTTCATATCAAATTTTTTTGCTAACCATTCTTTTATTAATGTCAATACACCTACATCGTTTCCGATGAGTAGTATATCATCAACATAAAGAACTAGGAAAACCAACTTGTCGCCTTTAATCCTTTTGTATACACAATATTCATCAAGGTTTTGAATAAATCCAAAGCTTTTCACGGCTTGATCGAACCTTATGTTCCAGAATCTGGATGCTTGCTTCAATCCATATATGGATCTATCCAACTTACATACCATTTCCTCTTGGCCTTTTTCAATGAATCCTTCTGGTTGCATCATATAGATGCTTTCGTCAAGACTTCCATTAAGGAAAACTATCTTGACCTCCATTTGCCAAATCTCTAGGTCTAGAGATGTTGCAATGGATAAGAGTATCCTAATAGATTTAAGCATGGCCACAAGAGAGAAGGTTTCTTCATAATCGATACCTTCCTTATGTGTGTAACCTTTCCATCCATTCCTCTTTTCCTCTTGTATACCCATTTGCACCTGATAGGTTTTATCCCTTTAGGCAAGTCTACAAGTGACCAGACTTTGTTTTTGAACATAGATTCAATTTCGGATCACATTGCCTTTTGCCAATGGTGACAATCAACATCTTCCATTGCTTCCTTGTACGTATAGGGATCATCATCATCCGGAAGATTCTCTACAGATTCTTCTAGACTGATGTATCTCTCAGGTAGTCTAACAACCCTACCACTACGACGAGGTATGGTATATTGTTGATCTTGTGTTGGTACGGAACTTACAATTGGGCTTGGTTGCGAAACCTCTAGTGGAATTGTATTTCCAAAAAGCTCATTCAGGACAATTCTACTTTTAGGCACAAAATTATTCATATATTCCTTTTCTATAAATTTTCATTTGTCGAAACAAATACTTTAAGATCTGAAGGACTATAAAAGTAATATCCTTTTGTTCCTTTTGGATACCCTACAAATATGCATGTTTCTGAACGGGACTCCATCTTTTCTGTCTTTCCTTTTAACACGTGCGCAAGACATCCAAATATCTTTAAGTGTTGTAAACTAGGCTTTCGCCCGGTCCGCAACTCATGCGGTGTTTTAGGAACCGACTTAGATGGTACATCATTTAGAATTTACATGGCAGTTTTCAAAGCATATCTCCAAAAAGAATTAGGGAGCGTTGGATAACTCAACATAGACCTAACCATATCCAAAAGAGATCTATTTCTTCTTTCCGCCACCCTATTTTGTTGAGGTGTGCTTGGTGCAGAAAACTGAGATATTATCCCATTATCAATAAGATATTGCTGAAACTCACCATATAGATATTCTCCACCATGATCAGACCTCAAGATTTTTATGCATTTCTAAAGTTGATTTTCTACTTCAGCTTTAAATGCTTTGAACATATCAAAAGCATCAGACTTATATCTCATGAGATACACATAGCCAAATCTTGAGTGATCATCCGTGAAAGTGATGAAGTACTCATATCCACCTCTAGCTTGAATGCTCAATGGTCCACACACATCAGTGTGTATTAATCCTAAACATTCGATAGCTCTTGTGCCTTTGGTCATAAATGACCTTTTGGTCATTTTACCTTCCAAACAAGATTTTACAATTTAGTAGATTGTCAACCGTTAAGTCACTTAGAGGTCCGTCACTTACCAGTCTTTTAATCCTATTAAGGTTAATATGACCTAGGCACAAATGCCATAGGTAGGTTTCATCTTTTGATAATTTTACTCTTTCATGATTAGGTCCTGTTGAATCCATGTGTAAAAGTGAGAGATATTTCCATGCAAATAGAATAAACCGTTTTCCAATGTACCTTAACAAATAAATTTGTTATTCTTACTAATAATAAAAGCTTTACTAGAAGTAACCGAATAACACCAAATTTATTTAAACAATAAACTGAAATTAATTTCCTCTTGAATTGAGGTACATAATAAACGTCTATTAAATCTAAATGCCTACTAGAATCAAGATTGACTCTAATATCTCCCACTACACTAGTAGACACCAATGTTCTGTAGCCTAAACGCAAGTTGAATTCATTCTCATTCAATCTTTTCCTTTACTGAAACCCCTTCTAGTTAGGTCAAAGTTGCTTTTTCTTCTGTTGTTACTTGACTTTCCGACAGGTCTTAACAGTAGCAACTTTACCAACCATATGAATCTCTTGACCCTTGCCTTTCACAAGAATCTTTTCGGCGCTTTAAACATCTTCCATCAGGCCTTCGAAGGTTTATTCCTTATTGTTCAAGGTGTAGTCCAACTTTGAACAAACCAAAGGAATCCGATAGTGAGTCGACAATCATGTCAAGTTTTCGTCTCACCATCTATCTCTCAACACCATTGAGTTCAGCAATATTGAGATGTGCCATGACTTTCATCATGTGACCCTTTACACCCTGTTCAGGTTTCATCCTAAGATTCATAAAAGTAGTCACTGCCTCTCTCTCTTAGTCGTCCTAGACCTCATAGCAAACATCTCCTCTAGAGACATCATTATATCGATATCAGTCTCCATTCCTTCATGTTGTTGTTGCAACACGTCGGAGATGATGGCCATAATGTAACGTACATTTAGTCATCTCTTCTAAAGACTTCCACTACTGATACTTATCTCTTTGCTCCTGAGTAGCTTCATTAGTTTGGTGGTTTAGGAATAGACAAAACGATCTTATGGTTTTTTAACTTGGAACAACAACCCAATTTTCCTTTTTCCATGTGACATAATTATCATCAGTTAAAGTATTATCTTTTACTAATTTGATTAGGGATGGGGGATGTCTTTATATTAACAAAAATTATATAAGTAAATAATCATGATATAGCACTTTTGAATATTTATCTTGAATTAAATAAAATAATTCAATCGTAAAAATTCAACAGTGATCCAACACTCATAAATGTCACGCCTCCTTTGGGTGTTCACAACATTTACTAGTTGGACTAGGTCCCACCTAATTGTCAACATAACAACCAACCTTTTCAATTTTAGCCTTATAATTTTTATTAACAAGAACTCTTGGGAGGATATTAATAAAATTACATTGAGTGTAATACCAAGTTATCAACCTTCAATATAATCCCTCACGAATATCCCTCCTTTGGGAGTAGATATTGTTTGGGCTAATTGTCTAGTCTATCCTTGTAAGGAAGTATCTTGCTAAATTCCATTCATGAATACCCCTAGGGGGGTTATTCACGAAACATAAAGCTCAACTAAACTTGGTGGCCGTAGGTGTTCCAAAACACCTTCTCCCACTCAATTGTTTAAGGCGTGTGATCGAATTCCAAAGAATGATTTACCAAGTTATCTAGATGCCAATTTAGTTACTTAAACCATTCAATGCATGTTCATACCAAAAAAGATATATGAGTGGCACTCCTATTCTATATGACTTGTTATCAAACAATGACAAACATTACAATATTTACAACAAAGATAAATAGTTTCAATTTTGGTCCATACTAGAGAAGCAAGTAAATTACATGTCTTGGAATACAAAAAACTCATTTCTTGGCAAACAAGTCTTTACGTGACCTTCGTTATCCGGACTCTCTCGGCTGCCTCCCATGGGTGTGCGCACCCTTGGCCCTTACCCATGTGCGTGCGCATACTACAAACCCATAAAGGGCTGCCATGCGCAGCCCATGGCTTTCATAGGGCTGCCGTGCGTAGCCCATGCCACAACAAACGTGGCTGCGTGCTCTTCGCACGCACGTTCGTTGCTATGGCTCGCACGGTCCCAAACTTGTTCCGGTTGCTTCTAACTTTTCAAACCTTCGAGTCTTCGATACTTGAATGTTTGCAGAAGAATTTAAATAATAAAATACCGCAGTTTTTTTTATTACAACAAAAACAAAAAAAACTTAGCAACTACCAAGAAGGAAATTAGGGCGATGATAGACCACCCTTCTTGTTACAATCCCAAAACAAAATACATTGAAATTCTAGGACCAAAATTGAGCAATAAAAAAATACATATAAAACATATAAATATCCATATATTCCAACGTAAATATATATGCGAATACCTAGAGTGTCATCTCTTTCTAAAACATGCATATATACAATACAAAGAAAAAGATTCACGAACACATACATCAATTAATCACGGGTTTAACCAGGCTCTGATACCAATTGAATGGAAATAAAAAACACGCGCATTGGAAGCGTGAGAAAATTTATTTAAAAATTAGGGTTTGCATGTAAATAAAAATTTTCCATTTTAACTAACAAGAATCTTAACCATTGATTAATTGATGTATATAAAATGTGTCGTACCTTTTTCTCGTGACGATTGAACAAGCGCCGAAATGATTCCGCATGATCTTCAAATCTAATCACGAACGTGAATCATCTAGGAGTGTGGGCTCTCTTTCTTTATCTTGTATACCTGAGGATGGAAACAAACAAAATCTTGTTCCTTGTTAGCCACAACAATCCTCCAATTCAAAAATAAAAAACGTCCCTTCACTTGTGAATTATCAATCAATTTGATTGAAACTCGCGTGAACCTTGATTCGATATTGTACAGAAAACCCTTTTGATGTAGGGGATACTAGTGTACTATCAGAAACAAAAACGTTCCCCTTTTTCTCTTCTTGGCCAAATTCACACTATCTCTATGAGTTGGTCGAATTTTGTCCAGAGTAAAAACCAATTTTTTTCCCCCATAACAATCTCTCTTGCTTGGCCGAATTCTCTCTTTAGAAAGTCCCAAGATTGGCAGAAATTAATTCTTGCAATTAATTAGAGCTGACCGAAATTTCAAAACCTATAAATATAGGATCATAAGTCCTCTCCTAAGAAGGATTTACTTGGTTGGCAAGAATCATTTCCTTACGTGGATTTATTTGGTAGTTAAGAATCCTTATCTAAAAGGAATTCTATCCTCCTCTTATATATACATAGCTGGCAAAAATTTCATAGAATATAATTATGAGACTTAATTCTTTTACTAAGAAGGATTTACTTGGTAGTTAAGAATCCTTTCCTTTGGTAGATTTACTTAGTGGTTAAGAATCCTTTTCAAAAAGGAATTCTATCCTACACCAAGACTCCTAATCCAACTCAATAGTGTATTTGTAACCATATTAAAGACTTTCAAATTTGATTAGATAAATAATTTTATTTATTTATCTACTTATCAAATATAGTTTTTAACATTAATTATATTACCAACAATAGTATATTTTTAGGAGACCATCTCCTACTAGGAAAAAGGTTTTGAATTTTAATTAAATAATTAATTAATCAACAAATTAATTAATTTCTATTTATTTAAATAATTAAATAAAAATAATTCAATAAGCTATTCTTAATAGCCTTGTCCCCCAAATCATATATATGGCCCATATATTATTTTCTTATTTTATTAAATTCACTGGACCTTAATAAAAAGTCCACATGTGAACTAGAACCATTCTTACAAAAAGAAACATGTTCACATGCCTCAATACAATTCTAGATGGACCCCTAAATTGGTCTGGTAGAATATATCAAGTGATATATGCAGGTTCGTGTGTATTGAGGATCTTGGCGGGCTATCTAAATTTAAGCTCCAATAGATACAACCCAATCACAATCAACAAATGATTCACTTAGGTTCGATCTATTTAATTTTAGTTCATTCTACAAAAGAACTAAAACTGAACACTTAAATAATAATAGAATAAGATGATGTTACTCATTCATACCCTAGATAGTCTTATTGGAGAAAATGTATCCTCGTGAAGAATGCCAGTAATCGTCAAAAGCTCATAGACCGTTCATAGCTCTCCAAGTTACGATATTTACTCATATGACCTCATTTTGAACTTGGATATTTTGACTTTTCTAGAAACCATGTTTCAATAGGCACTATTGAAAACTTAACGTTAAGATTTAATATGCAATACCACAAAACATCCATATGATGATATTCTACTCTCATTTAATAAATGGAGCCACGATGTCCATATCTATAAATGAAGTCCTCTATCGATTAACAAATGAATACCACCAAACTATCATGGATAGACGATGCTTTATAATCGTACTAATTGATAGCTCAAAAGATAACACTTGCAACCATAAGTCCATCATTTATCTCAGGATTGAGATAGACTCTCCGATTGTCTTCAAATGAAAACTTTTATTCATTGACGGTTCTAGATAAAGCATTTCATTGTGATCCTATTCAATGCACCCAGTGCACTAGATTTTTTTGCCCAAAGACACAACACTTTGATGATTTTAGACTTATCATAACACATTTGATCCCACTCAAATGCTAAGAAAAGAATCTACAACCGTGACAAGATAAAGGTGCCCAACCTTTTATTTTAAGTTGTGAATATTATTCAAGACTAACTAAAGAATTCTGTCCACCTCATATATATCTAGATGTATGAACAATTCTTCTTTCCTCATAGTCTTTTGACCTTATGATTATTTACTTTTGACAATTATAGTAATTAAACTATAAATGCTATTAGATTTGTTAAACTAGAAATCACTTTATTCATATGAAAAGATTGCCAAATACATTATTACATTCTTGCAATCGAGCATAATCCCAACAGGGTGAGCATGTTAGGAGTTGTAAATGATACTCTTGTTAGAGAGTTCTGTCATGAATATAAGGAAAGTGCCACCTTGTTACATGCTTTGATGGAAATTAGGGGTATTGTATTTAGAGTTAACCCGGAAAATATTAGCAAGTTTCTTGGGTTATATAATGATATAGATTCTAATTTTCTTGATGTGGATATTATTGAGAATCTAAATATCATGGGTAGAACTCTTTATGAAAATGATTCATTTGAGTGGAAAAATAAGACGTACAATAGTCAACATGAGTTAACTAAGGCTAGTGCATTTTGGCATCTATTCATTTGCACTAACATTATTGGATCTACGAATTCAACCGAGTTGAACGAGGACAAGATTAAAATAGTGTATGTCTTGGTAACTAATCAACCGATAAACCTTGGAGATCTTCTCATGTATTATATTGATAGTACGACTTTCTCTACTAGATGTGATAACAAACATGCATTACCAGGGTTTATTACTTCATTGTGTTTAGCTAGTGGGATTAAGAGTAGAGAAGATGATGTGTTAGTTCAACCCTTAGAAAATTATTGTGATAAACGTGTATCTTACATGTCCTATAAGAATAAGGGTATGACTTGTGATACTTTTGGACGATTTAGTAGTTCTCAAGTTGATAGTCTTGTGAATAGCACCAGTATTCTTCTAGATTGGGCAATACAATTGAAGGAGAAGGTTGATGAACTTAGTGCAATAGTTGTTCAACAAGATGCTAGGATTAAAGAGTTGGAGGAGTGCATTGCTTCAAGCTCAAGACCACCACTCAAGCACTATGTTAGATCGTCTACTCGCACGACTTTCTTTGATGGAACAAGTGGCTAGTACTTGATATTCGAGGTACATTTCTTAACCTTTTGGTGTCATTACATGTCAAAAAGAGGGAGAAAGAGTATTTGCTAGTTGCTTATGTTAATAGCAAAATTTGGCTTTGGACCAAAGAACAATTTTCCACTTCCCAGCCCTCATGCAAAGGTCCAAATTCTGGTTCATGCAACATGGTATCAAGGTCCCCGAGATCGAGCTACCATATAATCCTACAGGAGAAAGGTGAGGCCGCCACTACCCTCTGAGCATCTCATATGCATCCAGGATCGCTAAATAAAGCCCGACGTGACCATGTCAAGCTCTCTATATCAATATAGAAGCCCGAAACTAGGTCGACGTGGGAGAACCTGGGTTTCCTATGGCCGAGGTATCTCGTGACACTTTTCTGGAGCATACCACCATCTCTACTTGCACCAAGAGACCTTCAGGGTGCCAAACTTGTCTTACAAATGCCCTCCTACCTCGTCGAGGTAAAAGCTCGACCTGTCCCAGCAGAAAAGGAATAAGTCCGTAAAGCCCCATCATCACCATTAGTAGATCTTGGCATGGTTAAATCAGGTAGCAAGAGCAGTACTCGAGTGTACCTCTCCACCCTTCACGAAGCAAGCCAAGGCCATCTGTTTATAGCGAACGCCATACCCGGGCATGCCAGCCAAGCTTCGCTACCCCGAAAGCCTGGTAAGGTCGAATCAAGCTCCATACAATTGGATAAGTACCTTAAGGTATCTCGCCCTCAGGTCGTTACCCGAGTACTAGGATACCATCTTCGGGACCCATATGAGGTACGCCTACTCTGTAAGGTAGGAAAAATGATATCAGTAAGGTACTGCGCCATCAAAATATAGAACTAGAGTTCTCCTTGAAGAGAGAGGGTTGACTTTCATGATTACCATTAATGAGGTCAACCGTATTAATAAAGTTAGTCAACCTTATTAATGATATGATAAACGCCATTAATAAGAGAATATTCAACTCTTTAATGGCCACCATTAGTGGAATAGTCCAAAAAGGAAACAAACACAACTTCTTCGAGATATTAGCTACAATCCGATCAACTATATTAAATAAAGAATCGTGTTCAATACGGAAAGAAGAACAACTCAAGAGTCATGGACTTGCACGCCGAGGTACATACACTATGTATAAATACACCTGTAATAGCATCAATTACAGATCTGATCTGAAAATAGACATCTGATATCTCGTAAGACATAGCGGAGATCACACATATCATCTCTAATCCCAAAAATGACCAGCCCCAGCAAGTCTACAAGCTTAGTTTAAAGTTCTTTCTACATCATCACTGTACGTGTACCTTTACTAGGAATATACCGGTATCGGTTAACACTCGATCCATGTTGTAAGCTCTCTGGAGCACCACAGTTGTATTATTTCTCCATTGTTGTAAGCTCCCGGAGCATTCTTTGATATATACAAAAGGAAGGATATTCCTCCTTCCACTGGATACTGCCTCAGGGTTTTTCAGCATGTGATAATTCGTGATGCTTTTTCCCCCTTGGTCAGTCCACCTCCCTCTACAAAAGACTTATGTTTTTCCTATTATCTACTGTATTATGCATGTGTGTATACAGGCTAGGTACCGACCCCAGTTTTCCTAGCTCTCTAATCCTTCTTATATAAGATCGGGAAACTATAACGAAGATTTAGGGAACCAGATCTAGCTCCTACCCCGTTGGACCTAGCATCCTTGTTCTTTTCATCTACACTCCAAGTCACATGTCGAGATATGGAGAAACCACTCTGACTCGTTTGAAAGAAGTCAAGAATCTCTCCTGTGATTTCTCTATGGAAGAAGGCACATATCCAACACAGAAGCCAGGCAAGCCCCCCTCATTAATCGCTGTGTAAATCAGGGTCCAGAACCGGGATCCATGACCAGGACGGGATCCAACCTTGATCGAGGACCAGGACCAGGGATCATCGACTAGGATCATCCTCTTCACATCAGTAAGGCAACCTCGAGCTCCCCGTATCTCTTCCTTAAGCATAAAGCCCAATGAGAGGGATGCCTCATCTCCTACCACTCGATCCTCCTTTGCCTATCCTTTTTCATATTCATATAAGATCTCTCCAAGGTACGAGGTACCTACCCTGGCCATCGCCTCCGTGGTAGCAATCTCTAGGGTTTTAATCGAGATTTTCCACCCAATGTGAACTTTTGGTTAACACTTTCTGGAGTCGTCTGTGGGAAGTTTCCATACCACTTTTGAAAGCCTCCATGTCTTTATATGAGTATCCTTATACTATCGAGGTAACAGATTCATTATTCATGGAATATCATTTACTATTTACGATGTCATTTCTCCATACTTGTCTATATCGCCTATGCATCGTGTGTGGTGCTCATTTTGTCATTTAACGAGTTTTGTTCATCGTGGAGCAAATATGGTATGTGGGGCTCCTGGTGGAACTGGTTAATTCTGGTGCTCATATGAACCGAACCTACTTAGATAATCTTAGAGCTCCAATACAGTAGCTCCCCATTTGAAAGTCTCTTACACTGTTGAACCACTCGAATACATCGAGAGCTCCTATACAGTAGAGTTAAACCTCTCATACGTCCTTACTATAGATTTGCTCTACTACCAGTGTATCTCCTATCTAGTAGATCCACTGGAGTTGAAATTGTTCTTATGGATCCCCTCATGCAACCGGATCTTCCCTCCAGAAGCTCCTATGTAGCGTTAGCAGGTCAGCTAATGAATCCCAGAAACCAACTCAGTTGTGTAGCCTCTAAAGCAACATCACCAGTAGAGGCTCCATGGCTCTTCACTTCATATACAGGGTTGATTAACGCTCGAGTGAGTCACTGACCTCCCAGTTCATTCCAGCACGGTCTAGAGCCTCATTTCAAATGTTGGGGACTTCTAGGATCCCAAGGAAGTTTCTGGACTAGTACCAGACTGGTGGCTTCACCACATGTGTACCGGGCCATTCACCTCCCTAGCAAGCCACGGAAGCCCGATCTGATCGAGGAGTTCCCAGAAGTTTCCCATATTTGGCAAGGCCTCCAACACGTCTAAGTAAGTTTCTGGAACAGAAGCACTGCTATAAGACAGGTGGCTTCGCTTCATGAGTACTGAGCCATTCACAGCCCTAGCAAGCCACAAAAGCCTGATCCGATCGAGGAGTTCCCAGAAGCTTCCCACATTTGGTAAGGCCATCTAAATGCCTAAGCAAGCTTCTGGAGCAGTAGCAACACTATAAGATCGGTGGATTTGCTTAATGTATACCAGGCCATTCATCGTGCCCTAGCAAGCCATTGTAGCCCGATCTGATCGAGGACAGCCTAGAGGCTTCCCATATTTTGGTAAGGCCTCCGATATCCCAAGTAAGCCTTTGGAGTAGCAGCCCCGATGTAAGGCCTAATGGCTTCTCACTTCTTATACAGGGCCGGTCAACACCCAATTGAGCCATTGAGCTTCTGTTTCATTTTAGCGTGGTCCAGAGCCCTCGCTCAGTTGCTGTCCCAAGTATGCCTCTGGATCGGTACCAAACAGGATCCTAAACATGTCTCTGGACGGTTACTAGGTCGGTGCCTCCTCTCCATTTGTATTTGGCCATTTATCACCCTAGCGAGCTACCTGGGTCTCGATCCACCTCTTTGGTTAGCCTCCTCGATAGTAGCAGCTTCTTCCTATCTCGTCAAACTGCATGTTTAGAGGAAGACCGCTATCCTCTAGCGCTTATACTTTAAAGCCAGCTTCCACCACCTTGGTTGAATCAGCTTCAATCAGCCTTGACCTCTATCTCCTCAGATGGATCAATCAGGACCTCTCCTACCTCTCCTACCTTGTAGAGGATTTTGAGATAGGTTTTACCTTAGTATGGTTTGGCATAAAGGTGGAGATGGGCACCAGGTCCTTCTCGTCATCAATACATTCGGCTGCTCGAGAAGGACCATCTTTGGTGAGAGCGGACCTAACAAACTCTCATCTTTCTCTATAATCTCCTTCAGAGAGGTCTTTACAAGGACGATCTCTCTCCTCATTATCTTGATCATCTCCTCCTTATTCTGCTCAAGGTTGACTTTAGCAACATCAACTTGCTTCCAAAGAGCATCATACCGGTTGCTTTACTCAAATCATACCAGGCCATTCATTGCCCTATCAAGTCATCGGAGTTTTGGTTCATTTGAGATAAGCACAGAGGTTTCCCACAATCGGTAAGGCCACCTACGTGACTGAGTAAGCCTTTAGAGTAACAATAACATTACTGCAAAGCCCAGAGCCTCCTCATATATAGTACTGGACTGGTGGCTCCTCTTCATTTATACCAGACCGTTCAACGCCCTAGCGAGCAACCGTAGTCTCGATCCACCTCCCGGGTTAGTCTCATTGATAGTGGCAGCTTTTTCCACCTTAGTTCTACTGCTTGGGTAGAGGAAGAACCACCATCCCTTAGCACTGCTACCTCAGAGCCAACTTCACCACCTTGGTCATGTCAGCCTTATTCGGCCTGGTCCACTATCTCTTCAGCTGCAATGACCTGGACCTCTTCCATTATTATGGCTTTAGCTTAGACCTCCCATTCCTTAGATCTTTACCTTCTTTACCGATTCATATAGACAGATACATAGGTTTGAAGCTTGACCTACATCCCAAACTTCTATAGTAGCCTGCATATGCCTGATCAGTTTGGACCTCGCCTTTCTTGGTAGGATCGATCTGAACCTCTAATTCTTTGACCGGGTTAAGATAGAGAGGTAAGCAGATTTGAAGCTGATCCTACATCCTAAGCTTCTACATTAGCTAGGTACTTCGAGGTAGTTCCTACCCTAGCACGACTAGATATGAAAGCAGAGATGGGCGTCAAGTCCTCCTCATCACCTGTGAACCTAGCGGTTCAAGAAGGACCAATTTCAGTAGGGGTGGACCTAACTAACTCTATAGCGTGCTCTAGGAAGGTCACTCTATCATCTACAACCATAACTCAGATCGTTTCATGAGATTTTACTGGTGAAAAATCTCCTAAAGGGGGGTTGGTTACCAACCAGTACCACCTCGTATTGATACAATCTCATATTGGTAACGCCATGAGTTTTATATCTCATTTGATTTCGATCTCTGTGATATTTCTCCTGTGATCACCATTCGCCTATGATCGAGATACCCTAGATCAGATCAAATCCCTCCAGAAGGATCGCCTTGACCAGGAGAGCTCCACAACGCTCCTGATGCCCTGGGGTGGATAATCCCTCTAGGAGGATCATAATTACCAGAAGAGCTACATAGCACTCTTGATACCCTAGAATGGATTAATCCCTCTAAGAGGATTGCCACTGTATTTCGACAATGATTGCCTCAAGACCAGGGTTTAGCCAGGGAAGCCCCTTTCGCAACCCCTAATGCCATGGCCGGGCACCACCTCCCGTCATGAAGGGTCTGAGTATAAGAGCGTAGTTGTCATCCAGATCTCGAGACCAGAGATTAGTCAAGGAAGCTCTCTCGCTTGATGCCTTGGTCGGGTTACCACCCCTGGTCTGAGTGTAACGGTATAGTTGCCATCCAGATCTCGATACCAGGATATAGCTAGACAGCTCTCCTAATGCCTTGGTCAAGCTACCACCCCTTAGAAGGGTCTGAGTGTAAGAGCATAGTTGCTATCCAGATCTCGAGACCAAGATATAGCTAGCTATGTATAAAGACCCGGTGAGAAAGTGGCCCTACTTGCCTACTAAGATCTTCTTCACCAAATGTACCAAGAATCCTAAAGCAGGAATGACTAGCACCTCGGTTCGCTAAGCCAAGCACTGAGAATGGTTTTAGTTACCAATAAGAAGCAACAAGCAAAATTCTTCATGTAGTACAAGATACTGACTCCAACCTCAACTACGTACTGGTGTTCAAGTCAGATGGGACTTCTATTAATAGCAAAATTTGGTTTGGGACCAAAGAAAAAATTTCCACTTCCCAGCCCTCAAGCAAGGGTCTAAATTTTGGTTCTTGTTATGGGGTATCAAGGTCCCCGAGATCAAACTACCAAACGATAATACAGAAGCAAGGTGAGGCCACCCATAACCTCTGAGCATGTCACACGCATCCAGGATCGCCAAATAAAGCCCGACGTGACCACATCATGCTCTCTCTATATCAGTATAGAAGCTCGAAACCAGGTCGACGTTGGAGAGTCTGAGTTCCTCGAGGTCGAGGTATTTCGTGACACTTTCTTGGAGCATACCACCATCTCTATTTTCACCAAGAGACCTTCAGGGTGCCGAACTTGTCTTGCAAATGCCATCCTACCTCGTCGAGGTATAATCTGAACCTGTCCGAGCAGAAAATGAAGAAACCCTTAAAGCCCATTCATCATCAAAAAGTGCCAATATCCACTGTAGATCCTGGCATGGTTAAATCAAGTAGCAAGAGAAGTACTCGAGTGTACCTCTCTACCCTTCCATAAGCAAGCCAATGCCACATGTTTATGGAGAACACCTTACTCGGGCTTGCCAGCCAAGCTTTGCTACCCCAAAATCCTTGTAAGGTCGAATCAAGCTCCATACAACCAGACAGGTACCTTAAGGTATCTCACCCTCAAGTCGATACCTGAGTACTGGGATACCAGCTTCGGAACCCATCCGGGGTACGCCTCCTCTGCAAGGTATGAAGAATGTTATCAGTAAGGTATTGTGCCATTAGAATATAGAACCAGAGTTCTCCTCCAAGAGAGAGGGTTGACTTTCAAAATTGCCATTAATCAGGTCAACCGTATTAATAGAGGTAGTAAACCCTATTTAATGAGGTCAACTGTATTAATGGAGGTAATCAACCCTATTAATAAGCTCTGTAAAGTCCTCATTTATTGATTGACTTATTTCGTGAACAAACCACATTTTTAGGGTTTTATGTAAGGGTAGCTTAAGCTCTCAAGACTTCAAGAGAAGAAGCACCAAATGTATATTTCTTGTGCGTACTTGCTTTGATGAGATATAGTTGCACACACTCACAACTCATGCATATTTCTTATTTGTATATTTTGTGTGTTTATATGAGTTTGCACTCATGTTTTGATAACTCTTCTTGCATGTTTATATTGATCACATCCTTGCATTTATATTGACATGCATTATGTGTTTCTCACACAAACACTTACTTGCATTTGATATGTTATGCATGTGTGCTTCATTGTTGTTTATATGCATTCATAGTGTGGTTTTTTGTGTTGTTCGCGCTTGCACGATGGTGTGCTTGTCTTAGCGCATTGAGTGACCATTTGAGAATGTCATATTCTTCTCTTGATTTGGTTATGTGGAGTAAGGTGTCTTGTTTCAAAAAGTGGATTTCAATGATTTAAATGTTTTTATAAAACTGACCTTTGTATGGTCTTGTGACCATATCTTTTTATAAAATGATTCAAAATTTGTTTTAAAAATTTCATTATAAACTAGAGACCCATACCTTTCCAACGGTATATTATTCGTAATATTTCATGACCGTTTGGATTGGTATTGAAATCTCCAAAGTGACCACAAAAACAGAACATCTCTGTTGTTGTCCGTTTTTTACCTTTGGTCACTTAAATGACCATAAATTTTTCTACAAACATCCAAATCAAGTTTTATAAATTGTAATATGAATTATACTTCCATACCTTTCCAACGGAATATTATACGAAAGGTTTGGATGTCGTTTGGTCATGTTTTGGGTCACTCAAATCTCGAGCTTTTGTGCTGTCGTGGTTGCGTCGGTCCACATGCGCACCTCACCAGCACCCCTGGATAGTAGGTGTGCACTGGTGTGGTGCTTGTCGACCAGCGCACTGAGTAAAATTCTGGGCATTTTCAAAATGATGTAGTTTTGTTCTTAGGCTCATATTTATGTTCCATCTTCTTCCTCACTCGTTTTAGAGCTTAAAAACCATTTCTTAGTGAGAGAAAATATTTCCCTTGAGAGAGAAGCTCCAAGAGTGGTTCCTTAACTCTCCAAACCCAAAACCCATCATTCTTCATGCATTTTTTATCATCTTTAGACATGGGTCTTCATCATTCATGACTTAGTAAGTAAGAACAAACTTTTATCTTTGATTATTGTTCTTAAACGCCAAGAGTTCGTTTTCATTGCATAGGATTTATAGAAATCATTTTTGAATGCATATTTTTTTAGAATGATGACATGATTGGGTTTGTATTTTGATAGCTTAATCGATTAGGTCATTTTTGCCTAAAAGCTAGGTCATAACATTCTTGTGTGATTCATTGTTGACTAGGTTGATAGATTGTTCATTAATCAACTTGTTAAGCTTTTGAATGTTTATGTGATGTTTTTGTGACAATTAGTTTGTTAGAAAATCTCTACACAACTAATTGAGTTTGTTATTGATAGATATTGGTCTACGACTTGCATTTATTGTTTGGCTAAATGCTTTGTCTCAATCACATGAGTATATACTAAGTATATGTTGAATACATTGTAAGCATATTTGTTGATTCATTGTGATTGTTTGTGATAGCTAGGATTGTTGTTATTGATAAATTCTAGCTAAATCTCTTTGCTTTGCATTTAGATATTGTTTAGGACTCATTGATTGCATTTTCTTAGTGCATTATAGTCCTTGCCATGCTTGATGACAACATGTGTTGATATGGCTTTTATGATAGTTTTATAGGCTTTCTTGTTCTATGTTTAGCTAAGCTTTATGACATGTCATTTAGCTCTTGATATCTAGGATTGCATTTATTGCCATCTCACAATCCTAGATAAGCATATAAGGTACCCTAGCCTTGTTTGTTGTTTGAATATCATCATATATTCACATAGGGTGTTTATCTTTTCATTGAAGAGAAGTAAGTCTTGCGTTGCATCCGGGAGTAGGTTGCTTCAAGCATAAGCAAATTGAACAAGGTCCACTTAATACCGGGATTAGGTAGTGGTAGTGGGTTATATATCGGGAGTAGGTTGTAACGCCTCTATCATCAGTGGATTCGTTGTTCGAGTGTGGCGCACTTAACAGCCCGTGATTTATCCCATTTGGAGGGTTTCCACGTATATCAAGTGTCTTTATTATTTCCGCACTTATTACACTTGTGATATTATTGTGACTAGTTAGGGGTATTTTTATCTTATTGACCATTAATGAAAATTGGATAAATTTTCATTAAAATCTATTCAGCCCCTTCTGGATCAATATTAAACACACCATAATATTTGTTTCAAGCTCCTACCGCGTTGGACCTAGCATCCTCGTTCTTTTAATCAACACGCCAATTCATATGTCGAGATAAGGAGAAACCACAATGACCCGTTTGAAGGAAGTAATGGAGCTCTCCTGTGATTTCTCTATGGAAGCATGCATGGATCCGGCACAAAAGCCAGGCAAGCCTCCATTCTTAATCGTAGTGTAGGTCGAGGAACTACTGAAAGAAATCCGGGTTCAGAACCGGGATTCGGGTACCAAG
Source organism: Dipteronia dyeriana (assembly GCA_032871835.1). Classification (NCBI taxonomy): domain Eukaryota; kingdom Viridiplantae; phylum Streptophyta; class Magnoliopsida; order Sapindales; family Sapindaceae; genus Dipteronia; species Dipteronia dyeriana. The sequence goes on from CM065302.1 coordinate 44,338,797, forward strand.
ACGAGCTCCAACCTTGATCGAGGACCAAGACCAGGGAACATCGACCAGGATCATCCCATTCATACCAGCAAGGGAATCTTGAGCTCCCCGTATCTCTTCCTTAAGCGTAAAGGCAGACGGGCGGGATGCCTCTACTCCTACCACTCCATCCTCCTTTACATATCCTTCTTCATATTCGTATAACATCTCTCCAAGGTACAAGTAGTGGTGTAATCTTGGGCCGGCCCGTTCGGCTTGCCAAGGAAGGCAGGTTGCACCTAGCACGGCCCACCAGGAGGCGAGCCCTACCGGGCCTTCAACCGAGGCACTACATGCCGACCCGGTTCGGTACGCATGGCCAGTGAGCCAGGCCCAATCGTCGGCACGGCAGGCCGACACAGTGGGCCCAGTTATATATATATATTACTAATATTTAAAAAAAAAATTAAGTGGGCCGGCCCGTTTGGCCCGTCTAGCCAGGAAAACAGGCCAGCATGGCCAGGCCCGTCGGTATGGCCTGCCATGGCCGTTCCCACGTGTCGTGCCGGGCCCTGTTTTCTAAAACAGGTCGCCCCTGGCACGGCACGCTCAATAGGCATGGCGTGCCAGGCCCGACCTGTTTTGGAACACAGGCCCGGCAGGCAGAGCCCAAACAGGCAGGGCCGGCCCAAACTTACACCTTTAGGTACAAGGTACCTACCACGACCGCCGCCTATGTGGTAGCGGTCTCAATGGTGTTCGTCAAGATTTTCCACCCAGTGTAAATTTTTTGTTAACAACTTAGTTTCTTAGTTTCTTTTTATGTTGTTTTTCTGAACATTTGACCTTTTCAACTTAATGGCATGTAATAATTAATTTCAAGAATTGGTTAAGATTTTTTTTGTGATTTGGCATGTATTAAGGGGGAGATACATGTATTTGTGGACTTTAATTGTATATTCTTATCCATATTATATGTTGCCATTTGTTGTTTTTCTCTTGTATATTCATTGTGCTTTGAGATGATTTATAGGTTGCTTTAAGAGAAGATCAAGATGAACTTCAAGAGTTGATGAAGGTTAGTTCTAGGAATCTTACTCATTGTAATGTTAGGGGGTGATTTTGTGACCTATCTTCAATTTTATATCTGTAAAAAATGTATAGGTGTTTTGACATGTAATTTGCCAAATGGGGAGATTGTTAGGTTTTAGATTATGTTGGAATTAATTCCATATCAAAATGATGTTTACTTGTAATGATTTAGTTGTTTAGATTCATAATGATTCAAGCTTCAAAGAAGAAGGAACAACTAGTCAAAGCAAGTACAAAGTCTTCAAAGAGAAAGGATGCTATATGGCTCTACAATGGTATATTAAGACTTTATCTTTCTCTTACAAGGCTTAGGCACACACAACACAATTCATACATTTGTGTTCATGTATTGTTGTGCACCATTAAAGACACTCACACACAATTCATACATTTGTATCCCTATATAGTTGTGCACCATTAAAGGCACACACACATATCATACATTTGTGTGCCTGTATCATTGTGCACCATTTATAACATATTCACACACTTGAAGATGAATGCTCATGCATTGGTATGAAAATAACATGTTTTGGAAAATACATGATTGGAGACTATCTCTATGTAGTTTGCATTCTAGTGTGAATTGTTTTTGTATGTGTATATTTTTGTATAACATGGATATTGAACTTGATTTTAGTAATAAATCATTCTTGATTTAGTTCCGTTTATTTCGGTTACTCATACTATTGATTTCAAGTTCTAAGTCAAAAGATACTAGACTTTCAACTCATGTTGTGTACATTATCTTTGTCTTCATATATCGAGTCAAATTCCTATATTTTGGGTTAGTATCTTATATGTCCATGTCCATGAGAGAGTCATGGTTCATAATCTGCAAACGGATTCAAATTCTAAGTTTGGAGGCCGGAGAACGATTGAAGAACACGAAGGGAGGTCGAGGGAAAAAGAAGTGCAACCAAGCACTCTTTCCCGAGATGGCGCGTGGCCATCTCTGGCTAGAATGCTTGGTGCCCCGAGATGCCCATGCACCATCTCGAGCAGCAAGTATGGTTGGTGCCTTCTTGTCCCTTTTGGTCATTTCACATGTCCTTTTTCCTTCTCCTTTATATATCTTTTCCCTCTCACATCTCATTCTAATAAGAGATTCAAAATTTGAGTGCATAATTTTCTCCCAAAAATTTCTTACGTTCCAAACACCATAACTTCTTTATTTGAACTTCGATCTGACTGATTTAAAGTTAAAAGTGTTTTTTCTATTCATCCTTTATCTTTTCTCGAAGGTTTGAGTTAGTTTTATTACTTTTTTTAAAGTCTAACCTCATAAAAACGGGACTGCACCAAATCAACTAAGGTATTGATTTTCTCTCAATTTTTTTTAACTTGGTCAATTGCCTTGGGCTTTCTTCTTCAATATATATATATATATATGTGTGTGTGTGTGTGTGTGTGTGTGTGTGTGTGTGTGTGTGTGTGTGCGTGTATGTGTGTGTGTGTTTGTGTGTCTTGTGATTGTTTTGATTGAGTTTTGAACTCATTTAAAGCTAGATTGAGTTTCAATTGAAATCTCACATGTTGAGATAGGTTTTGATTTTGCCTACGTTTTCACATGTATGAGATTGTATTGTGCTAGCTTTGATTGTAGGACTATTTGATGTTCTTTAATTGATTGATTTTGTGAAAAATAGTTCCGCACATGTATTAGGCTCTCTTTGGTCGAAATTTCACTATGATACATGTGCTTGTGTTCTTTTGAGATATTATTGTGCTTAGTTGATTTCAAGAAAAGAAAATATGCTCTAGAACTTTTGTTTTAATCTAGATGACTTTGTCACATGATTTTAGCTTGTTTTTGGTTTACATGATTTAAAATTGATTATATGATTAATTGAATATATATTGAGTTCAAGTTTAGATTTATGCATGTCAACGGGATTAATTGAAAATATGCTCTAGAACTTTATATGCTTGTTTTAGGTTGATATTAACTTGTCATAAATTTTGTATGAACTAGATGAATTGAACATGCATTTTAACTACACAACAAATGGTTTGTGCATTCATGCTTATGTCTAGTATTTTTCTAAGGATGTGTTGATCATAACATTCTATGTTGTGTGCTTGTTTACGTTTTGCATTCATGATCACCTAGATGCCTTGTGAGAAGGAAGTCTTGACAATAGGTGTGAGACCTGTGTAGTTGAGCATGGAAGTCTTGGCAAGAGGTGAGAGACCTCGGAATGTCAAGCAAGAAAGTCTTGCCTTGGGTCATGAGGATTCAGAAGGGTGAGCAAAGACGTCTTGCCTAGGGTCGTGAGGATCTGGAAAAGTAAACAAGGAAGTCTTGCCTAGGGTAGTGAGGATCCGGAATGGTGAACGAAAAAGTCTTGACAAGAGGTGTGAGACCTCAGAATGTTGAGCAAGAGGGTGACATATTCATGAGTAGGACATGAGGGTAGTTTTTAGGTGAAGGGGTCACTTGAGAGATTGTACTTTTCTTATCTACTAGTGGATTTTGTTTGCTAGTAGTTGCAAACCCGTGGATGTTTCCTCTTCAGAGGTTTACCATGTTATATCTTATGTCAACTTTTCTCTATCCCTATCTCCCTTATATTGGTATTTGTTATTTGGATACTATGGATAGAACTTTATATGTAAGTTGACTTCCTTACTATAATATCCATTGTATATGTGTTATGATTGCTTGTTTGTATCACACTTTACACGTTTTATATATTGATTAAGTGTTTTTAAGTGATATATATTGTGATACAAGCAATCTAGAGGGACAAACTTTTGTTTGTTTCTAAGGGAGTCGAACAAGGTGGTCTAACCTATTCAGCCCCCTAGGTTAGCCTTGAACATTTAACCATGTTTGTATTTTTCACCAACATCAAGGTACATTATACCTAGAGTCTAGGCACCAGAATATCTGCTCGGTACCCAAATATCCTAACACCAATATGTGGCCCATCTGGGGTATACCTCTTACCTGGTACCTTGACACCAGGATGCTTGATTGGTACCTGAGTTCCTTGACGTTGTCTTGTAACCCATCCAAGATATGTATCTAGCCGACCAAGCAAAGAGAACATTATCAAGAAAGTGCCAGTAAGGAAGAATAAGCACCACGCCAGTAGGCTGGTACACCAGGTTACCACGCCACTAAGAAAGGAAGCCAGAATCATCCTCCAAGCGATGTGGATTAAAAAGGTTGACCCTTTTCACCATTAAAGCTCCATAATGACACCAAATAGGTCAATAGATTTGCCATTAACTTATATTCACATTCAAACAGAAACATGACGTAGTCAACGGGAGCAATTACAGATGTGTTGTAAATTCGTATTTTACAAAAACAATACTTGTAAGTGCACGAATCGTGAAGATAAGCACAACGGCAAGTAAGAATCGTTCCCATGAGGAAAAGTGATTAACTGATTATAACTACTTCTAATTCTAATTAAATCAAAAGTAGCCGAGAGATTTGTTGTGAAGAGATTGTCTAAAGATTGAATAAAAACTAAAACTTAATTATCCTAAGAAAGCTATTTTACAAAGAATTGGTGTTGTGATCAAGAGATGGAAGAATTAGGTCATCAATGCTCCCCAATTATGTTTACTCAATGTTTCGAATTGACTTTGAAAACAAAATATTAATCAATTTAAGGGTTCATTCTTATCATAAATATGATTGTTACCGTATGATCCTGGGATGAATCAAGTGTTCTCAATTACAATTTACCCATAGATTAATGGCGCAAACTACAATCGAGAACCCATTAAGTACAAGAACAATTAACCAAAACCTACTTGCATAGATCAATGCTAAGATCAGTTTTATCCATTTAATTGAATATTAATTAAGATTACGTATAGATCAATTCTCCAACCTCAATCTTTAAATTATCAAAACCCTAAATTCATGCCAACGCATGATCATGCATTAACAAGAAAAAATAATTAAGACATGATGAATTGAATAAATCAAAACTAAATTTAATTAAATATAGTCAATTCTAACAAAGAGCATTCATAGAGGTTCACATTGATTCCCCGGTATGATTTAGTTACACATGATGAAAATAAGAGAAGAGAAAGAAAAGATAAAACTCATCTTGGCCTTCAATGAGTTCTTCAAGTCTTCAGTGATGAATTCTTCTTCGTCTTTGAATATTCGATCTGTAAAGATGAATGTAAAGGTGAATGGAAGGTGTATGGTGATGGAGTGGTAGGGGACGGCCCCCTTGGTGGCTTGGGACCTCCCTTGGCTTGTATATCGAAATTAGGGTTCACATGGGGTTTAATTAGGTGTAGATTCTATGTCATGTCCTTAAACAACAAGGGAATCAAGTCCAATATAGAACTCTACCTTTTTGGAATTTTATTTCTTTCCTAATCCAATAAAAAGACTACTTATTGAAGGAAGATTAGGATTAGGTGTCACTTGTTTGCAGAAGTTGACACAAGACTCCCAAACAATTCCAAGAAGGAAATATTTTCCATTCCGACAACTTGCAAAATAAATCCTGTCATTATTCATGAAATGTCAGAATTGCGATCGGTAAGTGCACCGGAAACTAGACTTCTGGAACTTTCCATCCATAGGTAGTAGGACACAATTCGATAGGACCTAAGAGATATTGGCCCCAAAATATGACTGTTCTGCACTGGTCCAAAAATTGATCTTTTTGCTCCTTTTCTCCAAAATAACATCCAACACCTCTTGAATGGAATGTGACCTACACATGCTCAACAAACACATAAAATACCTAATTTTACCCAAGAACAAAGCACAAATAATAGGAAATGGGGACCTAAAACTTGTATAGAAATGGACCGACCAAATACCCCCAAACCTATCTTTTGCTAGTTCTCGAGCAAAACTAGAATAAAAACAAAAACTAAAAACAAAAAAAAATCTAAAAAGAAAATAAGCTAAGCCACTTTCGTGGGGAACACGATAGTATTGAACGTATGCTACAAGCCTTTAAGGCTCTAGGTGTCCCTAGTAGGAGGAGTTTTGTCTCCTGAGGTTTACAGGTATGCTACCTACAAACATATTTCTACGAAAAGAAAAATTATCAAGATGCAAACTCACATGTACCATTCAAAACCAATACATGCTAGAGTCACTGAATAAATACTAAAATTATGCCACAAATTTTAATGCACTACTTAGTTTTAATGAAAACCCCATACTCAAGACACTCTAGCTTCGAAAACGCATCATCAAACACCATAGATATAATTCGTCTCGACTCTAATTCTCACAGGATGTCACTCTTAATTTCTCACAGAACCTAGGCAGATACACTCATCAAGCATATGCGAATGGAGTTTATGTACAAGAAATTTCAAGATATAATCGCATATGAATATATAATAGAAAGAGCGCTTGATTTTATGCAAAGGATCTCATGAACAGAATCAGATATTAAGAACAAGATAAAGCACATGTTTACCTTTACTCTCGAGCTAGCATCCCCAAAAAGATCAATTAGGTCTTTTCTCTGGTTGTAACGGGGCCATTGGGTGAAGGTAAAGAAAGAACGGGAAAAGGATAGCAAACAAACCTAGGATCATATCGAGAAGTTCTTCGGTAATCTTCATACTCGGCCAAATTTCTTCAAATTCTTCATTCCACTTACATCCAGGCTTCTTGAACAATTTTCGTTCATTCTCCTTCTTGAGTTGATCTTGATTTCTCATCACTTTCATAATAAAGCTTTATCCGTTTCACTTACATTTGATTTGATTCATCATCTCATTCATTTATCTTTCTTTCTTTTTTTTTTCTTTTTTTTAGATGAGAATTTGTACATTAATTACATAATTCTTCCAACACCTTCTTAGCATTTGATCTCTAGCTTAGCCTTGGTACTTGCACATCACAAATCACCCATTTCGAACTCTCTTCAATTATCTTCATCACCTCAATAAGATCCCAAGCTATAAGGTATGGCTAATATATGGCTCATTGGGGTTAAGTTAATATGGGTGATGAAAGAAAAAGGCTTATAGTGTTTGGCTTCAAAATTTGCTATGGAGCACACACATAAGGTTGGAAATATTTAAGGCCTTTTAAGTGAGTTAAAGCACACATTGCTTATATCACTTCTAATGGTTCAACCAAAATAAGAGCAAAGTCCACATGTGATATCTTTTTATGATGAATGTTCTTTAATATCCAATGCATAACCTATTGAGATTAATTTCTAATGTTAAGAACCTAATGATTGTTTAGAAGTAGAAACAAAAGAACCCTCTATAATTATATTTATGTATGCTTTTTGGCTTAGTGAACTCACAAGGGTAGTCTCCACTATTAATCATGGTTATCCAACTAAGCATCCTATCCGCCATAATATCAAGAGCATGCCATAAATTTTGAAAAATGAAATGCACTACTCTAAGTGGCAAGACATTAGTCTAAACTCAGTGATTAAAGCATATATTACGGCTCTTAAACCACACAAAAGAAGCATCGAAAAATAGAGGACAAAAATTCAAAAACTGGTGACTTTCTAAATAACCTATGTCTATTATTTAATGCATATCTCCGAACTTACTCAACAAACGTTAGCCATATTTTAACACAAGAAACTAGACATATAAATACATATTTTCAATTTAGAAAATATTTCAGAATTCGAAATTTAAAAATGAGAAAACAGGCGTTGAAAACAGTCCACGTGCAGATTTGCAAAAATAGGGCATCGCCCATGACCTTTGGTCGAAGAAACATTCATAACTTTTAAACCACTGCCCAAAATTTTATATTCTATATACCGTTAGATTCATATAAAAAAAAGAACCCAATATGGATAGAAAAATTTATTTCTTCACCAATGAATACAGTTTTAACAAAACGTTTCCCTAAAAAAAATTCAAAACAGGGCACTTTTCGCAGATTTGAACAAATCGCTAAAAAAATAAAATAAACACAAATTCACACCCCCAAACCTAATCTAAATATTGTCCTCAATGTTTGTATGACATTAAAAGTATGGACAATGAATAAATAAAAAGTATAGAAGGCAAGAACCTAAAACACAAAAATTAAAGAAAGAAAACTATAAAACTAAAAATAAAATAAAAAATTACCTTGGTGGGTTGCCTCCCACCAAGCTCTTTATTTAATGCCTAGGTAAGACAGATGCTTGAAAAACTCAACCAAATTCTAATGTCTCAAATTTACGCTTGCGTGCTATCAAGTCTTGGAAAAAATTATCCCGTGTCGGCATGTTCCTACACACAATAAGCAAAGGCAAGTAAATGTTCAATTTAAAGTATGGTGAAATAAGTTCAGAAAACCACTTATTCCATTTGATGTTGTGTAGGGTGCTCAGAAAAGCTATGGGAGGGACATAATGCTTGAGTTCCTTGTATAGGAGTGGTACCTCAAAAGGGACATCTTCCACTTCTTTCACTTTTTCTTCATCCATGTCAGAAGCTATAATCAATAGGAGTGTCTCATTCTCCCATAATTCTTCGATATTGGACTCTTCTTCTATATCCTCTTCTTGTTGACTTTCCTCATCATCTTCAAACACTTCCTTTACCCAATCCAGTAACTTATTAAGGATTTCATCTGATAGCTCATTCTTTTCAACTTCTTCACCTGTAACACTAGAAAAATCATCAGAAAATTCATGGGGTACTATGGTATCAACAATCTCACCATTCAAAGGGATGTTGGTAGCTTCTTCTGGAATTATTTGGGCTTCTCCTTTTGGAAAACTTAAATCAATTGCCTAGTTTTCACCTCCATCTTCCTTATTAAAGCCTCTGTGTTCTGAACTCTCACATCAGTTTCTTGGAATCTTTTATCGTTCTAATTCATTCTCTATTCCATAGTCTGTATAAACTCTTTCATTGTATCCTCCAATGACGGTGAGATCGGCTACTCATAGGTATTGACTTTATTGTTGCACAACGAGAAGTCTTGATGATTCCTTCAATTCGAGTTGAAAGTATTGCCATAGGGTTCATAACTCGACCATTGACTGTGGGAATTTCCATATGGTTCATTAATAGGCCACGAATTGTAGGAATTTTCAAATGGTTTATGCATAGGCCTCATGTTGTAGGATTTTTCAAATGGTTCATGCATACGCCTCATGTTATAGGAATTCAACGCTTGAGTCTGTTTTTCAACATATTCTATAAATTCTACTCTCAAATGGCAGCCCCATAGATCATGACCAATCATTCCACATATCTTGCAAACCCCTTGTTTTCTCTTTGGAGTCATCGAAATCAGTCCCTTTATTTGTCAACTTAAATCAGCTAGTTGCATAGTAAATCCATGAAGTGTTTCTCTTTCCACATCATAAGTGTGCTGCCCATAGAAGTCCATTATACCTGAAAAGAAAACAAGAAAAATGAAATAAAAACAAAAAAAAAACAAAAAAAAACAAAAAAACAAAAAATAACTATTAACTAATGACTCTACTACTAAAAAAAAAACTAAAACTGAAACTAGAAATAACCAATAAATTCAACTAATCCCCGACCGTGGCGCCAAAAACTTGATCTGTTGTAAATTCGTGTTTTATAAAAACAATGCTCGCAAGTGCACGAATCGTGAAGATAAGCACATCGACAAGTAAGGATCGTTCCCACGAGGAAAAGTGATTTACTAAATATAACTAATTCTAATTCTAATTAAATCAAAAGTAACCGAGAGATTTGTTGTGAAGAGATTGTTTGATGATCGAATTAAAACTAAAACTAAATTATCCTATGAAAGCAATTTAACAAAAAATTGGTGTCGTGATCAAGAGATGGAAGAATTAGGTCATTAATGCTCCCAAACTATGTTTACTCAATGTTTCAAATTGACTTTGAAAACAAAATAGTAATTAAGTTAAGGGATTGTTCTTATCATAAGTATGATTGTTATCGTATGATCTTGGGATGAATCAAGTGTTCTCAATTACAACTTACCCATAGATCAATGGCGCAAACTACAATCGAGAACCCTTTAAGTTCAAGAACAGTGAACCAAATCGACTTGCATAGATCAATGCTAAGATCTATTTTATCCATTCAATTGAATATTAATTAAGATTACATATAGAAATACTCCAACCTTAATCATTAAATTATCAAAACCCTAAATTCATGCCAGCGTATGATCATGCATTAACAAGAATAAAGAATTAAGACATAGGATGAATTGAATAAATCAAAACTTAATTTAATTAAATATAGTCAATTCTAATAAAGAGCATTCATAGAGGTTCACATTGATTCCCCAGTATGAGTTAGTTACACATGATGAAAATAAGAGAAGAGAAAGAAAAGATAAAACCCATCTTGGCCTTCAATGAATTCTTCTAGTCTTCAATGATGAATTCTTCTTCGTCTTTGAATATTCGATCTGTAAAGATGAATGTATAGATGAATGGAAGGTGTATGGTGATGGGGTGGTGGGGACAACCCCCTTGGTGGCTTGGGACCTCCCTTGGCTTGCATCTCAAAATTAGGGTTCACGTGGGGTTTAAATAGGTGTTGATGCTATGTCATGTCCTTAAACAACAAGGGAATCAAGTGCAATATAGAACTCTACCTTTTTGGGATTTTATTTCTTTCGTAATCCAATAAAAGACTACTTTTTGAAGGAAGATTAGGATTAGGTGTCAACTTGTTTGCACAAGACTCCAAAACAATTCCAAGATGGAAATATTTCCCATTCCAACAGCTTGAAAAATAAATCCCGTCATTATTCATGGAATTATGACTGATCTGACTATCGGGTACTAAAATGGGCATAACTTATTTTAGGATTATCGGAATTACGATCCGTAATGTGCACCGGAAACTAGAATTCTGGGGCTTTCCATCCTTAGGTAGTAGGACACAATTCGATCGTAGCTGAGAGAAATTGGCCCCAAAATATGATTGTTCTGCACTAGTCCAAAAAATTTATCTTTTTGCTCCTTTTCTCCAAAATAACATCCAACACCTCTTGATTAGAATGTGACCTACACATGCTCAATAAACACATAAAATAATTAATTTTACCTAAGAATAAAGCACAAATAATAGGAAATGGGGACCTAGAACATGAATAGAAATAGACCGATAATTTACCGCTTAAATTGGCATCCTCCATCAACACTAATCAATTCAGGTAACACACCCAATAATCAGTCTAAATTATATGGATTTGATTGGAGGGAGAGAGAGGATGTAAATACAATATCCAAATCCATTGAAAGGCATCGAAGAAGGGAATAACGAAAAAAAGGAGAGATCAAGAGCAAAGCATAATCATTGTTCCAGAGTATTTTCACCATAGAGGAGTTTGCCACTTATCGACACGAAGGATTTCACCATCTCCAGTTGTGTTTAGAGTGAGAAAAATTGAGAGATAATACAGTGAGATTAGAACAATATCACCATTATCATCGTTGTCCCACATTGTAACCGTATTACTTTAAATATTCAATAAAGCAATTCCCAGTAGTTTTCATACTGCTCTTTCCTATTTCTTGTCTCTCATAAATCTCCTAGGTACGAGGTACCTACCCAGATTGCGACCCATCGGGTAGTGGTCTAAGAGTGTTAGTTGAGATTCCTCACCTTGAGCGAAATTTTAATCAACACCTTTTGGCACTGTCTGTGTAAAGTTTCCATACCCCTTTTGGAAGCTTGTGAATTCACATGTTTGTTTTGTAGCATACCAGTATGAGACTTCGATATTCCCAAGGGCAGCCCGAAGCATAAGGGTACCGGTCTGTCACTTCCATCCGGAAGGCTCTGAAAAAAAAAGAAATCCAAGCATTTTAACCTGGCAATGTGCCGCCAGCTACCACGTGGGGTACCTCCCAGGTCTTAACTACCTCGGTAGTTAGCTAGGCTATCCTTAAGCAATAGGTTGCGGCCTTTGTAGAAAGCGTTTACCTCCAATTGGCAATGGAAGGTATCACTCCCCAGCGTACAACACTAGATTCTAGGGGAGATATTGGTAGACCAGGTTCATAACTACCTGCCTTTGACAGACTAAGACCTCCACCACCGGTATAGGTCCACGGTAGGCTAGGGACACTACCCTTGGTTCGTGATAGGTTAGGGCACATGCCCCCAGTTTCAGACAAACCAGCGAACTATTAACCCTGACAAGTAAAGTCGGCCTTAGATATCCCACATAGGGAGCCTCACCACTTGGCTCAACTGGCAGCTAGGAGGCAACCTTGATCAACTGTGGGGGGTAGCAGAAGGAGTGCCTAAGAAAATCCCCCCCTTCCCTCGCCCTCATAAGGAGAACTGAGATAGAGCTTCCATAGAATTAGAGGAGTCTCTTTATGAAGATTCCAAGGTCAAGTCTAAGAACTTCAAGAATAAATGCTTACGGGACCAGGTAGCTCAGATAGCAAAGGAGATTCAGGAATAAAAAAGGGGAAAACACCAGGAAAATCGAAGAGATCCCTTAGGCGAGATGAATGCCCAGACGGATGATGGAGCTCGAGCTTCCCCTAAAATCAAGATGCCTATTGAAAAGTACTCCAAGACAGAGGATCTCTTGAGCCACCTGGAATGCTTCTTGCAGTAAATGGAGGTCCAAAATGCTACCCGGGCCGCCATGTGTAGGATGTTCCCAATCACGCTAACAGACTACGTAAAGACATGGTTCAGGAAGCTGCCAGCAAGTAATGTTGATGCTTTCACTAAGTTAACATGTGACTTCAATGCTTAATTTCAGGGTACCAAGCCACCTACAATACATGATCCATGAGCGGAATGAATCAACAAGGTCCAATATGGAAAGATTCTATAAGGAGTTGATCCATATAGAGGTCTTTGATGAGAAAAAGACCCTAGCTAACTTCAAAAGGATCATATGGGCTGGTAGACTGTTCTGCTCATTCGCCAAGCATCCACTAGAAACATACCATGAGGCCTATGACCAGGCTCTGGAACAAATGGAGATAAACGAGCACCTTCGGGTCAAGATATAACACGATGACCTAAGGATTGCCAAACGCCAAAAGAAGGAAGCGCCCAAGCCAATACTGGTCTAAAAAGTCCAGAATAGATCTCTCAACTGGTCCATGTACTACCTCTCACCCTTCAATCCTCAACAAGAGATATACAAAGTAAAAAGTGTAGGAAAAAATCCACCGTAGAAGCAGAAAATTTCTATTGGTATATTTCAAAAAAATTCTTTAAAAGAATGAACCTTAACCCTTGATTAATTAACATAAAATAAAAGTATCGTACCTTTTTCTCTTGACAATTGAAGTTGTATCAAATTGAATCCGTAAGATTTTCCAATCCAATCACGAATGTGAATCACCTAAGAGTGTGGGCTCCTTTTCTTTGAATTGTATACCGAAGGATGGAAAACAAATAAAATATTTTTCGTTTGTTAGTCACAATAATTCTCCTAGAGAAAACCCAACATTTGGCCACTTATGAATTATCGATCTATTTGATTGAAACTTGCGTGAACTCGATTCGATTTTTATACAAAAAAAAACCTTTTGATGTAAAGGATATTAGTGCACTGTCGAAAACAAAAACGTCCCATCTTTTCTCTATGTTTAGTAGGATTCTTCACAAAATGAGTTGGATGAAGTTTTTTTTTATCTATATATGCAAAAAAAAAAAAAAAACTTAAGCCTCTTAACTAGCACTGGCCGAAATCTCTCTCATGACTTCTATGTCTTGACCGAATTCCATAATTGTGATATATATATATAGGAGGCCAAATTCTCTCTCTATGAGGATTTACTTAGTGGCCAAGAATCCTCTCTCTAGTAGGATTTACTTTCACCAAGACTCCAATCAACTTTCGGAATTCTTTTCCACACCAAGACTCATATTCTAACTCATTAGTATATTTATCCAATAACTAATTATTGAATATAAATTAAATTGTGACTTTATCAAAACTTCTTAATATGACCAATTATCAATTAGAGTTTTGATAGATTTCAAATACTTTCAAATTTGACTAGATAAATGAATTACTTTTATTTATCTACTAATCAAATAAAGTATTTGATACTTATCATTCTACCAACAATAGTATGACACTAGGAGACCTACTCCTACTAATAAAACGATTTTGACTTTTAATTAATTAATTAATTAATTAATTAATTAATTTTAATTTCCATTTAATATAATTATAAAATAAAAATCAAGATATTAGGTGATTACATAAGCCCTATCCGTCCTAGCCTATTATATGGGAAATATATTATTTTTATATTTTATTAAATCCATTGGATTTTAATAAAAAGTCCATATGTGAATTAGACTCATTCTTACTAGAAAAGAAACAAGTCCACATGCCTTAAATTAACAAATTAATATAATTTAAGCAGTTTGTTTAATTAAAATGTGCAAATTATATTCTAAATGTATTAATGGAATGCTAATCGCACCCCATTAGGGCTGCCCAATAATTCCCACATCCTTGGCCGCCCATTACAGGTATTATGAAGAGTTTCCGCATGTCTTGATCATATATGGATACAGCTCTCCAAAACTTTTAGATTCGGAAATCCAAAAACAATTCTATATGGATCCAGAAATTGGTTCGGTAGAATATATCAGGTGATCCATACAAGTTCATGTGAATTAGGGATCTTGGCGGGCTATCTAAATTTAAGCTCTAATAGACATAACCTAATCACAATCAACAAATGATTCACTTAGGTGCGATCTATCAAATTTAGTTCATTTCACTAAAGAACTAAAATTGAACTGTTAAATAAAGAAACAATAAGTTAATGTTCTTCATTAATACCCTAGACAATCTTCATTGAGATAGTGTATCCTCCTGAAGAATACCACTAATCGGTAAGAGCTCATAAACCGTCTATAGCTCTCCTAGTTACCATATTTACTCATATGACCATATTTTGAACTTGGATATTTTGACTTGTCCAGAAGCCAGATTACAATAGACATTATTGAAAACTTAACGTTAAGATTTAATATCCAATACCTTAAAATATCCATATGATGATCTTCTACTCACATTTAATAAATGAAGCCACGAAGTCCATATAATGAAGTCCTCTATCAATTAGCAAATAAATACCACTAAACCATCGAGGATAAACTATGATATATAATCAGACTCAACGATGGCTCAAATGATAACACTTGCAACCATAAGTCCATCATTTATCTCACGATTGAGATAGACTCTTCGATTGTCTTCAAATGAAAAACCTTTTATCTATTGACGGTTCTAGATAAAGTATTTCATTGTGATCCAATTCATTGCACCTAGTGCACTAGATTCTTTTGCCCAAAGACACCACACTTTGATGATTTAAGACTCATCATAACACATTTGGTCCCACTCAAATGCTAGCAAAATAATCCAAAACTTTAACAAGGTAAATGCACTGAACCTTTATCTTAAGTTCTGATATTGTTCAAGACTAACTAAAGAATTGTGTCTACCTCATACATATCCAGATGTACGAACCCTTATGATTTTTTTTTACTTTTGACAATTATAATAATTAAACTATAAATGCTAAAAGATTTATTAAACTAGAAATCACTTTATTAATATGAAAAGATTGTCAAATACATTATTACACTCTTGTTATTGAGCATAATCCGAACAAAAAGAACCCTACCCGGAGCTATGCCTTCTGATAGGGAGGTAGCACAGATAGCTCGAGAAGAGGAGGGGTACAGTCTTTACACCCCACTAAATGCATCTCGCGAGACAATCTACCTAGCCATCCGTGATAAGGAGCTTCTCAGGAAGCCCAGTCCAATCAAAGCATCGATTGATACAAGGAATCATTACTAATATTGTGACTTCCAAGAGGATGTAGAACATAACACCTCAGAGTGCTAACACCTCTGGTGAAGGGTGGTTGCTCGGTGGAATTATTGCAGCAAGTGTTGGAAAAACTCCACACATGGAAAGAGGTGCAGGCAAAAATCAAGGAAAATGCAGAAATAAGGAAGATGAAAGGTAAGAAAATGAGGTTGCAAATCCAAGTCGTCTATACTAGCAGTGGAGGTTGTACCTTTGTAGGGTGTTAGGTTTTAGATTGTGTTGGCATTAATTCCATATCAAAATGATATTTACTTGTAATGATTTAGTTGTTTAGATTCATGATGATTCAAACTTCAAAGAAGAATGAACAAGAAGTCAAAGCAAGTTCAAAGTCTTCAAAGAGAAAGGATGCAAAATGATTCTACAGAGGTATACTAAGACCTTATCTTTCTCTTACAAAGCTTAGGCACACACACACAATTCATACATTTGTGTCTCTGTATCGTTGTGCACCATGTATAACACATTCACACACTTGAAGTTGAATGCTCATGCATTGGTATGGAATTAACATGTTTTGAAAAATGCATGATTGGAGACTATCTCCATGTAGTTTGCTTTCTAGTGTGAATTATGTTTGTATTTGTATATGTTTGTATAACATGGATATTGAACTTGATTTTAGTCTTAAATCATTCTTGATTGAGTTCCGGTCATTTTGGTTACCCATACTATTGATTTCAAGTTCTAAGTCAAAAGATACTACACTTTTAACTCATGTTGCATACATTGTCTTCGTCTTCGTATATCAAGTCGAATTATTATTTTCTCGGCTTAGTATCTTATATTTCCATGTCTGTGAGAGAGTTATAGTTCATAATCCATAAACGGATTTGAATTCCAAGTTCGGAGGCTGGGAACGGTCGAAGAACGCGAGAAGAGTCCAAGGGAGTTGCACCATGGCCAAAGGCCATGTATTGGTGCAAGCCCGAGATGGCACATGGACATCTCGGCTGCAACACCTTGCTGCCCCGAGAAGCCCATGCGCCATCTTGGGAAAGCAATAACAAAGGAGGCTATTTTGGTCATTTGGCTTCATTCTTTCCCTCTCCTTTATATTTCCTTTCCCTCTCACATTCATTCTAAGAAGAATTTTAAACTTGTGTGCAGAAATTTTCTCTCTACATTTTCTCACCTTCCAAACACCATAACTTCTTCATTTAAAATCCGATTTGAGTGATACAAAGTTGAGAGTGTTTTTCTATTCCTCCCCCAACTTTTCTCAGAAGGTTTAAGTGAGTTTTATTACTGTTTTTTGGAGTCTAAACACACAAAAACTGGACTACACCAAAATCAACTAAGGTATTGATTTTCTCTCAAAGTTTTCTTTTAAAACTTGGTCAATTGCCTTGGGTTTTCTTATTCAACATATATATTTGTATTGTGAGTGTTTTGATTTGAGTTTTGAACTCTTTTAAAGCTAGGTTGAGATTCAATTGAAATCTTACATGTTGAGTTAGGTTTTGATTTTGCCTATGTTATTACATGTTTGGGATTGTATTGCGCTAGCTTTGATTTTAGGACTATTTGATGATCTTTGATTGATTGATTTTGAGAAAAATAGTTCCTCACATGTATTAGGCTCTCTTGGCCGAATTTCTCACATAATACATGTGCTTATATTCTTTTGAGCTATTCATGTGTTTTGATTGAATCTATGATTAGGAATATGCTCTAGAAGTTTAGCTTAAATCTAATTGACTTTGACATATGATTTTAGCATGTTTTAGGTTTATGTGATTTAAACTTGATCTTTTGATTTATTGAACGTATCTTGTGATTCAAGTTTAGATCTATGCATGTATCTAGGTTGTGATTAATATTGAACATATCTTACATAATCTAGATTGATTACACATCCATGATTAACTGGACTATATGTGATTTGTGCATTCAAGCTCATGTCTAGTATTTTCCATAAGATGTGTTGATCATAGCATTCTTTGTTGCATGCTTGTTAGCGTTTTGCATTCATGATCACCTAGATGCCTTGTGAGAAGGAAGTCTTGACAATAGGTGTGAGACCTATGGTGTTAAGCTAGAAGTCTTGGCAAGAGGCGTGAGGCCTTGGATTGTTGAGCAAGGTAGTCTTGGCTAGGGTCGTGAGGATCCAGATAGTAGAGCAAGAAGTCTTACCTAGAGTCAGGAGAACTCGGATAGGTGAGAAATGAAGTTTTGACTAGAGTCGTGAGGACTTAGTTGAGCAAAAAGTCTTGCCTTGGGTCGTGAGGATCCGTAAAAGGTGAGCGAGGAAGTCTTGACAAGAGGTGTGAGGCCTTGGATTGTTGAGCATAGGGCGACAACTTCAAGAGTAGGATATGAGGGTAGTTTCTAGGTGAACAGGTCACTTGAGAGATTATACTTGTCTTATCTACTAGTGGATTTTGTTTGCCGGTGGCTGCTAGCCCGTGGATGTTTCCTCTTTTGAGGTTTACCATGTTATATCTTGTGTCAACTTTTCTCTATCCCTATCACTCTAATATTTGTATTGTGGATAGAACTCTTTATATATGTTGACTTCCTTTCTATAATATAGATTGTGTATGTGTTACAATTACTTGTTTGTATCAAACTTTACTTGTGTTTATATATTGATTAATTGTCTTTAATTAATATATATTGTGATACAAGCAATCTAAAGGGACAAACTTTTGTTTGTTTCTAAGAGAGTCGAAAAAGGTGTCTAACTTATTCACCCCTTTCTAGATTAGCCTTGAGCATTTAACCGTGATTGTATTTTCAATTGGTATCAGAGCAGGACACTAGATTGCACTTAGTGTGAGTCTCGTGGTATATTTCTTATCTTTTGGTATCATTTCATGTCAAAAGGGGAGAAAGATATGCTAGATACTTAGTTTCTTTTTATGTTGTTTTCGTGAACTTTTGAACTTTCAATGGCATGTAATTATCAATTTTAAGATTTGGTTAAGAATTCTTATGTTTTGGCATGTATTGAGGGGGAGATACATGTATTTGTGGACTTAATTGTATATTCTTATCCATATTATATGTTGCCATTTATTGTTTTTTCTCTTGTATATGCATTGTGCTTTGAGATGATTTGTAGGTTGCTTCAAGAGAAGATCAATATGAAGTTGAAGAGTTGATGAAGATTAGTTATAGGAATCTTACTCATTGCAATGTGAGGGAGTTATTTTGTGACCTATCTTCATTTTTATATTTGTAGTAAATGTATAGGTGTTTTGACATTTAATTTGCCAAATGGGGAGATTGTTAGGTTTTAGATTATGTTGGAATTATTTCCATATCAAAATGATGTTTACTTGTAATGATTTAGTTGTTTAGATTCATAATGATTCAAGCTTCAAAGAAGAAGGAACAACTAGTTAAAGCAAGTACAAAGTCTTCAAAGAGAAAGGATGCTATATGGCTCTACAATGGTATATTAAGACTTTATCTTTCTCTTACAAGGCTTAGGCACACACACACAATTCATACATTTGTGTTCCAGCATCGTTGTGCACCATGTATAACACATTCACACACTTGAAGATGAATGCTCATGCATTGGTATGGAAATAACATGTTTTGAAAAATGCATGATGAAAGACTATCTCTATGTAGTTTGCATTCTAGTGTGAATTGTGTTTGTATGTGTATATGTTTGTATAACATGGATATTGAACTTGATTTTAGTATTAAATCATTCTTGATTGAGTTCCGATCATTTCAGTTACTCATACGATAGATTTCAAGTTCTAAGTCAAAAGATACTACACTTTCAACTCATGATGCATACAATGTCTTCGTCTTCATATATCGAGTTGAATTATAATTTTTTGGGTTGAGTATCATATATGTCCATGTCCATGAGAGAGTTATGGTTTGTAATCTACAAACGGATTTGAATTCTGAGGTCAGAGGCCGGAGAACGGTCTAAGAACGCGAGAGGAGTGCAAGGGAGTTGCACCATGGCCAAAGGCCATGCATTGGTGCAAGCCCGAGATGGCACATGGACATCTCGGCTGCAACACCTTGCTGCCCCGAGAAGCCCATGCACCATCTTGGGAAAGCAATAACAAAGGAGGCTATTTTGGTCATTTGGCTTCATTCTTTCCCTCTCCTTTATATTTCCTTTCCCTCTCACATTCATTCTAAGAAGAATTTTAAACTTGTGTGCAGAAATTTTCTCTCTACATTTTCTCACCTTCCAAACACCATAACTTCTTCATTTAAAATCCGATTTGAGTGATACAAAGTTGAGAGTGTTTTTCTATTCCTCCCCCAACTTTTCTCAGAAGGTTTAAGTGAGTTTTATTACTGTTTTTTGGAGTCTAAACACACAAAAACTGGACTACACCAAAATCAACTAAGGTATTGATTTTCTCTCAAAGTTTTCTTTTAAAACTTGGTCAATTGCCTTGGGTTTTCTTATTCAACATATATATTTGTATTGTGAGTGTTTTGATTTGAGTTTTGAACTCTTTTAAAGCTAGGTTGAGATTCAATTGAAATCTTACATATTGAGTTAGGTTTTGATTTTGCCTATGTTATTACATGTTTGGGATTGTATTGCGCTAGCTTTGATTCTAGGACTATTTGATGATCTTCGATTGATTGATTTTGAGAAAAATAGTTCCTCACATGTATTAGGCTCTCTTGGCCGAATTTCTCATATAATACATGTGCTTATATTCTTTTGAGCTATTCATGTGTTTTGATTGAATCTATGATTAGGAATATGCTCTAGAACTTTAGCTTAAATCTAATTGACTTTGTCATATGATTTTAGCATGTTTTAGGTTTATGTGATTTAAACTTGATCTTTTGATTTATTGAACGTATCTTGTGATTCAAGTTTAGATCTATGCATGTATCTAGGTTGTGATTAATATTGAACATATCTTACATAATCTAGATTGATTACACATCCATGATTAACTAGACTATATGTGATTTGTGCATTCAAGCTCATGTCTAGTATTTTCCATAAGATGTGTTGATCATAGCATTCTTTGTTGCGTGCTTGTTAGCATTTTG
The DNA here is from genome assembly GCA_032871835.1 of Dipteronia dyeriana. Taxonomy (NCBI): domain Eukaryota; kingdom Viridiplantae; phylum Streptophyta; class Magnoliopsida; order Sapindales; family Sapindaceae; genus Dipteronia; species Dipteronia dyeriana. Next base: position 44,359,639 of record CM065302.1, read on the forward strand.
CATTCATGATCACCTATATGCCTTGTGAGAAGGAAGTCTTGACAATAGGTGTGAGACCTATGGTGTTAAGCTAGAAGTCTTGGCAAGAGGCGTGAGGCCTTGGATTGTTGAGCAAGGTAGTCTTGGCTATGGTCGTGAGGATCCAGATAGTAGAGCAAGAAGTCTTGCCTAGAGTCAGGAGAACTCGGATAGGTGAGAAATGAAGTTTTGACTAGAGTCGTGAGGACTTAGTTGAGCAAGAAGTCTTGCCTTGGGTCGTGAGGATCCGTATAAGGTGAGCGAGGAAGTCTTGACAAGAGGTGTGAGGCCTTGGATTGTTGAGCATAGGGCGACAACTTCAAGAGTAGGATATGAGGGTAGTTTCTAGGTGAACAGGTCACTTGAGAGATTATACTTGTCTTATCTACTAGTGGATTTTGTTTGCCGGTGGCTGCTAGCCCGTGGATGTTTCCTCTTTGGAGGTTTACCATGTTATATCTTGTGTCAACTTTTCTCTAACCCTATCGCTCTAATATTTGTATTGTGGATAGAACTCTTTATATATGTTGACTTCCTTTCTATAATATAGATTGTGTATGTGTTACAATTACTTGTTTGTATCACACTTTACTTGTGTTTATATATTGATTAATTGTCTTTAATTAATATATATTGTGATACAAGCAATCTAAAGGGACAAACTTTTGTTTGTTTCTAAGAGAGTAGAAAAAGGTGTCTAACTTATTCACCCCCCTCTAGATTAGCCTTGAGCATTTAACCGTGATTGTATTTTCAATTGGTATCAGAGCAGGACACTAGATTGCACTTAGTGTGAGTCTCGTGGTATATTTCTTATCTTTTGGTATCATTTCATGTCAATAGGGGAGAAAGATATGCTAGATACTTAGTTTCTTTTTATGTTGTTTTTGTGAACTTTTGAACTTTCAATGGCATGTAATTATCAATTTTAAGATTTGGTTAAGAATTCTTATGTTTTGGCATGTATTGAGGGGGAGATACATGTATTTGTGGACTTAATTGTATATTCTTATCCATATTATATGTTGCCATTTATTGTTTTTTCTCTTGTATATGCATTATGCTTTGAGATGATTTGTAGGTTGCTTCAAGAGAAGATCAATATGAAGTTGAAGAGTTGATGAAGATTAGTTATAGGAATCTTACTCATTGCAATGTGAGGGAGTTATTTTGTGACCTATCTTCATTTTTATATTTGTAGTAAATGTATAGGTGTTTTGACATGTAATTTGCCAAATGTGGAGATTGTTAGGTTTTAGATTATGTTGGAATTATTTCCATATCAAAATGATGTTTACTTGTAATGATTTAGTTGTTTAGATTCATAATGATTCAAGCTTCAAAGAAGAAGGAACAACTAGTCAAAGCAAGTACAAAGTCTTCAAAGAGAAAGGATGCTATATGGCTCTACAATGGTATATTAAGACTTTATATTTCTCTTACAAGGCTTAGGCACACACACACAATTCATACATTTGTGTTCCAGCATCGTTGTGCACCATGTATAACACATTCACACACTTGAAGATGAATGCTCATGCATTGGTATGGAAATAACATGTTTTGAAAAATGCATGATGAAAGACTATCTCTATGTAGTTTGCATTCTAGTGTGAATTGTGTTTGTATGTGTATATGTTTGTATAACATGGATATTGAACTTGATTTTAGTATTAAATCATTCTTGATTGAGTTCCGATCATTTCAGTTACTCATACGATAGATTTCAAGTTCTAAGTCAAAAGATACTACACTTTCAACTCATGTTGCATACAATGTCTTCGTCTTCATATATCGAGTTGAATTATAATTTTTTGGGTTGAGTATCATATATGTCCATGTCCATGAGAGAGGTATTGTTTGTAATCTACAAACGGATTTGAATTCCGAGGTCAGAGGCCGGAGAACGGTCTAAGAACGCGAGAGGAGTGCAAGGGAGTTGCACCATGGCCAAAGGCCATGCATTGGTGCAAGCCCGAGATGGCGCGTGGCCAGCTTGGCTACAACACCTTGCTGCCCCGAGATGCCCATGTGCCATCTTGGGGAAGAAATAAAAAAGGAGGCTATTTTGGTCATCTGGCTTCATTCTTTCCCTCTCACATTTCATTCTAAGAAGAAATTTAAACTTATGTGCAGAAATTTTCTCTCTACATTTTCTCACTTTCCAAACACCATAAATTCTCACATTAATACACGTTCTTTTGTTCTTTTGAGCTATTCATGTGTTTTTTTTGAATATATGAATAGGAATATGCTCTAGAAGTTTAGCTTTAATCTAAATGATTTTGTCATATGATTTTACCATGTTTTTGGTTTATGTGATTTAAATTTGATTACTTGATTAATTGAACATATCTTGTGATTCAAGTTTTAGATCTATGCATGTATCTAGGTTATGATTAATGTTGAATATATCTTACATGATCTAGATGAATTAAACATGCATGATTGACTATACTAAATTTGATTTGTGCATTTATGCTCATGTCTACTATTTTCCATAGGATGTGTTGATCATAACATTCTATGTTGCGTGCTTGTTTGCATTTTGCATTAATGATTACCTAGATGCCTTGTGAGAAGGAAGTCTTGACAATAGGTGTGAGACCTATGTTGTTGAGCAAGAAAGTCTTAGCAAGAGGTGTGAGACCTTGGATTGTCAATTAAGGAAGTCTTGGCTAGAGTTGGGAGAACTCGGAGAGTAGAGCAAGAAGTCTTGCCTTGGTTCGTGAGGAACCTGTAAGGTGAGCGAGGAAGTCTTGACTAGAGCCAGGAGGACTCGGATAGTTGAGCAAGAAGTTTTGCCTTGGATCGTGAGGATCCAGTAAGGTGATCGAGAAAGTCTTGACAAGAGGTGTGAGGCCTCGGATTACTGAGCATTAGGGCAACATCTTCATGAGTAGGATATGAGGGTAGTTTCTAAGTGATGGAGTCACTTGAGAGATTGCACGTGGATGTTTCCTCTTCAGAGGTTTACTATGTTATATCTTGTATCAACTTTTCTCTATCCCTATCTCTCTTGTATTTGTATTTGTATTTATTATTTGAATACTAAGGATAGAACTCTTTATGTAAGTTGACTTCCTTTCTATGATATAGATTGTGTATGTGTTACCATTACTTGTTTGTATCATACTTTACTTGTTTTATATATTGATTAAGTGTCTTTAATTGATATATATATTGTGATTCAAGTAATCTAGAGGAAACAAACATTCTATGGGAGTCGAAAAAGGTGTCTAACCTATTCACCCCCCATCTTGGTTAGCCTTGAGCATTTAACCGTGTTTGTATTTTCATAGGGACTTCCAACAATTCAAGGAAATACCATGCCAGGAAGGTACCTCGGATTAAGGAAGGATGGGATGTCCTTAAAGTTTTCTGGGAACCAATACGGCCCTCCCATTCAGGCCAGATCGTCTTCACCGAGAAGGACGTGTACAACACAGTGCAACCCTATGACAATCCTATGGTCGTCTATGTGTAAATTGCTAACTTCCTATTCCACCACGTTCTGATAGATAGAAAGGTTCAATTTGAAGCAAAGCTTTTATAACTGTTACACCACGACGTTGTATGGTTTCACTTGGGACTCACTAGTGTCAGTTGGAACAAAGATCCTACAAGTGATAGTAAAAGATGCTCCATTCGAACAGAACATCATGACCGATTATCTGGTGATAAACACTCTACATGCCTACAATGTAATCCTTGGGAGGCCTTTCCCAGCTCTAAAGGGAGTCTTGTCGATCTACCATAACTTTTACAAGTTTTTGGTAGGTGACAAAGTGGATAAGGTACGTAGAGCTCAACAGGTAGCACGTAAGTGCTATACGGTCTCTACCAACCCAGCGGCACTGGCCAAACAGTGCGTATAGATAGTTGTCGTGCAAGAATAGGAATCACTAGTGAAGGATCTCGAGATTCAAGATGCCATAAAGAGGGTTGAAATAGCAGATAAAGAGCCTGAGATAGAGGTCCTAGTTGCAGAAAAAGCAGAAGAGGAAGCTAGGGGGTGAGCCAATGGCCCAAGTCAATGAATTGGAAGAGATACCAATCATGGAGGGAGACACCTCCAAAATGGTCAAGGTTGGAGCTACGTTAAAATTGAAAGTGAATAAAGATCTTATTAGACTACTTATTGAATACAGTGACATCTTTTCCTAGAGCCATGAAGATGTGCTAGGGATTCCCATATCCTTAGTAGCTTATAGACTAGAAGTTGACCCTAACTTCAATCCAGTTAAGTAGAAGCGGTGATACTTCAACCACGAAAGGATCGTTAGAGTATAGAAGAAGGTCGACAATCTCTTGAAGGATGGGTTCATCAGGGAATCCCGATACCCTTAATGGATTGCCTTTGAGGTAATGGTCACCAAAGAGAATGGGAAGTGGCGCATGTGCGTTGACTACATGGATCTCAACCGCGCTTGCCTAAAGTATAGTTTTCTGTAACCAAAGATTGACCGGCTGATAGATTCAACCTTGGGAAACAAACTCCTCAACTTTATGGACACATTCTTAGGGTACAACCGAATAATGATACACCTTACTGACAAAGATAAGACCAGTTTCATTATCGGGCAGAGCCTCTACTGCTATAAGTTAGTGCCTTACGGTCTCAAGAATACAGGTGCTATCTATTAGCGCTTGGTTAATCGGTTGTTCAAGCTTGAGATAGGAAAGATGATGGAGGTCTACATCGTTGACATGATTACCTAGTCCTAGGTGGCTACGTAGCACCAGAACAACCTATGTCAGACCTTTCATATAATGAGAAAGAACCAGATGTAGTTGAACCCTGGCAAGTGTGCCTTCAGTGTAGCAGTAGGAAAGTTCCACGGATTCACGGTCCATGAAAAGGGAATAGAAGCCAACTTGGATAAAACTTGAGCCTCCTTAGATCTCGAATCTCTCAGCTCTCTCAAGCAGGTTTAGGTTTAGGTTTTGACAAGTCGGATAGCTGCTCTCAATCGTTTCATATCGTAGTCCATCGATATGTGCCTCTCCTTCTTTAAGACCATCAAGCACAAGAGAAACATGAAATGGGACCAAAACAGTGAGCAAGCTTTTCAGTCCTTAAAGGTGTACTAGCTAGCCCATTGCTACTAGTCAAACCGGTCATGCCTGGGGAGGAGCTGAAAATATACTTGGTTGTATCAGAGACAATAGTTAGCGAGGCTCTGGTTAAGAAGTGTGTAGTTGGGATCCATCAATCCATCTACTATGTGAGCCATACCTTAATAAAACAAGAGAGGAACTATACACTCATGGAGAAGCTCGTATTCACCTTGATAACCTCTGCCAAGAAGCTTCGCCCTTACTTCCATGCTCATTCAATTACGGCAATCGCTGATCAACCATTCTGCCAATTCCTGTAGAGACTAGATGTGTCGGGGAGATTGGAGTTATGGGCCCTCGAGCTCACCCAATATAACATCAAGTTTAAGGCTAGAACCACCATCAAAGCCCAGGCTCTGGTAGACTTTGTGGCTGAGTTCTTCGCAATTCCTAACTACTGAAATTCTCTTTATCTTTATAGTGTGAATATACCTAAAGGCGGGGTGAATAGGTATATGCTCCAATTTTTATCTTCTTTTAAAAACAATGCAATTCTAACAATGTTTAATGAAAATTACAAACAATGACACACAATATTTACGTTGTAAACCTACTAAGAGGAAACATCCACAGGTTGATACCACAATCACCGGCAAAAGCAAATCCACTATTTCAAATAGAGTTACACACTCAAGCAATCACACATGCTCTACGAGCTACAACTCTCACTCTATCCTTGAACCTAGTGATCTACTAAGCCGACTTCCTATCCAAGGCCCCATGTCTATAGGAAGATTCCTTGCTCACCTATCTGGATCGTCCCGACCCTAGGCAAGATTTCTTGCTCAACTATCCGAGTCCTCCCGACTCTAGTCAAGACTTCCTTGCTCAACAATCTGAGGTCTCACACCTCTTGTCAAGACTTTCACTTGCTTAGCTATCCAAGTCCTCCCGACTCTAGCTAAGACTTACAATTGCTCAAATAAAGGAATCACTCTAAGATATGAGACTTTCTACCTCTTCACAAGGCATCTAAGTGATCATGAATGCAAAACGCAAACAACCACTCAACATAGAAAATTATGATCAATAAATTCTATGGACATGCAACTAGATAACTAGATTATGCTTTCAAAGAACAATCACAAATGTATCTAGACAATCTAAGCATGTTATCAACTAAGAACATATATATGAAGATATAGACACCAATTGAAATACAATCTAGTTCTTAGAAAATAAAATTAGATCTAGAAATAATCAATCAAGCACAAGAACAAAACATTTCTAGAAACAATCTCATGTTTATCAAGTTTAGCACAAATCAATCGATTTTATCACAAATCCAGCTAAAATTGAAAATCAAATCAACAAACCACAAAATGATATCAAAATCATCCTAGTCATGCTTCTTAATCAAATAACATCAATCAATAAGAAGATCTAAGAAGAAAACTAAGAAGAAGATTATTTTACCAACAAGGATGCAAACCACGAACTGAAGATCAGATAAAAACGAAACATGTAGACATAATTTGGTTCTGGAAATTCTTGGGGTTTTTAGAACTCTTCAAGACACTCGAAATCAGTTTTTGAATCAAGTGATTCAGAGTAGAAATGAAGAAGTTATCACAAAAACAAAAATAAAAAATGTTGAGAGGAACTTTTCTGCACTTGTTCTTCAATTTCAATTTTCTCAACTTGTAAGGATTAAGAGGGAAGGAGAGGTTTTAAAGAGAGAAAAGCCAAAAGAAATTTTTGCCCCTCTTTATTTAGTGTCTCCCCAAGATGGCACGTGGGCATCTTGGGGCAGAGCACTCTTGGGGCCGAGATGGCCACGCGCCATCTCGGGATGGTGCATGGTGATGGCTTTGAGCCATCGCACCTCACCCCTTGCGCTCCTCTCGCGTTCTTCGACCGTTCTTTGGCCACCGAACTCTGAATTTGAATCCGTTTGATGATTACAAAGAAAGAATCCCTCATGGACATGAAAATATAAGATACTCAACCCAAAAAAAAATAATTTGACTCAATATATGAAGATGAAAACAATGTATGCAACATGAGTTGAAAATGTAATATCTTTTGACTTAGAACTCGAAATCAATAGTATGAGTAACCGAAATGACCGAAACTCAATCATGAATGATTTAAGACTAAATTCAAGTTCAATATCCATGTTATACAAACATATACACAAACAAACACATTTCACACAAGAATACAAACCACATAGAGATAGTCTCCAATCATGCATTTTCCAAAACATGTTATTTCCATATCAATGCCTGAGCATTCAACTTCAAGTGTGTGAATGTGTTATACCAAATGATGCGCTACGATGCAGGGACACAAATGTTTGAATTGTGTGTGTGTGTGTGCATATAATGATGCACAACTAAGTATGCACAACTAAGCAGGGACACATATGAATGAATTGTGTGTGTGTACGCCTCTGCCTTGCAAGAGGAAGAAGGATCTTGATACCTTAGCATCCAAGAATAGTATGAATCCTCTTGAGGATGAACTTTGCATCATGAGTAGTTGCTTTTCTTCCTTTAAGCTCTTATCATCATGAACCACTTAAGTAACTAAGCATTACAAAGAAATGAAGTTTTGTTATGGAATCAAGCCAATACAAATCTAGAACCTAACAACTACGATACCATATCAAGCATGGACATGTTTCCCCAGAGAGATCAGGAACCTGCAGATTGGCTAACTGACAAGTGTCATTTTGTATATGTAAAATAGCTTGTCAAAATTTTTTTATAAAACCACAACAATGCCTCAAAATTTATAAAACTTGTACAATGGCAAGTTGGGTGTCGTCCATAGGGAAAGGGAAATCAAATGGTTAAAGCTAGTTAACTACTACTATTAAACTAAAACAATGCATGAAACATAAATATAAATGGTTGGGTTTTAAACAGTTAATAACTTAAATGAAAAATGTAATTATGTAATTAATCTAACGTTAAACTACCAATTAGCAAGAATATAGAGAGATAAGATAATGAGATGAGTGAGAGTCAATATAATCAAACATAAATAGTGGGCGATCCATTCTTTAAGAGCCAATTCGATCGATTAGGACTTATCTTCCTAGCTTGAGTTTCCAAGATGACTTGGATTAGAGTGCTCATAATCCACCTCTTTCACACTATCTTTGGATAGATTTACGGTGTCCAGAATGGCTTGGATTAGAGTGCTCACAATCCACCCCTTTCACCTAGCCGGGATAAGAAGGACTAGAGTGATCACAATATATCCCTTCCAATTCATGTAAGCTTGTTAATACACATAATGTGTGGATGGTTAAAAACATAAATTGATAACTAATGTAAACCAAGAGTTGGAGTGTCTACTTGGCTCACAAATAAACCAGATTTCAACCTCTATAATGGATTGGGAGTTGGAGTGCCTACCCAACCCAAGGTGAGCATTTTATTAATTTAAGAACAAATTTAACCATAAAGGGATATGGGAGTTGGAGTGCCTACCCATTTAACTAAGATTACAGTTAAAGCACAATTGATCAAATAAGTTCAATCAATCAACAAGAATCAAGAGTTGGAGTGCCTACTTAATTCAAGAGATAATTAAACACAATTACGTACAATAAATGGAACTATATTAATCAAATCAAATTATGGTGGAGAACCCACAAATTCATATTCAATTGCATAACTCCCACTATGGGGTTTAGCTACTCATGGCAATTGTATGGGTCGTGCACGGGTAGGGACCCGCACAGTGACCCATACAGTGCTCTGATTGCTTTAACTTTTTTTCTCTATTTTGTGCATGTGCATGGGTTGTGTATGGGTAAGGACTCGGTCAGTGACCTGTGCACTGACTTGATGGGCACTAATCTGCTTCTCGGTTTTTCTCCTTTTTACAGTTTGTACGCTGGTTATGTGTGGGTTTAGACTCGCGCAGGCACTTGCATTTGCACAATGAAGCCTATTTCAACATGTTTCGCCCGATATTCATGTTTTTCACCCTTTCTTTGTTAGGTTATTTGTGTTGGCTTGATTCCATAACAAAACTTCATTTCTTTGTAATGCTTAGTTGCTTAAGTGGTTCGTGATGATAAGAACTTCAAGGAAGAAAAGCAACGTCTCATGATGCAAAGTTCATCTTCAAGAGGATTGGTACTATTCTTGGATGCTAAGGTATTGTGATCCTTCTTTCTCTTGCAAGGAGTAGGCGCACCCACACACAATTCATTCATATATGTCCCTACTTAGTTGTGCATCATTATATGCGCACACACACACAATTCATACATTGGTGTCCCTACATCTTAGCGAATCATTTGGTATAACACATTCACACACTTGAAGTTGAATGCTCATGCCTTTGGTATGAAAGTAACATGTTTTGGAAAATGCATGATTGGAGACTATCTCTATGTAGTTTGCATTCTTGTGTGAAATGTGTTTGTTTGTTTATATGTTAGTATAACATGGATCTTGAACTTGATTTTAGTCTTATATTGTTCATGATTGGGTTTTGGTCTTTTCGGTTACTCATTCTATTGATTTCAAGTTCTAAGTCAAAAGATACTACACTTTCAACTAATGTTGCATACATTGTATTCGTCTTCATATATTGAGTCAAATTCTTATTTTCTGGGTTGATTATGTTATATGTCCATGTCCATGAGGGAGTCCCGGTTCATAATCTTCAAACTGATTTGAATTCGGAGTTCGGAGACCAAAGAACGCGAGGAGAGCGCAAGGGTTGAGGTGCGATGGCTTAAGCCATCACCAAGCACCATCCCGAGATGGCGCGTGGCCATCTTGGCCACAAGAGTGCTCTGCCCCGAGATGCCCACGCACCATCTCGGGGAGAAACTAAGGAAGAAGGGCAAAAATGTATTTTTGGCTTTTCACTCTTTAAAACCTCTTATTCCCTCTCATTTCTAAAGATAAGAACAAGTTGAGAAATTGAAGAACTAGTGCAGAAAATTTTCTCTCAACATTTTGATTTTTGTTTTTGTGATAACTTCTTCATTTCTACTCCGAATCACTTGATTCAAAAACAGATTTCTAGTGTCTTGAAGAGTTCTACTAACCACAAGCATTTCCAGAACCAAAGGATGTCTACATATTTCGTTGTGAACTTATCTTCAGTTCGTGATTGCATCCTTGTTGGTAAACTCATCTTCTTCTTAGTTTTCTTCTTAGATCTTCTTATTGATTGATGTTATTTGATTAAGAAGCATGACTATGATGATTTTGATATCATTTTGTGGTTTATTGATTTGATTTTCAAGTTTAGCTAGATTTGTGATATATTAAATGATTTGTGATAAACTTGATAAACATGAAATTGTTTCTAGAAATCCTTTGTTCTTATGCTTGATTGATTGTTTCTAGGTCTAATTTCATTTTCTAAGAACTAGGTTTTGTTTCAATTGATGTTTATATTTTCATATCTATGTTCTTAGTTGATAACATGCTTAAGTTGTCTAGATGCATTTGTGATTGATCTTTGAAAGCATAATCTAGTCATCTAGTTGCATGTCTATAGAATTTGTTGATCATCATTTTCTTAGTCGAGCAAGAAGTCTTGCCTAGGGTCAGGAGGATCCGGATAGGTGAGTAAGAAATCTTCCTAGAGACAGGGGGGTCTTGGATAGGAAGTCGGCTTAGTAGATCACTAGGTTCAAGATAGAGTGAGAGTGAGAGCTTATAGAGCATGTGTGATTTCTTGAGTGTGTAACTCTATTTGAAATAGTGGATTTCCTTTTACCGGTGGTTGTGGTATCAACCCGTGGATGTTTCCTCTTTGGAGGTTTTACCACGTAAATATTATGTGTCTTTGTTTACAATTTTTATTAAGCATTGTGAGAATTGCATTGGTTTTAAAAGATGATAAAAATTGGAGCATATACCTATTCACCCCCCTCTAGATATATTCACACTATAAAGATAAAGGGAATTTCAATTGGTATTAGAGTCGGTGTCTAGAAGCACTTAGATAGATCTTCTTTGTAGTGTTTGTTATCTTCAGTTGTTTCATCCTGATTAAATAAATGTGTTATTTTGTGGCTTCTTTTGTTGAAGGTGAGTCTATTGACTTAGATGATCAAAAGATCAAAGATCTTATTCAGGAAAATGAAAGGATCTCTAAGATCAATAAGTCTCTCACTAAGAAGTTTGAAAATCATAATTGTAACTTAAAATGTGTTATTGATCTAAATGACAAAATCCTTAATCTTGAGAAAAACTTGATTGATAGCAATGATATATTAAGTATTTTGAAGCATGAAATTGAGCGAAGAGATGAATCTCTTGATCGTGCTAGGAGAATTGAAAATGTGCTTAGAGCAAAACTAAAAGAGCATGAGAATCCAGAGAAATTGCTTAATGACAAAATTAATGAGGCTAAGGAGATGATTAATAAGATGTTATCTAGCTCTAACAAAGTGAAAGCTCTCATTAAGGTTGGAAAGCCTTCAAGCGACAAAAGAGGTTTAGGATATGCTAATGAAAAATCAACTCCTTCATCTAACAAATCTACTTTTGTCAAAGCTTGTAGCAATTTAAATGTAGGTACACTCTCTAACGGTAAAGCTATGAATGCTACCGGATGTGCCTCAAGATCAACAATGAAAGTCAAGGAAAAGACTCAACAACGCCAAATACAAGCTACATCATCATCAAATGCAAAAGGTAAGACATCTAGTGTTGCACGCCAAAGAGGTAAAAATGTGAGAAGGCAAAATGAGTTGAATGCTCAAGCAAATGGTAAACTTCTCAAATTCATACCTATTTTTCATTATTGCAACATGGTGGGACACATAAGACCTAGATGTTATGAATACATTCGTAAATGTAGAATTGCCAATGATTTGCATGATATGTCTTTGAATGGTCCTAGGCAATCATCCATGTATAGATCTAGAATTAGACCTAAGAAGACCTTGGAAAAGCATGTTGAGAATAAATGTGTTGATGTTTTGTTTGTTAAATCTTGTGTTGTGCCTCGTTCTACTATTCATAAGAAAGTTGATAATGCTTTGTTTGATTTGTTTGAAAATGTGACTAATGAAGTCAATGTGCCTAAAACAAGTCAAAGCATGTTAAGAAAATTAGGAATGAGAAACTTGTCAAGAAAGTTTGGGTTCAGAAAAACACAACACAATGTTTGGTTGCACAATATGCTTTAAGAGCTAATTCATCATATTGTTGGTACCTAGATAGTGGTTGCTCTAGGAATATGACCAGTAACAAAGAATTCTTTAAGAATCTTGTTATGAATGATGGTGGATGGGTTACATTTGGTGATGGCACCAAAAAGCAAGTTCTAGGCAAGGGAACAATTTGTATCCCCGGATTGCCTAAACTCCGTGACACCTTGTATGTAGATGGTCTACAAGCTAATATAATAAGCATCACTCACTTGTGTGAAATTTTTAAAGAAGTTAGCTTTAACAAGGATGTGTGCACGATAATTGATAAAAAGAGCAAAATTGTTTTGAAAGTCAAAAGGTCTTCAGATAATTGCTATTGTTTAGAGGTTGATCCGCTAACATGTAATATGGCACATGAGTGCAACAAGCTTGAATTATGGCATGAAAGATTGGGCCACATGAATTATAAAAATTTAAAGAAACTTGAAAAATATGACATTGTTAGAGGTCTTCTTAGTCTTGGTAAGAAGCTTAATGGTGTTTGTGAACCTTATCAATTAGGTAAACAAACAAAAATGTCTCATAAAAAGAACACTAAATTTGCTACCAATAAGCCCTTAGAACTTGTGCATATGGACCTAATGGGACCAATTCAAACCGAAAGCATAAATCGCAAGAAATACATTTTTGTATGTGTTGATGATTTTTCTCGGTTTGTTTGGGTATATTTTCTTAGAGAAAAGACCGAAACTTTTGGTTACTTTAAGAAGTTTTGTAATCAAGTTCAAAATGAAAAAGGTCTTGGAATTAAGAAAATATGTCGCATTAGGAGTGATCATGGGAGTGAATTTGAAAATGGTAGATTTAGTGAGTTTTGTGATGATTATGGGATTTCACATGAGTTCTCGGCTCCTAGAACTCCTCAACAAAATGGTATTGTCGAGAGGAAGAATCGTGTCTTGCAAGAGATGGCTAGGGTCATGGGTCATGCTCAATAGCAAGAAAGTCACTAGAAATCTTTGGGCCGAAGCGGTCAATACCGCATGCTATGTCAGTAATAGAGTTTTTAAAAGGCCTGGCACAAAACAAACCTCCGATGAACTTTGGAAAGGGAAGAAGCCCAATGTGAGTAACTTCCACACTTTTGGGAGTAAGTGTTTTATTTTGAATGATAGAGATCACTTAGGAAAGTTTGATGGTAAAAGTGATATTGGTCTCTTTCTTGGGTATGCTAATAATAATCGTGCATAGAGAGTGTTCAATTTAAAAACAAAGACTATTATGGAATCTATTAATGTTAAAATAGATGATCTTAGCATGCTTGATTTGTGTGATAATCATAGTGTCAATGAACCTAAAGAACATTTGTTGAATGACACTAAAACACCTATTGATGTGACTAGTTGTGATGAAAGTGAGTCTAGTCATAATGATGAGAATGGTAGTGTTGCTAGAGAAGAAAGTTAAGAGTTAGAAAATGGTTTTAATGATGACAAACAAGATGTTGAAAATTTCTATTCTAGACTTAGGAACATGAATTACCAACAAGACATCATAGGTGATTTGAATGAAGGGGTTAAAACTAGAAGGCAACTAGCTAACCAAATTTCATATGCTTGCTACATTTCTCAAATTGAGCCCAAAAATATTAATGAAACAATTCTTGATGAATATTGGGTTAATGCCATGCAAGAAGAACTAAATCAATTTGAGAGGAATGAAGTATGGTCCTTAGTTCCTATACCAAAAGACATCAATGTGATTGGTACAAAATGGATGTTTAGGAATAATACTGATGAATGTGGCAAGATAGTGAGAAATAAAGCAAGACTAGTGGCTCAAGGATACACTCAAGTTGAGGGTGTAGACTTTTGCACCCGTTGCACGTCTTGAGTTCATTAGGCTTTTGTTGTCCATTGCATGTCTTAAGAAATTCAAATTGTTTCAAATGGATGTCAAATGTGCTTTTCTCAATCGGTTCCCTTTATGAATAAATGTATGTTGAACAACCTAAGGGTTTTGTAGACCCACACTCTCCTAATCATGTGTTTAAGTTGAAAAAGGCTCTTTATGGCCTTAAGCAAGCTCCTAGAGCTTGGTATGATAGGTTGACTCAATATCTTATTGACAACCAATATAGGAGAGGTGGTATTGATAGAACATTACTTGTCAAGCATTATAACAATGACATTTTTGTTGCACAAATATATGTTGATAACATAGTGTTTGGGTCTACATGTAAAACCAAGGTTGATGATTTTGTGAATGTGATGTCAAGAGAATCTGAAATGAGTATTGTAGGTGAACTAAATTACTTTCTAGGCATGCAAGTGAAACAATCTAGCAATGGTATCATGTTATCACAATCTAAGTATGCTAGAAATCTTGTTAAGAAAATTGGCCTTGAAAGTGGAAAAGAATTTGAAACACCTATGAGTACAACATTAAAACTTGACAAAGATGAAAAAGGAAAAAATGTTGATCAAAGTCTCTATAGGAGCATGATAGGTAGCCTTCTCTACCTAACGGCTAGTAGGCCGGAATTTTTTTTTAGTGTAGGTTTGTGTGCTAGGTTTCAAGCTAATCCAAAAGAATCTCACTTGAAAGCCGTTAAAAGAATCATTAGGTATATAAAAGGAACACATAATCTTTGTTTATTCTATTCCTTTGATACTAATGATATTCTTGTTGGCTATTGTGATGCGGATTGGGCAGGAAACATTGATGAACGTAAAAGCACATCGGGCGGTTGCTTTTACTTAGGGATTAATTTGATTGCTTGGCTAAGCAAGAAACAAAATTCCGTCTCTCTTTCATCATCCGAAGCCGAGTACATTGCGGCCGAAAGTGCTTGCACACAACTTCTATGGATGAAACAAATTCTCAAGGATTATGAGATAAATCAAGGTAAAATGACTCTCTATTGTGATAATATGAGTGCCATTAATACCTCTAAAAATCCGGTTCAACACTCACGCACAAAGCATATAGACATTAGGCATCATTTCATTAGAGAACTTGTTGAACATTCAATAGTAACTCTTGAACATACGCCTACAAAGAATCAACTTGCGGACTTGTTCCCAAAGCCTTTGGACAAAGAGAGATTTGTATCTCTTAGAAGATCCATTGGCATGATTTGTGTTGATTAGTGCTTTTGTGTGATTATGAGTTGCTTGATAAGCAAAACTATATTGTATATCTATGTTTTTGAGAGCTATTCATGTGAGAAGTAATGATCTTGATAAAATAGCTTTTATTGCTTCTAGATCATGCACTCAAGTCTTTGTAAATATATTTTTTTAAAATGCACAAATGCTTATCTTATATGTTTAAGTTTGAGTAATTGAGTTTGAAAGCATGTAGATTATGGATGCATCTTGAAGTTCATTTCCTAGTACATGATAGATGACCTATGGTTAGTATCCATTTTGCTTCGGCATCTACATAGAACTCAATGACCACCTTCATGGAAAGGGCTACACACTTTGGTTGTGAAGCCGCCCAATGTAGGAAAGGGCTACACCATTGTGATGAGTGAAAGCCATCATGAAGAGTATATGTTTATGTTAAAAAAAACAAAGAAGTGTTGAAAAAGAATCAATAAAAAAAAATCTTTAATTCAAAGCCTAAAAAGAAATGGAAGAAGGCTTAAAATGGAGTTTAGTTGAAAATTGTGATTGCTCGGATTGAAAAACAGAAATGCAATGACAAGCCACATGCATACACACACTCATATGTTGAAATCTATTCTCTTTAAAGCAAAAAATCCGGATGATAATCGGTTTGGCCTTGATTGGAAAAGCTTTAGATGGATAGGTGTTGAAGTGGTTTGCATGTTGATATCACAATAACTCTCTTTATATATGCTTGAAGCATTTTCACACACACACACATTTTTACTTAATGTGCTTGATTCATTAGCAATGAGAGATTTTTTTTAGAGAATAATGAAAATCTATGATTTTCTTGTTTATTGTTGAAAAATAATGATTTACTATCTTTTATTGCTTGAAATGTGTGATTGTGTGAGTCCCTTGTGAACAAGTTTACTTGCTTATTAATTTGTGGAGCATATGTTAAGGGAGAGCTTAGTTTGTTAAACTTAGTTCTGAATATAACTTGTTTGCTCACTATCTCATGATTCTATCATGCATCCCTTATACCCTTATAGGTATTTTCATTTGACATTTATCTCTCTCTAGGTTATGTAAAATGTTTTTAGTCTATTCCTTGTAAAAAAGAGGGAGAAAGTGTTTCCTCACCATGTTACTTGCTTATGATATTAAGGGTAGACAATCCATTAAGGGCGAGAGATTTTGGCTTAAGGGGGAGAAAGTAAGGGGAAGAAAATTATTGTATTTGCATGAGATAAGAAGTGTTAAGGGATCTTTTGTTTGGTATTTATATATTTTTCTCACCTATCTTCTTTGTAGAAGATTTCTTTTGGTTGATCTTGTCTCATAGGTGATTTGAATGTGTGAAGATATTCTTGAAGACTCATGAAGACATTTTAGTCTAGGAATATCTCTTTGTAATGTGAGGATGTGAGAATGCAATCAACATTGATTATGAGATATCTTTGTATGGTGAGGTAGAGGTTTTGTCATGGAATAGCCAAAGGGGGAGATTGTTAGGTTCTAGATTTTTGTTGGCTTGATTCCATAACAAAACTTCATTTCTTTGTAATGCTTAGTTGCTTAAGTGGTTCGTGATGATAAGAACTTCAAGGAAGAAAAGCAACTTCTATTGATACGAAGTTCGTCTTCAAGAGGATTGGTACTATTCTTGGATGCAATGGTCTCGAGATCCTTCTTCCTCTTACAAGGCGTATGCGCACACACACAATTCATTCATATGTGTCCCTACTTAGTTGTGCATCATTTTATGCACGCACACACACAATTCACACATTGGTGTCCCTACATCGTAGCACATCATTTGGTATAACACATTCACACACTTGAAGTTGAATGCTCACGCATTTGGTATGAAAGTAACATGTTTTGGAAAATGCAGGATTTGAGACTATCTCTATGTAGTTTGCATTCTTGTGTGAAATGTGTTAGTTTGTTTATATGTTTGTATAACATGGATCTTGAACTTGTTTTTATTCTTAGATTGTTTATGATTGAGTTTCGGTCTTTTCGGTTACTCATTCTATTGATTTCAAGTTCTAAGTCAAAAGATACTACACTTTCAACTAATGTTGCATATATTGTCTTCGTCTTCATATATCGAGTCGAATTATTATTTTTTGGGTTAATTATCTTATATGTCCAGCTCTGTGAAGGAGTCCCGATTTGTAATCTTCAAACAGATTTGAATTCAGAGTTAGGAGGCCAAAAGAACGTTCGAAGAACACGAGGAGAGCGCAAGGGGTGAGGTGCGATGGCTTAAGCCATCACCATGCACCATCCCGAGATGGCGTGTGGCCATCTCGGCCACAAGAGTACTCTGCCTCAAGATGCCCATGCGCCATCTTGGGGAGACACTAAGGAAGAAGGGCAAAAATGTATTTTTTGCTTTTCACTCTTTAAAACCTCTTATTCCTTCTCATTTTTAAAGATAAGAACAAGTTGAGAAATTGAAGAACTAGTGCAGAAAATTTTCTATCAACATTTTGATTTTTGTTTTTGTGATAACTTCTTTATTTCTACTCCGAATCACTTGATTCAAAAACCGATTTCTAGTGTCTTGAAGATTTCTACAAATCCCAAGCATTTCTAGAACCAATGGATGTCTAAATGTTTCGTTGTGATCTGATCTTCAGTTCTTGATTGCATCCTTGTTGGTAAAATCATCTTCTTCTTAGTTTTCTTCTTAGATCTTCTTATCGATTGATTTTTTTAGATTAAGAAGCATGACTAGGATGATTTTGATATCATTTTGTGATTTGTTGATTTGATTTTCAATTTTAGCTAGATTTGTGATATATTGAATGATTTGTACTAAACTTGATAAACATAAAATTGTTTCTAGAAATCCTTTGTTCTTATGCTTGATTGATTGTTTCTAGGTCTAATTTCATTTTTTAAGAACTAGGTTTTGTTTCAATTGATGTCTATATTGTCATATCTATGTTCTTAGTTGATAACATGCTTAAGTTGTCTAGATGCATTTGTGATTGATCATTGAAAGCATAATCTAGTCATCTAGTTGCATGTCCATAGAATTTGTTGATCATCATTTTCTATGTTGAGTGCTTGTTTACGTTTTGCATTCATGATCACTTAGATGCCTTGTGAAGAGGTTGAAAGTCTCATATCTTAGAGTGATTCTTTGATTTGAGCAATTGTAAGTCTTAGCTAGAGTCGGGAGGACTTGGATAGCTAAGGAAGAGGAAGTCTTGACAAGAGGTGTGAAACCTCGGATTGTTGAGCAAGGAAGTCTTGACTAGAGTCGGGAGGACTCGGATAGTCGAGCAAGAAGTCTTGCCTAGGTTCAGGAGGATCCGTATAGGTGAGCAAGAAATCTTCCTAGAGACAGGGGGTCTTGGATAGGAAGTCGGCTTAGTAGATCACTATGTTCAAGATAGAGTGAGAGCTTGAGCTTGTAGAGCATGTGTGATTGCTTGAGTGTGTAACTCTATTTGAAATGGTGGATTTGGTTTTCCCAGTTGTTGTGGTATCAACCCGTGGATGTTTCCTCTTTGGAAGTTTTACCACGTAAATATTGTGTGTCTTTGTTTGCAATTTTCATTAAGCATTGTTAGAATTGCATTGGTTTTAAAAGAAGATAAAAATTAGAGCATATACCTATTCACCCCCTCATCCCACTCTAGGTATATTCACACTATAAAGATAAAGGGAACTTCATTCTTCCAAAATATACCTAATTGCCTGCAAACATACCAACATAGCCATAAACCACGTAAAAATGCACGGGAACGAGACAAGGAAAATGGAAGTGAGGGCCAAAATATATGACAATTTTGGTACGATCAAATACACCTAAATCAAACATTTGCTCGTCCTCAAGCAAATTTTAAAATAAGACATAAAAATGACTCAGTATAAAATTTCCTAAACCCAAAACATTTATTGCAGCACCAACTAATTGAGAGATAAACAAGAAATAGTGGGAATGAGGAATAGTTTCATGCAAAATGCTCTAAGCAACTCCAAGGCATGACAAAGGGCACTCGCACAACACAAAGCCCACATTTGAAACACCCTTGCCTTGGAAACAACTCACTCTCATGCCTCGAGGATAATTCACTTCTATTCTAGGTCCTCACATGGGGGGTCTCTCTTCTTTTTCCTCTCGGAACCGAGGTTCACACTTACAATATGTATGCAAATTAAGATATGTAATGGAATCAAAGTAATTGCATATATTTAATGTAGAATAAAATCTTTTTGTAGTGAATGAGTCTCATGAAAGAATCAAGTGTCATGAACATGGAAATAGCATGTATCGACTAATATTCCCATGCTAGACTTCCACTAAGATTAAATAGGTCTTTCCCTTTGGTTTTAATGAGGTCATGGGGTCAAATGTGGAGAACAAATAAATAAGACAATTTTGAGTTCAAAGATCACCAATCATGTCTAAACATATTCATACACCCTATACAAAGCTCTTTTACAAATTAGCCACACTTAACAACTAGGCATTTCCTTACATGCACATTTGTGCTTCAAAATTGTACTCTTCTTTGTGAATACTTGACATTAATTTCGCAAGGCTCTTTATTTTCTTCTCTTATTTTTTTATTTTACCTTTTTTCTTTCTTTTTGCTTCGTTTTTCCTTTCTTTGCTTTTTTTTGCTTTTCTTGCACAACCTCATATACCATTTTATACTTTGGCTCTTAAGTGTAATTTTTAGCACTTTTACATTTTTGTGCCATTTCATACACAAATACATTATTGCCTACATACATGCTATTCCACACTAGAGCTCATACCTTTCAACCACACTTAACACATACAACACACATGATTTTCAATTTAAGGGTTGGTTTATGTTTGGTTTTTGGATATATGGTTTAATGTGGTTCCAAGTGAAAGGTAAGTGTTTGGCCACAAAATTGGCTTTGGAGCACACATAAGGGATTGAGAATGTGTTTAGGCTAATTTAAGTAGTTAAATGGATACACATTGCCTAAAATCACTTCAAAGATTCCATCTATCAAGTGAATAAAAGTTTCGAGAAAGAATTCCACAAATATGATGCATGTTCTATGACAAATGATGATTGTTGATGCAATGAGACTAAGCATGGTGTTTGAGATTTGAAAAACATTATCCCTCAAATATATACGCTTTGGCTTGTGTTTGTGAACTCATATGGGTATCTCCACTATTAGGACAAGACGCTTGAGCACCGTGTCCCCTCAACTTAGACCTAAAAGATGGAACTATCCCATGAAGTGCAAGTGAGACCACTAAAGTGACAAGGAGCTATGAACAAGCACACCATGCATACACAAATTCGCCGTAAACACTATGCTCAAGGTATCTCACCAAGCTAATTAAAGCTCAAATTTTTTGGCAAAGCAGCAAATTTTAAAAAGATTGGCACAAAAAAGACTCAAAGCCTCAAAATGATGACAAACAAGGCGTCTACACCCCTAAACCAAAACCCAACATTGTCCTCAATATTGATACTAGATAGTCGGGCCTAGTGGCACGCACCTAACTCGACTCAAGGCAACCTAAGCACTAATCAATGCCTAACAAACATATAAAAAAAAACTCAAATAGGCTCATAAATAAAATAAGGCAATCAAGATACATATAGCATTTAAGTTCAAAGTAGCCACATCGAGCATTAAAATTTCACAAAATTGATGGTATGGAGACGAAACAACCCCCAAACCAATTTCCTACAATACACTTAAAACATGTACACATATGTGTAAATGTAACACCCCCTAACCAAATGGGGAAATATATGCAATTTAAACACCTGTACAATCTCATGCACAATCCTATAAAGCCTTTAGCTCATCAGATCAAGAATGAAATAATTAATCAACGCAAACTCTTGGAAACCTAAAATTGTATCAATATTCACAATCATTTCCATCAATTAACATTTATCCGCATATACATCCCAAAAAATTTCAATATGCATATTCACATTCACATGTATTCAAAATTGTCTTATGAACACAAAAATGAGATCGAGGTTGAGAATGAGAGATGAAACAAAGGTGGTTGTTTCTCAAATATGCTTAAGTTCCCGATCGTTTTATGAGCACTCTTGGTTTGCTCGTACCTCCAAGACTTGCAAGTGGCCAGTGTGTCAATTCCAAGAGATTAGGAACATATCCTTAAAGCACAAATTCTAAGCAAAAAGAAGGTTAACAACCATAAAAACATATATCTCACAAGATACAACACTCTCTCCAACTCTTAAAAACATCCAAACTAAACAATAACATTAAAAGTTCTTCAAACAATGAAAATAAAATGAAAATAAAGTGCTGAAAAATAAACTAACTAAAAACAGCACAATAATATATAAGGAAAGGCAAGTGATAGTAAAGTGTACTCCATGTCACTCATCATCCGATGACTCCATATGTTCTTCACCCATTAGCCCCTTCCCTTTCGGGTCTTACTCTACTTGAAGCCTTTCCTCATGCTTCCTCATGGATATCTCTATAACTCTCTGATACTCAAGATCAATGGTGGGGCATCTCTAGAATGAGGTAGGTGGCGGCTGCTTCTTTGTTCAAGTGTATGGGACTACCATCATTTCCCTCCATAAATTAGTAACATTGTTGCACACCTCTTCAAAGCATCGTTTGGTCTCTGTTTTAACCTCCTATGTTCTGTCATTATTTAATAGTATGTGATTCTTGATATCCTGAACCTTTAAATAACAACCTGCCTAGGGTCTCTACAATCCACAGGAATGTTAGGAGCAGGGACTGAGATTTGGGACTCTCTGATCAAAATCCATCTTCTCTCATTCAAAACCCATGTATCCCTGCTCCCGCTCATGCTCTATAA
The DNA here is from genome assembly GCA_032871835.1 of Dipteronia dyeriana. Lineage (NCBI taxonomy): Eukaryota > Viridiplantae > Streptophyta > Magnoliopsida > Sapindales > Sapindaceae > Dipteronia > Dipteronia dyeriana. The sequence continues at coordinate 44,381,831 of CM065302.1, forward strand.
ACTCCTGGTCCTTCCAGTACTGTCTACTCATGTTTGCCCTTACTCTATCCTTCTTCTTTCCAGTTTTTCTTATCAAGCTAGTGAAATCCCTCTCTGTCTCTAAAGTGATCCAAGTACCTGCCTCAATATAATGGGATCCTCAAACGGTTCATTTCCCAAATCAACCCCAACCTGCCTACAAAATGCATTGATAAGGCATAGGAATAAGAATGGCTGCTTGTTGTTCCTGTTCACCCTCACAGTTACAATACACGACTTTACTATGAATTCAACATTGATTGGCTCGACGTTCTGGATGCAGTGTAGTGTGGTAGTTACCTCATACGAGACAGTGGTAATGTGCTTCTGCAGCCAGAGAGAATGAAAGATGAAATGGCACCACACCCCTAACTCGATCTTTAAGTTGGTATGCTTAATATGGAACTGTAGAGCCACCCAAAACAACGTCTGATCGATCACAAGATCTTCGGACAAGTCCAGATTTTTCTCTTCATAAAGTTCATTCCAAGTCACTCAATCCCTAATGTACCTCTTTTGGTCCTCAGAGAGTTCGATTCTAAAGTATCTGTTTATATCACTTGCATTAATTCTGACTTCTCATCCTTGAACCATGACCGATGCACAAATTTAATAGTCTCGAGGATTCAATCACGCATAAAATTTTTCAACCACACGTCTACAGAGTTTAGGTAGAGTGCCAGCGTACACCTGCCACCCTATTCTTTCCACCATGTGAGGGATTTGGGTGTCTTCAAGCTCATTTGTTGCTATCCCCCTTTTTTTTATAATCCCATGTCTTTGAAAACTCTCCAGCCGACTTCAAAATTCTGCATTCAAGGTATAAGGGGGAATTTGAGCCCTTTGCTTCCTATAGCTTGCATTCTTTGTTTGTGGTCTCGAAGACATATGTAAAATAGACAACATAATTTGTGATAGCTTACAATTAGCCATGATCATGAGTAAGTGCATAGTAGGGAAAACATATAAGGAAATATTATTCTAGCAGTGCCCAAAGCGCAGGTCCTGCGCTGGTATGGATCCGCACACTTGCCCAAAATACCCAACGCACGGTTCATGTATGGGTGATATACCCACGCAGTCCCACCAGTGCACTTGCCCAAAATAGGCGTGAAACAAGAATTGCAATATTCCCAACATATGACAACAATTTTAAATCTATGTGCAGAGATCCTTCTCTCCCAATTCCTAATCACTAATAAGCCTTAATTAACACAAATCCTCTTCTTGAATTTTTTCCATTGATTCAATTTTTACATTGTTATATGTATATTTTGTCAAATGTACATGTCACAGACAAGTAAGACAATCCTTTTAACAATTGCCAAATGGAAATCCGAGCTGGCATCATGAAGATACCCTTCAAGACATCACTAAGGGACAAGAACCTGAATAAATCTGTGTTGGAACCCCGTTCACCGGTCACGTAGCAGAAATGGGTTTTAAAGTTTTTATACAGATCGTAATCTGTATCTGGGACCAGTGAACTTTTGATCGTAATTATTTTCGGAACAAATACATATAATAATTATTACACTAATAAAATATATATGAAAATACAGAAAATTGTAATCAATAATAAAAAGGTTGATTAAAAGAACCATACCAACGCTTGGAGGCTCCTGGTCTGTACCACTGATCTTCCTCGCTATATCTCGGGACTAGTAACTGCGTGTAGGCGCGTCACGGTTCTCAGAAACTTAGGATGGAGGATGTAAGAGAGATAAATATAATAAACTCTTTCTTTTGATATAAGTATACAACACATGCACACTTTTCTCTTTTTTTGGTGTATTGATCACACACATACATTAAATTGCATCTCATGCAAAACATATAAATTGATGTGTGTATTATGGTCTCACGCACACAATGAACCTTTTCTTAAAAAAAAATCTCACACAAACATCTTTTTTTTTTTTGCATAAAAGCCAAAAAAAAAAAAGATTGACATTTGTGATAAAAACAAAACCAACTCCTTAACCTCTTTGCAATTGTCAAATATATATATATATATATATATATATATATGTGTGTGTGTGTGTGATCAATACACCAATTATTTATTATTTATTTTTTTATTTTATTTTTCAAATAATATATATCTCATATATAAAAAATTTAAAAAAATATAATCAAATCTAATTTGATTTTTTAAAAACTTTCAATTAAAAGAAATATCTCATATCTTTTATTTTTTAATTTTGAATTCAAACTTTTTTAAATTCGAAAATAAAATATTTAATTTAATAAAAAAAAATAATCACATTATCTTTTTTTATTCAAAAAGAAATATCAACATACACCCTCCATTTACTAATTAATAACATAATTAAATAATCTCATAATTTAATTTATTTAATCGCCATTATTCATTAATTAAATAATCCCATTATTTAATTAATTCCCGAATAAACACGTGTCACTTTTGTAACACAATTAACTGGACAATCCAATTAATTAACCTTGACCCTTGTTACCTAAATCGATCGGGCTAGCAAGGGGACCTAATGGACCCACAGTATTTTGAGCTCCAATAATCCTCAGAATAATTAACTAAACTCTTTAATTAATATTCCTTGATTATTAACTCCGGTGTTGTTCCACTAAAAACCCGAAGCTGCACTCTCTCAACTGTAGACGCTTTTACACAGACCGATACAACTCGGTGTCCATCGATATAGCTATTACATATGGTGTGATCAACCTTGACCCTTGTTACCTAAATCGATCGGGCTAGCAAGGGGACCTAATGGACCCACAGTATTTTGAGCTCCAATAATCCTCAGAATAATTAACTAAACTCTTTAATTAATATTCCTTGATTATTAACTCCGGTGTTGTTCCACTAAAAACCCGAAGCTGCACTCTCTCAACTGTAGACGCTTTTACACAGACCGATACAACTCGGTGTCCATCGATATAGCTATTACATATGGTGTGATCCTCCACGGTAGTTCATAATTAGAGCTGGGTCATAATGTCCGTTATACCCCTTTAATTACATATATCCTTTAAGTACCATTGATTCTCTAATGGACAATAAATTTTATTTCCTTACGGAATTAGAAGAGCGCTCTTATTGTCCAAGCCCCGAATCAACCCTTAAGGGAACTACCATCTACTTCTCACAAGAAGGAGTGGATTCCATTATTGTGTACAAACCTTCTCAGCTATAAGCCAAACCGCAATCCCAACATACAGAGTATATTGATCAGGAAATGCATATGACCTTACCCATGATATATCAAAGACCACGATCTAACCAGAAAGAGTCGATAAGACACTCAGGATTAAGATCACCCACATATAGCCATCATTAGTTGATATATATGAATCTCATCGGTAAATGGATCTTGGTGTGAGATTCATATAGATCATGGCTCAGTCTTATATGATCACATCATACAAGTTGCCTCCATTCCCATATCTCATATGAATGATTCAGGATAGAAACATTGTACATTACGGAATGGACCGCACCTATAGATTAACCAGAAATAAAGTACCCAGCTCTATTTGCTATCTATGGACTCTTTAGATTGCACGTCTCTTACTGTATCCATTCGTATATGACACTCATATACACAGCTTGAGATTACATCCAACAATCCAGGATGTTAATATGTACACAAGTTTATAAAATAAATAGCATAACAAGAATGAATTAAACCTTTCTTTTTATTTACTTCATAAATCCATTTAAAAATTACATGCTTAGGGCATAAACCTCAACAATCTGAACGTGGGAATTCGACACATCATGTCCTACTCTGGAAAGAGTATCCAACACATTATGCCCTACTCGGGATGGAGTCCTTAGCACATTATGCTCTACTCGGAACAATGCATGAAACTCGAATAAAGGAATCCGGCATATGATTTGCACGTGGGTGAATCAAGAATCATGCTCAAATACGTAAGACATATGTATCAAGAGAGTTTCTAGAAGAATAAAACACCAAACAAGAAACAGATTCCAGATGAAGCAACAACTCAACTTCTTTGAGAAAACAGCACATCGATAAGGAAATAAGTCCTAAATGGAATATACCACCAGAGTCATATTCAATCTCCACATGATCTCTGAAATAGGAAAGAAGATAAAGATGACTCCAACAGGCAACCAGTCTTAACTATATTACAATTCCTTTTACTTGTATAACAAGGATTAGGGTTCTATGCACATATAAACCCATAATCTCATTGTAAAAGATATAAAACAAAATATACAGAGAAAATAACTATAAGGGGTAGACAACAGAAATCGAATGGTGTAGTTCCTTATTTCAATAGTGGATTTGGCTTAGTTGTTTATGTAACCACCCGTGGACGTTTCTCCGATCACTGGAGTTTTACCACTTAAAATCGTGTCTTATTAACTTCAAATTGCATTCTCTTTCTCCTTCACTTTGACAGGTCATAACCAAATCCAACATTGTTGACTTTCTCATCCATCGAGAAATTGACGTCAATAGTTGGCGCTAGAAGGAGGGACGTCTGAACTATCAATCTAATTAAGCAACGGCTGGTAAAGGAAGCAGAAATAGTTCTGGGGATATCCGAAAATCTCCAGATGAAGCTTATATAGACAAGAGTACTCCAGATCCCACCACAACCGCTGAGAACCAACCAGCATTCCTGGCTGGAATCAAACAAATCCCTCCTACCAGTGAGGACATAGCACTTTATTTCTGCCAGGCATTGCAATAGCTACTGACGGACGCGACGAGAGAAGAAGTAAACCTATTGGCTGTGGAATAGGCGCATCTGCCAAACCCTCCACCTACCAGTCTCCGTTCGGCTATAGTTGGGCCGGAATCGGATGTACCAGCAGTTGTTAGGAACTCAGATCAAATCAATAAATTTAGGGGTGTAACACGTAACCAGGACAAGGATCGTGAAATGCCTGAAGAAGATAGACCATGCCAAAGGCCATAAATATGACCGGCGCAGGGATCGGTCATCGTCATTAGAGGATAGCGATTGGCACCATCGCAAACATCATCGTGGAACCATACGCGTGCAAGGATTAGCCCATGAGACTCGAGAATAGAGTGAATAAGGGCTGGAAAAGAGTATGGCGATCACCCGACAGTTTAACCATCATGGAAAACCGGTGGAGGACAGAAATGTTATGATTCAGAACCTGACTCGAGAAGTCAAAAACAACAGACACTAAATAGACGCGTTGATTAGGCGATATGGATTTAATGAGTTGTTTGATGATGACCATCATGGAAAACCGGTGGAGGACAGAAATGTTATGATTCAGAACCTGACTCGAGAAGTCAAAAACAATAGACACTAAATAGACGCGTTGATTAGGCGATATGGATTTAATGAGTTGTTTGATGATGATTTTGATAGTCCTTTTACCAAGTACATCCTGCGAACCCCATTCCCAGAAAGGTTCAGGATGCCACCGTGGAATAGTTCAAGAAAGATAAAGATCCTAAAGAATACGTCAAACGATATAAAAGCGCTATGGCTCAGTTTGCCCACAGCGACCCTTTGTTGTGTCTCAATTTTCCACAAACTATGGGAGACACAGGTTCGAGATGGTTCGGAAGATTGCCCCTGACAAGTATTGGGAGTTTCAGTGAATTGAGCATAAGCTTTTCAAGATAATTCCTAGACAATGTGCACAGGAAAAATTTAGTCGCTTACCTTTCTCAGCCAAAGCAAGGGAAGGAAGAGTCACTGAAGAAATACTTGGGGAGATTCGGCCAGGCGGTCTCAGAAATCGGTAGTGTAAATGACGAAGCAATAATCGTTGCATTCATAAACAACCTGTAGAATGGACAACTGTCTTTCAACCTAAGAATGGCTAGCCTAACCAGATATGCAGATATGATGGATATGGCTAGAGGATATCTTTTAACCGAGGAATAGGAATTAGCAACAAGAGGATGCTACATGCATGGAGGGAGACCCGAACAAAAAGATGCTAAGTCAAAGGTACAGAACCATAAAGAAAACCAAAAAGGAAATAACAAAGAAAGAATCAAGGGCTGGGGAAGTGGGCGTAATGCTGACCAGACCACGGAAAAATTTCGAAGAAAATACACGAACTACACCCCTCTCTGAAAAAAACAAGAAGAAATCCTGGCAATACTAGAAGAAAAAAATGTAGTGAATGAGCCACGTCGCCAATCTCAATTTGCTCAGCGAGACACAACAAAATACTGCAGATTCCACAAGTAAACCAGTTATGTGACCTCCAAATGTTACTAGCTTAGAGACTATATAGAGACCCTTATTCGGGAAGGACACCGGCAAGATATAATCCTAGAGAAAGATGAGAAGTCATAAATAAAGAAAGAGACCAAGGTAGATCATAATTCTTATCGGAACAAAAGGGTCAGTCTCGAGGCGAATGAAGTAATACAAACTATCTTCGGAGGACCATCAACTGGGAGAAGTAACTGGGAGCAGACTCAGGAAATCCGAAAAGCTGTGGAGGCAAGACAAAATTTTGATGTCAACTTCGTCGAGCCAGACCCAAAAGAAATAAAGGAAGGATGGGACCCGATAATACTCATAGAGGCCGGTTCACATGGGGTCGATGTCCAACCAAATGACGCCCTCGTCATAAGTGCCTGAATTGGCCACAGAGAAGTTAGCAAAATTTTAGTAGACAATAGTTGTTCGACAGATATTCTTAATATGGTTGTTTATGATCAGCTTAGGTTAGATAAAAAGGATTTGCAACCTTTCCATACCCTACTCACTTGTTTTTGGGGAGTCGAGGTCAGGTCCCTTGGGACAGCGAAGCTGCCCGTAAAAATCGGAGTAGCACCTTGTCAGAAAATAGTGTTACTCGACTTTGTAGTGGTAGACCTAGACAACTGGCCTTATAATGCGCTGTTAGGTCGACCATTCTTGAATAAAACTAAGGCAGTAACAGCTACCTATGCTCTAATGATCAAATTTCCAACTGAATGGGGGGTAGGAGTAGTCATGAGGTCCCAGAGATGGCCAGAAGAGCTAATCTCTCGGTTTACAAAGACAGAGACAATAACGAGCAAGTGTGCACTGTAACACTACTAAATCAGATCGAGTAGGAATCAATGTTATTTGAGTTCGATCCAAGGGAAGAACCGGAGGTATCTAAAAGTGAACCAATAGAAGAAGTAGTCTTAAAGGGAGATGAACCAGATAAAAATATCAAAAATGGGGCTAATTTGGAAAGAGAGGTTAAGAAAGACCTTATTAATTTGCTTAGAGAATACAAAGATATGTTCGCTTGGAGTCATAAAGACATAGTAAGGATAGATGCCCCGAATAATATCATATCATCTGGTGGTGGATCCAAACGCGAAACTGATAATACAAAAGAGAAGGTCATTTAACCTCGAGAGAAGTTGGGCAATTAAGTAGAAAGTGGAGAAGTTACTCGCTGTAGGATCGACCAGGGAAATCAGTTACCCTGAGTGAGTAGCAAATGTGGTCCTAGTCCAGAAGAAAAATGGCCAGCGGAGAATGTGCGTGGACTTCACGGATCTGAATAAGGTCTGCCCAAAAGATAGCTTTCCACTTCCGATAATAGACCAACCGGTTGATCCTACATCAGGCCATTAATTACTTAGCTTCATGAACGCTTACTTGGGATACAATCAAATCCAAATGAATAAAGCTGATGAATAAAAAACAACGTTCACGACCGATAAAGGCTTGTACTGTTATACAGAAATGTCTTTTGGGCTAAAGAATGCTGAGGCAATATACCAAAGGTTGGTCAATAGGTTCTTTGCTTGACAAATAGGAAGAAACATGGAAGTTTACATAGACAACATGTTAACCAACAGTACCTCGGCAGACGAGCATGCCTCAGACCTACGGGAAACATTCGATGTCTTGAGGAGATACCAGATGAGGTTAAATCCGAATAAGTGCCTATTCGGGGTTCCATCAGAAAGGTTCCTTGGTTTCTAAGATCACCAGAGGGAAATCGAAGTGAACCCCAAGAAGATCCAGTCCCTCTAAAAAATGACCTCACCAAAAAAGCTAAAAGAAGTGCAGCGCTTAACAAGATGCTTAGCTTCCTTGGGCAGATTTATTTCAAAGGCCACAAATAGATGTGCCCTCTTTTCGAAGTGATCAAAAAGGGGAAAGAACTTGAGTTGAATGAAGATTGTGAGCAGGCGTTTCTAAAAATAAAAGAGTACTCAATGCAGACTCCCATCCTTTCAAAACCTAAAATGGGAGAAATACTCAATTTGTACTTATCCATTACAAAATTAGCAGTAAGCTCAGTTCTAGTCATGACAGAAGATGGCGTATAGAGGCCAGTGTACTACACTAGCAAGGCTCTTCTTCCAGCTTAAACCAGGTATTCAAATGCAGAAAAAATGGCTCTAGCATTGGTTTTGGCGGCAAGAAAGCTGAGACCATACTTTCAGGCTCACACAATCCAGGTTCTCACTGATTGCCAACTTAACCGAATCCTACAGAAGCCAAAAAAATTGGGGAAGTTAACTAAATGGGCAATCAAGATGAGTGAATTTGATATTCAATACATCACCAGGACATCACTCAGAGGCCAAGCTGTGACAGATTTTGTAGCAGAATTCACAGAACCAAACCTAGAAGAAAAAAAGATGGTGGGAAGGAGTTTCCCCTGGAGATTACATGTAGATGGTTCCTCGAACACTCATGGCAGCGGAGCAGCGATTGTGGTGTACACCCCGGAAAGAGATGATGTTGAATGTGCCATGAGATTTGATTTCAAAGCAACAAACAATCAAGCCGAATATGAGGCACTGTTAGCAGGACTTAGAATTTGCATAGCTCTCAGAACAGATGAGGTCGAGATATTTAGTGACTCACAGATAGTCATCAACCAAGTTCCAGATGAATATCAGTCCAGAGATAAAGGTATGATGGCTTATTTGGGCATAACAAAACAACTCCTTCAAAGATTCAAGGAATGAAAAGTTGTCCAGATCCCTAGAGAAGAAAATGAGAAGGCAAACAATTTGTCTAAACTAGCATTAGAAACAACCACAATCAGGCCAAAAATTATTCCGATTGCACATCTCCTCAGACCAAGTATAGTTGAGCCAAAAAACTTTGAAAACTTAGAAATCCGAACACTGTTAGACGGTTGGATGACTCAGCTAAAGAGATACCTGGAAGAAGGTGTGCCCCAGGAAGATTCCTTTGAAGCCAAACGCATCAGGTGCTGATCAGCAAGATACACGATGATTGGAGGGGAACTGTACAGAAGAGGATTTTCCCGAAAACTCCAGAGATATGTATCTGAGGAAGAAGCACATTAGATACTACAGGAAATCCATGGTGGAGTATGCAGAAACCATACTGGGGGTAGGAGTTTAGCACATAAGGTACTCAGACAAGGTTATTATTGGCCCTTTTAGTTCACGGATGCACAACGATGCTCGAAAAGCTGTAGTGTTTGCCAAAGGATCGCCAATGATATTCGGCAATGTCTTGAAAAACTTAGAAGCCTTACATCCCCATGGCCATTCGCCATATGGGGATTAGATCTAATTGGTCCAATGCCAGCAGGGACAGAGGGTGGAGCTAAGCACGCAATTATGGTTGTTGATTATTTTACAAAGTGGGTATAAGCTGAAGCGTTGGTGCATATCATGGAAGCAAATATCATGAACTTTGTGAAGAAGAATATACTCTACAGATTTGGAGTCCCGAGTAGTATTCTCACTGACAACAGCACTCTGTTCGATAATCAAAAACTTAAACAACTGTACAATGAGTACCAAATTACAAATTATTATGCCACACATTCCCACCCTCAAACGAATGGGAAAGCCGAAGCAGTAAACAAAATCATCAAGCACACACTCAAAGTAATGCTAGATGCAAAGAAAGGTAGTTGGGTTGGAAAACTTCTCGATGTGTTATGGGCGTATCAGACGACAACAAAAACTTCTGCAGGAGAAACTCCGTTCTGTTTGGTGTTCGAAACAGAAGTTGTTATCCCAGTAGAAACATCTTACATGTCACCTAGGGTCATTCTATATGATGAAGACCAGAATGTAGATATGATGTTACAAAGCCTAGATGAGCTGGAAGAGAAAAGAGAGAAATCCCGACTGCGAAATTCAGCATATCAATAAAAAGTAGCCCAACACTACTACTCTCATGTTCGGATCAAGAAATTTCAGCTAGGAGACCTAGTGCTCAGGAAAGTATCGTTCAACACAAAGAACAAAGCCATAGATTCACTGGTTGACAAATGGAAAGGCTCTTGCAAGATTGAAGGAGTGGCTGATCACGGAGCATACTAGATCGCCCGACCAAATCGGGGGATTTTACCTCGATCATGCAACGCCCAATATTTAAAGATTTTTTATCCTTAAAATTTATTCCCTTTTTTCTAGTTAGGACGATTTTATTAGTCAGGATATTTTAGCTTGAGATTTATCATATTGTTAGTTTTGCAGTTATGAATAAAAGCCCGATATGGGATTTTAGACATGCTAGCATGTTTAAGAACATACGAAAGCACATGATAATAAGAACATGCAAGCACAAAAAAATGATAAAATCCTCGGGACCATTAACTTGGAAAAATTCCCGAATGGGAGGAGAAGCTCAAAGAAGCATGTCAGCCGAGCAAGGTCAGTCGACTTTAGCCAAAAGGAAAACCTGATGCACCAGATTCTGGAGAAAGGCTCATGCGCAATCGGGAAAAACCGGTGATATGCACAGCTGTGTTAAGCAATGTAAAGCTTAACGATTCGGTAAAACCTTACGCAGACCAAACTAGGAGTCATCCTCAGTAACTTGCATAAGGACTCGAACGTATGATCGTGGAGAGCCTCAATGTAATGTTCAGGTAGCAACCGAGTATGAAGCACAATTAAAAATCTACTTGTCTGTTTCGAGATGACTCGGTTAATAATATTTGCCAGTTTAATAAGATACTTGGGACATGAAATCGCATTAGGCAGTTTAATAAGATACTTGGCCTATGATGTTGCATTAGCTAGTTTATTACGATACTTGAGTTAGAAATTGCTCGAGCAACGAAACTACTCAGTTAAAAAAGATACTCGGTAAAGTAACTCAGGAAATAGTTAGCCAACTAAAAAAGATACTCGGCGACTAAAGAATCATTAATGGCCAGTAGAGTTGGCATTTCAAATGAAAACTTGGAAAAATATAGGATTTCATTGATCAATTGTTTACAAATGCAAAATTTTAAAAATATGCCTAAGGCTGAGATGAGGATTTGGAGCTCTAGCTAATACTCAAGTCATGCACCATCTCGTACTCATGGAGGAGACTTTCATTTGAAGGCCAAGCGATTGTATCGACCGAATTGTCCATCCATTCATTATAATCTGTTCTTAGGATAAGTCCAATGCCAGGCCTCAACCCATCCACATCAGCTTCCTAACTCGTATCAAAGGTCGAAAGAGAATGCTCTGATTGGATCTCCAAATGCATAGGATGAGGCTCTTTACCTTGACTACGATAGTATGTCCTCCACCCCTTCATCTGAATCCGAAGAGATTCCAAGGATCGGTCCACATGGTTTTTGATCGACAATTCCCAACTCGCCCGAGCTTTATCAGACGCCTAATTTTTAACTTTGAAGAACTCACCAGCCGAGACTAACCCTCATTGGAACTCCCTAAGGAGTAGGGCATCATAGGTTGGGGACTTTTTAAAGCAATCAACCCCCTTAAACTTCAAGGTCTAGCCTAGCCTCCTTCGAAAGGGATTCAACGGTTAAGGCCTGACACTTATGATATTCAAGTTTCTGCTCATAGGACGACTTGGCCTGTAATGCCTCTTGTTTATCTTTAATCATTGACTCTTGGGCGACAGAGAGTAAATTCTGGAAGGATACAATCTTCTCTTTTGCTGTAGAAGCCTTTTTCTCAGCCTCCATTTGCTTAGCCAAATAGTGGTCGGCAAGTCTTGGGCAGAGCTCACCTCCATTTGATAGGCCGCCTCAATCCGAGTACGGCTGTCCTTACTCTCCTTCAGCTGAGTTTTGAGACGACTTAGTCGATCAAATTGGTGTCATTGCATCTGAACCAACTTAGCAAACTCGGCCACCACATATAAGGAAAAGTGAGTTAAAAATCCAAGACAAGCATTAAGGTAAAAGACGGGATAAAGACTTACGTAGGTCTCGCTATTGAAAATATTTTGAAGACGATCTGTAGGAGAACCGTCCCTGAAGCGGCTCCAATGGTCATCCCTAATAAAAGCTTGACCAGATGACATTTCACTTAGCATATCCTGAGGGGTGGGACATAAAGGGTTTCCCGAGGATTCTTCCCTTGCTTCTTCAACCTCAGGGGGTAAAGAATCCTTGTTCGAGTTCAAAGTTTTTGCTCTTCCCACAGACGTCTCAACTTGGACGCTTGGGGAAACTCTAACCTTGGTATCATCATCACTAGATTAAACAAATGATACCACCTAAGAAACTTTATGATAATGGGTGACAGAATCAGTCGCCTTCCTTTTCTCAGCCCGAGTACGGTGGGAGCCGAGGTCAGCTATAAGATCTTCCTGGTTCTCAGTAATATCCTGAAAGAATTCTAAAAGACCAGAGTCAAGATTAATTTGCTCATTTGGGGGTACATTAACTCCCTCATCCCCGATCGTAAAGTGCTCTGTAGGTGTCTCCTCGACCAAGGAACTCAACACGCCGAACGCTGTGCCACCCAGATATCTTCCATGTTTGCCCTCATCCTCAGACACCTTCTGAGCATCGTCAATCCCGATAGGGACACTCGGATAACTTTTTTCCCCCACAGTTAGCTGAATGACCTCTTTAGAAACATGCTTCAGAATTTGCTCATCAGCTTCATCAAAATCATCATCTGATTCGTCATCAGGTAGAAAGACTTCTTCCTTATTTTGGCAAGAAGCTTCTTTTTGGCTTGCTCGAATTATCGACTTCACTTGGCAAGCTTGGACGTCACAGACGATGCCCGAGTCGTAGACTGCACAAGTTAGAAAAGAATAGTTAAAAAAATGTACGAGTGAAATGGAAACAAGAAGATTCTACTTACATCGCCTGCGATAATCTAAAATCTGATCAAAGAAGCCAAGGTCTATCATTTTCTTCTCATTAAAAAGATAGGACTTGCTCCTCTTTTCCAAAGTACGCACGGCTGCACAAGCAAGTTCAGTCAACTTGACGTCAGTGAAAATAAGATTTGACTTGTTCCAACGATCATAAGAGCAGAAGAAACGAGAAACCCTTAACACTTCTTGATTCTCCCCAGCTGAGAGCTTGACCTCAAGTCCCAAGTTCCCTCTGGAAAAGAACCGGTTATTCTTCCAGTGCTAGTTTGAGGTAGGAAATCCCCCTACAAAGCCTTTCATTTTCGCATCAAAGGAAATATCAACTACCCATATCACTTTTGTCACCTTAGGGACCTAGTTATCTAGCGAACTGGACATAAGAAAATAAGTTCCAGTCCAACTAGATTACCTTAGTGTGTAAAAATGCCTGATTTCGTAGGGAGAAAGCAGTGACAATTTCATCCGACTCCAAATGTGCCACATACATATTAGTATTCTATAGTTGTTCAGAGAAAGTTGAGCAGGGGTGATCCCCTCCTCAGTAAGGAACCAAGCGATGAACAGCTGAAGAGGAAGAGTCACACCACAGAAAAGCATGGATACGTAAATTGCTACCTTACCTGGAGGAGGGTTCCATACGGCTCTATCATCAGTAGGAGTCATTAAAACTGAATAGTCAAGATCAAATCGAGAATGATACTTCTCGATTTCATCTACCCCGACCATATTCGGCTCAGTATCATATCAACTCAGAAGATCAAGGGAGAAGAGAATACGATATGCACTGTGCTCCTCTTCAACATCTTTCTCGTCGAATGTTTACCTTCTGATTCGAATGCCGCTTGAGCCATATTTGTGAACCATGCAATTACTCTGTTGCTTTCCCATCCTCGATCGTAAGGGAACTCTGTGATGATCAGAAACACAAGATTTAAAGCTGGAAGAAGATTCAGAGCTAGAACTAAAGTGAGCGTCAAGATAAAGCCCATAAACATCAACATCTAAAAAAAGGTTCGTCAAGAGGAGTTTCCCCCAAAAATCTGTGAACACAAGAAATCAATTGAAGGTCTCCGCGTTCAAGCGCTTCGAAAGCTATAACAAAAAGGTGATGACGTGAGGCAGGATTCATCAGAACTAACCTTTAAATTAGATGCGAAGAAACCTGGAAAAACTTCGATGGAGAATTAAAACGAATCTGTGCATGAGAAAATCTGGGTTGGTTATTTGCTTCTATGAAAATGAACTGGAATAGCCCTTTTTAGTAAACCATTTAAAGGGGCAATGACAAGAAACCCTAGGGTCTCAAAAAGCGGGAAAAATCAAAAAGAAGGATTTGATGATGTAGGCGGCGTATTAGGCAACCCATGAGTCGTTTCTCATAAATTTTACTAGAGGAATGGAGCAGTGTCATTGAATGAACTGACCAAGCCAGCAGAATTCCAAAATGTCGCAATCATTAAGTTTTCGCGTAAAGAGACAAATTGCACATAGATGGTAGCCATTAAGACATGACATTAATACGAAGCGTCGTTTAAGGATTAATTATTCCACTATTAAAGAAGACATAAAAAGATGAAAAGACAAAAAGCAAGTCGGGAGCTCAATTAAAATACTCCTACCGAGACAAAATTCAACTCGGCAAAAATATTTTAAGGGGGTATTGTTATATGTAAATTTTATCAAATATACATGTCACTGACAGATAGGACAATCCCTTAAACAATTGTCGAATGGGCATTCAAGCTGGCATCTTGAAGATACCCTTCAAGACATCATTAAGGGACAAGAACCCGAATAAATCTGAACGTGGGAATTCGGCACATCATGTCCTACTCGGGAAAGAGTATCTGGCACATCATGCCCTACTCGGGACAGAGTCCTTAAAGGAATATGGTACATGATTCGCACGTAGGTGAATCAAGAATCATGCTCAAATACGCAAGACATCCGTATCAAGAGAGTTTCTAGAAGAATAAAACACCAAATAGGAAATAAATTCCAGATCAAGCAATAACTCAACTTCTTTTACAGAAAATAGTACATCAATAAGGAAATAAGTCCTAAATGGACTATACCACCAGAGTCATATTCAATCTCCACACGATCACCAAAATAGGAAAGAAGATAAAGACGACTCAAACAAGCAACCAGCCTTAACTAAACTACAAATTATTTTACTTGTATAGTAAGGATTATGGTTCTATACATATACAAATAGACCCATAATCTCATTGTAAAAGATATAGAACAAAATATACAAAGAAAATCACTAGAAGGGAGAGACAAAAGAGATCGAGTGGTGTAATTCCTTATTTCAAAAGTGGATTTGGTTCGGTTGTTTATACAACCTCTCATGGACGTTTCTCCGATCACCAGAGTCTTACCACGTAAACTCGTGTCTTATTAACTTTAAATTGCATTCTCTTTCTCTTTCTCTTTGATAGGTCATAACCAAATCCAACATTGTTGACTTTCTCATCCATTGAGAAATCGACGTCAACATACATGTAAACCCTAGAAATCTATTTCATGCATATTCATTGATATTTGACAGTACAATCCAATCTCATACTTGCAACATGCGATAATCAATACCCAAACACATGTATACCAAAGATTCAGGCATAGTCAAAGCACGAAAACATGTATACCTTAAGGTCGTTAGATTAGCTCCACTTATAACGCCTTGACCTCCTGCTTCACCTTGCCCAACTTCATGATAAAGTCACCTTCCCTTTCCTTCGCTAATTTTAGAACTTCAACTTTCTTGTTCAGAGCTTCTTTGGTTTCATCTAGGGCATTGGCCTTCAGCTTAATCTCCAATTGCATTTCCTTTGATTTGTGAGTTGTCTCTTCTTCAAATTCACTTGATACTTTTGTGAAGTCCAAAAACTCTTTTAATACTTTACTTTTTGTAGCCTTAAGTCTTATGATTTTCTCTTCCAATTCCTTGTTCTTGTTAGGGACTTCGTCATTCTTCTTCTTGAGTGTCATATTTTCGTTTCTTAGCGATTTGACCTAAAGAATAGGCTTCTTGTTTAGCTCTTTGAGTTTGTCTCTCTTTGACTCTCCTGAGGTTTCTTTGCCTTCTAACTCCTTCAAGAGATGCACATTCTTCCTTAGTGTCTTCTTTTTCTCTGGAGGTTTTTACTATCATCTATTGAAGTTATTCATTCTTTTTCCTTAACAACCCTATATCCAAAACTGCTTCTTTAAGTAGGTCCATTAACTCATTCTTCATTGCTAACAACATTTTGCTTTGTTCTTCCTCAAGATTACTTTGTTTGAGATCATTTAATGCAAAATCGCTCTTTCGATCATCTTCAAGTGATCAGGGTTTCTTAAGGGCTTTGTCCTCACTATAGGTCTATGAGGAGTCTTGGTGAGTTCTCCAATCTTCGTTGTGAGAGTTGTTGTATAGCTTGTAATTTGGCTCTGGACTGTGATAATCTCTAATTTTGCTTGTGGGTTTTGGAATGTAAGGCTTCAATGTTCTAGCTTGTTTCCTATAAAACTCTGAAAATTCATCTCTTAACGGACAACTCTCTACATTGTGCCCAAATTCACCACATATCTTGCACACCAAAGCCTTCGCTTGCCCATTAAGGTCCATTATGTCTGAAATAAAGAAAAACACAAAAAATACAAAAAGAAGTCAAAAGAAAGAAAAGAAAGCTAAAACCAACAAAGACACTAAACTAAATAGATAACTAAGTTTAGCCACTAATTAACGTCTTTCCTCGGCAACGGTGCCATTTTTGACATGACACGTTTTTGACGTTATAAAATCGTACGTCAAATAATATTTTATAAAAACCACAACAATGTCTCAAATATTTTCAAAACAAGTACAATTGCAAGTTAGGTGTCGTCCACATGAAAAGGGAAATCAAATGGCTAAAACTAGTTAACTAATATTAAGTTAAAATAAAACATGGAAAAGTAAATATCAATGGTTTGGTTTTGAAAAGGTTAATAACTAAAATGCAAAATATAACTATGTTAATTAATCTAAAGTTAAGCAATCAATCAGCAAGAATGTGAAGAGATAAGAAAATGAGATGAGTGGGAGTCAATGCAATCAAACAAAAATAGTTGCCCATCCATTCTTTAAGAACAAATTCAATCAATTAGGGATTATCTTCCTAGCTTGAGTTTCCGGGATAGCTTGGATTGGAATGCTCGCAATCTGCCACTTTCAACTAGCTGGGATATGTTGGATTGGAGTGCTCAAAACCTATTCCTTCCAATTCAAGTGAGCTAGTTTAAACACTTTAGGTGTGGATGGCTACAAACATAAACTGATAACTAATATAAACCAAGAGTTAGAGTGCTTACTTTGCTCATAAAGAAACAACAATTTAACCTCTATAATGGATTGGGAGTTGGAGTGCCTACCTAACCCAACGTGAGTATTAAATGCTTTCATGAACAAATTCAACCACTAAGTTAAATGGGAATTGGAGTGCCTATCCACTTATCAGAGATTACAATTAAAGATCATTTACTTAAATAAGTTCAATCAATCAACAAGAATCAAGAGTTGGAGTGCCTACTTAATTCAATAGACAATTAAACACAATTCAGCACAATGAATGGAACAAAATTAATCAAATCAAAGTATGGTAAAAAACCCACAAATTCATATTCAATTACATAACTCCCATTATAGGGTTTAGCTACTCATGCTAGGTACAAAAAAAAAGCTAAGAAATAAGAGATATAGAAGACCTATGAAGAGAAATTCTTCATTTCTTGAAGCATGATTCCAATCTCCTAGTTGTCTTGAGTAGATAAGAATGAATGATGGTTAGATTTGATGGGGGAATGTTTCCTAAATCTATGTTAGTGACTAGAGATGAGAGAAAATATGTTTATAATAGAGAAGAAATGATTCTGAGATCCCCAATTGTCTATTTTTGAAATAAGAACAATATATATTTATAAAGTATAAAAAATAGGTGTGAAAATGTTGATGTGATAGTCATGACGTACCAAATGCACAAGTAGTGCTAGGGCAAAGACCTACGCAGTGGCCCATATAATGCCCGGATACTTCAATTTTGCTTTCATGTTTTAGGCAAGTGCACGGGTAGGGACCCATGCAATGAACCGGCACTAACCTGATGGGCTCTCATCTGCTTCTCGACTTTTCCCCAGTTGCACGGGTTGTGCACTGGTTGTGCGAGAGTAAGGACCCACATATTGACTTACACACTAAAGCCTTTCTTTACTGATTTTGGGCCGTTTTCACCCAATCTTTGCGCTTTTCATCCTCTCTTACAAAATGTAACTAATTGCCTATAAAGATAACAAATGAGCCACAAGATACGTAAAAAAAACCGAAAACGAGACAAATTAAGGCAATGAAATTGAGGGCCAAAATATATGACCATTTTGGCACGATCAAATACCCCCCTAACTAAACCTTTGCTCATCCTCGAGCAAACTATAAAATGACATAAATAAGACACAAATACAAATCACTCTATCTAAGACTCGAAAAAAAAAAATTAAATGTCACATGCCCAACCGTTGATGAGATGCAAGGATGTGTGATAGAGAGAAGTAAACATATGACAAGTAATCTAAAACAACTCAAAGGAACTTGAAGGAAACTCACAATATCACGAATCTCATACCAAAGAACGCTCTCATTTCAGAAACTACCCACTCTAACACCTTGAGTATAATTCGCTTTCACTCTAAACCTCACCTGGCTTCACTCTGTTTTTACCGCTCAGAGTCCTAAGTTTACACTCATTCAAGGTATGCATTAATGGAATTTATGCATAGACTTCTAATGCATTGCATACAATGTTTATTCAATACTGATAATGTTTGTGTACCGGCCTAAGAATGATTCACTATGCCATGAACGTGGAAGATCAAGCATCAACAAATATTCTCAATCAGTACATATCATAGATCAAATAGGACTTTCCCTTTGGCTATTATGGGGCCATGGGTTTAGACATGGTGAACAAAGAAAAATGGGAAAATTTTGAGTTCAAAGATCACCAATCGTGCTTACATATACTCACACACCCCATACAAAGCTCTATTACAAATTGATTACACTTAAGCAACTAGGCATTTCCTTACATGTGCACACTTTTGTGCTTCAAAATTGTACTATACATTTTGAGTAATTAACATTTACTTTCATGGCTCTTTTCTTCTCTTTTCCTCCTTTTTTTTCTTTACCTTTTCTTTCCTTTTAATTCTCCTCTTCTTTTCTTTTTCTTTTTACACACTTACATATGACATCTTGACAATTAAGCTCATAAGTGCAAATTTGGAATTTTACTTATTGAGCCATGTAATGCCCATTTACATTATTTCATACACATATCTATCTCTACTTTAGAACTCTTATCTTTCAATCACTTCACATAGCACATACACATCCCACATGTTGGCAATAAAAGTAGGCTTGTGTTTGCCTATGGCTATACGGTTTATTTTGGTTCCAAATGAAAGATAAGTGTTTGGCCTCAAATTTGGCTATGAAGCACACATAAGGGATAAAGGAATATTCTTAGGCATTTCGGTAGTCAAGTACACACATTGCCTAAGATCATTTCCATAATTAGTCTATTAAGGGAATGAATGAATCCATCAAGCAATCCACTATATAATAAATGTAGGACCTATGGCATGTGACACTAGTGATGAGAAGAGTGTTTAAAAAATAGAACAAAATGTGCACTCAATTATGCTTATTCATTGGCTTGTGTTTATGGACTCACGGGTGTCTCCACTATTAGAACAAGCTGCAAGAGCACCAAGTTCCTACAAATAACGCACACAAAGGATGAGACTAACTTATGACAATGAAAATACAACCCACAAGTGACAAAGATTTGTTACACAAGCTCACAATGCATGTATGACTCACCAAAAGCACACACACAAGGCATCACATCCAAGCTAGCGAAAGCTCAAAATTTTGGCCATTTTGACAAATTTGAAATTTTTGGACCAAAAATGAGAATTAAATGACTCAAGATTAAAAAAAAAGATGAATCAACAAGGCGTCTACACCCCTAAACCAAAACTCAACATTCTCCTCACTGTTGAAGACTAGAGAGTTTGGCTAAGTGGCACACACCTAACTCGACTCAAACAACCCTAGGCACTAGTCATACACAATCAATGCCCATAACAAAATAAAATGACTCAAATAGGCTCATTATAAAATAAGGCAGTTAAGTGCAATATCGACATTTAGGCATAAACCATCATCAAGCATTAACAATTCACAAAATTGAATGGAATGGGGACACGATGACCCCCAAACTGACTTCCACTATATGCTCAACCATGTACAAGTGTGTGTATATGTACCACCCCTAAACCAAATGGGCCAATATTATCTCTACCATCCAATCACATATGCCTATAAGCATAAGTAAAGAGATATAGGTCAAAAGATTAAAATTTAGTTGAAGAGATGAAACCAAGGTGGTTGTTTCTCAAGTATGACTAGGTTCACGTCCGTTTTATGGGCACTCTTGGCATGCTCATCCCTTCAAGACTTGCATGTTGTCGATGTGTTAATCCCAAGAGATAAAGAACCTATCCTTAAAGAACAAATTCGAACCAAAAAAGGTTAAAACCACATAAATATATATCTCACAGGATAAATCACTTTTCACAACTCACAAAAACATATATCATCCACCTAGAGTTATAAAACTAAACTAACAAAAACAACTAAAAGCAGACCAAAAGAATAAAGAGTTCAAATGTAATGATAAAAGTACATGACAAGAATAATTAAAGGTCAATCATCATCCATCAGCTTGGCTCGGTTGGTTATGGCTGAGAATCATGCTTGTAGTGTGTTGGTAGTGCATGGGTATATACCAGTGCATTTAGACCCATACAATGAGGCTTATTTCCTTGATTTGATCATGTTGGTCTCTCCTCCTCAGATTGTTTTCTTGTGTTCTTCACATCTTTGTCCTGCATATAATCAATACTACCACCAACTATACTCGCCTTATTTATCTATTATTAACAAAAACAAACATGAAAATTATTAAATAAACATAAAGAGATCGCATCAAAAAAGTTCAATAGGATGCTAAGGGTGGTTTAACCAAGTTGGGAAATTCTTTCTTTTTAATTACCCAAGAAAATTTAGGCAATTTCCCTATATCTTTCTTTCCCTATATCTTTCTTTCCCGTATTTCTGACCCATATTTTCCTCACCCTATAGGGACTCTTCCTAATCCTAGGACTTCTTTTTTTCCCTTGTCTAATGAACCGATACTTTTCAACTCTTACATGCTCTCTTTTTGAACAAAAATAGTAAAAGGATTAAGGTTAAAAGGACTCCCTTTTGATGAATGACTTTGAGGTTTGCTTCACTTGTAATACCTTGACCTCTTGCTCTATCTTGCCCAACTTCATGATAAAGTCACCTTCCCTTTCCTTTGCTAATTTGAGAGCATCATCTTTTTTGTTCAAAGCTTCCGTGGCTTCAACTAGGGCATTGACCTTTAGCTCGATCTCCAATTGCATTTCCATTGACTTACAAGTTGCCTCTTCTTCAAATTCCATTGATGCCTTTGTGAAATCCAGAAACTTCTAATGCTTTACATTTTTCGGCCTCAAGTCTCATGATTTGCTCTTCCAAAGCTTTGTTCTTGTCAGAGACTTCACCATTCATCTTCTTGAGTGTACTATTTTCCACTCTGAAAGATTTCACCTCAAGTACGAGCTTTTTGTTTAGCTCTTGGAGTTTTTCTATCTTTGACACTCCTAAGGCTTCTTTTCCTTTTAACTCCTTCAAGAGATGCACATTCTTCTCACATTCTTCCCTTATATCTTCTTTTTCTCTGGAAGCTTCTACCATCTTCGCTCGAAGTGCTTCATTCTCTTTCTTTAACAACCTTATTTCTAAAGTTGTTTCCTTGATGATGTCCATTAACTCCTTGTTCATTTTTAGCAATATGTTTCGTTCATCCTCGATACTATTTCGTTTAAGATCTTCTAATGCAAAATAGCTCTTTTGATCATCTTCAATTAATCAGGGTTGCTTATGGGCATTGTCCTCACTATAAGTCCATGAGGAGTCCTAGTAAGTTCTCCAATCTTGGATATGAGAGTTGTTGTATAGCTTGAAATGTGGCTCCGAGTTGTAGTAATTTCTAAATATGCTTATGGGTTCTTGAATGTAAGGCTTTAATGTTCTAGCTTGTTTCCTACAAATCTCCTGAAATTCATCTCTTAACGGACAACTCTCTCTATCACGCCCAACGTCACCACATATCTTGCACAAGACAGCCTTTGCTTGCCCATAAAATTCCATCGTATCTGAAACAAAGAAAAACAAAAAAACCAAAAGAAGTAAAAAGAAACAAAAGAAAACAAAAAACAACTAAGACACTTAACTAGACAGATAACTAAGATTAGCTACCTAATTAATGCCTTTCCTCGACAGCAGTGCTATTTTGATGTAGCATATTTTTGTCGTTAGAAAAACGTACATCAAACAATATTTATAAAATCAATAACAATGCCTCAAATGTTTAAAAATCAATTACAATGGCAAGTCAGGTGTCTTCCATAGGAGAATGGAAGTCAAATGGCTAAAACTAGTTAACTAGTATTCTAAAACAAAACATAGAAGAGTAAATATCAATGGTTTTGTTTTGAATAACTAAAATGCAAAATATAACTTTGTTAATTAATCAAAAGGTTAACAATCAATTAGCAAGAATGTGGAGAGATAAGATAATGAGATGAGTGGGAGTCACTGCAATCAAACAAAAATAGTGGGTCATACATTCTTTAAGAATCAATTCGATCAATTAGGGCTTATCTTACTAGATTGAGTTTACGGGATGGCTTGGACTGTGAAATAGCACAAATATGATTAAATTGCCTTAAGCTAACCTAGAGGGGGTAAATAGGTTTTTATGCCTTTTTCTATCCCTTAAAAACAAACTTTCGTTTGTTCCTCTAGTTAGCTTGGATAACAATACTTAGGATAATAAAGCATACTTGAGTAAGCAATATGTGTTATCAACGTAAGTATTATCAAACAAGCTTACATGTTGCAAGTGAAAGATTAACAAATAAAACTAAAAACATACAATACTTGTATTCTCATTAATATTCAATATGTACAAGTATTCTTTCAAAAACTATTACATAAAAATGTATTTAATATACAATTTCAAAAGGCATCTACAATTCTGATCATAAGAAGTGCTTGTGAATCACATATTACAAACATCTTGTCTATTCAAAATATCTACCAATGAAACTTGTAGAACAAGATACAAACTTACATATACAAATATATGAGAGGATTAGGAAGAATTGACACATCATGTTTCTTTTATGTGGTAAAAACTCCGTAGAGAAAACATCAACGGGTTGACTATAACCATTGGGTACTTTTATTAGAAAGTAGATAAGAAATTCCTCAAAAGTGACCAACAATGACACACTATCTATTAGACTCTAGATCTACCAAATCCATGTTGGTAGATTGGAAATTCCTCAAAAGTGATCAACAAATGACTCACTTTCTATTGGAGTCCACTCTAACCAACACCGTTAAGAAGTTGGAAATTCCACTAGAATGGTCAACAAATGACTCACCCTATCCATGGAATCCATCACATCTTAACATCCCGATTCTACCAATAAACATATACTTTATATCCAAGGCACCCATGCCTTAAGAAAGTTTCCCATGCTTGATTGTCCGAACCACATGTCCCAATCAAAACTCCTTGCTTGGCTATCCATACCACATGTCCTAAACAAGATTTCATGCTTTTTACAAGGACATCCTATGTGATCAATCAAACAAGCACTCAACATAGAATATGATAATCAAACATATCCTATAGGAACTAGACATACGCTTGATGGTTCACATCACAAGTATAGTCTAGTTACTATACATGAATGATAAACCTAGAGCATGTGAAAGCACTAAAAATACAATCAATATCTAGAATCATTCATAAAACTAAAATTTGAATCAAAGAATGAACACTTAGTGTTGGGATTATGCTCGATATCAAGAGTATAATAATGTATTTGACAATCTTTTCATATTAATAAAGTGATTTCTAGTATAAAAAATCTAATAGCATTTATAGTTTAATTATTATAATTGTCAAAAGTAAATAATCATAAGGTCAAAAGACTATGAGAAAAGAAGAATTGTTCATACTTCTAGATATGTATGAGGTAGACAATTCTTAAGTTAGTCTTGAATAATATTCACAACTTAAGATAAAAGGTTGGGCGCCTTTATCTTGTTAAAGTTGTAGATATTTTACTAGCATTTGAGTGGGATCAAATATATTATGATGAGTCTAAAATCATTAAAGTGTGGTGTCTTTGGGCAAAAGAATCTAGTGCACTGGGTGCATTGAATTGGATCACAATGATATACTTTATCTAGAACCAATGTATAAAAGTTTTTCATTTGAAGACAATCAGAGAGTCTATCTCAACCCTGAGATAAATGATGGACTTATGGTTGCAATTGTTATCATTTGAGCTATCAATGAGTATGATTATATAACATAGTCTATACTCGATAGTTTGGTGGTTTTCATTTGTTAATCGATGGAATACTTCATTTATAGATATGGACATCGTGGCTCCATTTATAAAATGAGAGTAGAATATCATCATACGGATGTTTTGAGGTATTGGATATTAAATCTTAACGTTAAGTTTTCAATAGTGTCTATTGAAACATGACTTCTCGACAAGTCAAAATATTCAAGTTCAAAATGTGGTCATATTAGTAAATATGGTAACTTGGAGAGCTATAGGCAGTCTATGAGCTCTTGGCGATTACTGGTATTCTTCACTAGGATAGACTTTCTCTATTAAGATTGTCTAGGGTATGAATGAGGAATATTAACTTATTATATCTTTATTTAAGAGTCCAATTTTAGTTCTTTAGTGGAATGAACTAAAATTAATAGATATGACCTAAGTGAATCATTTGTTGATTGTGATTGGGCTGTGTCTATTAGAGCTTAAATTTAGATAGCCCGCCAAGATCCCCAATCCACACGAACTTGCATGGATCACTTGATATATTCTACCGGACCAATTTAGGGGTCCATCTAAAATTGTATTGAGGCATCGAGACTTATTTCGTTTTGTAAGAATAGGTGTAGTTCACATGTAGACATTTTATTAAGGTCCAATGGATTTAATAAAATAAGAAAAATAATATGGCCCATATATATATGTGTTGGCGGCAAGGATATTTAAAATAGCTTAATTATATTATTTCTATTTTATTATTTAATTAAATGGAAATTAATTAATTTGGTAATTAATTAATTATTAAATTAAAAGTCAAAATCTTTTTTCTAATAGAAGTAAATCTCCTAATTTTATACTATTGTTGGTAGTATAATTAATATTAAAGACTATTTTTGATAAGTTGATAAATAAATGAAATTATTTATCTAATAAAATTAGAAAGTTTTTAATATGGTTACAAATACACTATTGAGTTGGATTAGGAGTCTTGGTGTAGGATAGAATTCCTTTTAAAAAAGGATTCTTAACCACCAAGTAAATCCACTTAAGGAAAGGATTCTTAACAACTAAGTAAATCCTTTTTAGGAGAGGATTTATGATCCTATATATATACTTCTCTTAATTTCGGCCAGCCCATACAATTCCAAGAAGGAATTTTCGGTCAGCCCTATATTTAAAAGAAGAGAGATTTCAGCCATCAAAAAAAAAAAGGATTCTACTTAGAGAGAATTTGACCACCATAGAATTTTGAGGGAGAAAAATCTGTTTTTGCTCTACACAAAATTCGATCAACTCTAAGAAATAGTGTGAGATTCGGCAAAGAAGAAAAGGAAGAAAGAACTTTTAGTTTTCGATAGTATACTAGTAGCCTTTACATTAAAAGATTTTATGCACAACATCGAATCAAGGTTCACGCGAGTTTTAATCAAATTGATTGATAATTCACAAGTGACCTGAC
This sequence comes from Dipteronia dyeriana, assembly GCA_032871835.1. Taxonomy (NCBI): domain Eukaryota; kingdom Viridiplantae; phylum Streptophyta; class Magnoliopsida; order Sapindales; family Sapindaceae; genus Dipteronia; species Dipteronia dyeriana. Next base: position 44,407,893 of record CM065302.1, read on the forward strand.
GTTCTTGGTTTTTCTCTTGGAGAATTATTGTGACTAACAAAGAAGAAGATTTTGTTTGTCTCCATCCTCAGGTATACAATTTAAAGAAAGAGAGCCCACACTCCTAGGTGATTAACATCTGTGATTGGATTGAAAGATCTTGCGGACTCAATTCGATGCTAGTTCAATCGTCACGAAAAAAAGGGTACGATACTTTTTATATACATCAATTAATCTAGGGTTAAGGTTCTTGTTATTTAAAAAAGGAAAATTTTAATTTATACCGAAACCCTACACTTATTTTTCACGCTTCCGCTGAGTGGGTTTTTCCCTACACTTAGCACATATTCAAGGTTTTAGTCATATACACAAACATATGCAAAAATCATATGACAAAGTCAATTAGATTTCTAGCAACAAACCTAGAGCATATAACATTCACTATATTCAATTAAACTCAAGAATAGCTCTAAGAAATCAATCAAATGTGTTATTCCTCAAGATATTCAATCAAATGAACCTAACACATGTAGAGGCTATTTTATCACTAAAGCAATCAATTAAAGTTCGCAAAATAGTCCTAGATAGAAAGCTAGCACAATACAATCTCAAACATGTGAAAACATAGGCAAAATCAAAACCAAACTCAACATTTGAGATTTAAATCAATATTCAATCTAGCTTCAAAAGAGTCTAAAACTCTAATCAAATATTATACAATATACATACATGTAGCGAAGAAGAAAACCCAAGGTGATTGATCAAGTTTATAAGCAAAACTTTGGAAGAAAATCAATACCTTAGTAAAACTTGTACAGTCCCATTTTTGTGTGTAGCCACCAAAAAAAGCAAGTTAAACTTCTTAAACATTCTTGAAAAAGATATAGAATTGAAGGATTAACACTCTCCAATTCGAATAAAATGAAACAGAGTTCAAACGAAGATAATATAGAGTTAGGAAGGTGAGAAAAGGTAGAGAGAGAGAGTTTTGCATAACTTTTTCAACTTTCCTCTTCAAATGAAAATGTGAGAGTGAAGAGATATTTAAATGTGAGGGAAAGAAGGAAGCAAAAAGACCAAACTAATCCCTGGGTTACTGCCTCATCGAAATGACACGTGGGAATCTCGGGGATAGAGGGACTTCTTGCTCGAAATGGCCACGTGCCATCTCAGGAAGAGGAAGCTTGATGGCATTTGGCCATTGCTTCACTCCCTGGTGCTCCTCCTACGTTCCTTAGCCATTCTCTGACCTCCAAACTCTAAATTCAAATCTGTATTTGGATTACAAATTGGGACTCTCTCACGTACAAAGACATCTAAGAATGTTTGACGAGAAAATATGAATATGACTTGATATACTAAGACGAAGACAATGCTTGCATCACAATTGGAAAGTTTCTTAACTCTGGAATCGGAACCCGAAATCAATTGTATGAGTAACCAAAATGACCAGAACTCAGTAAGGAACAAAGTAATACCAAATTCAAGTCCAAGGTCCATGTAATACAAACATATAAACATACAAACATATATCATATAAGATTGCCATTTCATAGACATAGTCCACATACATGCATTTTCTAAAACTAGTTAATTTAACACCAATGCATGAGCATTCAATATCAAGTGTGTGAATGCATTATACAAAATGAGCAGAATGATACAGGGACACATATGGATGCAATGTGTTTGTGTGCCTAATCCTCGTAAGAGAAATGAGGTCTTGTACTTGCTTGATAAGTTGACATATCTTCTTTAAAGTTTGAATCATCATCAACTTTAAGACAACTAATCAATACTATTGAAACATTGTTTTGATATGGAATAATGCCAACACAAAACCAAAAACCTAACAATCTCCCCCTTTTGCAAATTCCATGTCAAAACCCTTATACAAATACACTAAAATAGTAAAACAATTACAAAGAAGATTGGTCACTTAAGAGTTACAATGATTTACACAGATAAACTAATCTTTAACAAGTCTTGAACCTCTTCTTGATCTTCTCTTGTAGCCACCTAAAATCAACTTAAAGCACAATGCATATCCAAGAGAAAACATATATGGCATCATATAATTTTGGCAAGAATTCGTCATTAAAAACCCAATGAAATCATGTATCTCCCCCTTAATACATGCCATCTCAAAAATATTCTAGCCAGAGTCAATATAATATTACATGCCATAAAGGAAAAGTTCAAGTTTTCTTCAAGTTTCTAAATACACTAAAAATGGAAAAAACAATCCAAAAAAAAACATATAATAGAGATTGAAAGAAACTAAGTAGACTAACACATATGATTCTCCCCCTTTTTTTACATGAAATAAAGCCAAAAGGATAAGAGAAGAAATGCACCTCATGGCTATGCCACTAGCCACTTGTTTCATCAAAGAACTTTGAGCGGTTGGTAGACCTCAAATAATACTTCAGAGATGGTCTCGTGCTTGTAGAAATACTAGCCTCCAACTCTTGAATTCTAGCATCTTGTTGAGCTACCTTTGGCTCGAGTTCTTCAATCTTCAACTTTGACTCCTCAACCTCCTTCTTCATTTGGTTTGCCCAATCCGGAAGAGAATTTGTACTTACCACACGGCTTGGTTCTTGATTTTCACTAAAGAGCGCTAATGTACCACAAGCATTTCCCTTGTTCTTGTATGACATAGATGTCACACTTTTGTCACTAAATTTTTCCAAGTGAGGTAAAATCATATCTTCCTCTTATGACTTAACACCATGAGCCAAACACAATTGAGTTATAAACCCCAGTAGTGCCAACTTTTTTTCCAACCTAGTTGTTAAAGTTGCACTATCTAAGTATGTCATGAGAATTTCCCCATGATTTATAGGTCAATTTATCACTAAGGCATGTACAATCTTGATTTTCTCTTTGTTAAGCTCGATAGTGTTTGAAGATCCTACAAGATTAGTACATGTAAAGAGATGTCGAAAAGCACTCACCTTAGTCAACTTACTTTGACTAATATCAGCTCAATTCTTTCACTCAAAAGACATGTCATCACATAGAGTTTGACCCACGATATTGAGATTTTCTATTACATCCACATCAAGAAAATCAGACTCAATATCATTAGGCAATCCAAGAAACTCATTAATGGTCTCCAAATTTACTCTAAAGACAATACATTTTATGTCCATTAAGGCATCTGAATAGGTAGCACTCTCTTTTTGTTCATGATAGAATTCTTTCACAATACTATCTTTAACCATAAGAAGCATGCTAACCCAAGATTCCCAATTTCTATCAGTCAAGCACCTATGAACATAAGACCCTACATATTTGTTCAAGTCAACTCCTCTCTCTTGAAATAGCTTATTGGTTCCTACAACACCTAAAGGTTTCGCCTTAGAGGTCTTGGATGACATGGAGGATGACTTGGACTTGTCAATAGGCTTAGAAGAATTTCAACCACCGATAGCTTTGGTTCGTCCCATGACCTAGTGTAGAAAAATACAAAAAAAAGAATGGGTGAAGAACAACCAAAGCAAGTTAGTCACATAAAATATACATATAAAAGCATAAGATAAGACAATGAATCATCATGCAAGATACAACCAACAAGTAACATCTCATAAGATCCATTATGTCAAGAATGGCAACATATAACAAGATGAAATATGTGAACATATCATAAAAGAGAACAATGTTTAGCATACTATGCTCCCCCTTGATAAATGCTCTATCTAGAATCAAAATAGCATAATGTTCACAATGAAGTTCAGACAATCACATACTTGAGCGATTTTAAAGAAATCAAACAAAATAAGATGCATAAACTATAGGGGATATGCTAGGATTTTCAATTTCTCTCATAATTCATCTACAATTGATAGAAAATCAAGTACTTGTAAACAAAGTGTGTGTGGCTTTGCTTCAAATATATGAAGAAGAGTAATTTGATAATCAACATGCAAATCACTTCCACATTTATTCATCTTAAGCTTTTCCATAAAAGGTCAAACCGATTATCATTCAAATTTTTTTCTTATAAGAGAATATAACTCAATACTAAATATTTGAGCGGGTGTGTGCATGTGGCTTGTCATCCCATTTCTGTTTTTCAATCCGAGCACTTTCGATTTTCAACTTAACTCCTTTAAGCATTCTTCCTTTTCTTTATAGGCCTTTGAATCAAAGATTTTTTTTATTGATTCCTTTCAACACTTCTTTAATTTAAAAAAAAAATAACATAAACATATACACTTTATGACGGCTTTCACTCATCACAATGTTGTAGCCCTTACCTACATTGGGCGGCTTCACAACCAAAGTGTGTAGCTCTTTTCATGAATGTGCTAATTGTGTTCTATGTAGTTACCAAAGCAAAATGGATACTAACCATAGGTCATCTTAAATGTACTAGTCAAAAGATTTCAAGGTGTATCCACAACTTACATATTAGCAAACTCAATTTACTTAACAAAACATATAAAAGAAGCAAAGTGCATTTTTGAAAATAAGCTTTATGGCTTACAAGCCCATGATCTAAGAACAATATAAAGAGATTTACCCATGATCATTACTTCTTAAGAGATTAGCTTTTAAAGAATATGAAGGTCATATTTTTCAAATTATGCCACTCAACAATCAAACATATAACATAAACATCATCTTTATGATCAATGTAAATATTATCACTAAGAGATCTATAAGAACCATAAGAATGTTGTACTAGCTCTCTAATATGACATGCTTCATGATGTGATATAAATATAGAGTCGAAAGATGAAAACTTTAAAGCAAGCTTTAGGATATAGGAGTACCTTAGAAAGCTTTTTCATCTAATGTGTAGGGAAAAATTGATTCAAAACGCGACAGAAGTGTAAAATGGGGGTTTTGTATATTTTAAAAAACTTCCCTTTAAAAGAAAGAACTAGATTAATTGACATATATTAAAAGTATCATACCCTTTTCTCTTAATGATATAACTAGCACCAAATTGAATCCACGGGATCTTCCAATCAAATCACAAACGTGAATCACCTAAGAGTGTGGATTTCCTTTCTTTACATTGTATACCAGATGATGGAAACAAACAAAATCTCTTTCTTTTGTTAGTCACAATAATCCTCCAAGAAGAAAAATAAAAAAACATCAGGTCACTTGTGCATTATCAGTCAATTTGATTGAAACTCATGTGAACCTTGATTCGAAGTTGTACATAAAACCTTTTAATGTAAAGGCTACTAGTGCACTATCGAAAACAAAACGTTCCTCTTTTCTCTTCTCCTTGGACGAATTCAAAACACAATATCTATGATAAGTATCAAATACTATATTTGATAAATAGATAAATAAAAGGAATCTATTTATCTAGTCAAATTAGGAAGTATTTAATTTCTGTTAAGACTCTAATTGACAATTGGTCAAATTAGGAAGTTTTTTGTTTAGTCAAAATTTAATTTATATTCAATCATTTATTATTGAATAAATACATTATTTGAGTTAGATTAGGAGCCTTGGTGTGTAAAATAAATCCTATTTTTAAGAGGATTGAATCCAAATTTTGATAGGAGTCTTGGTGAAGTAGAAATCCTCTTTCTGGGTGGATTTTCGGCAACCGATATATACTCTACATAGAATTTCGACCAAGACCAAATTTTTGGTGCGAGAAGTTGTTTTTTATTTGTTTTTTTCGTAGTTGTAAAAAAAAACTTCGTCCAACTCATAGATATTGTGTATTGAATTCGACCAAGGAGAAGAGAAAAGAGGAACGTTTTGTTTTCGATAGTGCACTAGTAGCCTTTACATCAAAAGATTTTGTGTACAACATCGAATCAAGGTTCATGCAAGTTTCAATCAAATAGATTGATAATTCACAACTGACCGGACGTTCTTGGGTTTTCTCTTAGAGGATTATTATGACTAACAAAGAAGAAGATTTTGTTCATTTCCATCCTTAGGTATACAATTAAAAGAAAGGGAGCTCACACTCCTAGGTGATTCACATTCGTGATTAGATTGGAAGATCTTGCGGATTCAATTCGACGCTTGTTCAATCATCACGAAAAAAAAAGATACGATACTTTTAATATGCGGTAATTAATCTAGGGTTAAGGTTCTTTCTATTAAAGTGGAAAAATTTTAAAACATACCAAACCCTAATTTTACGCTTCTGCCGCGTTTTGAACCAATTTTTCCCTACAATTGGTATCAGAGTTTGGTTGCTCCCTTGATTAATTGATGTATATATACGTGAATCTTTTTCTTTTTATTGTAAAGATTCATGTTTTAGAAAGAGATTGCACTGTAGGTATTCACATATATATTTACATTTGAATTTATTAATGTATATATGTTTTATATGTGGATTGTTATTGCTCAATTTTGGTCCTAGAATTTCAATATATTTTTGTTTTCGGATTGTAACAAGAAGGGTGGCCTATCATCACCATAATTTCCTTCTTGGTAGTTGCTAAGTTTTTTTAATTTGTTGTTGTAATAAAAAAAATACTGCAGTATTTTATTACTTAAAATTCCTCTGTAGTACATTCAAGTATCGAAGACTCGAAGGTTTAAAGAATTGGAAGCAACCAGAACAAGTTTGGGACCGTGCAAGCCATATCAACAAACGTGTGTGTGAATGAGCACGTGGCCACGATTGTTATGGCATGGACTGCGCATGGCAGCCCTATGGAAGCCATGGGCTGTGCATGGCAGCCCTTTATGTGGATGTGGGGTGCGCACACCCATGGGAGGCAGCCAAGGTGTGCACAAACGATGGACGCATGAAGACTTATTCGTGAAGAATGAGATTTTTGCATTCCATGGCATGTAATTTACATGCTTTTCTAGGATGGACCTTAATTGTAGCTATTTATATTTGAAAATTCCCTAAAAAAATATGTATGTCTATACCTAGAGGGGGGTGAATAGGTTTTAATCGAATCAATTACCAAATTTTTCTTGATTAATCAATATTCATAATTCACCCAATAAAACAAACATACAACATCAAGTGTAAAATGCGAAAATATAAATAACACAAGATGTATACATGGAAACCTTCAAAATGGGAAAAACCACGGGTTGATATGTGCGCCACAAATTCGATCCTCAAATCCGCCATTAAATGAAAGTTTACAACCTAGGCTGACCTCCCGTCACACCCTCCAGTTACTTACCCTTTCACTCTACCTAGAAGGGCCTTAATAGTGATTCTTGTTCAATGCTTGCCAACCCAACCTTGGTTGCAAGACTTCACTTGCTTAAGCACTACACACCGTAGTTACAACACTTAACCTCAATGAAGAGTCAAAACAACCAAAGTGAATATAATGAAATATTCAAACATGAAAGTAGTGCTAGGCTACACTAAATGCTTATCTAGAAATTCAAAGATGACAACAAATGCAATCCCTAGATATCAATATCTAAATGCAAGTGCAAGAAGACCGAACTAGATATAGCTATGAGAGACTAATATCTAGTTATCAAACAAAGGCTATTTAATAAAATTTGTCATATAACATGGCAAAGAACAATCAGTGCAATCAACAAATGCAATCAATTGAACCTAAACAATATCTAAATGCAAAGCATAGAGATTTAACTAGAAGGGTAAAATCGTCCTAAATACTAGCTATCACAAACAAACATCTCAACCAACAATCAATAAACCAAACATGTAATAAATGCAATTAAACATAAAAGCATAGATTCAATAAGAAATAAATGCTATTCCTATGTAAACATGGCCTAGTAATGAAACAACAAGTTTTAGGGCATGTAGAGATTACTTAGTCAATAAAACATGAGGAATCCATGCTTGGAAGATGCAAGAAGATGCTATATACTCATGGATTGAAGGTTGGTTGAGTAAAAATGAGTTCTCGAGATCTCTCTCTCACTATAAATTACTTTCTCTCTCTAAGGATATATTTTTAGAGCTCTAGGTCTAATTTGGGGAAGAAGATGATGTACATATAGAGTCCAAATCAAACTACATCATTTTGGGAGAGAAAAAAATGATTTTCAGGCGTCAGAAGTGACCTTAGGGTAACTTGGATGATAGGTCGCTTCAAGGTCACTTTTCTCTCGGCTTTGGCAGCCAAAATATGCTTGAAAAAGTGACTTGGAAGTCAAGTCGCCCTGAGGTCGCTTTGCTCTATGGGAAAAATGCGACAACACAACAGCTCCAGATTCGAGCTACCCAAAACATGAACAAACGACATCCAAACCTTTCATATATTATACCGTTGGAAAGGAATGGAAGTCTAATTTCTATTCCAATTTACGAAACAAGTTTGGATGAGGGTAGAAAGATTTATGGTCAAATGAGTGACCAAAGGTCATAATTGGACAATAACAAAAGTGTCCAAACTCATGGAAACAACCATTTGACCAAAAGACCAAACTAAGAGAAGAGTGAGACCTTCTCAAATGGTCACTCAACGTTCTAAAACAAGCACACCATCGTGCAAGTGCGGACGTATCCGATCAAGCAACGGAATACAAATTAAACCCACAACAAACACAATATGAATGCATATAGACATTAATGAAGTACACATGCATAACAAATCAAATGCAAGTGAGTCTGTGAGTATGAGCAACATATAATGCATGCCAATACAAATGCAAAGATGTGATCAATAAAAAACATGCTAGAAGAGTTATCAAAACAAGAAAGCACACATATAAACACACAACATATACTCACAAGAATTATGTCTGAGTTGTGAGTGTGTGCAACTATCTCTTCAAAGCAAGCAAGCACTTAGATTTTTACCTTTGGTGCTTCTTCTATTAAGGCCTTGAGAGCCTAAGCTACCCTTACATAAAAATCCCGACATGTGATTTTTTCACGAAATAAGTCAATCAAAAACCGATGAACTTTCAATATTCATGCAAATATTGCAATGTTTGTCATTGTTTGATAACATGTCATATAGAATAAGAGTGCCACTCATATATCTCTTTTGGTATGACCATGCATTGAATGGTTTTGGTATCTAATTGGCATCTAGATAACATGGTAAATCTTTCAATGTAATTCGATTACATACCTTAAACAATTAAGTGGGAGAAGGTGTTTCGGAACACCTACGACCTCCGAGTTTAGTTGAGCTTTACGTTTAGTATAATAACCCCCCAAGTGGTATTCAAGAATAGAATTTAGAAAGATACTTCCTTAAAATTATAGACTAGACAATTGGCCTAAACGATATCTACTCCCAAATGAGGGATATTCTTGTTGGAATATATTGAAGGTCGATAACTTGGTAACACACTCAATGTGATTTTATTAATATCCTCCCAAGAGTTCTTGATAATAAAATTGCAAGGCTAAAATTGAAAACACTGGTTGTTATGTTAACAATTAGGTGGGACCTAGTCCAACTAGTAAATGGTGTGAACTCCCAAAGAAGGCGTGACATTTATGGATGTTGGATCACCGTTGAATTTTACGATTGAATTATTTTATTTAATTCAAGATAAATATTCAAAAGTGTTATATCATGATTGTTTACTAATATAATTTTTGTTATTGTTAAAAAATCATGACCCCATCCCTAATCAAGATCCTAAAAGATAATACTTTAACTGATGATAATTATGTCACTTGGAAAAAGAAAATTGGGTTGTTGTTGTAAGCTGAAAAACATAAGTTCATTATGTCTATTCCTAAACCACCAACTCTTAGTAATGAATCTAATGAGGTGTAAAGAGACGAGTATCAGTAGTGGGTAACTTCCGATGAGATGGCTAAATGTTACATTATGGCCACCATCTCTGACGTGTTGCAACAACAACATGAACGAATGAAGTATGTTGTCGATATAATGATATCTCTGGAAGAGATGTTTGCTATAAAGTCTAGGACGACTAAAAGAGAGAGAGTGAATGTTTTCATGAATCTTAGGATGAAACCTGGAAAAGCTGTGAAAGATCACATGATGAAAGTCATAGCACATCTTAACATTACTGAACTCAATGGTGATGAGATAGATGGTGAGATAAAAATTTACATGATCATCGACTCACTGTTAGATTCCTTTAATCAGTTCAAGTTGGACTATACATTGAACAATAAGAAGTGCACCTTGACATGACCTAAAGAGGTGTTCTTACTCCCAAGTATAAGAGTGTCATAGTAATAAATTAACCAGTAAGACTGGGTCGAACCGCAAGGAGGTTGTTCACTTGTCCTTATAGAATTAATTATCTAGATTAATTACTAAGCTTGTTATAAATTATAAATCAATTAAAATTAATACTAGGGCTAAGGGATCCACTGTTGGTAATTCTAATATAATCAAATTATTAATAATTAGTTCAGATTAATGGGACGGTATTCCACTCCACTGACCACTATTTAATAGATGTGGGTAAAAGTACTCACTGTGCTAGACAACATCTGTCTGTCTACAGTGAGTCAAAACTCCACAAAGATTAGAGGGGATAAACCACTCTCTGATAGATATGGGCAAAAGTACTCACTATACTAGACAATATTTGTCTATCTATAATGAGTCAAAAACTCTACAAAGATCAGAGGGGAGAAACCACTCTCTGATAAATATGGGTAACAGTACCCACTATGCTAGACAATATATGTCTATCTACAGTGAGTCAAAAACTCCACAAAGATCCGAGAGGAGAAAATAAAAAAATAATAAACTTAACAAAATTGGATCATATTTTCCATACCAATAGTATCACCTTTGACATATAAAATTAGCAAGATATAATTTAACTTGAAAATAACTATTTTATTTAAACTGAGAATTTGAGAACAAAAGAGAAAGAATTTCACTAATCTAATATCAGATTTGGATTCAGAATATGAAATTAAGGGGGGGAGAGGCCCCATATTTATACAAAATACGGATGAAAATTGACTATCGGATGAATTTAGAATGGAGCGTCCAGATTTTGCCACGTCATCAGTGAACAGTGACAGTGAACAATAACGCATTCGTGAAGTGAATTGTGAACAGTGAACAGTAACTCAGCCGTAAAGTGAATAGTGAACAGTGCACCGGCTTCTAGAATATGATTCTCTACAGCCGCGTGTATGGTGCACTCGTAGTTTGGGCCAATAGGAATGTGCCATGTCATCAGGAACAGTGAAAGTCAACTGTGAACAGTGCAATAGTCAAAATTATAAAAATGTCCTTCGTGGCCTTTCTAAGGTTTTTGACGTTCTAAACTTGAAAACGATGTTTGTTTTGCCATCTGACTTCTCCATAATTCTGAATTGATCGAATTACCCTTGAAATACAAAGAAAAATACATTGATTACTACATAACACATTTATTTAAGCGAGTGAACAAAATTATGTCTAAATTGGGGAATTAATCATATTGGAAGTGTAAAATGATGATATTATCCCTCAGTAAACATACACTTTTCAGTGTTAATCACACCCCCCAACCAGCTTATTGCTAGCCCCTAGCAATTAAAGCGAAAATAGTAAAAACTAAAATTCAAATCGCTAAACTACCAAATAGACAAACTCTCTCATACCTCTTTTCTCACTCTTCGACAGCCAGTCATCAATTGAGTTATCAATCAAACTTTCTTGTACTCAATAAAGATCAACACAATAACTTTGAGATTCAACTGAAATCAAACAACATTTACATTCTGAAATCTCATCAGGGTTTCTTCCTTAGGCAGTAGTTTTATTTATTCTTTTTCTTTTTCTTTTTTTTTTTTGGTTTTTTTTAATTATAATAAATTGGAAACAAACATTTCATCTTTAATCCAGGTAGCAAGCTTTAGTCCAATGACTCACAAACCAGTTGGCTTTAGGGCATTAAGTGTTAAAACACTCCTACGGGCTTAATTACTAGGATTGCAGATGTTTTTTTTTAGTACAATTCCCTTAAGCTTTCTCTTTAACCTCGTGTAACGAGCCTTGGGTCAATGACTCCCAAACCAGTTGGTCTTAGGGCATCAGGTGTTGAAGCACCCCTCAGACTTAATTGCTCAAAGAGGCTACGAAATTGCACTTATTCTTATACAGACTCCACTGTTTTACGTGAACACTCTATGCTTACTAAGGCATGAGGCCCGGCTACTAAGTTAGAGTTTTGATCACAACACATAAAATTATTATTATTATTATTACTAAATATATTTTTAAACAAGACCACTGCCTTCGGTTGTTACCCTTGAATGATGTTTCAGAACTAAATATCGCAAAATCTCAACTTACTGCACATAATCACGTGTCAATGTGCGTGTGTGTCTAGAATAGTTCGAAAAATTTCTCAAGATGACTTAATGAACAAAAGGATTAGTCAATGATATCACGATGGAGAGTTTATACATTTGAATAGTCAGAAGAGAGAAAAAACATATGCATCAGAACTACAAAGATGCGTCTCAGAAGTATCTAAAAGATCTCCTTACTCGGTCATCTTTACAAAAAAAAAATGGTCAGAAGTTAGTTTTTTTTTAAAAAAAAACAAAAGTTATTGAATCAACTATCCCCTCCCCACAACCAGAACGAGACATTGTCCCTAATGTCATTAGAAAGAGGTAAGGTTTAGAAGATATCACCAGAACAACTTGAAAGACAACAAAATCCTACAAAACAACAAAAGAAATACAAAATATAGGAAAATAAAATGCATAAAAACCATGGGACAATCACAAACTAAGATTCAGATCAATTATGCATTACTTGTTCTCTTCAAAAATCAAAAGTAAACTACAATAATTACAAAAGATATTAAATGCGGAAGGAAAAAGATAATAAAAAGGATATTTACTGGTAGTTGTGATTGTAGCTCACATATTCCTATGGTTTTACGTCTAAAAGTGGCTTCAACGCCCTCTATGGATCGGGGATATGCTTCCCATCCAATTTTCTTATAAATTGGCAAACAGAGTCTTTTAAAGTCAGATTCCCAAGACTATATTGTGCATGTTCTTTTTGAAATTATGGCCATAATCGGTCAATTGTCATTTGCACATATCCACTAGGATGTGCATCAAGAGTCGTTAGGATATTACCCAAAGACTCCCTATGCAAACCATGCCTAATGAATAAAATTTTATCTTCCCGATTGTTAGACACCATTTCTAAGGAACGACAACGTGTGTTGCAAGTTGTACGTGCACATTTGTGACAAGTAACCCCTAACTTCTTACCTCTTCATTTTTTTTGCAAGGTTACTTCTTCTAAAGCCAGGCATGTAAGATATAAATGAATCAGCAGACTCACCAGCTAGACGTACCTTAGCTTCAATCAACCAGCGAATTTCAACAGGAATGTTGTTTATCATCAGTAAGCGTAATCTTTCAAATCGTGCTTTGTAAATCTTTTTCAGAGCATTTTAGGGCAAAGATGGAAAAAAATTTCGCAGGTTTGTGAAAATTTCATCCATGCCTTTTTTTGGGGATCAGTTATTTGGAAAACTGAATTAAACTGACTAGAATTGTCACAGAGTACCGTTATCCGCCACTTAACCGGGGTTATATAGCAAAACACACTAAGCAAAAATTGAACCTAGAAATTAATCTTGCAAAAATTCAAAACGTAAAGGCGAACAAAAACAAAAGTAATAATTGCAAACACAAATAAAGTCGAAAGCAAAAGATTTGTTTACTCACCTTTGTAACAAGGGTAAAAAAGGACGGCATAGTCTTTTTGAAAATCTGTATTTTCTAAGAATGGTTTCACACGTTGTCCATTTGCTTTATACACATTACCATTCCTAGGATTCTCGATGTCAAGGGCACCATATGGATACACGTGTTTCACAACAAATGGACCACTCCAATTTGATTTAAGTTTGTTAGAAAATAAATGAAGTCGAGAATTATAAAGCAAAACCTTTTGACCAACTTTAAATGATCTTTTTAAAATTTGTCTATCATGAAAGGTTTTATATTTTGATTTAATTTTTTTTTGCATTTTCATATGCATCATTTCTTAATTCTTCAAGCTCATTTACTTATAACTTGCGCAATTCACCAGCATCATTTAGGTTAGAATTGAAAGCTTTAATGTCCCAATATGCTTTTTTCTCAAGTTCAACAGGTTAGTGGCAAGGTTCTCCACAAACTAAACGATAAGGAGACATACCCAAAGATGTTTTGAATGCGGTGCGGTAAGCCCAAAGTGTATCATTTAGTCTAAGAGACCAATCTTTTCGATCAGGGTTAACCGTTTTTTGCAAGATATGTTTTATCTCCCTATCTCAACTTGACCACTTGTTTGAGGGTGCTATGATGTGGTAGTTTTATGTGTGACTCCATATTTCTTCATTAAAGACTCAAAAGGTTTGTTAAAAAAGTGTTTGCCTCCATCACTGATAATGGCTCGAGGGATTCCAAATCGACTCAAAAGATTTTCCCTTAAAAACTTAATCACTGTTTTGTGATCATTATTTCGACAAGGAATTGCCTCAACCTATTTTGAAACATAATCAACGGCAACCAAAATGTACAAAAATCCAAATGACAGTGGAAATGGACCCATAAAATCAATTTACAAATAATCAAATATTACATTGATAAGAATGAGGTTTAAAGGCATCATGTTTCGCTTGGAAATGGATCCTAACTTTTGACAATTTTCACAGGTTTTACAAAATACATGTGCGTCCTTAAACAAGGTGGGCTAATAAAATCCACACTGCAAGATTTTGCAGCCGTTTTCTTTGACGAAAAATGACCACCACATGCTTCGGAATGACAAAATTCAATGACATCACTTACCTCATTGCCTGGAATACACCGTCGAACAATTTTATCAGGGCAATACTTGAATAAGTACGGGTCATCCCAGTAAAAACGTTTTACCTCGGTCAAAAATTTCTTTTTGTCTTGTGCATTCCAATCAAGTGGCATCATTCTTGTTGCAAGATAATTAACAATGTCAGCATACCAAGGCAAAGTTGTGATAGAGATTAAAAGATCATCAGGAAAAGAATCATTCATGGGTGCTTTATCAAATGAAGACTCAGCGGTGAGTCGTGATAGATGGTCTGCAACGTCATTTTCAGCACCCTTTTTGTCCTTGATTGTGAGTTTCAATTTTTGTAGCAATAAAATCTGATGAATCAACCTTGGCTTCGCATCCTGTTTAGACATTAAATAATTCAAAGCAGCGTGATCAATAAAAACAATGGTTGAAGCACCAATCAAGTATGACCGAAATTTATCCAATGCAAATATCACAACAAGTAATTCTTTCTCAGTGGTTGTGTAATTCTTTTATGCACTGTTCAAAGTTTTAATTGCATTATAAATCACAAAAGGCTTACCTTCTCTTCTTTGTCCTAAGACAGCTCTTACAGCAAAATCACTAGCATCACACATCAATTCAAAAGGCAATGACCAATCAGAAGATTGCATGATAGGAGCAGACTCTTCACACTCTTGTGTCCATTCAAATTTTACATCTTTTAATAAGAGTTTACAAAATGGTTTAGATATGACACTAAAATCTTTAATAAACCTCCTATAAAATTCTGCATGCCCTAAAAATGACTGCACACCTTTGACTGTTTGTGGTGATGGTAACTTTGAAATGACTTCAATTTTGACTTATCAACCTCGATACCTTTTAATGACACAACATGACCCAAAACAATTCCAGACGTGGTCATATATTGACACTTTTCCCAGTTAAGCACAAGTCCTTTTTCTATGCAACGTTTCAAGACTCTATCCAAGTTATTAAGACAATTATCAAAAGAATTCCCAAACACAGTTAAATCATCCATAAAGACCTCTAAACAATGTTCAATCATGTCACTAAAAATGCTTAGCATGCATCGTTGAAATGTGGCTAGAGCATTAAACAAACCAAATGGCATTCTTCTAAATGCAAAGGTTCCAAAAGGACATGTGAATATAGTCTTTTCTTGGTCTTCTAATGCAAAGGGAATTTGATAGTATCCTGAATACCCATCAAGAAAGCAGTAGTAGGGATGTCCTACTACTCTGTCTAAAATTTGGTCAAGGAATGGAAGGGGAAAATGATATTTTCTAGTGGCATCATTTAATTTTCTATAATCAATGCACATGCGCCAACCAGATGGAACACGAGTTGGAATTAACTCACCTTTTTCATTTTTAACAACAGTGATTCCAGATTTTTTTGGCATAACTTGTGTAGGACTCACCCACTTACCATCAGAGATAGGGTAGATAATTCCCACGTCAAGTAATTTAAGGACTTTAGTCTTGACAACTTCTTTCATGTGTGGGTTAAGTCTTCTTTGGGTTTGTCGATATGTTTTAGCATTTTCCTCTAAATTTATTCGATGTGAGCAAATCAAAGGGTTAATACCTTTCAAATCTTTCAAAGTCTAACCAATTGCATTCTTATTTTTATTTAAAACATGTAACAACTTAACTTCTTGCTCTTCTATGAGGTTAGAAGAGATTACCACTGGGTAGGTCTGGTTGTCTCTAAGGTAAGCATATTTAAGTCTTTCTGGTAAGGTCTTCAAATCCAGTTGAGGTGCTTTTTCTTCTGGCACGTCATCTATTTGTTCCAATTCTTCAAAATCTGAAGTGTCTCCTTCTTCTTCGACAACCTGTAAACAATCATCAAGATGTGAATGCATGCTTGACTGAAGTGAATTGATCAAACAAATTTTAGATGAGTTAAAAGAATCCTTTTGAACATGATTTTCAACAATGGTTTCAATAATGTCTATGTCTTCATCTTCATTTTCATCATCAAATGGTTCCTTAGACATGTTGAAAACATTAAGCTTAATTTTCATATTTTCAAAAGACATGCTCATTATTCCATTCCTGCAATTAATCAAGGCATTAACAGTAGCCAAAAATGGTCGGCCCAATATAATAGGAATTGATTTTTGCTGATAACAACAGGTTGTGTTTCCAAGACAATAAAATCTATTAGGTAGATAAATTTATCAAATTGCACTAACATATCTACCACTATTCCTTTTGGTATTTTAATTGACCTTTCAGCAAGACAAAGTGTGATTGAAGTCGGCTTTAACTCACCAAGTTTAAGTCGCCGATAAACTGAGTATGAGAGCAAATTTACACTAACACCTAGGTCAAGTAAAACATGCTCAATTTTACAGTTACCAATTATGCAGGAAATAGTGGGACAACCAGGATCCTTATATTTCAAAATATTTTTATTGGAAAAAATGGAACTTACCTGTTCAGCCATAAAGGCTTTCTTTCTTACCCGATGCTTCCTTTTCACAGTGCACAAATCCTTCAAAATTTTGGCATAGGAAGGTACCTGTTTGATTGCGTCCAACAAAGAGATATTTATCTTTACCTGTTTGAAAATTTCAAAAATCTCTAGGAGATGATTCAGTTTCTGTGAATTTTTAAGAGCTTGAGGATAAAGAAGTGTAGGTGGGGATTCAATTATTTCTTCATTAACAGTGGCTTTATCAACCCCTTCCTTACCATTTAAAAATGAATCATCATCATTTTTACAAGATTCAAGAATAGGTTTTTCGATGACTTTACCACTACGAAGAGTGATAATTGATTTGACTTGGTCTGGGCGTTGGTTATTGTCATAGGAACTTGACTGACTCTTGGGATTTTGTTGTGGTTGAGATGGAAACTTACCTTTTTTGAGTTTGGTGAGTGTAGAAGCAATCTTTGCCAAAGTATCTTCAACATCTGTCAAGGTTTGTGCTGTTTGGCTGTTAATTGATTCTTGCTTCTCAATGAATGAGTGCAAAGTGTCTTCAAGGTTTTATCTAGATGGTGGGACATAAAGCGCATAACCTTAAGGGTTTTGGAAATTCTGGTGTGTTTGTGGATGTGATGGACCTGGTAGTTGTGAAGACTGGGCTTGATTGTTGTTTCCCCAACTAAAATTTGGGTGATTTCTCCAACCAGGATTGTAGGTTTGTGAATATGGGTTGAAATTTGGCTTGTTGAAAGTGTGCAAAACATTGGCTTGTTCATGAAGGCAATCTTTTATGGCTAGCAAAGTTGGGCAACTGTGAGTGATACGATCATCAGAATAACATACATGGCATGCGATTTCTTGTATAGATTTTACATGTTAACTCTTTTTAGTTTCTAAAGCTTCAACTTTCCTAGCTAGGGATGCGAATCTAGCTTGAAGGTCACGGTCTTCCCTAAGATTGTATATGCCTCCACTAGATAGAGATGGTTGTGGTTTGCTCATGGACTCATAGGAACCAATGGTGTCCTAACTTTGAGCATTTTCTAGCGATGTGGTCAAGATAGTCAAGTGCTTCTTTAAGATTTTTGTCAATAAACTCCCCATTACACATCATTTCAATGACTTGTCTACTTTGGGGTGTGAATCCCTCATAGAAATGTGACACTATCCTCTATGTTTCAAAACCGTGATATGGACAGACATTTAACAACTCTTTGTACCTATCCCAACATTGGTAAAGTGTTTCCCCAGGTTTTTGGGCAAATGAAGTGATTTGCCTCTTAAGAGATTTTGTTATATGAGGTGGGAAAATTTTCTTTAAGAACTGTTGTTGCATATCATTCCAAGTTTGGATTGATCCTGACCTAAGATTTTGTAACCAAGTTTTAGCTTTAACTTTTAAGGAAAAAGGGAAAAACTTAAGCCTGATTATATCCATGCTAACATTTTGGTCAGTGCAAGTGTTACGGACCTCCTCAAACTCTTTAAGATGCAAATATGGGTTTTCAGATTCAAGGCCGTTAAAATTGGGTAAAAGTTGAATGATTCCAGGTTTAATTTTTTTTTTTCCATTTGGTGGGAAAGCTATGCACCAAGGTGCTCCAGTACGTGTGGGATTCATGTAGTGTTTAAGAGTTCTAGGTGGATTTCGGTTAATGTGATGCTCATGGTCAACATAAGGCGGATGGTTGCTGTGTTGAGATATGTTGTCAAGGTTGTCAAAAAGGTTCTCGGCTTGGTTTCCTACTGGATGTCTAAGTGGGTTTTCAGCCATGTTGTTGGTGAATGTGGGTGATTGTGATCTCCTAATTAACCTACCACTAGATGTTCGAGACCAACGTCTCATGCAAATTCAATAAGGGTTCATGGAGGTGAAATACACAAAAATGAAGAAAATAAAAGAAAAAGTGATAAAAATAATAAGATGCAAAATTCTAGGGGGTAAATATGCAAAAAATTATAAATATAAGGACTAAAGTGAAAATGTGATAATTACAGGAACTGATACGCAAAAATGAAAAATAAAATGATTTATATGCAAATGCAAACTATATCTAAGCTAAAATGCAAATAAAAAATTAAAGAACTAAAATTCAAAAATATAATTAATGATTACAAGTGCTTTTTGTTTTAAAGTGGATGAAGTTTATGATTGAGATGAGTGATGCAAAATGAAAACAAAACAAGAACAAAGAAGATAGAAGAAAAATAGCAAAACTAAAATAAAATTAAAAAGAAATTACTTCTATAAAAAAAGGCGGACTTTCCACCCCGGCAGCGGCGCCAAAAACTTGACACGTCCTAAAAAAGTGTTCATACTCCCAAGTATAAGAGTGTCATAGTAATAAAATTAACCGGTAAGACCGGGTCGAACCACAGGGAGGTTGTTCACTTGTCCTTATAGAATTAATTATCTAGATTAATTACTAAGCTTGTTATAAATAGTAAATCAATTAAAATTAATATTGGGGCTAAGGGATCCACTGTTTGTAATTCGAATATGATCAAATTATTAATATTTAGTCCAGATTAATGGGATGGTATTCCACTTCACTGACCACTCTTTAATAGATGTGGGTAAAAGTACTCACTGTGCTAGACAACATCTGTCTGTCTACAGTGAGTCAAAACTCCACAAAGATTAGAGGGGATAAACCACTCTCTGATAGATATGGGTAAAAGTACTCACTATGCTAGACAATATCTGTCTATCTACAGTAAGTCAAAAACTCCACAAATATCAGAGTGGAGAAACCACTCTCTGATAAATATGGGTAAAAGTAACCACTGTGCCAGATAATATCTGTCTGTCTACAGTGAGTAAAAAACTCAACAAAGATCAGAGAGGAGAAAACAAAAAAATAATAAACTTACCAAAATTGGATCATATTTTCCATACCAACAGTATCACCTTTGGTCCCAACTATATAAAATTAGCCTGACATAATTTTACTAGAAAATAGCAATTTTATTTAAACTGAGAATTTGAGAACAAAAGAGAGAGAATTTCACAAATCTAATATTAGATTTGGATTCCTAATATGAAAATTAAGGGGAGAGGCCCCCTATTTATACAAAATACGGATGAAAATTGACTATTAGATGAATTTAGAATAAAGCGTCCAGATTTCACCACGTCATCAGTGAACAGTGACAATGAACAGTAACGCATCCGTAAAGTGAATAGTGAACGGTAAATAGTGAACAATAACTCATCTTTGAAGTGAATAGTGAACAGTGCATCGGCTTCTAGAATATGATTCTCTACAGCCGCGTGTATGGTGCACTCGTAAATTGGGCCAATAGGAATGTGCAACGTCATTAGGAACAGTGAAAGTCAACAGTGAACAGTGAATAGTCAAAATTACAAAAATACCCTTCGTGGCCTCCCTAAGATTTTTGACGTTCTAAACTTGAAAACGATGTTTGTTTTGCCATCTGACTTCTCTATAATTCTAGATTGATCGAATTACCTCTAAAATATAAATCAAAATACATTGATTACTATACAACACATTTATTTAAGCGAACAAACAAACTTATGTCTAAATTGGGGAATTAATCATATTGGAAGTGTAAAATGATGATATTATCCCTTAGTAAACATACATTTTTCAGTGTTAATCACACCCTGCATGGACTGATGCAAGATGATCAAATCACCGAGAAAATCCTTATAAAAGGTAAGGATTAAGAGATTCATACGGTTAGTAAAGTTGCTACTATTAAAGTCCTGTAAGAAGGTCAAGAAACAGCAGAAGAAAAAACAACTTGGTGCAAAAGTAGAATGGGTTCCGGGAAAAGAAATAACTGATTGAGAATGAATTCAACTTACGATTAGGCAATGGAGCGTTGTTATCTTGTAGTGCAGTGGGTGATATTAAAGTTAGTTTAGATTCTTATAGGCATTTAGATTTAATAGACGTTTATTATGTACCTCAATTCAAGAGGAATTTAATTTTAATTTCTTGTTTAAATAAATTTGGATATTCGGTTACTCTTAATAAAGCTTTTATTATTAGTAAGAATAACAAATTTGTTTGCAAAGGTACATTGAAAAATGGTTTATTCTATTTGTATAATAATATCCCTCACTTGTTAGACACGGAATCAGTGCAACCTAATCATAAAAGAGTAAAATTATCAATAGATGAAACCTACCTACGGCATTTGCATCTAGGTCATATTAACCTTGATAGGATTAAAAGATTGGTTAGTGACGAACCTCTAAGTGACTTAAAGGTTGATGATCTACCAACTTGTGAATCTTATTTGGAATGTAAAATGGCCAAAAGGTCATTCACGACAAAGGCACAAGAGCCACTGAATGTTTAGGATTAGTACACACTGATGTATGTGGTCCTATGAGCATTCAAGCCTGAAGTAGATATGAATAATTCATCACTTTCGTGAATGATTACTCAATATTTGGCTATGTGTATCTCATGAGATATAAGTCGGATGCTTTTTGACATGTTCAAAGCATTTAAAGCTGAAGTAGAAAATCAGCTTGAGAAACACATAAAAATCTTTAGGTCTGATTGTGGTAGAGAGAGTATCAATCTGGTGAGTTTCAGCAATATCTTGTTAATAACAGGATAATTTCCTAGTTTTCTACGCCACGTACACCTCAACAAAATAGGGTGGCAGAAAGAACAAATAGAACTCTTTTGGACATGGTTAGGTCTATTTTGAGTTATTCAACGCTTCCTAATTCCATTTGTGGATATGCTTTACAAACTGCTATGTACATTCTAAATGATTTACTATCTAAGTCAATTCCTAAACAACTGCATGAGTTGTGGACTGGGTGAAAGCCCATTTTACAACACTTAAGGATATTTGGATGTCCTGCGCTTGTGTTAAAAGGAAAGACAGAAAATATGGAGTCCCGTTTAGAAGCATACATATTTGTAAGGTATCCAAAAAGAACCAAAGGATATTTTTTCTATAATCCTTCAAATCTTAAAGTATTTGTTTCGAAAAATGCTAAATTTCTAGAAAAGGACTATACGAATAATTTTGTGCCTAAGAGTATAATTGTCCTGAATGAGCATTCAGAAGAGACAATTTCACAAGAGGTTTCACAACCTAGCCTACTTGTAAGTTCCGCATCAACACAAGATCAATAACCTACCATTCCACGTCGTAGTGGGAGGGTTAGTAAACAACCCGAGAGATACATCAATCTAGGAGAATTAGTAGAGAATCTTCCAGAAGACGATGATCCCTACACAAAGAAGGAAGTCATTGAGGATGTTGATTGTTGCCATTGGCAAAAGGTAATGTGATCTGAAATTGAATCTATTTTCAAAAACAAAGTCTGGTCTCGTGTGGAGTAGCCTAAAGGGATAAAACCCATTTGGTGAAAGTGGGTATACAAGAGGAAGCTAGGAATGAATAGTAAGGTGGAAACATTTAAAGCTAGATTGGTAGCTAATGGTTACAAACATAAAGAATGTATTGATTGTTAGGATTATGCTCGATAGCAAGAGTGTAATAGTGTAATTAACAATCTTTTTCATATGAATAAAGTGATTTCTAGTTTAACAAATCTTATAGCATTTATAGTTTCATTATTATAATTGTCAAAAGTAAATAATCATAAGGTCAAAAGACTATGAGAAAAGAAGAATTGTTCATACATCTAGATATGTATGAGGTAGACACAATTCTTTAGTTAGTCTTGAATAATATTCACAACTTAAGATAGAAGGTTGGGCGCCTTTATCTTGTTAAAGTTGTAGATTCTTTTGCTAGCATTTGAGTGGGATCAAATGTGTTATGATGAGTCTAAAATCATCAAAGTGTGGTGTCTTTGGGCAAAAGAATCTAGTGCACTGGGTGCATTGAATAGGATCAAAATGAAATACTTTATCTAGAACCGTCAATGAATAAAAGTTTTCATTTTGAAGACAATCGGAGAGTCTATCTCAATCCTAAGATAAATGGTGGACTTATCGTTGCAAGTGTTGTCATTTGAGCTATCAATGAGTACGATTATATAGCATAGTCTATCCTCGATAGTTTGGTGGTATTCATTTGTTAATCGATAAAGGATTTAATTTATAGATATGGACATCGTGGCTCCATTTATTGAATGAGAGTAGAATACCATCATATGGATGTTTTGAGGTATTGGATATTAAATCTTAACGTTAAGTTTTCAATAGTGTCTATTGAAACGTGGCTTCTGGACAAGTCAAAATATCCAAGTTCAAAATGTGGTCATACTAGTAAATATGGTAACTTGGAGAGCTATAGGTGGTCTATGAGTTCTTGGCGATTACTGGTATTCTTCACGAGGATACACTTTCTCCAATAAGGTTGTCTAGGGTATGAATGAGTAACATAAACTTATTCTATCTTTATTTAAGAGTTCAATTTTAGTTCTTTAGTGGAATGAACTAAAATTAAATAGATTGGACCTAAGTGAATCATTTGTTGATTGTGATTGGGATGTGTCTATTGGAGCTTAGATTTAGATAGCCCGCCAAGATCCCCAATCCACACTAACTTGCATGGATCACTTGATATATTCTACCGGACCAATAGGGATCCATCTATTTATAAGAATAGGTCTAGTTCACATGTGGACTTTTTATTTAGGTCCAATGGATTTAATAAAATGAGAAAAATAATATATGGCCTTTATACTAGGTATGGGCGGCAATGGCTATGGATAACAACTTTAATATATTTATTTTTATTATTATTATTTAATTAAATAGAAATTAATTAATTAATTAATTAATTAATTATTTAATTAAAAGTCAAAATCTTTTCCTATTAGGAGATGGTCTCCTAAAACTATACTATTGTTGGTAGTATAGTTAATGTTAAAGACTATATTTGATAAGTAGATAAATAAAATGAGTTATTTATCTAATCAAATTAGGAAGTCTTTAATATGGTTACAAACATACTATTGAGTAGGATTAGGAGTCTTGGTGTAGGAAAGAATTCTTTTTAGAAAAGGATTCTTGGTCACCATGTAAAACTACTTAGTGGTAGAATTCTTATTTGAAAAGGATTCATAACCACCAAGTTAATCTCCCTAAGGATTTGATTCTTGTCCATCAAGTAATCTTTATTAGGAGAGATTAAACACTCCTAATATACTTCAAACAAGGGAATTTCGTTTATCACATGTATAATATAGGATAGGATAGATTTCCTTCTAAATAAGGATTTTAACTAACAAATAAATCCACCTAAGGAAAGGATTCTTGCCAACCAAGTGAATCCTTCTTAGGAAAGGATTTATGAACCTATATATATGTGGATGATAAATTCAACCAGCCCCAAGGCAATTAGAGAGGAATTTCTGCCAAGCTTTATTTGAGAAAGAAAAAGTTTCGGCCATCATAGGAATTTTGAGTTAGAAAAATATGTTTTTACTCTAGACAAAATTCGATCATCTCTAAAAAAAAAGGTGTGAATTCGGCCAAGTAGAGAAAAATGGGGAACGTTTTTGTATTTGATAGTATACTAATATCCTTTGCATCAAAAGGGTTTTGTGTATAATATCGAATCAAGGTTCACGCGAGTTACAATCAAATTGATTGATAATTCACAAGTGACCGAACGTTCTTGGATTTTTCTCTTGTAACTAACAAAGAAAAGATATTTGCTTTGTCTCCATCCTCAGGAATACAATTTAAAGAAAAGGAGCCCATACTCCTAGGTGATTCAGGTTCGTGATTGGATTAGAAGATCTTGCGGAATCAATTCGGCGCTTGTTCAATCGTCATGCGAAAAAGGTACTATACTTTTACATACATCAATTAATCTAGGGTTAAGGTTCTCGTTGCATAAAAGGGAAAAAAAATTATACGCAAACCCTAATCTCGTTTTTTCTCACGCTTCCGCTGCGTTTCTAAACCGTTTTTTCCCTACATTGATTATGAGGAACCATTCTTAAATCCATTAGGATAATCTTATCCATTGCAACATTTCTATATCTAGAGATTTGGAAAATGGACGTCAAGATAGCTTTCCTTAATGAAAGTCTTGACGAAAGCATCTATAAGATGCAACCAGAAGGATTCATTGAAAAAAGACAAGAGGAAAGGGTACGCAAGTTGGAAAGATCTATATATGGATTGAAGCAAGCATCCAAATCCTGGAACATAAGGTTTGATCAAGCCGTGTAAAGTTTTGGATTTATTCAAAACCTTGATCAACCCTGTGTATACAAAAGGATTAAAGGTGACAAGTTGGTTTTCCTAGTTCTTTATGTTGATGATATACTATTTATCGGAAATGATGTAAGTGTATTGACATCAGTAAAATAATGGTTAGCAAGGTAATTTGATATGAAGGAGTTAGCTGAAGCAAGTTATATTCTTGTTATCCAAGTCATAAGGGATAGAAATAATAGAACGATTGCCTTATCCCAAGCTTCATACATAGATAAAATCTTGTCTAAGTTTTCCATGCAAGATTCCAAGAAAGGTATGTTACCTTTCAGACATGGAATCAAACTTACTAAGGAACAAGTTTCTAAGAATGAGCATGAAGAGCAATTCATAAGTAGGGTTCCATATGCCTCAGCAATTGGAAGTCTCATGTATGCAATGCTCTGCGCTAAACCAGATATTTGTTCTACTGTTGGCACAGTTAGCAGGTTTCAATCGAAACCTAATCCTGATCATTGGACGACAGTCAAGCATATTTTTAAGTATCTAAAAAGAACAAGAGATTATATGCTTATATACTCCTGAGGGGATTTAATTCCCATTAGGTATACAAATTCTGATTTATAATCGTATTCTAGCTATAGAAGATCAACATCAGGATCTGAGTTTACACTTGGAGGAGGGGCAGTCATATGGAGGAGTATCAAGCAATCTTGTATAGTTTATTCCACTATGGAAGTCAAGTATGTTGCCGCATACGAGGCCGCTAAAGAGGTCGTCTAGCTCTGTCAAATCTTGGTTGACTTGGAAGTGGTTCCTGATACGAATAAGCAGATCACTATCTATTGTGACAATAGTGGAGCAGTGGCTAGTTCGAGAGAACCAAGAAGTCGTAAGAAAGAGAAACATATTGAAAGAAAGTATCACCTTTTAAGGAAAAATGTGCATAAGGGAGACGTGATGATAACCAAGATTGCATCATCAAAAATTCTAGTGGATCCCTTCACAAAGGCTCTTTCACAAAAGAATTTTGATTGCCACTTGGAGAATATGAGGATAAGAGATATGACAAATTTGTTATAGAGCAAGTGGGAGACTGTTAGGATTATGCTCTATAGCAAGAGTGTAATAATGCATTTGACAATCTTTTCATATTAATAAAGTGATTTCTAGTTTAACAAATCTCATAGCATTTACAGTTTAATTACTATAAATGTCAAAAGTAAATAATCATAAGGTCAAAAGACTATAAGAAATAAAGAATTGTTCGTACATCTGGATATGTATGAGGGAGACACAATTTTTTAGTTAATCTTGAAAAACATTGACAACTTAAGATAAAGGTTGGGCGACATTATCTTGTCAATGTTGTAGATTCTTTTGCTAGCATTTGAGTGGGATCAAATGTGTTATGATGAGTCTAAAATCATCTAAGTGTGCTGTCTTTGGGCAAAAGAATCTAGTGCACTGGGTGCATTGAATTGGATCACAGTGAAATACTTTATCTAGAACCGTTGATGGGAAAAAGTTTTCACTTGAAGACAATCGGAGAGTCTATCTCAATCCTAAGATAAATGATGGACTTATGGTTGCAAGTGTTACCATTTGAGCTATCAATGAGTACGATTATATAACATAGTCTATCATCCATAGTTTGGAGGTATTCATTTGTTAATCGATAGTGGACTTCATTTATTGATATGGATATCGTGGCTCCATTTATTTAATGGAAATAGATTATCATCGAACGAATGTTTTGAGGTATTGGATCTTAAATCTTAACGTTAAGTTTTCTATAGTGTTTACTGAAATATGGCTCATGGACATGTCAAAATATCAAAGTTAAAAATGTGGTCAAATGAGTAAACACGGTAACTTGGAGAGCTATAGGCGGTCTATGAGCTCTAAGCGTTTACTGGTATTATTCACGAGGATAAACTTTCTTCATTAAGATTGTCTAGGGTATGAATGGGCAATATTAACTTATTCTATCATTATTTAAGAGTTCAATTTCAGTTCTTTAGTGGAATGAACTAAAATTAATAGATCGGACATAAGTGAATCATTTATTAATTGTGATTAGTCTATGTCTATTGGAGCTTAAAATTAGATAGCCCACCAAGATCTCCAATCCACACGAACTTACATGGATCACTTGATATATTCTACCGGACCAATTTTTGGGTCCATCTAGAATTGTATTAAGGCATGTGGACTTGTTTCTTTTAGTAAGAATGGGTATAGTTCACATGTGGACTTTTTGTTTAAGTCCAATGGATTTAATAAAATAGGAAAAATAATACTTGGCCTATATATAATGGCCTGGGTAGCTAAGGCTATATATTATAGCTTATTTTATTATTTAATTAAATGAAAATTAATTAATTAACAAATTAATTAACAAATTAATTAATTATTTAATTAAAAGTCAAAATCTTTTTCTAGTAGGAGAAGGTCTCGATAGTGCACTAGTAGCCTTTACATCAAAAGGTTTTTTATACAACATCGAATCAAGATACACACGAGTTTCAATCAAATTGATTGATAATTCACAAGTGACCAGACGTTCTTGGGTTTTCTTTTGGAGGATTATTGTGACTAACATAGAAGAAGATTTTGTTTGTTTCCATCCTCAGGTATACAATTAAAATAAAGGGAGCATTAAAATAAAGGGAGCCCACACTCCTAGGTGATTCACACTCGTGATTAGATTGAAAGATCTTACGGATTCAATTCGATGATAGTTCAATTATCATAAAAAAGGTACGATACTATTAATATACGTTAATTAATCTAGAGTTAAGGTTCTTTCTATTAAAGAGGAAATTTTTTAAAATATACCAATCCCTAATTTTACTCTTCCGTCGCATTTTGAACCGATTTTTCCCAACATGAGTGAGTTGTGCACAAGGGTAGGGTCCCACACATTTACCTGATGGGCTCTGATCTGCTTCTTGGCTTTTCTCCAGTTACACGGTTTATGCGCGGGTAAGGACCCACGCATTGACATGCACACTAGAGCCATTCTTCACTGATATCGGTCTTATTTTGCCTAATCTTCTCGGTTTTCATCCTTTCTTAAAAAATATACATAATTGCCTGCAAATACAACAAATGAGCCATAAGATAAGCAAAAACAACCGAAAACAAGACAGAAAATGGAATTGAGGGCCAAAAAAAAACAACAATTTTGACACGATCAAAAACTAATCGAGTGGCTTGGTGTAAGGTTTTAGGTTTGTGTTGGCATTATTTCCGTATTAAAGGTTTTACTTGTATTGGTTTAGTTGTCTTTAGTTGATGATGCACAAGCTTCAAAGAAGACATGACAACTATTCAAGCAAGTTCAAGTCCTCAAAGAGAAAATTGCTTCATTGTTCTACAAAAGGTATATCAATATCTCTTTTCTCTTACAAGTCTTAGAAAGGCATACACACATTGCATCCATATGTGTTCCTACATCGTTGTGCTCATTTTTGACAAGTGTCGTTTTGTATATGTAAAATAGCTTGTCAAACAAATTTAGAAAACCCCATTTGCACTCATATTTGATAACAATGTAGTAGCAAGTATGGGTATCGTCCATAGATATCGTGTTATGAATTAAATGATCAAATTATACTCTAAGCTAATATGCAAGAAGAACAATAGAAATGACATTTCGAATCAATTATGATTAAAACACAAAACAAGTCTACTAACTAGAAATGCAACAAATAGTAAACGAAGATGTATGATAAGGGAACTAAGAGAATGATGGATTCAACATGTAGCCATGGTTATGTTGAATTCTCATTAATGGTTATTAATCTAAAGTAAACAATCTAAAGGGTATAGCTTGGTTGTATATCCCTTGTGAGTATTCAATCTATAAGGTATAGTATTGATTACCCACAAGTGATTGCTCATTAAAATGCATATCTATCAAATAAGGACTAATCTATTAATAAATTCCCTAACCTAGAGGGCATACAGTTGGTGCTTAATATCTCTCAAGCAACCAATCTAAAGGGTATAGAATTGGTCACTCAATTGAGATTGGATAAGGATAGAGATTAATAAGTCCGGATTTCACTAGAGGTGGGTACTCTAATTCAATCCTTCAATTCAAATGAGCTAAGAGAATTGAATAAAGGGTATACTTAATTCTCTACTCTAATCGATTCTTAGATAACATACAAAGAAAGAAGGGTACAATCAAATATAAATCATCCTTTAAATCGCTAACAACCAATGAATGAAATAAACTTGATCTATTAATTGATAAGTATAGAATTCAATTACAAACCCATGAACACAAATGAATTACATCAATCCTCTAGAGGGATGTTTAGCTACTCATGTCTATTACAAGAATGAAACAAGGAGAAAATAATAGAAGTAAACCCATAGATGATTCCTCTTTCTTGAAGCTCTAAAATGATCTCCTTTATTCCTTTTGTTGAGTAGATGATATGGATGATATGAGAGTTGAATGAGTTCTGGAGAGGAAAGAATTCCTAGATCTATATAGAGGAAAAAGGTTATGAATGGGTGTATGGGTGTATGGCTCATAACAGAATGGATTCAATTTATAAGTGCCTTCAAAATGGCTAAAAAATACTGATATGGAAACCTGTCTCGAGAAATGCACGAGTTATGCACTGGTTGAGACCCGCGCATGACCCATGCAAACACCTCGTGCTTTAATTTTCCTCTTTTGGTTTAAGAGCATTGCGCGGACACTTGCACTATGGTGTATAGCTGTGTACCCGCGCATTGCCCTAATGCTTGTTTTAGAGGAATGCACTGACACTTGCACGATGGTGCGCTAGTGTAGACCTACGCAATGCCTTGGCCTATACTTCGTTCATAGTACGTGGGTTATGCGCTGGTTGGAACCCTAGCAAGACCAACGCACAACACTGATGCTGCTTCTACAACTTTTTGCTCTTTCTCTGCACAAAAATCACATCTTTTATCCAATTAACCGGAATGTACCTAATCACCTGAAAACATAAATAAAGAGCCATAAGAGACGTAAAAACACCCGAAACGAGACAATGGCTAAGGAAATGAGGGTCAAAATATATAACAAGTTTGGCACGATCAAACACCCACAAACCAAACCCTTACTCGTCCTTGAGCAAACTTAAAACAGAATATGGACTCAAATAACAAAGACTCGACCTAAGACTCGAAATCAAATATTCCAATGAATCGCATGTCCAACCGATGATGAGATGCATGGATGTGTGATAGAAAGGAGTAAACATATGTAAGGCTATCTAAAACAACTCAAAGGAACTTGAGGGGTATTCACGCTACCAAGTATCCCACACCTAAGAGCGTTCACATATCGGATGCTACTCACTCCCACACCTTGAGCATAATTCGTTTAGACTTTAATCCTCACCCAGTTTCGCTCTTCTTTTTCCACTTAGAGTCCTAAGTTCACGCTCATTCAAGGTATGCAATGATGAAGTTTATGCATAGAAATATAATGCATTGCATACAATATATATTCAAAAACCCGTAATGTCTGTGAACTAGCCTAGGAATGAATCACTGTGCCATGAACAAGGAAGATCAAGCTATCTACAAGCATTCCCAATCAAGACATACCATAGATCAGATAGGGCTTTCCCTTCGGATGTAATAGGGTCATGGGGTTAGATTTGGTGAACAAAAAAAGAATGGGAAATATAAGTTAAACGATCACCAATCATGCTTACATATACTCACACGCCCTATACAAAGCTCTATTACACAATGATTACACTTAAGCAACTAGGCCTTTACATCCATACGCACATTGTGATTCAAAATTGTACTATACATTATGAGTACTTATCATTTACTTCCAGGATTCTTTTCTTGTTCTCTTTGCATTTTCCTTTCTTTTTGATTCTTCTTTTCTTTTCTTTTGTTTTTGCACACTTATACATTACATTTTGACAATCAAGCTTATAAGTGCAAACTTAGGCACTTTTACAAATTGAGCCCTTTCACACACAATTTCACTGTTGCCTATAAACATGTCATTTTTGCTTAGAGCTTTCACCTTTCAAATACTTCACATAGCACACATATACCCCACATGATTGGCAATAAAGGTAGGCTTGTGTTTAGATATGGCTATGTGGTGGTTCCAAATGAAAAGTAAGTGTTTGGCAGAAAATTTGGCTATGAAGCACACATAAAGGCTAAAGGAATGTGTTTAGGCATTTTAAATAGTTAATTATTTGTATGTCCTATGGCATGTGACACCAATGATGAGAAGAGTGTTTAAAGAATATAAAGAATTTAACACCGAATGCGTTTTTTAATGGCTTGTGTTTCTGAACTCACGGGTGTATCCAAAAGATGGGACTAACCCATGACAATGCAAATATAACTCACGAGTGACAAAGATTTGCATACAAGCTCACAATGCATGTATAGACTCGCCAAAAGCACACGCTCAAGGCATAACACCCAAGCTAGTTAAAGCTTAAAAATTTGGCCATTGCGACAAAATTGAAAATTTTGGACCAAAAATGACAAATAAAAGACTCAAGAAGACTCAACAAGGCATGACTAAAAATGTCAAATAAAAGACTCAAGACCACTCAACAAGGTGTCTACACCCCCAAACCAAAGCCCAACATTGTCCTCAATGTTGAAGACTAGAGAGTCCGGCCTAGCGGAGCACACCTAACATGACTCAAAACAAAAAAAAAAGACTCAAAAATGGCTCATGCCAAAAATAAGGCAATTCGATACAATATTGACCTTTAAGCACAAACCAACATCAAGCAATTTCATTCAACATTTCATTCAAAATTGATGGTATGGAGGTAAAACAATCCCCAAACCAGTTCCCATTATTTACACCAAATTTTGTACATGATATATGCAATAATTCCAAATCCCCAAACCAAGCTGGGCTATATCAAAAATTAACCTGTAAATACTATACATATCCACACGAGCCTTCATCTCATCCAAACAAAAATATACTCAATAAGCTCAAAATTTTAGGAAACTCAAGCTAAGCAAAATACATAGAAACAAGTTTCCATCAAGAGAATTCTCATAATACCTAAAAATGATATTCAATGAACTATTCACAACCATTCGTATGCACACTTTAATAAGAAAAATTTCAAGGATATTGTGGAAAAAATTAGAACTGAGTTAGAAAGATAGAACCGATGTGATTGTTCACTTGTCCACAACTTGAGTAGGTTCCCGCCCTTTTTATGGGCACTCTTGGCTTCCTCGTCTCTCCAAGATTTGAAATTGGCCAGTTTGTCAAACCAAGAGATGAAAAACCTAGCCTTGAAGCAAAACCTATTCACAAGGGTTAATCAATTTATATCAATTATCCCAAACCACACAATTTCAACTCATGGATGAAATCTATAAAAGAAATAGAGACAAAACAAAACTTAACAAACAAAAGAGTATGATAGACCACAATGGGTTGCCTCTTATAAGTGCCTTAGTTACCATCTTGGCAAGATGTTGCTCGGTGCCACTATTTGTCGTTAATGAATATAGATCCCACTCCTTCCAAAACAGTATCACTACCTATGTATGGCTTCACACGTTGTCCATTTACTTTAAATCTTTTTTTATCTTTGTCTTCAAGCTCTACCACTCTATTTGGCAAAACATTTGCTACACGGTGTAGTCCTGACCAACTGGACTTGACTTTCCTAAGGAAAAGCTTCAATTGAGATTCGTAAAGTAGAACAACCATTCCCGGTTGGATCGAAATCAAATTTCTATCATGCATTATCTTGGTCCTTTCCTTATAGATCGGTGCGCTCTCACACGCATAATTCCTAGCTCATTCAACTGTAGACTTATTTCCTCAACTGCTTTGTCATATTCCCAATTCGAGTTCTAAATCGCCCACCATGTACGATACTCTAATTCAATGGGGAGTTGTCATACCTTTTCAAACACTAATCTATACGGGCTCATTCCAATAGGGGTTTTATAGGCTGTTCGGTATGCCCATAGGGTATAATCCAATCTCGTTGCCCGATCCTTTCGTGTTGAATTGATCGTTTTCCCCAGAATATACTTGATATGCATGTTGCTGACTTCCACTCGCCCTGACTTCTGAGGGTGGTATGGAGTTGCTACTTTATGGAAAACTCCATAATTCTTCATTAGATCTCAAGTATCGTATTGCAAAAGTGGCTTCCCCCATCACTAATTATTACCTTTGTAGTTCCAAATCTTGCCAAAATGTTTTCCTTAATAAACTTCACCACCACTCGACTATCATTCATCTTGGAAGCAACTGCCTCAACCCATTTTAAGACGTAATCCACCCTACTAGGATATAGCTCTTACCTTCTGATGGGAGAAAAAGACCCATGAAAACAATTCCCTAAGTATCAAACAATTCAACTACCAAAATTCCTGATTTAGGCATCTCATTCTATTTACCAATATTCCCTATGCGTTGGCACCTATCACAAGCTGCATAGAATTTAGATGCATCTCTAAAGAGTGACACCAAAAACAAACCAGATTGAAGTACCATCAACACAGTTTTCCTTCCACTATGGTGTTCTCCACATTGCATATTATGGTAAAATTTCAACACATCTATCTGTTCAGACTCTGGTACACACCTTTGAATCACTTGGTCAAGACCATGCTTAACCAAATATGGTTCATCCCAAAAGTATTGTCTTGCTTTAGCTACAAACCATCTCTTCCCTGTACATCTAAACCAGGTGGAAGAATTTCGTGGGTCAAATAGTTAGCCAAGTCTGTATACCAAGGCTCATTATTATGAACCACCCATAATTTTTCATCCAGAAAGTTCTCTCTTAATGGGATCTCCTCTTCTTCTGATGAACTTTCACGGATCAATCTGTTAAGATGGTCTGCTACCACATTTTCACAACCCGTTTTGTTTCTGATATCAATGTCAAATTCTTGTAGCAATAAGACCCATCTGATTAACCTAGGCTTCGAGTCGTTCTTATGTAACAAAAACCGGAGTACTGAATTGTCTGAGTACACTATCACCTTTGCACCAACAAGATACTGCCTGAACATTTCTATTGTGAAAATCACATCCAACAACTCATTTTCTGTTGTTGAATAATTCAGCTAGGTGTCATTCAAGGTCCGTGATGAATAGAACATCACATGGGGAACCTTGTCAACCCGCTACCCCAAAACTGTACCTTCTATATAATCTAATGCATCACACATCAAATCAAAGGGGAGCTCCCAATTAGGCAATGTCATCAGCGGTTCTAATGTCAGAGCTAGTTTCAATAACTAAAATGCTTCTAAAGATTTGTCATGGAACACAAATTCCTTTTCTTTCTGGACAAGTTCACATAGAGGTTTGGAAATTCTTGAGAAATCTCTGATGAATCTCCTGTAAAACCCTGCATGACCCAGAAACGACCTGATGTCCTTAACAGACCTAGATGGAGGCAAGCTATTTATCACTTCAACTTTGGCTTTATCTACCTCAATCTCCTTACTGGAGACGATGTGCCCTAACACAATTCTGTTTTTCACCATGAAGTGGCATTTCTCCCAATTCAAAAACAGATTGCTTTCTTTGCACCTCCTCAAAACTGATGACAAGTTTTGCAAGCATATACTGAAGGAATCACCGTAAACCGAGAAGTCATCCATAAAAACTTCTATGATCTCTCCTATCATGTCTGAAAAAATGAATGCCATGCACCTCTGGATGGTTATTGGAGCATTGTAGAGCCCAAAGGCATTCACCTATAAGCGAAAGTGCCAAATGGACATGTGAAAGTCGTTTTTTCCTGATCTTCCGGAGCTATGGCTATCTGATTATATCCTGAATACCCATCCAAAAAATAGTAAAGGTTATGCCCTGCCAATTGTTCTAACATATGATTGATTAATGGCAAAGGAAAATGGTCTTTCTTGGTTGCTGCATTCAATTTTCTGTAGTCTATGCACACACGTCATCCTGTTTGAAGCCTTTGGGCTACCATTTCCTTACTCTCGTTTTCCACCACCGTAATACCTGACTTCTTTGGCACCATATGGATTAGGCTCACCCATTTACTATCCGTGATTGGATAAATAATCCCGGCATTATATAGCTTCAATACTTCCTTCTTGACAGGGTTCAATCTTCTCTGTACTGCCCTAGATGGTTTGGCGTCTTCTTCCAAAAGAATTCTGTGCATGCGAGCAGTAGGACTAATTCCTCTTAAATCTTCAATAGTTTATCGTATAGCTTCCATATGTTCTTTTAGCACTTGAATTAACCTCTGCTCTTGAGACTCATCTAGGCTAGTAGAAATGATCACCGGATCTCTCTTTTCTCCATTGAGATAAACATACTTCAGCTTTACTGGAAGTGGCTTCAATTCTAGCTCTTGGGGTTTCTCTTTTAAGGTCTTCTTGGCCGCCTCTCTTAACTCATCCAAATTGACTTCCTTCTCTTCTATTTTCTGCGCTAGTACTTTATCCTCAACTTCAGACCCCGTCTATTTTTCACTTTCGAATTCTTCCATGCTTTTTCTTATTGCGTCATCTAACTCGTCTTCCAACAAGTTCACCCTATGATAGTCATCTGTCCCTACCAGATAAGTCATGCAAGCAAAAATGTTTAATTCTACTATTTTGTCCAATACATTCATCGTAAGCTTCCCATCATGTATATCAATCACAACTCTAGCTGTAGCCATGAATGGTTGACCCAATAAAAGCCTTGCATATTCTCCTCTCTTCTTTCCTCCATATCTATAACTATAAAGTCAGCAGGGATTATCAATGTCTTGACCTGAATCAAAACATCTTCTACAATACCATATAACTTCTTGAAGAAGAGTCTTCTAATACTAGAGTCATGGCAGTAGGTCTGAGTTCAGTGAGTCCTAACTTCTGATAGACCGAGAAAGGCATGAGATTAATACTTGCCCCAAAATCTAACAATGCTCTCTCATGATTAACCCCTCCTATGGTGATGTCTATTATTAAACACCCTGGATCTTTCATTTTCTGAGTTTGAAAATACAAACACGGTTATAGTCTTAAGGCAAACCTAGAAAGGGGGTGAATAGGTTAGACACCTTTTTCAATTCCCTTAAAAACAAACAAAAATTTGTCCCTCTAGATTGCTTTTATCACAATATATATATATATATATATATATCAATTAAATACACTTAATCAATATATGAAACAAGTAAAGTGTGATACAAACAAGAAATGGTAACACATACACAATCTATATCATAGAAAGGAAGTCAACTTACATAAAGAGTTCTGTCCTTAGTATTCAAATAACAAGTACAAATATAAGAGAGATAGGGATAGAGAAAAGTTGACACAAGATATAACGTGGTAAACCTCCGAAGAGGAAATATCCATGGGTTAGCAACCACCAGCAAACGAAATCCACTAGTATATAAGACAAGTATAATCACTCAAGTGACCCCTTCACCTAGAAACTACGCTCATATCCTACTCATGAAGATGTCGCCCACATGCTCAACAATCTAAGGCCTCACACCTCTTGTCAAGACTTTCTCGCTCACCTTACCGGATCATCATGACCCAAGGCAAGACTTCTTGCTCAACTATCCAAGTCCTCCCTACTCTAGTCAAGACTTCATCGCTCACCCTTCCCGGATCCTCACGACCTTAGGCAAGACTTCTTGGTCGACTATCCAAGTCCTCCCGATTCTTTCCAAGACTTCCTTTCTTGACAATCCAAGGTCTCACACCTCTTGCCAAGACTTTCTTGCTCAACAACATAGGTCTCACACCTATTGTCAAGACTTCCTTCTCGCATTGGATCTAGGTGATCATGAATGAAAAACACAAACAAGCACGCAACATAGATTGTTAAGATCAACACATCCTATGGAAAATTCTAGACATGAGCATAAATGCACAAAACAAATGTAGCCTAGTCAATCATGCATGTTTAATCCATCTAGATCATGTAAGATATGTTTAACATTAATTACAACCTAGATACATGCGTAGATCTAAAACTTGAATCACAAGAAATGTTCAATCAATCATATAATCAAGTTTAACCACATAAACCAAAAACATGCTAAAATCATATGACAAAGTCATTTAGATTTAAGCTAAAGTTCTAGAGCATATTCCAATACATAAATTCAACAAAACACATGAATAGCTCAAAAGAACATAAGCACATGTATCATTGTGAGAATTCGACCAAGAGAGCCTAATATGTGAGGAACTATTTTTCACAAAATCAATCAATCAAAGATCATCAAATAGTCCTAGAATCAAAGCTAGCACAACTCAATCCCAAACATGTGATAACATAGGCGAAATCAAAACTTAACTCAACATGTAAGATTTCAATTGAAACTCAACCTAGCTTTAAAAGAGTTCAAAACTCAAAACAAAACACTCACAGTACACATATATATGTTGAAGAAGAAAACCCAAGGCAATTGACCAAGTTTTAAAAGAAAACTTTGAGAGAAAATCAATACCTTAGTTGATTTTAGTGCAGTCCCGTTTTTGTGAGTTTAGACTCCAAAAACAGCAATAAAACTCACACAAACTTTCAGAGAAAAAATGGAGAATGAATAGACAAACACTCTCAACTTTGAATCACTCAAATCAGAGTTTAAATGAAGAAGTTATGGTATTTGGAGGGTGAGAAAAAATAGAGAGGAAATTTCTGCACTCAATTTTAAATTTCTACTTAGAATGAAATGTGAGAGGGAAAGAAAATATAAAGGAGAGGGAAAGAATGAAGCCAAATGACCAAATAGCCTCCTTTGTTATTGCTTCCCCGAGATAGCACATGGGCATCTCGGGGCAGCAAGGTGTTGCAGCCGAGATGGCCACGCGCCATCTCCGGCTTGCACCAATGAATGGCCTTTGGCCATGGTGCAACTCCCTTGCACTTCCCTCGTGTTCTTCGACCGTTCTCCAGCCTCAGAACTCAGAATTCGAATCCGTTTACGGATTATGAATTGTAACTCTTTAACGAACATGGACATATAAGATACTCAACCAACAAAATAATAATTCGACTCGATATATGAAGACGAAGACAATGTATGCAACATGAGTTGAAAGTCTTTTGACTTAGAACTTGAAATCAATTGTATGAGTAACCGAAATGACTGGAACTCAATCAAGAATGATTTAAGACTAAATTGAAGTTCAATACCCATGTTATACAAACATATATACAAACAAACACAATTCACACTAGAATGCAAACTACATAGAGATAGTCTTCAATCATGCATTTTTCAAAACATGTTATTTCCATACCAATGCATGAGCATTCATCTTCAAGTGTGTGAATGTGTTATATATGGTGCACAACGATGCAGGGAAACATATGAATGAATTGTGTGTGTGTGCCTAAGCCTTGTAAGAGAAAGATAAGGTCTTAGTATACCTTTGTAGAACCATATTGCATCCTTTCTCTTTGAAGACTTTGAACTTTCTTTGACTTGTTGTTCATTCTTCTTTGAAGCTTGAATCATCATGAATCTAAACAACTAAATCATTACAAGTAAACATCAACTCATTCACAATTATAAACACCTATCCATTTAGTACAAATATAAACATGAAGATTGGTCACAAAATCACTCATTCACAATTCAATGAGTAAGATTCCTTTAACTAATATTCATCAACTCTTAAACTTCATCTTGATCTTCTCTTGAAGAAACCTACAAACCATCTCAAAGCACAATGCATATACAAGAGTAAAACAACAAATGGCAACATATAATATGGATAAGAATATACAATTAAGTTCACAAATACATGTATATCCCCCTCAATACATGCCAAAACACAAGAATTCTTAACCAAATCTTAAGACTAATTATTACATGCCATTGAAGGTTCAAAAGTTCACAAAAAAACAACATAAAAAGAAAAAAAAAACAACATAAAAAGAAACTAAGTAACTAGCATCTCTTTCTCCCTCTTTTTGACATGAAATGATGCCAAAATGTAAGAAATATACCACAAGACTCACATACCAGCTACTTGGTCCACCAAAGAAAGTTGTGCGAGTAGTTGATCTAACATAATGCTTGAGTGGTGGTCTCGAACTTGAAGCAATACACTTCTCCAACTCTTTTATCTTTGCATCTTGTTGAACAACTATAGCACTAAGTTCATCAACCTTCTTCTTCAATTGTAAAGCCCAATCCGGAAGAATGTTTATGCTAATCACATGACAATCAACTTGAGAACTACTAAATAGTCCAAAAGTATCACATGTCTTACCCTTATCCTTATATGACATGTATGACACACATTTATCACTATACTTCTCCAAGGATTGAACTAACACATCATCTTCTCTACTCTTAACCCCACGAGCTAAACACATTGGAGTTATAAACCCCGATAATGCAAGCTTTTTATCACCTCTAGTAGAGAAAGCCGCACTATCAATATAAAGCATAAGAAGATCCCCAAGGTTTATAGGTTGATTAGTCACCAAGGCATACACTATTTTGATCTTGTCCTTATTCAACTCGGTTGAATTCAAAGATCCAATAATGTTAGTACAAATGAATAGATGCTAAAATGCACTAGCCTTAGTTAACTCATGTTGACTAATATATGCTCTACCCTTCCACTTAAAAGAAGCATTGTCACAAAGAGTTCTACACATGATATTAAGATTCTCAATGACATCTACATCTAGAAAACTCAAATCTATATCATTAGATAGCCCAAGAAACTTGTTAATGTTTTCTGGGTTAACTCTAAACACAACACCCCTAATCTCCATCAAAGCATCCAATAAGGTGGCACTTTCTATATATTCAAGATAAAACTCTAACATGCTCACCCAAGATTCCCCAATTTCTATCCTTAATGCACTTAAGAACGTAAGAATATTTACACTTACCTAAGTCAATGCCTCTCTCTTGAAATATCTTCTTAGTTCCAAAGATCCCTAAATCTTTTGACCTTGAAGCTTTGGATCCTTTTGAGATAGACTTGGCTTTCACAATGGGATTCAATTGATTTCCACTTCCGAGAACCTTAGTTCTTTCCATTTGTTCTTCTGTTATAAGATGTTATATACATACAACAAAAGTGAGTGAAAGACAAAACAAGCATATTAGTCACAAGTACATAAAACAAAGACATATGACTTAAGAATGAATCATCATGCAAGACAAAGATAGTGAGTAATATCATACAAGTATCATTAAGTCAAAATATGCCAACATGTAACAAAATGAAGCATGTGAACATATCATAAAAGAGAACAATTTCTAGCATACAATGCTCCCCCTTGATAAATGCTATAACTAAAATCAATGATAGCATAAAGTTCACAACGATGTTCACATAATCACACATTCAAGCAATTTGAAGAAATATCAACAAAATAAGCTTCATATGCTAAGAGAGATACACAAAGATTTTTCAAGTTCTCTCATAATTCTTCAACAATTGCTAAAATATCATCATACTCATAAACAAAGTGTGTGTGTGAGAGAGATATGCTTCAAATATAAATCGAGAAGTTGTTTGAAAATCAATATGCAAACAATTTCCAACAACTATTCATCTTAAGCTTTTTCCATCAAAAGTCAAATCGATTATCATCCGAAATTTTTACTTTTAAGAGAATAGATTTCAACATATAAGCGTGTGTGTGCATGTGGCTTGTCATCCCATTTCTGTTTTTCAACCCGAGCTCATTTGATTTTCAACTATACTCCTTTTTAAGAGTTCCTCCTTTTCTGTTTAGGCTTTGAATCAATTTTTTTTTTTATGATTCCATTTCAACACTTCTTTGATCTTTTCAACTTTTTTTAAACATAATCAAAAGTCACTTTATGACGGCTTTCACTCATCACAATGGTGTAGCTCTTTCCAACATTGGGTAGTTGTCACAACCAATGTGTGTAGCCCTTTTCATGAAGGTGCTCGTTGAGTTCTTTGTATTTGCCGTAGCAAAATGGATACCAACCATAGGTCATTTTAAATGTACTTCAGCACAAAAACTTTAAGGTGTATCCAGTGTTTACATATTAATAAACCCAACCTACTAGCAAAACATATAAGAGAAGCAAGGTGCAATTTTAGAAAAACCAAGATTTTATGGCTCATAAGCATATGATCTAAGAGCAATAAGTAGAGACTTATTCAAGATTATTACTTCTCTAATGAGTAGCTTTCAAAGAATATGAAGCTCATATTTTCAAAAGTAATGCCACTCAATATACTATACACAAATAATCATCAAAGTTAAGATCAATGTGAACAATATCACTATTAGATCCTAAAATAGAAAATGTCAATGAGAACCATATGTAAGCTATAGAAAATTCTCTAATATGACATGCTATGAGATGTATATTAAAAATTGAATCAAAAGATGAATAGCTAAGAGAACATGCATTAGAGTATAGAGATACCTTTTTGCATACTATATTCACCAAATATCATACTTCTACCCTTTTTATGAGCACTCTTGCCTTGAATGTCCTCATGACACCAAGTTGACGATGTTTCACAACAAGAGTATAAAAGGTATAATATCTCAACTCAATCAACACATATATCAAAAGAGCTTCTCTAAAGTTAATCAACAAATTTTGACCATCATAACAACAATGATGTGAGATAACCAAGTTCATATCAATACATGGAGTATTCAAAGCTAGCAAGCAAGAATTCTCAACACAATTGATATATTGTCTCAAAGCTATCTCACATCTGCTTCTTATAATAGTGATAAGAGCACTTACCCTTGAACCACTTGTTCTTAGGTGTACTTGCATAAACATTTCCAATATCATCCTTGACAACAATATTAAATCTAGAGTAAAGTTCTTTAATGACTTGATTAACAAGAATATCATTAATACACTCTTCCTTAACATTTTCAAAACAAGATTTGTCAAGTTGAACAAGATTAGTGTTCTTTGTACTCCAAAACTTCTTTTCATGCTTAGCAAAATTATCATGTTTTTCAACTTTCAAATCCTTAGCATGTTCAAGTTGAAGTTTAATCTCTTTATCTTTAGATTCATTTCCTAATTTTCATTTTTCAATATATTTATAACACATAGGCTTAATGTGACCTATTTTGTTACAATAATGGCAAATTGGAATAAAATATGAGATTCTACCTTTTGGAGTTGAACTAGCTTCACTAGGAGTTTGTAAAGATACCTTGCCAACTTCTTCTTGGCTTTTGATCTTCTCTTCTTGTGTGGTTTTTTATCAATCATGAATTCATCAAAGTGGGTAGGAAGAGGTGCTTCAAAGAGCTCATCTTTAACTACCAAGTCATATTCACAACTATGAGAGTTAACACGATTCCTAACACTAGACACACCTACCGAATCATTCACTAAGTCCTTGATGGCCTCCTTAACCGTGTCTATCTCTTCCATTAATTCTTGTTTTCACTTCTTCAAAGAAGATATCACATTATCCTTCTCAAGGTTTATCTTTTCAAGTTCTCTAAACTTCTTCATAATATCACCTTTCTCACCAAGAAGTCTACGAGTGACAACCACAAACTCATCTAGTTGTTTCTTGATCAAATCATCCTTCTCAACTACCTCTATTTGAGTATTATCTCTAGCTTCTTCAAGCTTTTCTATCTTATCCAACAACTCAAGATTAGTAGGAATGGAACTAGAGCTTCCATGATGATTTGCATCAAAGTTCTTGTTCAAAGATATTGTACCATCAACATCTAGTGGAGAATGAGAAGCCGTTAGAGCTACATAGTTGCTCACCAACTCTTCATCACTTGAAGACTCATTACTATAGCTCTCACTGTCACTAGAGTTATCATCACTCCAAGTAGCCGCCAACACTTTGCCTTTCTTGTCTTTCTTAGATGACTTCTTGGTGCACTCACTAGCAAAGTAATAGAAACCATGACAATTATAGCATTGAACATCTTTCTTGTTCATGGCTTGACTATTCTTCTCATTCCTTGGAGATGATGTTTTCTTAACTCCCTTTTTCCTTGAAACACTTGCCTCTAGGCTTGACATTCTTCTTTAGAAACTTCTTGATCTTTCTAACCAAAAGAACCATCTCTTCATTTTCATTATCACTCTCCTCCCTATAGCATTGAGAGTGATTCCCTTACTCTTGATCTTTGGCTTCAAGCACATCTCATAAATTTGGAGAGACCCAAGCAACTCATCAAAGTTCATACTATCCACATCCTTACTTTCCTCAATGGCCGTCACCTTTGATTTGAATCTCTAAGGAAGAGACTTAAGGATTTTCCAATTTAAACGCTCATTTGAGATAGGTACTCCAAGTGCTTGACATTGGTTTGCAATGTTAAGAAACCGGAATTAGAATTCTTCAAACTTTTCTTCTTCACCCATACTTAAACCTTCAAGTTGTGATGCCAACATCTGAAGCCACAATTTCTTCACGGCTAAGGTTCCTTCATTAGTAACTTGGATTTTGAATATAGGAGAATTGATGCCCATCAACTCCTCCAAAGATGGCATTCATAGCACGATGGTGCCATTTAGCAACCTCAAACTCATTCGTTGTCCATTCACTCATTGGCTTGAGTATCATGCTTCCATCCTCTTGAACCTTGGTAGGAGGACTATAACCTTCTTCCACTACCATCCAAGCCCTTTCATCAATATAGCAGATGTAGGCTTTCATCCTCAACTTCCAATACCCATAGTTAGTGCCTCAAAGTAATGATGGCATAGTATTTGAGGCTCCTTCCGCCATTACATCATCTTGTAAACCCGTGACTTCAAAAGCTTTGTAAAAACTGTGAATGTATTACCAGGACTCTCACTATGTACAATCTAGTGTCCTGCTCCGATACCAATTGAAAATACAAATACGGTTATATGTCCAAGGCTAACCTAGAGGGAGGGTGAATAGGTTAGACACCTTTTTCAATTCCCTTAGAAACAAACAAAAGTTTGTCCCACTAGATTGCTTTTATCACAATATATATATCAATTAAATACACTTAATCAATATATGAAACAAGTAAAGTGTGATACAAACAAGTAATGGTAACACATACACAATCTATATCATAGAAAGGAAGTCAACTTACATAAAGAGTTCTATCCTTAGTATTCAAATAACAAGTACAAATATAAAAGAGATAGGGATAGAGAAAAGTTGACACAAGATATAACGTGGTAAACCTCCGAAGAGGAAACATCCACGGGTTAGCAACCACTGGTAAACAAAATCCAATAGTAGATAAGACAAGTATAATCTCTCAAGTGAGCCCTTCACCTAAAAACTACGCTCATATCCTACTCATGAAGATGTCACCCTCATGCTCAACAATCCGAGGCCTCACACATCTTGTCAAGACTTCCTTGCTCACCTTACAGGATCCTCATGACCTAAGGCAAGACTTCTTGCTCAACTATCCG
This sequence comes from Dipteronia dyeriana, assembly GCA_032871835.1. Lineage (NCBI taxonomy): Eukaryota > Viridiplantae > Streptophyta > Magnoliopsida > Sapindales > Sapindaceae > Dipteronia > Dipteronia dyeriana. Next base: position 44,452,536 of record CM065302.1, read on the forward strand.
AATCCTTTCGACTCTAGTCAATACTTCATCGCTCACCCTTCCCGAATCCTCACGACCCTAGGCAAGACTTCTTGCTCGACTATCCGAATCCTCCCGACTCTAGCCAAGACTTCCTTGCTTGACAATCCAAGGTCTCACACCTATTGCCAAGACTTCCTTTTCACAGGGCATCTAGGTGATCATGAATGAAAACACAAACAAGCACGCAACATAGAATGTTATAATCAACACATCTTATAGAAAATACTAGACATGAGCATGAATGCACAAAACAAATGTAGCCTAGTCAACCATGCATGTTTAATCCATCTAGATCATGTAAGATATGTTCAACATTAATTACAACCTAGATACATGCATAGATCTAAAACTTGAATCACAAGATATGTTCAATTAATCATATAATCAAGTTTAAATCACATAAACCAAAAACATGCTAAAATCATATGACAAAGTCATTTAGATTTAAGCTAAAGTTCTAGAGCATATTCCTATACATAAATTCAACAAAACACATGAATAGCTCAGAAGAACATAAGCAAGTGTATCATTGTGAGAATTCAGCCAAGAGAGCCTAATACATGTGAGGAACTATTTTTCACAAAATCAATCAATCAAAGATCATCAAATAGTCCTAGAATCAAAGCTAGCACAATACAATCCCAAACATGTGAAAACATAGGCAAAATCAAAACCTAACTCAACATGTAAGATTTCAATTGAAACTCAACCTAGCTTTAAAAGAGTTCAAAACTCAAATCAAAACACTCACAATACACATATATATGTTGAAGAATAAAACCCAAGGCAATTAACCAATTTTTAAAAGAAAACTCTGTGAGAAAATCAATACCTTAGTTGATTTAAGTGCAGTCCCATTTTTATGAGTTTAGACTCCAAAAACAGCAATAAAACTCACTCAAACCTTCAGAAAAAAAATGGAGGATAAATAGAAAAACACTCTCAACTTTTAATCACTCAAATCAGAGTTCAAATGAAAAAGCTATGGTGTTTGGAAAGTGAGAAAAAACAGAGAGAAAATTTATGCACTCAATTTTAAATTTCTTTTTAGAATGAAATGTGAAAGGAAAAGAAAATATAAAGGAGAGGGAAAGAATGAAGCCAAATGACCAAAATAGCCTCATTTGTTATTGGTTTCCCGAGATGGAGCTTAGGCAGCTTGGGGTAGCAAGGTGTTGCAGCCGAGATGGTCACGCGCCATCTCGGGCTTGCACTAATGAATGGTCTTTGGCCGTGGTGTAACTCCCTTGCACTTCCCTCGTGTTCTTCGACCGTTCTTCAGCCTCCGAACTCAGAATTTGAATCCGTTTATGGATTACAAACTTTAACTCTCTCACGGACATGGATATATAAGATACTCAACCCATAAAATAATAATTCGACTCGATATACAAAGACGAAGACAATATATGCAACATAAGTTGAAAGTGTAGTATCTTTTGACTTAGAACTTGAAATCAATAGTATGAGTAACCGAAAAGACCGGAACTCAATCAAGAATGATTTAAGACTAAATTCAAGTTCAATATCCATTTTATACAAACATATAAACAAACAAACATAATTCACACTAGAATGCAAACTACATAGAGATAGTCTCCAATCATGCATTTTCCAAAACATGTTATTTCCATACTAATGCATGAGCATTCATCTTCATGTGTGTGAATATGTTATATATTGTTCACAATGATGCAGGAACATATATGAATGAATTGTATGTGTGTGCATAAGCCTTGTAAGAGAAAGATAAGGTCATAGTATACCTTTGTAGAACCATATTGCATCCTTTCTCTTTGAAGACTTTGAACTTGCTTTGACTTGTTGTTCATTCTTCCTTAAAGCTTGAATCATCATTAATCTAAACAACTAAATCATTACAAGTAAACATCATTTTGATATGGAATTAATGCCAACACAATATAAAACCTAACAGAGGTAAAGCTTGTTGAATTACTGCACTAATGTTCTCATTTAACCATTCTTGTTGCTTAGGCCTAAACCTTTCTTTGCCCTTGCTTAGTTCCTTAAGGAATTTCCCATAGGCAGACATTCTCTGAATAGCTTCCAACAAGGGCAAATTCTTAGTAACTTTGGACATAACGTCGTAAATGTATTGATAAGATTTTTTCATTTTAGAGTTCTTCAGTCTTCTAGGATAAGGTATATGTGGTAAGTAAGGGTTAGGTGATTTGTGGAGTTTTAGTCTATGTTCTGGTTCGACCATATCATTCTTTCCTTCATTTTCTACCCTTTTTTCACCTTTTCCTTCTTCTGCAATACCTTCCTAATCTTTAACTATGATGTCCTCATTCTCATTACCCAATGTACGACCACGTCTAAGAACTACCCTTGCTTGTTCAGATTGGCTTGGAAACTTGTCCTTCTCTCTTTCTCTTACAATATCAGCTATTTGCCCTATACATCCTTCAATTCTCAGAATGGATGTTCCTATCTCATTCACCTTTCTTTCACTCTTCATGATATAGCTATTTAACCTCTATTGGGTCAATCTTTCTGACTCCAACAACTCCGGTGACGATTGCTCAGTTATTTGTGTGAATCTCTCATCAGTTCCTCAATAGAATCAATATCTACTTGATTGGTATTGCCCAACTTCTGATGCTGAGAACACTCTCTGTATGATTTTGGTGATGTTGGATATGTTTTCTTGTTGCTCTGAGTAGATGCCAGGAGCTCTTCACTAGTTCTATTGTTAGAGTCCATAAATTTCTGTACCATTTCATCAAAGGACATTTCCCCAATTTTGCAATTATTCAGTTGAAGTTCTGGTTCAAACCCCCATTCTTGATCATAAGGCTGCTCATACGTGCTGTAATTCATCCTAGAATCTTTCGAATAGGAATCCATAAGTCATGAAACACCAAAAACACAAATAGCTAGATGAGACAAAAGAAATACAAAAAACAAAACTAAAACAGGAAAAAACGACTTTCTAAGGCTAAAACACGAACAAATCTAACTTCTGAAGCAATTTAATCAAAGAAAAATATATATGTCGATCCTTAACAGCGGTGCCATTTTGACAAGTGTCGTTTTGTATATGTAAAATAGCTTGTCAAACAAATTTAGAAACCTTATTTGCACTCAGATTTGATAACAATATAGTAGCGAGTATGGGTATCGTCCATTGAGATCGTGTTATGAATTAAATGATCAAATTATAATCTAAGCTAATATGCAAGAAGAAGAATTGAAATGACATTTCGAATCAATTATGATTAAAACATAAATCAAGTCTACTAACTAGAAATGAAACAAATAGTAAACGAAGATGTATGATAAGGGTACTAAGAGAATGATGAATTCAACATTTAGCCATGGTTATGTATGAATTCTCATTAATCCAAAGTAACCAATCTAAAGGGTATAGCTTGGTTGTATATCCCTTGTGAGTATTCAATCTAGATGGTATAGTATTGATTACCCACAAGTGATTGCTCATTAAAATGCATATCGATCAAATAAGGACTAATCTCTTAATAAATTAACCAACCTAAAGGGTATAGAGTTGGTGCTTAATCTCTCTCAAGCAACCAATCTAGAGAGTATAGAATTGGTCACTTAATCGAGATTGGAAAAGATTAGAGACTAATAAGTCCGGATTTCACTAGAGGAGGGTACTCTAATTCAATCCTTCCATTCAAATGAGCTAAGAGAATTAAATAGAGGGTAGACTTAATTCTCTACTCTAATCGATTCTTAGATAACATACAAAGAAAGAAGGGTTCAATCAAATGCAAATCATCATTTAAATCACTAACAACCAATGAATGAAATAAACTTGATATATTAATTGATAAGTATAGAATTCAATTACAAACCCATTATAACAAATGAATCACATCAATCCCCTAGTGGGATGTTTAGCTACTCATGTCTATTACAAGAATGAAACGAGAAAAGAATAGAAGTAAACCCATAGATGATTCCTCCTTCTTGAAGCTCCAAAATGATCTCCTTGATTCCTTTTGTTGAGTAGATGATATGGATGATGTGAGAGTTGAATGGGTTCTGGAGAGGAAAGGATTTCTAGATCTAGAGAGAGAAAATGGTTATGAATGGGTGTATGGCTCCTACCAGAATGGATTCAATTTATAAGTGCCTTCAAAATGGCTGAAAACTGTTGATGTAACAACTTGTCTCAAAAAATGAACGAGTTGTGCGCTGGTTGAGACCTATGCATGACCCATGTAAACACCCGGTGCTTTGATTTTACTCTTCTAGTTTAAGAGCATTACGAGGACACTTACACGATGGTGCACATGTGTGGGCCCACACATTGCCCTGACTTTTCAATTCCAGCTTCCGACTTTAGAGGAATGCGCTGACACTTGCATGATGGTGCGCTGGTGTAGACCGGCATAATGCCTTAGCCTATACTTCCTTCATAGTGCATGGGTTATGTGTTGGTTGGAACCTACGCAAGACCAGCGCATAGCCCTGATACAGCTTCTACAACTTTCTACCCTTTTTCCCTACAAAAGTCGCATCTTTTATCCAATTAACATATATGTACCTAATCACCTGAAAACATAAATAAAGAGCCATTAGAGACGTAAAAACACCCGAAAGTGAGACAATGGCTAATGAAATTAGGGCCAAAATATCTAACAATTTTGGCACGATCAATTTTTTATAACGTATTCACACATTTGATATTTAATGCACATGCATTGGTATAGATTTGACTAGTTGTGAAAAATGCATCTTTGTGGACTATGTCTAAATGATAAGCATTCTTGTGTGATATGTGTTTGTATGTTTGTATGTTTGTATGTATTTATAACGTGGATCTTGAACTTGAATTTGATGTTATATTATTCCTTATTGAGCTCTATTCATTTCGGTTACTCATACATTTGATTTCGAGTTCCGAGCCAAGAGATATGAAACTTTCCAGTCACGTTGCATGCATTGTCTTCGTTTATGTGTATCAAGTCAAATTCTTATTTTCTGGATTGAGTTTCATAGTTGTTCATGTTTGTGAGAGAGTCTCAGTTTGTAATCCATAAATAGATTTGAATTCGAAGTTCGAAGGCCAAAAAATGGTCAAAGAACGCAGGAGGAAAGTTGTAATGGCCAAAGGCCATCTTAGGGAACCTACCCGAGATGGCACGTGACCATCTCAGGCTAGACACCTTGCTGCCCCCTAGATGGTGACACGCCATATCGGGAGGCATTAACCAAGGAGCCCCTTTTGGTATTTTTACACATCTCTCTCCCCTCTCTTTTATAAACTCTTTCCCTCTCATATTTCATTCAAAGAAGATTTTTGAAAAACATGTGCAGAAATTTCTCTCAACATTTTCTCACTTTCCAAACACTCTATCGTGTTCGTTTGAGCTCTGGTTTGAGTGATTCAATGTTGAGAGTGTTCATCTATCTTTCTCCTATCTTTTCTAAGAAGGTTTAAGGAGTTTTTGTTGCTGTTTTTGGAGGTTATTCTCACAAAAAAGGAACTGCACTATTTTTACTAAGGTATTGATTTTCTTCTTGAGTTTTATTTCAAAACTTGATCAATTGCCTTGGGTTATCTTCTTTAATGAATGTATATATTTTGTGATTAGTTTAATTTGAGTTTTGAACTCTTTTAAAGCTAGATCAATTTTAATTGAAATCTCACATGTTGAGTTAGGTTTTGATTTTACCTATGTTTTCACATGAATGAGATTGCATTATGCTAGCTTTGCATATAGGACTATTTTGTGATCTTTGATTGATTCATTTCTATGAAAAATAGTCTATACATGTTTTAGATTATATTGATCGAATTTCATGATATAACTCATGTGTTTGTAGACTTATAGCTATTCTTAAGAACGATTGAATCTTATGACTAATACTTGCTCTAGAATTGTGCTAGAAATCTAAGTGACTTTGTCATTTGATTTTAAGCATGTTTTTGTTTATGTGACTAAACTTTTAATTTGTGCTAAGTGTACATATCTTGTGATTCAGGTTTTAGATTCATGAATGTATCTAGATTCTAAATGATTTTGAATATTTCTTACATGATCTAGATTTTTCATTCACACATTTTGACTAGACTATATTTGTTTATGTGTATTCATGAATAAGTCTAGTTTCCATAGAATTTGATGATCATCATTTTCTATGTTGTGTGCTTATTTGCGTTTTGTATTCATGATCACCTAATTGCCTTTTGAAGAGTTTGGAAGTCTCATTCCTTTGAGTGATTCTTTGGATTGAGCATTGGAAGTCACATTCCTTAGAGTGATTATTTGGTTTGTGCATTGGAAGTCACTTGTCTTAGAGTGATTCTTTGACTTATGGATTGAAAGTCTCATTTGGAGAGTGAATCTTCAAGTTGAGCATTGGAAGTCCCATTTATAGGCCGAATCTTCAAGTTGAGCAATGGAAGTCTCATTTGGAGAGTTAATCTTCACTTGGATCCTATATATGAACTGAGCATCCGATCAAGCAGGTAGTGGAGCTGGGATCATCTTGACCAATCTGAAAAGGTTGAGTGTTGCCACTATTTTTGGTTTGAGTTCAGTGCCACCAACAACAAAGCTAAATATGAAGATTTGCTGGTAGGAATAGGAGTGTCAGTCGAGCTTAAGGTAGATTATCTCCATGTTAGGAGTGATTCACAGTTGATCGTTAATCAGGTAATCAGGCTTTATCAAGCTAAAGGTGACAATATGGCAGCCTACCTCGAACGAGTCCAGGAGATTTGACCTCATTTTAAGGGTTTCAAGATATAGCATATACCACGCCAACAGAACCATTAAGCAGACGTCCTTGCTAAGATTGCTGGTAATGAAGGCTAAGCCCTACCTAAGGGGGTAACCCTCCTGGTAATCTCCCAGTCCAGTATAGCAGGTAAAAAGGAGATCAGCCTGGTGGATCATCTTCCTTGTTTGACAGATCCGATCATGGACTACTTCTAAAAGGAAAATCTCCTTAAAAATCCTGACCAAGCCTGTAAGCTTTAAAGGATCTCGATTTGGTTCTGTTTGATAGATGGGTACCTATACCATAAAGAAAGGTCCATGCCCCTACTCTGGTGTTGCCTTCATCTCGATGAAGCTGGTTGGGTGTTCAGAGAGGTACATTCAAGAGATTGTGACAGCCACACAGGGGAAGAGGCATTAGCTTACCAGGTACAGTGTATGGGATACTACAGGCCAACCCTACACCATGATGCAAGGCATTTCATTCAATCCTGTAAGTTCTGCAAGAACACAGCCATTCTAAACCACCTTTCACCAAAATGGCTCTCCTATATCTGCTCACCATACCTCTTTTCCAATTGAGGGGTTGATCTAATCGGACATCTCCCTACTGCACCTGTTCAGGATAAGTATGCCATAGTCTCTATCTACTACTTCACTATGTGGGTAGAAGTGGAACCACTCTCCAAGATAACATATGAAAAAACCACTAAGTTCATCAAAAAGAATGTGGTTTGCAAGTTCGGTACCCCAATGATTTTCATTACTGACCTCGACAAACCGTTCGACAGTACAAGGTTTAGGGAATTTTACGACAACCTAGGTATCAACCTCCGCTTTGCGTCTGTAGGTCATCCTCAAACTAGCTGTCTGGTAGAAGATACAAACATGTACATCAAAAAGCTTTTGAAGAAATTACTACATCAGAAGAAGGGTAAATGGGCAGATAAGGTCCCTGAAGTACCTTGGGCCTAACGAACTACCAAGACGGCCACTACGGGGAGACCCATTACTCGTTGGATTTTGATGTTGACCCTTTTCACCGTTAAAGTGTCATAATGAGACCAAATAGGTCAATAGATTAGCCATTTACTCATATTCATATTCAAACGGAACCATGACGTAATCAACGGGAGCAATTCCCGTGTAAATTGACATCCTTCATCAATTCTAAATTATAAGGATTTGGTCGGTGGGAGAGGGAGGAAATAAATACAACGTCCAAATCCAGAGAAAGGCATCTGTTGACAGCGATTTTTAGATCAAACACTAGTCAAACAAGTAATATGAATAAGTAATCAAACTGTAAATAAAAATAAACAAAAAGCGAAAAAAAACCACAAGATTTTACAAGGTAAAACCCCAAGGCGGGGAAAGATCCACGGTTACCGATAATAGCGAGAAGAAAAAGAATCCACAAAATTGTTAAAAAATTACACACACAATCATGTTTGCTCTCTTATATGCTTAATTGATATTCACACTTTTGTGGGTGTTATTTAGGTCTATTTATACATGCATAAAATCCTAATTCTTAATGTACAAGTAAGGAAAGTTCCCGTAATTAAATGAAACTCTAACTTATTGAAGTCGTGTTTCCCTTCTTCATTATCTTTCATTGATTCTGTTTAGATTGTATTGTACTAGACTTTGATATCTGTATAAAAATTAACTTCCTCTTCAAAATATTCTTCTAGAAACCTTATTTTAGTAGGATTCATTCTCTATGTGCTTTGAGCCGTGACTTTGTTAAGTCTGAATGCTATCCACGTTTCATGCAATCGACCACCTATTACACTCGACCAAACTCTTTCTCTCGATCAACGGCTTCACCTCGATCACGGCCTCAACCTTGATCATCTTGGTAGCCTCAATCGGGCCTTCCTGCTCGACGGTTTATGCTATCTTGGTCGGGGGGTTTGACAAGTTTTGGGTAGACTCAATCAGGTTAACTTCTGGTGATGTGGAAGCCTCGACTCTTATCTTTCGTTGTCATGTCAAATCATTCAAATTTCACTAACAACATCGAAGAAGGGAATAATAAACAAAAATGAGAGATCAGGAACAGAGCATTGGGATTGTTCCTGAGAGTGTTTTCGCCCTAGAGAAGTTAGCCACTTATCGACACGAACGCTATCATCAACGGTAGTTGTGTTTGGAGTGAGAAAAATAATATAGTGAGATTAGAACAATATCACTATTATCATCGTTGTGCCATATTGTAATCGTATTACATTAAATATTCAATAAAGCAACTCCCTAGTAGTTTTTATATTGTTATTTCCACTTTCCTGTATCTTTTAAATCTCATAGGTATGAAGTACCTACCCTGACTGCGACCCACCAGGTAGTTGTCTTGAGGGTGTTAATTGAGATTCTTCGCCTTGAGCGAATTTTCAATCAACAGTTTCTTTTCATTGCACTTGTTCTCAAACACACACACAACATTTTACACGTCACAAATCACTCACCCTTGCCATAGTCTTATTTACATTGCTTTCAATAATCACTAAAACTAGAAACATCAACGTATAACACCTTCCTATGGATTATACCCTCACTTACCGCTTTACTAATTTTTCAAAACTTTAGAACACATTTTGTAGGCACAAATTTATAGATATCTTTTGAATTCGTAATTTCTTAATGACGGTAAAAGCGTGTTCAAAGCTTGAGATTAGATCTTAAATCGAAAAGTTGGATTGCGGTTCGTTTGGATTTTATCGGGATGAGCTTGGCCCGTGTGAGGTTTTGGATTCTTCAGGGGATTCAATATCTAATTCATCTTTTCTTGTGTAGAAGCGCTTTAGGTGGTCCGCATTCCAAGTGTGGTCAACGATGTAGCCCTTCATATCATTAAGTTTGTAAGCCCTTGCTTTGACCTTTGTTTTAACTAGGTATGGCCACTCCAAGTTGGGAGCCAATACCAAATCCAACCAACGCCTAGTGTTATGGGTTACTTTGCAGAGGATCAGGCACCCTTCCTTGAAACTTTTAATTTTAGCCTGCTTATTCAAGCGTCGGGCGATCTTCTGTTAGTGGGTGGCGGTTCTTTCCACGGTCTTGACTCGGTTCTCTTCAAAGAGGTCTAATGTTGGGAATATGCTCAACAGCAAGAGTGTAATGATGTGTTTGACAATCTTATCATATTAATAAAATGATATCTAGTTTAACAAATCTTATAGAAGTTATAGTTTAATTATTATAATTGTCAAAAGTAAATAATCATAAGGTCAAAAGACTATGAGAAATGAATCATTATTCGTACATCTAGATACGTATGAGGTAGACATAATTCTTTAGTTAGTCTTGAACAATATTCAGAGCTTAAGATAACGGTTAGGCGCCTGTATCTTATTAAAGTTGTAGATTCTTTTACTGGTATTTGAGTAGGATCAAATGTGTTATGGTTGTTAGGATTATGCTCAATAGCAAGAGTGTAATAACGTATTTGACCATCTTCTCATATTAATAAAGTGATTTCCAGTTTAATAAATCTTATAGCATTTGTAGTTTAACTATTATAATTGTCAAAAGTAAATAATCATAAGGTCAAAGACTACGAGAATGAAGAATTTTTTGTACATATGGATATACACGAGGAAGACACAATTCTTTAGTTATTCTTGAACAATATTCACAACTTAAGATATAGGTTGGGCGACTTTATCTTGTTAATGTTGTAGATTATTTTGCTAGCAATTGAGTAGGATCAAATGTGTTATGGTGAGTCTAAAATCATCAAAGTGTGGTGTCTTTGGGAAAAAGAATCTAGTGCACTAGGAGCATTGAATAGGATCACAGTGAGATACTTTATCTAGAACCGTCAGTGGATAAAAGTTTTCACTTGAAGACAATCGGAGAGTCCATATCAATCCTGAGATCAATGATGTACTTATGGTTACAAGTGTTATCATTTGAGCCATTGTAAGGACCTTGATTTTATGATTGGCTTATTTCATGACAAACCACACCACATTGGGGATGATTGTGTAATGGATAGCTTAGGTCCTCATTGGCAAGCTTCCAAGCATCTCCATGACTTCAAGAGCTAAAGGTATATTCACTTGACTTTGTCTCTTGAAGAGTTTAGGTGCACACACACACCTCATGCATGCTTTGTTGATCTTGCATTTGTGTTGATATTGTTTATATGTGTGCATCTCTTCACAATCACACTTGCACTTTGTTTATAGATTTAAGTGTGGTATTGTGTTGTGTTCACGCTTGCACGATGGTGTGCTTGTTTTAGCACGTTGAGTGACCATATGAGAAGGTCTCATTCTTCTCTTGGTTTGGTTATATGGAGTAAGGTGTCTAGTTTTAAAAGAGTGTAATTCAATGATTAAATGTTTTTCAAAACTGACCTTTGTATGGTCTTGTGACCATATCTTTTTATACCTAGATTCAAAATGAGTTTTAAAAAATTCTTTACAAACTAGACACCCATACCTTTCCAACGGTATAGTATTCGTAATATTTCATGACCGTTTGGATTGGTTTTAAAATCTCCAAAGTGACCACAAAAACAGGGCATCTCTGTTGTTGTCCGTTTCTGACCTTTGGTTACTCAAATGATCATAACTTTTCCTACAGACGTCTAAATCTTGTTTTATAAATTGTAATAGAAAGTAGACTTCCAAACCTTTCCAACGGTATATTATACGAAAGGTTTGGAAGTCGTTTGGTCGCGTTTTGGGTCACTCGAATCTTGAGCTTTTGTGCTGTTGCGGCTGCGCTGGTCCACAAGCTCACCTCACCAGCCCCCCTGGACAGTAGGTGTGTGCTGGTGTGGCGCTTGTTGACCTGCGCAGCTCACTAGCACACTGAGTAAAATTCTGGGCATTTTCAAAACGGTGGAGTTTTGTTCTACGGCTCATATTTACATGTCATCTTCTTCCTCACTCGTTTTTCAGAGCTTCCAAACCATTTTTTATTGTGAGAAAGTATTTTATTTATGAGAGAAGCTCCAAGAGTGGTTCCTTAACTCTCCCAACCCAAAACCCATCTCCATCTTGCATCATTCTTCATCATATGAGCATGGGTGTTCTTGGTTTCATGACTAGGTAAGTAAGAACTTCATTGAACATCTTTTATTGTTCTTCTTACTCTAGATTAGGTGTTTATTGCATGATTAAATACCTAGACTCTAGTTTATTGCATATGTTTTTGAGTCTTGACAACATGATTGGGTTTGTTTGTTGATAGCTTGAATTTAGGACATATTTCCCCTTTTGCTAAGTCTTTATGCATTGCATTTAGACATTATTGATTAGGACTCATTGATTGTATTTTGTGATTGCATTATAGTCCTTGCCATGCTTAATGACAACTTGTGTTGATATGGTTTTTGCGATAGCTAGCATTTAGGTCATTGTTGCCACTAGCTAATTAGGTCATATTGATTGCATTTTGATGACTGCATTTAATGACCATGCCATGCTTAATGACAACATATGTTGAAATGGCTTTGTTTGATAACTAGGATATAATGTTGCATAACTATATCTAGTTAAGTCTTTATGAACATTCATTTAGACATTGATATCTAGGAATTGTACTTAGTGACATTCTTAAATTCCTAAATAAGCATTTAGTGTTTTGCCTATCATTATTTGCATGTTTGAATATTTCATCATATTCACATAGGTTGTTGAACTCTTCATTGAGTCAAGTCTTGTGGCTTCAGTGTGAAGTTACACAAGCAAAAGAAGTCTTGCAACCAAGGGTAGGTTGGCAAGCAATTGGTCGGGTATCCACTGTAAAAGGCCCAAGGGGTAGAGTAGGAGGTGCTCACGCCAAGACTAGTGGATCAGGGGATATCATTAGGGATTGAACCAAGAGTAATGAGTGGTAATGGCTATAGTCTGAGGTTGTCGAGAGTGAGAGTCCGAATATCACTTGAGGGTGTAACTTTTTACTCATATAGTGGATTTTTACGATCGACTGTGGCTCACTTAACAGCCCGTGGTTTTTTCCATTTAGAGGGTTTCCACGTATACATCTTGTGTTATTTATATTTCCGCACTTTACACTTGGTGTTGTATGTTTGATTTATGTGGTGAATTTTGAATATTGACTAATCAAGAAAAATTGGTAATTGACTTGATTAAAACCTATTCACCCCCCCCCCCCCCCCCTCCCTAGGCATTAGATACACACGTTTATTGGGGAACTATCAGCAATCAATGAATACGAATATATAACACAGTATATCCTCAGTGGTTTGACGGTATTCGTTTGTTAATTGATAGTGGACTTCATTTATAGATTCGGATATCGTGGCCCCATTTATTAAATGTGAGTAGAATATCAACACATGGATATTTTGAGGTATTGGATGTTAAATCTTAATGTTAAGTTTTCAATATTGTCGATAGAAATATGGCATATGGACAATGAAAAATATGCAAGCTCAAAATGTGGTCATATGAGTAAATATGGTAACTGAGAGAGCTATAGGTGGCCTATAGGCTCTTCGCGATTGCTGATATTATTCATGAGGATGCACTATCTCCATTTAGATTGTCTAGGGTAGGAATGAAGAACATTAACTTATTCTATCTTTCATTAACAGTTCAATTTTAGTTCTTTAGTGGAATAAACTAAAATTAATAGATCAGACATAAGCAATCACTTGTTAATTGTAATATGGTTATGTCTATTGGAGCTTAAATTTAGATAGCCTGCAAAGATCCTCAATACACATGAATTTGCATAAATCACTTGATATATTCTACCGGACCAATTTCTGGGTCCATTTAGAATTGTTTTTGGATTTCGGAATCGAAAAGTTTTGGAGAGGTACGGTCATGTGCGATTGAGGCATGAGGAAACTCTTCAAAATACCTGGAATGGGCAACCAAGGATGTGGGATTCCTTGGGCTGCCCTAATGGGGTGCGATTAGCATTCCATTAATATATTGACAATATAATTTACACATTTTAAATAAATGGATTGTTTAAATTATATTAATATATTAATTTAAGGCATGTTGGCTTGTTTCTTTTTTAATAATAATGGGTCTAGTTCACATGTGAATTTTTTATTAAAGTCTAATGGATTTAATAAAATAGAAAAATAATATATTGCCCATACAATAGGATTGGGTGGCAAGGGCTTATAAAATAGCCTAAAATATTATTTATTTTATTATTTAACTAAAAAGAAATTAATTAATGTATTATTTAATTAAAAGTTAAAATCTTTTTTCTAGTAGAAGAAGGTCTCCTATTGTTATATTATTGTTGGTAGTATAATAAGTATTAATAATTTATTTCATAAGTAGATAAATAAAAGGAATTTATTTATCTATTCAAATTAGGAAGTATTTGATATCTATCAAAACTGTAATTGACTATTGGTAAAATTAATAAGTTTTTGATAAAGTCACAATTTAATTTATATTAAGTAATTAGTTATTGGGTAAATACACTAATGAGTTGGAATAGGAGTCTTTGTATGGAAAATAATTCTGAAAGTTAATAGGAGTCTTGGTGAAATTAAATCCTTCTAGAAAGAGGATTCTTTGGCCACCTATATATATAACCTTGTGGAATTCGGCCAAGTCTAAGAAATATGTAGAGAGATTTCGGCCAAGGCTTGATCTAGACTTGAGAGAAGTTTTTTTATTTTTCTTATATATAAAAAAAAACTTCTTCCAACCCATTGTGTGAATAATTCGGCCAAGCATAGAGAAAAAGGGGAACGTTTTTGTTTTCGATAGTGCAGTAGTATCCTTTACATCAAAAGGTTTTGTGTACAAAAATCAAATTGGGTTCACGTGAGTTTCAATCAAATAGATTGATAATTCACAAGTGACCAAAAATTATTGGTTTTTCTGTAGAAGGATTATTGTGACTAACAAAAGATAAAGATTTTGTTTGTTTTCCATCCTCAGTTATACAATTCAAAGAAAGGGAGCCTACACTCTTAGGTGATTCAAGTTCATAATTGGATTAGAAGATCATGCAGATTCAATTCAGCCTAACTTCAATCATCACGAGAAAAAGGTACGATACTTATATTATGTGTTAATTAATCAAGGGTTAAGGTTCATTTTTTAAAGGATAAGTTTTAAAAATATACCAGTCGAATTTTCTACTTCCGCCGCGTGTTTTTCCTACAATTGGTATCAGAGTCTGGTTGTACCCTTGAGTAATTAATGTATATATACGTGAATCTATTACTTTTTATTGTAAATATGTATGTTTTAGAAGGAGAAGACACTCTAGGTATTCACATATATATTTACATTGCAATGTATAGATAAATAAATATATATATATATATATATATATATATATATATATATATGTTTTTATAATGCGATTTGTTATTACTCAATTTCGGTCCTAGAATTTCAATGTATTTTTGTTTTAGAATTGTAACAAGAAGGGTGGCCTATCATCACCATAATTTCCTCCTTGATAGTTGATAAGTTTTTTTTTATTTTACTGTAGTAATAAAAGAAAATTATTATGTTGTAATACATTCAAGTTTCGAAGAATCGGAGAATTGAAGAATTCGAAGCAGAAAAAGTAGCAACGGGGTAACCCGTAATAGCCACACAATGTTTCAGTCGCACAAGTGCTCGAGCATGAGACCTTTTGACGGTGGCCGCATGATTACTTGTTCACCATGTTAGGCTTAGGGTTTTGTATCAAACAAATGTAATTTACTTGTTTTTCTAGGACGGACCAAAATTGTGGCTATTTTTTTTTTTGTAAATATTGCAATGTTTGTCATTGTTTGATAACATGTCATATAGAGTAGGAGTGCCACTCATATATCTCTTTTGGTATGAATATGCATTGAATGGTTTAGGTATCTAATTTGCATCTAGATAACTTGGTGTTGGGATTATGCTCGATAGCAATAGTATGATAATGAATTTGATAATCTTTTCATATTAATAAAGTGATTTCTAGTTTAACAAATATTATAGCATTTATATTTTAACTATTATAACTGTCAAAAGTAAATAATCATAAGGTAAAAAGACTATGAGAAAAGAAGAATTGTTCATATATCTGGATATGTATGAGGTAGACACAATTCTTTAGTTAGTCTTGAATAATATTCACAACTTAAGATAAAGGTTGAGCGCTGTCTTGACAAAGTTGCAGATTCTTTCGCTAGCATTTGAGTGGAATCAAATGTGTTATGATTAGTATAAATCCATCAAAGTGTGGTGTCTGTGGGTAAAATAATCTAGTGCACTAGGTGCATTGAATTGGATCACAGTGAAATACTTTATATAGAACCGTCAATGGATAAAAGTTTTCACTTAAAGACAATCGAAGAGTTTATCTCAATGCCTGAGATAAATGATGGACTTATGGTTGCAAGTGTTATCATTTGAGCTTTCAATGAGTACGATTATATAGCATAGTCTATCATCGATAGTTTGTTGGTATTCATTTGTTAATCGATAGAGGACTTCAATTATAGATATAGATATCGTGGCTCCATTTATTAAATGAGAGTAGAATATCATCATATGGATGTTTTAAGGTATTTGACATTAAATCTTAACGTTAAGTTTTCAATAGTGTCTATTGAAACATGGCTTCTGGACAAGTCAAAATATTCAAGTTCAAAATGTGGTCATATGAGTAAATATGGTAACTTGGAGAGCTATAGGTGGTCTATGAGCTCTTGGCGATTACTGATAATCTTCACGAGGATATACTTTCTCCATTAAGATTTTCTAGGGTATGAATGAGGAATATTAACTTATTCTATCTTTATTTAAGAGTTTAATTTTAGTTCTTTAGTGGAATGAACTAAAATTAATAGATCGGACCTAAGTGAATTATTTGTTGATTGTGATTGGGTTGTATCTATTTGAGCTTAAACTTAGATAGCCTGCCAAGATCCTCAATCCACACGAACTTGCATGGATCACTTTATATATTCTACCGGACCAATTTAGGGGTCCATCTAGAATGTATTGAGGCATGTGGACTTGTTTCTTTTTGTAAGAATGAGTCTAGTTCACATGTGGACTTTTTATTAAGGTCTAATGGATTTAATAAAATAGAAAAAATAATATAATAGTCCATATATTGTGTTGGGCGGCAAAGCTATATAGTTTAGCTTAATTATATTTTTTTTTTATTATTATTTAATTAAATTGAAATTAATTAATTTGGTAATTAATTAATTATTTAATTAAAAGTCAAAATCTTTTTTCTAGTAGGAGATGGTCTCCTAATATTATACTATTGTTGGTAGTATAATTAATATTAAAAATTATATTTGATAAGTAGATAAATAATAGGAATTATTTATCTAGTCAAATTAGGAAATCTTTAATATGGTTACAAATACACAATTGAGTTGGATTAGGAATCTTGGTGTAGAAAAGAATTCTTTTTGGAAAAGGATTCTTGGTCACCAAGTAAATCTACCTAAGGGTAGAATTCTTCTTTGAAAATGATTTTTAACCACCAAGTATATCCACCTAAGGAAAGGATTCTTAACAACCAAGTAAATCCTTCTTAGGAAAGGATTTGTGATCCCATAAATACCACCTTGATAAATTTGGCCAGCCCTATGTTTCTGTGAGTGAAATTCCGTCCAAGGTAGGTATTTTTCAACAGAGAATTCAGCCTAGAAAGAGAGAATTTTGAAGGATAAAAAATTTAGTTTTTGTTCTAGACAAAATTCGATCAATTCATAGATATAGGGTGTAAAATTCGGCCAAGGAGAAAAGAGAAAAAGAGAACGTTTTTGTTTTTGATAGTACACTAGTATCATTTACATCAAAAGGGTTTTGTGTACAAAATCAAATCAGGTTCACGCGAGTTTCAATCAATTAGATTGATAATTCACATGTAACGGGACGTTCTTGGATTTTTCTCTTGGAGGATAATTGTAACTAATAAA
The DNA here is from genome assembly GCA_032871835.1 of Dipteronia dyeriana. Taxonomy (NCBI): domain Eukaryota; kingdom Viridiplantae; phylum Streptophyta; class Magnoliopsida; order Sapindales; family Sapindaceae; genus Dipteronia; species Dipteronia dyeriana. The sequence goes on from CM065302.1 coordinate 44,470,173, forward strand.
GAAAAGGATTTTGTTTGTTTCCATCCTCAGGTATACAATTTAATGAAAGGGAGCCCACACTCTTAGGTGATTCACGTTCGTTACTGGATTTGAAGATCTTGTGGATTCAATTCGGCGCTAATTCAATCGTCAAGAGAAAAAGGTACGATACTTATTATATACATCAATTAATCTAGGGTTAAGGTTCTTGTTATTAAAAATGGAAAAAACAATATACTAAACCGAATTTTTTTTTTACACTTCCGTTATGCAATTTTCCCTATTATTGGTATCAAAGCCTGGTTGTACCTTTAATTAATTGATGTATGTGTACGTGAATCTTTTTCCTTTTGTTGCATATTTACATGTTTTGGAAAGAGATGACACTCTAGGTATTCACATATATACTTACATTGGAATGTATGGATATATATATATATATATATATATATATATATATATATATGTGTGTGTGTGTGTGTGTGTGTGTGTGTGTGTGTGTGTGTTTGTGTGTGTGTGTTTTATGTGGTTTGTTATTGCTTAATTTTGGTCCTTGAATTTCAATGTATTTTTGTTTTGGGATTGTAACAAGAAGGGTGGTCTATCATCGCCATAATTTCCTTCTTGGTAGTTGCTAAGTTTTTTTTTTTATTTCGTTGTTGTAATAAAAAAAAATCTGCAGTATGTTTTATTTAAAATCTTTTGTAATACATTCAAGTATCGAAGACTCGAAGGTTTGAAGAATTGGAAGCAACCGGAACAAGTTTGGGACCGTACGAGCCGTAGCAACAAACGTCCGTGTGAAGAGCATGCGGCCACGTTTGTTGTGGCCTAGGCTGTGCACGGCAGCCCTATGGAAGCCATGGGCTTCACATGGCAGCCCTTTATGGGCTTGTGGCATGTGCACGCCCATGGGTAAGGGCCAATGGTCCGCACGCCCACGGGAGGCAACTGAGGGCGTCCAAACGACTTAGGTCGCGTGAAGACCTGTTCGCCAAGAAAGGAGTTTTTTGTATTCCAAGACATGTAATTTACATTCTTTTCTAGGATGAACCAAAATCGTAGCTATTTATATTTTTTATAAATATTGCAATGTTTGTCATTGTTTGATAACATGTCATTTGGAATGCCACTCATATATCTCTTTTGGTATGAACATGCATTGAATGGTTTAGGTATCTAAATTGGCATCTAGATAACTTGATAAATCATTCTTTGGAATTTGATCATACACCTTAAATAATTGAGCGGGAGAAGGTGTTTTGGAACACCTACGGCCTCCAAGTTCTGTTGAGCTTTATGTTTTGTATAATAACCCTCAAAGGGGTATCCATGAATGGAATTTAGCAAGATACTTCCTTACACGGATAGACTAGACAATTGGCCCAAACGATATCTACTCCCAAAGGAGGGATATTGGCGAGGGAACATATTGAAGGTCGATAACTTGGTAACACACTCAATGTAATGTTATTAATATCCTCCCAAGAGTTCTAGTAAATAAAATTGCAAGGATAAATTGAAAATGTTGGTTGTTATGTCAACAATTAGGTGGGACCTAGTCCAACTAGTAAATGGTGCGAACTCCTAAAGGAGGCGTGACATTTATGGGTGATGGATCACCGTTGTATTTTACAATTGAATTAATTTATTTAATTCAAGATAAATATTTAAAAGTGCTATATCGTGATTATTTACTTATATAATTTTTGTTATTTAAAAGAAATCATGACCCAATCCCTAATCAATATCCTAAAAGATAATTCTTTAACTGGTGATAATTATTTCACTTGGAAAAGGAAAATTGGGTTGTTATTGCAAGCTGAAAAACATAAATTCGTTATGTCTATTCCTTAACCACTCCTACTAATGAATCTACTCAAGAGCAAAGAGATGAGTATAGTGGGAGTCACAACATGAGACGGCTAAATGTTACATTATGATCACCATCTCTGACGTGTTGCAACAACAACATGAATAAATGGAGACTGTTGCCGATATAATGAAGTCTCTAGATGAGATGTTTGATATGAAGTCTAGGACAACTAAGAGAGAGGCAGTGACTGCTTTCTTGAATCTTAGGATAAAATTTGGACAGACTGTGAAAGATCACATGATGAACGTCATAGCAGTTCTTATCATTGTTGAACTGAATGGTGTTAAGATAGATGGTAAGACAAAAATTGGCATGATTGTCAACTAATTATTAGATTCCTTTGATCAGTTCAAGTTGGACTGCACCTTGAACAATAAGGAAAACATCTTGCAAGGCCTGATACAAGATGATCAAAGCATCAAGAAGATCCTTGTAAAAGGTAAGGGTCAAGAGATTCATATGGTTGGGAAAGTTGCTACTGTTAAGACTCGTTAGAAGGTCAAGAAATACCAAAAGAAAAATCAACTTGGGCCCTCTTAGAATGAGACCAAGAAATTAAACAAGATCAAAGGGAAATGTTTCCTTTGTGGTGAAAAGGGTCAAAGAAATAGACCGAATAAGAATGAATTTAATTTGCATTTTACAATGGGGTGTTGGTGTCTACTAGTGTAGTTGGAGATATTAGAATCAATTTAGATTCTTATAGGCATTTTGTTCTAATAAACATTTATTATGTACCACAATTCAATAGGAATTTAATTTCGGTTTCTTGTCTAAATAAATTTGGACATTCGGTTACTTTTAATAAAGATTTTATAACTAGTAAGAATAACAAATGTGTTTGTAAAGGTACATTGGAAAACGGTTTATTCTACTTGTATAAAAATATCTCTCACTTGATAGACATGGAATCAACGAAACCTAATCATAAAAGAGTAAAATTATCAAAAGATGAAACCTACCTATGGCATTTGCACCTAGGTCATATTAACCTTAATAGGATTAAAATATTGGTTAGTGTCGGACCTCTAAGTGACTTAAAGGTTGATGATCTACCAAATTGTGAATCTTGTTTGGAAGGTAAAATGACCAAAAGGTCGTTTTCGACCAAAGGCACGAGAGCCATCGAATGTTTAGGATTGATACACACTGATGTGTGTGGACCTATGAGTATTCAAGCTAGAGGTGGGTATGAGTACTTCATTACTTTCACGGATGATCACTCAGGATTTGGCTATGTGTATCTCATGAGACATAAGTCGGATGCTTTTGTCATGTTCAAAGCATTTAAAGTTGAAGTTGAAAATCTGATCGAGAAACGCATAAAATCTTGAGGTGTGATCGTGGTGGAGAATATCTATCTTGTGAGTTTCAGCAATATCTTATTGATAATGGGATAATTTCTCAGTTTTCTGCACCAGGCACACGTCAACAAAATAGAGTGGCAGAAAGAGAAATAGAACTCTTTTGGATATGGTTAGGTCTATGTTGAGTAATTCAACACTCCTTAATTCTTTTTATGGGATATGGTTTACAAATCACAATATACATTCTAAACGATGTACCATCTAAGTCGGTTCCTAAAACACCGTATGGGTTGTCGACTGGGCAAAAGCATAGTTTAAAACACTTAAGGATATTTGGATGTCATGTGCACGAGTTAAAAGGAAAGACAGAAAAGATGGAGTCCTGTTCAGAAATATGCATATTTGTAAGGTATCCAAAAGGAACAAAAGAATATTATTTCTATAGTTCTTCAAATCTCAAAGTATTTGTTTTGACAAATGCTAAATTTCTAGAAAAGGACTATATGAATAATTTTGTGCCTAAGAGTAGAATTGTCCTGAATGAGCTTTCAGGAGATACAATTCCACAAGAGGTTTTACTACCAAGCTCAATTATAAGTTCCGTACCAACACAAGATCAACAATCTACCATACCTCGTCGTATTGGGAGGGTTAGTAAACAACCCGACAGATACATCGGTATAGAAGAATCTGTAGAGAATCTCCCGGACAACGATATTCCCTATACGTACAAAGAAGCAATGGAAGATGTTGATTGTAGTCATTGGCAAAAGGCAATGCAAGCCAAAATTTAATCTATGTTCAAAAACAAAGTCTGGTCTCTTGGACTTGCCTAAAGGGATAAAACCCATCGGGTGCAAGTAGGTATACAAGAGGAAAAGAGAAGTGGATGGAAAGGTGAAAACATTTAAAGCTAGATTGGTAGCTAAAGGTTATACAAAGAGGGAAGGTATCGATTATAAAGAAACCTTCTCTCATGTGGCCATGCTTAAATCCATTAGGATACTCTTATCCATTGCGGTATCTCTAGACCTAGAGATTTGGCAAATGGATGTCAAGACAACTTTCCTTAATGGAAGTCTTGACAAAAGCATCTACATGATGCAACCAGAAGGATTCATTGAAAAAGGCCAATAGGAACGGGTATGCAAGTTGCAAAGATCCATATATGGATTGAAGCAAGCATCTAGATCATTGAACATAAGGTTCGATCAAGCCATGAAAAGTTTTAGATTTATTCAAAACCTTGATGAACCTTGTGTATACAAAAGGAATAAAGTCTACAAGTTGGTTTTCCCAGTTTTTTACGTTGATATTATACTACTCATCGGAAACGATGTAGGTGTATTAACATCAGTAAAAGAATGGCTAGCAAAACAATTTGATATGATGAACTTAGGAGAAAGCAAGTTATATTCTCGGTATCCAAGTAATATGGGATAAAAAGAATAGAACGATTGCATTATCCCAAGCTTCATACATAGATAAAATATTGTCTAGGTTTTCCATGCAAGATTCCAAGAAAGGTATGTTACCTTTCAGACATGGAATCAAACTTTCTAAGGAACGAGTTCCTAAGAATGAGCATGAAGAGCAATTCATGAGTAGGGTTCCATATGCATCTGCAGTTGGAAGTCTCATGTATGCAATGCTCTGTACTAGACTAGATATTTGTTTTGCTGTAGACATAGTTAGCAGGTTTCAATCGAAACCTGGTTCTGATCACTAAACGGATGTCAGGTATATTTTCAAGTATCTTAGGAGTACGGGAGATTATATGCTTGTATACTGATGAGGAAATTTAATTACTATTGAGTATACAGATTCTGATTTCCAGTCAGATTTTGACTTCAGGAGATCAACATCAGGATCTGTGTTTACTATTGGATGAGGGGCAGTCAAATGGAGGAGTATCAAGCAATCTTGCATTAATGATTCCACCACGGAAGCCAAGTATTTTGGCTTATGCGAGGCTGCTAAAAGTCTGTATGGCTTCGCCAATTCTTGATTGACTTAGAAGTGGCTCTTGATGCGAATAAACAGATCACTATCTATTGAGACAATAGTGGAGCAGTGGCTTATTCGAGTGAACCAAGAAGTCATAACAGAGGGAAACACATTGAAAGAAAGTATTACCTTCTAAGGGAAATTGTGCATAGGGGTAACGTGACGATTACCAAGATCACGTCAGCATATAATCTGACGGATCCCTTTACAAAGGCTCTTCCATAAAAGAGTTTTGATGGGAATTTGGAGACCATGAGGATGAGAGATATGACACATTTTCTATAGAGCAAGTGGGAGATTGTTGGATTATGCTCAATAGCAAGAGTATAATAATGTATTTGACAATCTTTTCATATTAGTAAAGTGATTTCTAGTTTAACAAATCATATAGCATTTATAGTTTAATTATTATAATTGTCAAAAGTAAATAACCATAAGGTCAAAAGACTACGAGAAAAGAAGAATTATTCATACATCTGGATATGTATGAGATAGACACAATTCTTTAGTTAGTCTTGAATAATATTCACAACTTAAGATAGAGGTTGGGTGCCTTTGTCTTGTCAAAGTTGCAGATTCTTTCGCTAGCATTTGAGTGGGATCAAATGTGTTATGATTAGTATAAATTCATCAAAGTGTGGTGTCTGTGGGCAAAATAATCTACTGTACTTGGTGCATTGAATTGGATCACAGCGAAATACTTTATATAGAACCGTCAATGGATAAAAGTTTTCACTTGAAGACAATCGGAGAGTCTATCTCAATGCCTGAGATAAATGATGGACTTATGGTTGCAAGTGTTATCATTTGAGCTTTCAATGAGTACGATTATATAGCATAGTCTATCCTCGATAGTTTGTTGGTATTCATTTGTTAATCGATAGAGGACTTCAATTATAGATATAGATATCGTGGCTCCATTTATTAAATGAGAGTAAAATATCATCATATGGATGTTTTGAGGTATCTGACATTAAATCTTAACGTTAAGTTTTCAATAGTGTCTATTGAAACATGGCTTTTGGACAAGTCAAAATATCCAAGTTCAAAATGTGGTCATATGAGTAAATATGGTAACTTGGAGAGCTATAGGTGGTCTATGAGCTCTTGGCGATTACTGATATTCTTCACGAGGATACACTTTCTCGATTAAGATTGTCTAGGGTATGAATGAGGAATATTAACTTATTCTTTATTTATTTAAGAGTTCAATTTTAATTCTTTAGTGGAATGAACTAAAATTAACAGATCGGACCTAAGTGAGTCATTTGTTGATTGTGATTGGGTTGTGTCTATTGGAGCTTGAATTTAGATAGCCTGCCAAGATCCCCAATCCACACGAACTTGCATGGATCACTTGATATATTCTATCGGACCAATTTAAGGGTCCATCTAGAATTGTATTGAGGCATGTGGACTTGTTTCTTTTTGTAAGAATGGGTCTAGTTCACATGTGAACTTTTTATTAAGGTCCAATGGATTTTATAAAATAGAAAAAATAATATAATGGTCCATATATTGTGTTGAGCGGCAAAGCTATATAGTTTAGCTTAATTATATTATTTTATTATTATTATTTAATTAAATGGAAATTAATTAATTTGGTAATTAATTAATTATTTATTTAAAAGTCAAAATCTTTTTTCTAATAGGAGATTGTCTCCTGATATTATACTATTGTTGGTAGTATAATTAATATTAAAAATTATATTTGATAAATAGATAAATAATAGAATTTTTTATCTTGTCAAATTAGGAAATCTTTAATGTAAAGTCCTCATTTATTGATTGGCTTATTTCGTGAACAAATTACATTTTTGGGGTTTATATAAAGGGTAGCTTAGGCTCTCAAGACCTCTTGAAGAGAAGAACCAAAGGTAAAATTCTTCTGCTTACTTACTTTGAAGAGATAGTTGCACACACTCACAAATTCATGCATAATTCTTATTCATATATGTTGTATGTTTATACTTGTGTGTAGTTTGGTTTAAATGACTCTTGTTGATATATTTGCATCTTGTAATTAAAGTTTTATGTCATGTTAGGAATTAGTATAGGATGCATCTTCATCACTCTAGGACTTGTTGAAAATATGTGTTTGAGTGTTGAAAAAGTGGGCAGTGCGCTGGTGGTGCGCTACTCGACTAGCGCAGCCTCACCAGTGCAACATTCCAGTGGATCGCTGCTTGTCATCCGCCACTGAGCTTTGCCACTTCACCAACGCCTATTGAAAACTAAGGTTGTACGCTGGTGGTGCGTTACTCAAACAGCGCACCTCACCAATGCACATAGCAGAAGTTGGAACATTTTTTTCAAAACGACCTCACTATGGTTGAAACTCATATATATATATATATATATATATATATATATATATATATATATATATATAACTCTTTGTATTCAGGTCGAAAAGGAATTCAAAACATCATATCTTTTCCTTAGAACACATTTCAAAAGGAAAACTCTTCCAAGAACTCATCTTTAAACACTCAAAGCATTCTCATGTGCATAAAAACTTCATCTTGCATCATCTAAGATCATTTAGAGTGCATCAATGGATAGTTTTGCATCATCACATCTTGTTTTGTAAGTTCTTCATTATCTTCTTACAAGTTAAGTGTTTTGCTTGCTAAGCCATCTCTTTAATCATTTGTATGCTCTTAGAACATATTATAGATACAAATTAGAGATTGTTGTAATGACATGATTGAGTGTTGTATTGTGATAACTTCATAGGATTGTTTGATCCATGTTTAGCTAAGCTTTTTGAACATGTCATTTATCTCTTAATATCTAGGATTACATTAATTGTCATCTCATTATCCTAGATAAGAATATATGGTTTCCTAGTATTGTTTGTTCTTTGAATATCATCATATATTCACATAGGACATTTTATCTCTTCATTGAGAAGTAAGACTTGTGCTGCTTTCGGGATTAGGTAGCTTAAATCGAAAGCAAGATGGACTAGGTTCACTTATACCGGGATTAGGTAGTGGTGGTAGATTTTAAACCGGGATTAGGTTGTAATTCCTTTGCCATTAGTGGATTCGAGGTTCGAGTATGGTCCACTTAACAGCCCGTGGTTTTTCCCATTTTGAGGGTTTCCACGTATATCTCAAGTGTCTTTATTATTTTCGCACTTATTAAACTTGTGATATTATTGTGACTAGTTAGGGCTATTTTCGCCTAATTGACCATTAACGAAAATTGGGTAAATTTTGATTAAAATATATCCCCCCCCCCCCCCTCTAGATTAATATTAAACACACCATAATATTTGTTGCATTTAATATGGTTACAAATACCCTATTGAGTTTGATTAGGAGTCTTGGTATATGATAGAATTCCTTTTAGAAAAGGATTCTTAACCACCAAGTAAATCCACCTAAGGAAAGGATTCTTAACAACCAAGTAAATCCTTTTTAGGGGAGGATTTATGATCCTATATATATACTTCTCTTAATTTCGGCCAGCCCATACAATTCCAAGAAGGAATTTTCGGTCAGCTCTATATTTAAAAAAAAAAAGAGATTTCGGCCATCCAAAAAAAAAAATTTACTTCGAGAGAATTCGGCCACCATAGACTTTTATGGGAGAAAAATCTGTTTTTGCTCTACACAAAATTCGATCAACTCTAAGAAACAGTGTGAGATTCGAAAAAGAAGAAAAGGAAGAAAGAACTTTCAGTTTTTGATAGTACACTAGTAGCCTTTACATTAAAAGATTTTGTGTACAACATTGAATCAAGGTTCACGCGAGTTTCAATCAAATTGATATATAATTTACAAGTGACCAGACGTTCTTGGTTTTTCTCTTGGAGGATTATTGTGACTAACAAAGAAGAAGATTTTGTTTGTTTCCATCCTCAGGTATACAATTTAAAGAAAGGGAGCGCACACTCCTATGTGATTCACGTCCATGATTGGATTAGAAGATCTTACGGATTTAATTCTACGCTAGTTCAATCGTCACGAAAAAAATGGGTACGATACGTTTTATATACATCAATTAATCTAGGGTTAAGGTTCTTGTTATTTAAAAAGGGAAAATTTTTATTTATACCGAAACCCTAATTCTTATTTTTCATGCTTCCGCTGCATGGGTTTTTCCCTACCACTTAACACATATTCAAGGTTTTAGTCACATACACAAACATATGCAAAAATCATATGACAAAGTCAATTAGATTTTTAGCAACAAACCTAGAGCATATAGCATTCACTATATTCAATTAAACTCAAGAATAGCTCTAAGAAATCAATCAAATGTGTTATTCCTCAAAGATATTCAATCAAATAAACCGAACACATGTAGAGACTATTTTATCACTAAATCAATCAATTAAAGTTCACAAAATAGTCCTAGATAGAAAGCTAGCACAATACAATCTCAAACATGTGAAAACATAGGCAGAATCAAAACCTAACTCAACATTTGAGATTTAAATCAATATTTAATCTAGCTTCAAAAGAGTCTAAAACTCTAATCAAATATTATAAAATATACATACAAGTAGCGAAGAAGAAAACCCAAGGTGATTGATCAAGTTTATAAACAAAACTTAAGAAGAAAATCAATACCTTCGTAAAACTTGTGCAGTCCCATTTTTGTATGCGTTGCCATAAAAAACAACAAGTTAAACTTCTCAAACCTTCTTGAAAAAGATATAGAATTGAAGGATGAATACTCTCCAATTAGAATCAAATGAAACAGAGTTCAAACAAAGATAATATAGAGTTTGGAAGGTGAGAAAAGGTAGAGAGAGAGTTTTGCACAACTTTTTCAAGTTTCTTCGTCAAATGAAAATGTGAGAGTGAAAAGATATTTAAATGAGAGAGAAAGAAGGAAGAAAAAAGACCAAACTAATCCCTTGCTTACTACCTCCTCAAAATGACATGTGGAAATCTCGAGGGCAGAGGGACTTCTTGCTCAAGATGGCCACGTGCCATCTAGGGAAGAGGAAGCTTGATGGCCTTTGTCCATTGCTTCACTCCCTTGTGCTCCTCATGTGTTCTTCAGCCATTTTTAACCTCCAAACTCTAAATTCGAATCCGTATTCAGATTACAAATTGGGACTCTCTCACGTACATAGATGTCTAAGAATTTTTGACCAAAAAATATGAATATTACTTGATATATGAAGACAAAGACAATGCATGCATCACAATTGGAAAGTTTCATAACTCTGGAATCGGAACCCAAAATCAATTGTATGAGTAACCAAAATGACCGGAACTCAGTAAAGAACAAAGTAATACCAAATTCAAGTCCAAGGTCCAAGTAATACAAACATATATCATAAGATAGCCATTTCATAGACATAGTCCACATACATACTAGTTAATTTAACACCAATGCATGAGCATTCAATATCAAGTGTGTGAATGCGTTATACAAAATGAACACAAAATGCAGGGACACGTATGGATGCATTGTCTGTGTGTGTGCCTAAGCCTAGTAAGAGAAATAAGGTCTTTAATATACCTTTGTTGAACCAACGAAACACATTTCTCTTTGAAGACTTGTACTTGCTTGATAAGTTGTCATATCTTCTTTAAAGCTTGAATCATCATCAACTTTAAGACAACTAATCAATACTATTGAAACATTGTTTTGATATGGAATAATAACAACACAGAACCAAAAACCTAACAATCTCCCTCTTTAACAAATTCCATGTCAAAACCCTTATACAAATACACTAAAACAATAAAACAACTACAAAGAAGATTGGTCACTTAAGAGTTACAATGATTTACAATGACTCATACAGATAGACTAATCTTTAACAAGTCTTGAACCTCTTCTAATCTTCAACAAGTCTTGAACCTCTTCTTGATCTTCTCTTGTAGCCACGTAAAATCAACTTAAAGCACAATGCATATCCAAGAGAAAACATATATGGCAACATATAATTTTGGCAAGAATTCATCATTCAAAACCCAACGAAATCATGTATCTCCCCTTTAATACATGCCATCTTAAAAATATTTTAGCCAGAGTCAATATAATATTACATGCCATAAAGAAAAAGATCAAGTTTTCTTCAAGTTTCCAAATACACTAAAAATGGAAAGAACAATCCAAAAAAAAACATATAATAGAGATTGAAAGAAACTAAGTAGACTAACACATATGATTCTCCCCCTTTTTGACATGAAATGAAACCAAAACCTCGTGGATGTGCCACTAGCCACTTGTTTCATCAAAGAACTTTGAGCGGTTGGTAGACCTCACATAATACTTTAGATATGGTCTCGTGCTTGTAGAAATACTAGCCTCCAACTCTTGAATTCTAGCATCTTGTTGAGCTACCTTTGCCTCGAGTTCTTCAATCTTCAACTTTGACTCCTCAACCTCCTTCTTCATTTGGTTTGCCCAATCCGGAAGAGAATTTGTACTTACCACACGGCTTGGTTCTTGATTTCCACTAAAGAGCGCTAATGTACCACAAGCATTTCCCTTGTTCTTGTATGACATAGATGTCACACTTTTGTCACTAAATTTTTCCAAGTGAGGTAAAATCATATCTTCCTCTTGTGACTTAACACCATGAGCCAAACACAATTGAGTTATAAACCCCAGTAGTGCCAACTTTTTTTCCAACCTAGTTGTTAAAGTTGCACTATCTAAGTATGTCATGAGAATTTCCCCATGATTTATAGGTCAATTTATCACTAAGGCATGTACAATCTTGATTTTCTCTTTGTTAAGCTCGATAGTGTTTGAAGATCCTACAAGATTAGTACATGTAAAGAGATGTCGAAAAGCACTCACCTTAGTCAACTTACTTTGACTAATATCAGCTCAATTCTTTCACTCAAAAGACATGTCATCACATAGAGTTTGACCCACGATATTGAGATTTTCTATTACATCCATATCAAGAAAATCAGACTCAATATCATTAGGCAATCCAAGAAACTCATTAATGGTCTCCAAATTTACTCTAAAGACAATACATCTTATGTCCATTAAGGCATCTGAATAGGTAGCACTCTCTTTTTGTTCAAGATAGAATTCTTTCACAATACTATCTTTAACCATAAGAAGCATGCTAACCCAAGATTCCCAATTTCTATCGGTCAAGCACCTATGAACATAAGACCCTACATATTTGTTCAAGTCAACTCCTCTCTCTTGAAATAGCTTATTGGTTCCTACAACACCTAAAGGTTTCGCCTTAGAGGTCTTGGATGACATGGAGGATGACTTGGACTTGTCAATAGGCTTAGAAGAATTTCAACCACCGATAGCTTTGGTTCGTCCCATGACCTAGTGTAGACAAATACGAAAAAAAGAATGGGTGAAGAACAACCGAAGCAAGTTAGTCACATAAAATATACATATAAAAGCATAAGATAAGACAATGAATCATCATGCAAGATACAACCAACAAGTAACATCTCATAAGATCCATTATGTCAAGAATGGCAACATATAACAAGATGAAATATGTGAACATATCATAAAAGAGAACAATGTTTAGCATACTATGCTCCCCCTTGATAAATGCTCACTTGGTTTTCCCAATCTGGAAGAGAATTTGTACTTACCATACGGCTCGGTTCTTGTATAACATAGATGTCACACTTTTGTCACTAAATTTATCCAAGTGAGGTAAAATCACATCTTCCTCTTGTGACTTAAAACCATGAGCCAAACACAATTGAGTTATAAACCCCGGTAGTGCCAACTTTTTATCCAACCTAATTGTTAAAGCTGCACTATCTAAGTATGTCATGAGAATTTCCCCATGGTTTATAGGTCGATTTGTCACTAAGGCATGTACAATCTTGATTTTCTCTTTGTTAAGCTCGATAGTGTTTGAAGATCCTACAAGATTAGTACATGTAAAGAGATGTCAAAAAGCACTCACCTTAGTCAACTCACTTTGACTAATATCAACTCGATTATTCCACTCAAAAGACATGTCATCACATAGAGTTTGACCCATGATATTGAGATTTTCTATTACATCCACATCAAGAAAATCAGACTCAATATCATTAGGCAATCCAAGAAACTCATTAATGGTCTCCAAATTTACTCTAATAACAATACATCTTATGTCCATTAAGGCATCTGAATAGGTAGCACTCTCTTTTTGTTCAAGATAGAATTCTTTCACAATACTATCTTTAACCATATTAGGCATGCTAACCCAAGATTCCCAATTTCTATCAATCAAGCACCTATGAACATAAGACCATACACATTTGTTCAAGTCAACTCCTCTCTCTTGAAATAGCTTCTTGGTTCCTATAACACCTAAAGGTTTCACCTTAGAGGTCTTGGATGACATGGAGGATGACTTGGACTTGTCAATGGGCTTAAAATAATTTCCACCACCGATTCCTTTGGTTCGTCCCATGACCTAGTGTAGACAAATACTAAAAAACGAATGGGTAAAGAACAACCGAAGCAAGTTAGTCACATAAAATATACACATAAAAAAATAAGATAAGACAATGAATCATCATGCAAGATACAACCAACAAGTAACATCTCACAAGATCCATTATGTCAAGAATGCCAACATACAACAAGATGAAACATGTGAACATATCATAAAAGAGAACAATGTTTAGCATACTATGCTCCCCCTTGATAAATGCTCTATCTAGAATCAAAATGGCGTAACGTTCATAATGAAGTTCATACAATCACATACTTAAGCGATTTTACAGAAATCAAACAAAATAATATGCATAAACTATAAGGGATACACTAGGATTTTTAATTTCTCTCATAATTCATCTAAAATTGCTGGAAAATCAAGTACTAATAAACAAAGTGTGTGTGACTTTGCTTCAAATATATGAAGAGGAGTAATTTGATAATCAACATGCAAATCACTTCCACATTTATTCATCTTAAGCTTTTCCATAAAAGGTCAAACCGATTAACATTCAAAAATTTTGCTTATAAGAGAATATAACTCAATATTTTAGCAGGTGTGTGCATGTGGCTTGTCATCCCATTTCTGTTTTTTAACCCGAGCACTTTCGATTTTCAACTTAACTCCTTTAAGCATTCTTCCTTTTCTTGATAGGCCTTTGAATCAAAGATTTTTTTTATTGATTCGTTTCAACACTTCTTTGATTTTTTTTAAAAATAACATGAACATATACACTTCATGACGGCTTTCACTCATCACAACCAAAGTGTGTAGCCCTTTTCATGAAGGTGCTAATTGTGTTCTATGTAGTTACCAAAGTAAAATGGATACTAACCATAGGTCAACTTAAATGTACTAGTCAAAAGATTTCAAGGTGTGTCCACAACTTACATATTAGCAAACTCAATTTACTCAACAAGACATATAAGAGAAGCAAAGTGCATTTTTGAAAACTAAGTTTTATGGCTTACAAGCCCATGATCTAAGAACAATATAAAGAGATTTACTCAAGATCATTACTTCTTAACAGATTAGCTCTCAAAAATATGAAGCTCATATTTTTCAAATTATGTCACTTAATAATCAAACAAATAACATAAACATCATTTTTAAGATCAATGTGAATATTATCACTAAGAGATCTTAAAAGAGCAAATGCCAATAAGAACCATAAGAATGTTGTACTAGATCTCTAATATGACATGCTTCATGATGTGATATAAATATAGAGTCAAAAGATGAAAACTTTAAAGCAAGCTTTAGGATATAGGAGTACCTTAGAAAGCTTTTTCATCTAATGTGTAGGGAAAAATCGATTCAAAATGCGATAGAATTGTAGAATGAGGGTTTGGTATATCTTAAAAAAGTTCCCTTTAAAAGAAAGAACTAGATTAATTGACATATGTTAAAAGTATCATACATTTTTCTTGTAATGATAGAACTACTGCCAAATTGAATCCACAGGATCTTCCAATCCAATCACAAACGTGAATCACCTAAGAGTGTGGGCTCCCTTTCTTTAAATTGTATACCCGATGATGGAAACAAACAAAATCTCTTTATTTTGTTAGTCACAATAATCCTCCAAGAAGAAAAACAAAAAATGTTAGGTCAATTGTGAATTATCAGTCAATTTGATTGAAACTCGTGTGAACCTTGATTCGAAGTTGTACATAAAACATTTTAATGTAAAGGCTACTAGTGCACTATCGAAAACAAAACGTTCCTCATTTCTCTTCTCCTTGGCCGAATTCAATACACGATATCTACGATAAGTATCAAATACTATATTTGATAAGTAGATAAATAAAAGGAATCTATTTATCTAGTCAAATTAGGAAGTATTTGATTTCTATTAAGACTCTAATTGACAATTGGTCAAATTAGGAAGTTTTTGATTTAGTCACAATTTAATTTATATTCAATAATTTATTATTGAATAAATATATTATTTGAGTTGGACTAGGAGTCTTGGTGTGTAAAAGAAATCCTATTTTTAAGAGGATTGAATCCAAATTTTGATAGGAGTCTTGGTGAAGTAGAAATCCTCTTTCTGGGTGGATTTTCGACAACCTATATATACTCCTACATAGAATTTCGACCAAGACCAAATTTTTTATTGGAGAAGTTGTTTTTTGTTTGTTTTTTTCATAGATGTAAAAAAAAAACTTCGTCGAACTCATAGATATTGTATATTGAATTCGACCAAGGAGAAGAGAAAAGATGAACGTTTTGTTTTCGATAGTGCACTAGTAGCCTTTACATCAAAAGATTTTGTGTACAATATCGAATCAAAGTTCACGCAAGTTTCAATCAAATAGATTGATAATTCACAAGTGATTGTACGGTCTTGGGTTTTTCTATTAGAGGATTATTGTGACTAACAAAGAAGAAGATTTTGTTCATTTCCATCATCGGGTATACAATTAAAAGAAAGGGAGCTCACACTCTTAGGTGATTAACGTTCGTGATTAGATTGGAAGATCTTGCGGATTCAATTCGACACTTGTTCAATCATCACGAAAAAAAAAGATACGATACTTTAATATACGGTAATTAATCTAGGGTTAAGGTTCTTTCTATTAAAGGGAAAAAAAAATACCAAACCCTAATTTTATGCTTTCGCCTCGTTTTGAACCGATTTTTCTCTGCAATTGATATTAGAGTCTGGTTGCACCCTTGATTAATTGATGTATATATACATGAATCTATTTCTTTTTATTGTAAAGATGCATGTTTTAGAAAGTGACTGCACTATAGGTATTCGCATATATATTTACATTGGAATGTATTAATATATATATATATATATATATGTTTTATATGTGGATTGTTATTGCTCAATTTTGGTCCTAGAATTTCAATGTATTTTTGTTTTGGGATTGTAACAAGAAGGGTGGCCTATCATCGCCATAATTTCCTTCTTGGTAGTTGCTAAGTTTTTTTATTTTGTTGTTGTAATAAAAAAAATACTGCAGTATTTTATTACTTAAAATTCCTCTGTAGTACATTCAAGTATCGAAGACTCGAAGGTTTAGAGAATTGGAAGCAACCAGAACAAGTTTGGGACCGTGCGAGCCATATCAACAAACGTGTGTGTGAATGAGCACGTGGCCACGATTGTTATGGCATGGACTGCGCATGGCAGCCCTATGGAAGCCATGGGCTATGCATGGCAGCCCTTTATGTGGATGTGGGATGCGCACACCCATGGGAGGCAGCCAAGGTATGCACAAACGATGGACGCATGAAGACTTATTCGTGAAGAATGAGATTTTTGCATTCCATGACATGTAATTTACATGCTTTTCTAGGATGGACCTTAATTGTAGCTATTTATATTTGAAAATTCCCTAAAAATATAGGTATGTCTATACCTAGAGGGGGGTGAATAGGTTTTAATCGAATCAATTACCAAATTTTTCTTGATTAATCAATATTCATAATTCACCCAATAAAACAAACATACAACATCAAGTGTAAAATGCGAAAATATAAATAACACAAGATGTATACATGGAAACCTTCAAAATGGGAAAAACCACGGGTTGATATGTGCGCCACAAATTCGATCCTCAAATCCACCATTAAATGAAAGTTTACAACCTAGGTTGACCTCCCGTCACACCCTCCAGTTACTAACCCTTTCACTCTACCTAGAAGGGCCTTAATAGTGATTCTTGTTCAATGCTTGCCAACCCAACCTTGGTTGCAAGACTTCACTTGCTTAAGCATTACACACCATAGTTACAAGACTTAACCTCATTGAAGAGTTAAAACAATCTAAGTGAATATGATGAAATATTCAAACATACAAGTAGTGCAAGGCTACACTAAATGCTTATCTAGAAATTTAAAGATGTCAACAACAGTAATCCCTATATATCATCGTTTAAATGCAAGTGCAAGAAGACCGAACTAGATATAGCTATGAAAGACTAATACCTAGTTATCAAGCAAAGGCCATTCAACAAAAGTTGTCATATAACATGGCAAAGAACAATCAGTGCAATCAACAAATGCAATCAATTGGACCTAAACAATATCTAAATGCAAAGCATAGAGATTTAGCTAGAAGGGTAAAATCGTTCTAAATATTAGCTATCACAAACAAACATCTCAACCAACAATCAACAAACCAAACATGTGATAAAGGCAATTAAACATAAAAGCATAGACTCAATAAGAAATAAATGTTATTCCTTGGTAAACATGGCCTAGTAATGAAACAACAAGTTTTAGGGCATGTAGAGATTACCTAGTCAACTAAAACAAGAGGAATCCATGCATGGAAGATGCAGGAAGATGCTAGATACTCATGGATTGAAGGTTGGTTGAGTAAAAATGAGTTCTTGGGAGCTCTCTCTCACTATAAATTACTTTCTCTCTCTAAAGATATATTTTCAAAGCTCAAGGTCTAATTTGGGGAAGAAGATGATGTATATATAGAGTCCAAATCAAACTACGTCATTTTGAGAGAGAAAAAAATGGTTTTCGGGCATCAGAAGCGACCTTAGTGTTACTTGGATGATAGGTCGCTTCTAGGCCACTTTTCTCTCGGGTTTAGCTGGCAAAATATGCTTGAAAAAGTGACTTGGAAGTCAGATCGCCCTGAGGTCTCCTCTCTGGAAAAATGTGACAGCACAACAACTCCAGATTCGAGCTACCCAAAACATGAACAAACGACATCCAAACCTTTAATATAATATACCGTTGCAAATGTATGGAATTCTAATTTATATTCCAATTTATGAAACAAAATTTGGATAATGGTAGAAAGATTTATGGTCAAATGAGTGACCAAAGGTCAGAATTTGACAATAACAAAAGTGTCCAAACTCATGGAAACAACCATGTGACCAAAAGATCAAACTAAGAGAAGAGTGAGACCTTCTCAAATGGTCACTCAATGCGCTAAAACAAGCACACCATTGTGCAAGTGTGGACGTATCCGATCAAGCAATGAAATATGAATTAAACGCACAACAAACAGACTATGAATACACATAGATATTAATGGAGTACACATTCATAACAAATCAAATGCAAGTGAGTGTGTGAGTATGAGCAACATATAATGCATGTCGATACAAATGCAAAGATGTGATCAATAAAAAACATGCAAGAAGAGTTATCAAAACAAGAAAGCACACTTATAAACACACAACATATACTCACAATAATTATGTCTGAGTTGTGAGTGTGTGCAACTATCTCTTCAAAGCAAGCAAGCACTTAGAATTTTACCTTTGGTGCATCTTCTCTTAAAGTCTTGAGAGCCTAAGCTACCCTTACATAAAAATCCCGACATGTGGTTTGTTCACGAAATAAGTCAATCAAAAATCGAGAAACTTACAATATTTATGTAAATATTGCAATGTTTGTCTTTGTTTGATGGTATGTCATATAGAATAGGAGTGCCACTCGTATATCTCTTTTGGTATGACCATGCATTGAATGGTTTAGGTATCTAATTGACATCTAGATAACTTGGTAAATCATTCAATGGAATTCGATCACACACCTTAAACAATTGAGAGGGAGAAGGTGTTTCGGAACACCTACGACCTTAAGTTAGTTGAGCTTTATGTTTCGTGTAATAATCTCCAAAGGGGTATTCAAGAATAGAATTTAGCAAGATACTTCAATACAAGAATAGACTAGACAATTGGACCAAACGTTATCTATTCCCAAAAGAGGGATATTCTTGTGGGATATATTGAAGGTCGATAACTTGGTAACACACTCAATGTGATTTTATTAATATCCTCCCAACAGTTCTTGAAAATAAAATTTCAAGGCTAAAATTGAAAATGCTAGTTGTTATGTTAACAATTAGGTGGGACCTAGTCCAACTAGTAAATGGTGCGAACTCCCAAAGGAGACATGACATTTATGGATGTTGGATCACCGTTGAATTTTATGATTGAATTATTTTACTTAATTCAAGATAAATATTCAAAATTGCTATATCATGATTGTTTACTTATACAATTTTGTTATTTAAAAGAAAACATGACCCCATCCCTAATCAACATCCTAAAAGATAATACTTTAACTGATGATAATTATGTCACTTGGAAAAGGAAAATTGGGTTGTTGTTGTAAGCTTCAAAACATAACTTCATTATGTTTATTCCTAAACCACCAACTCTTAGTAATGGACCTAATAAGGTGCAAAGAGACGAGTATCAATAGTGGGTAACTTATGATGAGAAGGCTAAATGTTACATTATGGCTACCATCTCTGACGTGTTGCAACAGCAATATGAAGGAATGAAGTATGTTGTCGATATAATGATGTCTCTGGAAGAGATGTTTGCTATAAAGTCTACGATGACTAAGAGAGAGGTAGTGAATGTTTTCATGAATCTTAGGATGAAACCTAGACAAGCTGTGAAAGATCACATGATTAAAGTCATAGCACATCTCAACATTGTTGAACTCAATGGTGATGAGATAGATGGTGAGATAAAAATTGACATGATCATCAACTCACTGTCAGGTTCATTTAATCAGTTCAAGTTGGACTATACATTGAACAATTATAAATGTACCTTGTATGGCCTGATGCAAGATGATCAAATCACTGAGAAAATCCTTGTGAAAGGTAAGGGTTAAGAGATTCATACGGTTAGTAAAGTTGATACTATTAAATGCCCGTAAGAATGTCAAGAAACAGCAAAATAAAAAGCAACTTGGGGCCTAAGTAAAAGAGGTTCCGGGAACGGAAATAACTGAATGAGAATGAATTCAACTTGCGATTAAGCAATGGAACGTTGGTGTCTGCTAGTGCAGTGTGAGATATTAGAGTTAGTTTAGATTCTTATAGGCATTTAGATTTAATAGACGTTTATTATGTACCTCAATTCAAGAGAAATTTAATTTCAATTTCTTGTTTAAATAAATTTGGATATTCGGTTACTCTTAATAGAGCTTTTATTATTAGTAAGAATAACAAATTTGTTTGCAAAGGTACATTGAAAAATGGTTTATTCTATTTTTATAATAATATCCCTCACTTGTTTGACACGGAATCAGTGCAACCTAATCATAAAAGAGTAAAATTATCAAAAGATGAAACATACCTACGGCATTTGCATCTAGGTCATATTAACCTTGATAGGATTAAAAGATTGGTTAGTGACGGACCTCTAAGTGACTTAAAGGTTGATGATCTACCAACTTGTGAATCTTGTTTGGAATGTAAAATGGCCAAAAGGTCATTCAAGACAAAGGCACAAGAGCCACTGAATGTTTAGGATTAGTACACACTGATGTATGTGGTCCTATGAGCATTCAAGCCAGAAGTAGATATGAGTAATTCATCACTTTCATGAATGATTACTCAATATTTTGCTATGTGTATCTCGTGAGACATAAGTCAAATGCTTTTGACATGTTCAAAGCATTTAAAGCTAAAATAGAAAATCAGCTTGAGAAACACATAAAAATCTTAAGGTCTGATCATGGTAGAGAGAGTATCAATCTGGTGAGTTTCAGCAATATCTTGTTGATAATAGAATAATTTCTTAGTTTTCTATGCCAGATACACCTCAACAAAATAGGGTTATAGAAAGGAGAAATATAACTCTTTTGGACATGGTTAGGTTTTTTTTTGAGTTATTCAACGCTTCCTAATTCCATTTGTGGATATGCTTTACAAACTGCTATGTATATTCTAAACGATTTACTATCTAAATCGATTCCTAAACAACTGCAGGAGTTGTGGACTGGGCAAAAGCCCATTTTATAACACTTAAGAATATTTAGATGTCCTGCGCATGGTTTTAAAGGAAAGACATAAAATATGGAGTCCCATTTAGAAGCATACATATTTGTAAGGTATCCAAAAAACAACCAAAGGATATTATTTCTATAGTCCTTCAAATTTTAAAGTATTTGTTTCGACAAATGCTAAATTTTTAGAAAATGACTATACGAATAATTTTGTGCCTAAGAGTATAATTGTCCTGAATGAGCTTTCAGAAGAGACAATTTCAAAAGAGGTTTCACAACCTCGCCTACTTGTAAGTTCCGTATCAACACAAGATCAATAACCTACCATTCCTCATCGTAGTGGGAGGGTTTGTAAACAACCTGAGAGATACATCAATCTAGGAGAAATAGTAGAGAATCTTCCAGAAGACGATGATCCCTACATATAGAAGGAAGCCATTGAGGATGTTTATTGTTGCCATTGGAAAAAGGTAATGTAATTTGAAATTGAATATATTTTAAAAAATAAAGTCTGGTCTCGTGTGGACTAGCCTAAAGAGATAAAACCCATTAGGTGTAAGTGGGTACACAAGAGGAAGAGAATAATGAATAGAAAAATGGAAACATTTAAAGCTAGATTGGTAGCTTATGGTTACAAACACAAAGAAGGTATTGATTATGAGGAACCATGCTTAAATCCATTAGGATACTCTTATCCACTACATTATCTCTAGATCTAGAGATTTGGAAAATGGACGTCAAGACAGCTTTCCTTAATGAAAATCTGGACGAAAGCATCTATATGATGCAACCAGAAGGATTCATTGAAAAAAACCAATAGGAAAGGGTATGCAAGTTGCAAAGATCCATATATGGATTGAAACAAGCATTCAGATCCTGGAACATAAGGTTTGATCAAGCCGTGTAAAGTTTTGGATTTATTTAAAACCTTGATGAACCCTGTGTATACAAAAGGATTAAAGGTGACAAGTTGGTTTTCCTAGTTCTTTACGTTGATGATAAACTACTCATCGGAAACGATGTAGGTGTATTGACATCAGTAAAAGAATGGTTGGCAAAACAATTTGATATGATATATTCTTGGTATCCAAGTCATACGAGATAGAAAGATTAGAACGATTGCCTTATCCCAAGCTTCATACATAGATAAAATCTTGTCTAAGTTTTCCATGCAAGATTCCAAGAAAGGTATGTTACCTTTCAGATATGGAATCAAACTTACTAAAAAACAAGTTCCTAAGAATGAGCATGAAGAGCAACTCATAAGTAGGGTTACATATGCCTCAGCAATTGGAAGTCTCATGTATGCAATGCTCTGCACTAAACCAGATATTTATTCTATTGTTGGCACAGTTAGCAGGTTTCAACCGAAACCTAGTCCTGATCACTGAACGGGAGTCAAGCATATTTTCAAGTATCTAAGAAGAACAAGAGTTTATATGCTTGTATACTCCTGAGGGGATTTAATTCCCATTAGGTATACAGATTCTAATTTCCAATCGGATTCTAGCTCTAAAAGATCAACATCAGGATATGAGTTTACACTTGGAGAATAGGCAGTCACATGGAGGAGTATCAAGAAATCTTGTATATTTGATTCCACCATGGAAGTCGAGTATGTTACCTCATGCGAGGCTACTAAAGAGGCTGTCTAGTTCTGTCAATTCTTGATTGACTTGGAAGAGATTCCTGATGCGAATAAGCAGATCACTATCTATTGTGACAATAGTGGAGCAGTGGCTAATTCGAGAGAACCAAGAAGTCATAAGAGAGAGAAACATATTGAAAGAAAGTATCACCTTTTAAGGGAAAATATGCATAAGGGAGACGTGACGATAATCAAGATTGCGTCAGCAGATAATCTAGTGGATCCCTTCACAAAGGCTTTTCCACAAAAGAATTTTGATGGCCACCTCGAGAATATGAGGATAAGAGATATGACACTTTTGCTATAGAGCAAGTGCGAGATTGTTAGGATTATGCTCAATAGCAAGAGTGTAATAATGTATTTGACAATCTTTTCATATTAATAAAGTGATTTCTAGTTAAACAAATCTCATAGCGTTTACATTTTAATTACTATAAATGTCAAAAGTAAATAATCATAAAATCAAAAGACTATGAGAAATAAAGAATTGTTCGTACATCTGGATATGTATGAGGTAGACACAATTTTTTAGTTAATCTTGAATAACATTCAAAACTTAAGAGTAAGGTTGGGCTACATTATCTTATCAATGTTGTAGATTATTTTTCTAGCATTTGAGTGGGATCAAATGTGTTATGGAGTCTAAAATCATCTAAGTGTGCAGTCTTTGGGCAAAAGAATCTAGTGCACTAGGTGAATTAGATCACAGTGAAATACTTTATCTAGAACCTTTAATGGAAAAAAGTTTTCACTAGAAGACAATCGGAGAGTCTATCTCAATCATGAGATAAATGATGGACTTATGGTTGCAAGTGTTATCATTTGAGCTATCAATGAGTATGATTATATAGCATAGTATATCCTCCATAGTTTGGTGGTATTCATTTGTTAATCGATAGCGGACTTCATTTATTTAATGAGAGTAGATTATCATCGTATGGATGTTTTGAGGTATTTGATATTAAATCTTAATGTAAAGTTTTATATAGTGTCTACTGAAATATGGCTTCAGGACAAGTCAAAATATCCAAGTTAAAAATGTGTTCAAATGAGTAAATAAGGTAACTTGGAGAGCTATAGGCAATCTATGAGCTCTTCGCGTTTACTGGTATTCTTCACGAGGATAGACTTTCTCCATTAAGATTGTCTAGGGTATGAATGAGCAATATTAACTTATTCTATCTTTATTTAAGAGTTCAATTTTAGTTCTTTAGTGGAATGAACTAAAATTAAGAGATCGGACATAAGTGAATCAGTTGTTAATTGTGATTAGGCTATGTCTTGGAGCTTAAAATTAAATAGTATGCCAAGATCCCCAATCCACACAAACTTACATGGATCACTTGATATATTCTACCGGACCAATTTATGGGTCTATCTAGAATTGTATTAAGGCATGTAAACTTGTTTCTTTTAGTAAGAATGGGTATAGTTCACATGTGCACTTTTTGCTTAAGTCTAATGGATTTAATAAAATAGGAAAAATAATACTTTGCCCATATACAATGGCCTGGGCAGCTAAGGCTATATATTATAGCTTATTTTATTATTTAATTAAATAAAAATTAATTAACTTGTTAATTAATTAATTATTTAATTAAAAGTCAAAAAAAAATTCTAGTAGGAGAAGGTCTCTTAGAGTTATATTACTGTTGGTAATACGATAAGTATCAAATACTATATTTGATAAGTAGATAAATAAAGGGAATCTATTTATCTAGTCTAATTTTGAAGTATTTCATTTCTATTTGGACTCTAATTGACAATTGGTCAAATTAGGAAGTTTTTGATTTAGTCACAATTTAATTTATATTCAATAATTGGTTGTTGAATAAATACACTATTTGAGTTGGATTAGAAGTCTTGGTGTGCAAAAGAAATCCTACTTTTAAGAGGATTGAATCCAACTTTTGATAGGAGTCTTGGTGAAGTAGAAATACTCTTTCTAGGGGGATTTTCGGCCACCTATATATACTCCAATATGGAATTTCGACTAAGACCTAATTTTCGGTGTGAGAAGTTGTTTTTTATTTGTTTTTTTATAGTTATATATATAACCTTCGTCCAACTCTTAGATTTTGTGTATTGAATTCGGCCAAGGAGAAGAGAAAAAAGGAACATTTTGTTTTCGATAGTGCACTAGTAGCCTTTACATCAAAAGGTTTTGTGTACAACATCGAATCATGATACACACGAGTTTCAAACAAATAGATTGATAATTCACAAATGACTAGACGTTCTTAGGTTTTCTCGTATTGTGACTGACAGAGAAGAAGATTTTGTTTGTTTCCATCCTCAGCCATACAATTAAAATAAAGAGAGCCCACACTCCTAGGTGATTCATGTTCGTGATTGGATTGGAAGATCTTGCGGATTCAATTCGATGATAGTTCAATCATCACAAAAAAAAATGGTACGATACTTTTAATATACGTCAATTAATCTAGAGTTAACGTTCTTTCTATTAAAGGGGAAATTTTTTAAAATATATCAATCCCTAATTTTACGCTTCCGTCGCATTTTGAACCGATTTTTTCCAACATGAGCGAGTTGTGTACAGGGGTAGGGTCCCACGTATTGACCTGATGGGCTCTGATCTGCTTCTCATCTTTTCTCCAGTTACACGGTTTATGCACAAATAAGGATCCACGCATTGACATGCACACTGGAGCCATTCTTCACTAATATCGGTCTGATTTTGCCCAATCTTCTCGCTTTTCATCCTTTCTTAAAAAATATACCTAATTGCCTACAAATAAAACAAACTAGCCATAAAAACGTGTGTGTCTATAAACCTAGAGGAAGGGGGGTGAATAGGTTTTAATCAAGTCATTGCCAATTTTTCTTGATTAGTCAATATTTAAAATTCACCCAATAAAACAAACATACAACATCAAGTGTAAAGTGCGGAAATATAAATAACACAAGATGTATACGTGGAAACCCTCCAAATGGGAAAAACCACGAGCTGTTAAATGTGCCACACTCGGTCACAGAAATCCACTATATGAATAAAAGGTTACACCCTCAAGTGATACTCGGACTCTCACTCTTGACAACCTCAGGCTATAGACACCGCCACTCACCACTCTTGGATCAATCCCTAGTGATATCCCCTGATCCACTACTTTTGGCGTGAGCACCTCATACTCTCTCCCTCGGGCCTTTTACAGTGGATACCCGATCAATTGCTTGCCAACCTACCCTTGTTTGAAAAGCTTCTCTTGCTTCTGCAACTTCACACCGAAGCCACAAGACTTTGACTCAATGAAAAGTATATGGTCTAAGTGTATATATGACGCTATGCTTAAATGTAATTATGTGTAATACCAAACAAAAAATGCTTAACTAGATGTAAATAATGCAATTAAACATCCTAGTTATCAAACAATGCCTACATGCCCATACCAAGGACTCAATTAAATGTGTAGATAAAATCAAACAACCTAGTTGTTAATAAAAGTCCAACCAACACAAGTTGTCACAACAAATAATCAAGGGCAATTTTGCAATCAAGAAATGCAATCAATGAGGCATACACATAAATGTTCATAAACTAGACTAGATGCACAAAGTCAACCTAATCATCAATTATGTATACATGAACATTCATGGATTAGCTATTTAGGCAGAAATGACCTAATAATGCAAGCTATCACAATACAAACCCCAAACATGTCATAATTTCAATAAATATGCAATTAATATGAAGAAATGCTAATTTAAGCAATAAATGACAAGTCTTGGTAAGCTAGAACAATTAATGAACAACAATGGTGGTTCTACCTACCAATCAATGAAAACTCATGCTTGGAATGATGCTTGAATGCAAGATGAAGATGAGTTTGGGGTTTGGAGAGTCAAATAACAAAGCTTGAATCTTTCTCTCTCTAGTGGAGGTTCTCTCACTCTAAAGATGGGTTCTTTGAGCTCTAAGAAGGCAAGGAAGAAGAAGAGAACATATATAAAGAAGCCCTACACAAAACGGTATCTTTTTGGACTTGGGAGACAAAGTCCCGCATGACCACTGTGCGTGCCGTGGCCAAGGAAAGTGTCCAGAACGTGGTCTATGCAGCATGGCATGGCTGGACATTACCGCTGCCTAGGTCGCTGGCTAGGCATGGCCCAACAGCGGTCTAAGCCTCGGTACACGCCAGACAGCACATCAGCTCGAGCTTCGAGCCACCCAAAACATGACCAAACGATATTCAAACCTTTCACATAATATACTGTTGGAAAGGTATGGAAGTCTACTTTCTACAACAATTTACAAAACATGATTTGAATGTCTGTAGAAAATGTTATGGTCATTTTACTGACCAAAGGTCAGAAACAGACAACAACAGAGATGCCTTGTTTTTGTGGTCACTTTGGAGATTTCAAAACCAATCCAAACGGCCATGAAATATTACGAATAATATATCGTTGGAAAGGTATGGGTGTCTAGTTCGTACAGAAATTTTCAAAACTCATTTTGAATCATTATATACAAATATATGGTCACAAGACCATACAAAGGTCAGTTTTGAAAAACATTTGAAACATTGAAGTACACTTTTTTGAAACTAGACACCTTACTCCATATAACCAAACCAAGAGAAGAATGAGACATTCTCATATGATCACTCAACGCGCTAAAACAAGCACACCATCGTGCAAGCGCAAACACAACAGAATACCACACTTAAATCTACAAATGAAGTGCAAGTGTGATTGTGAAGAGATGCACACATATAAACAATATCAACACAAATACAAGATCAACAAAGCATGCATGAGGTGTATGTGTGCACCTAAACTCTTCAAGAGGCAAAGTCAAGTGAATATACCTTTTGCTCTTGAAGTCATGGAGATGCTTGGAAGCTTGCCAATGAGGATCTAAGCTACCCATTACACAATCATCCTCAATGTGGTGTGGTTTGTCATGAAATAAGCCAATCATAAAAATGAGGTCCTTACACATACAATGTATATTCAAAAACCGATAATGTTTGTGAACTAGCCTAGGAATGAATCATTGTGCCATGAACGTGAAAGATCAAGCTGTCAACAAAAATTCCCAATCAAGACATATCATAAATCAGATAGGGCTTTCCCTTTGGTTGTAATAGGGACAGGGGGTTAGATTTGGTGAACAAAAAAAGAATGGGAAATATAAGTTCAATGATCGCCAATCATGCTTACATATACTCACACACCCCATACAAAGCTCTATTACACATTGATTACACTTAAGCAACTAGGCATTTACATTCATACGCACATTGTGATTCAAAATTGTACTATACAATATGAGTAATTATCATTTACTTCCAGGATTCTTTTCTTTTTCTCTTTGCCTTTTCCTTTCTTTTTGATTCTTCTTTTCTTTTCTTTTGTTTTTGCACACTTATAAATTACATTTTGACAATCAAGCTCATAAGTGCAAACTTAGGCACTTTTACAAATTGAGACCTTCACACACAATTTCACTGTTTCCTATAAACATGTATTTTTGCTTAGAGCTTACACTTTTCAAATACTTCACATAGCACACACATACCCTACATGATTGGCAATAAAGGTAGGCTTGTGTTTGGCTATGGCTATATCGTTACATTTTGGTTCCAAATTAAAGGTAAGTGTTTGGCCGTAAATTTGGTTATGAAGCACACATAAGGGATAAAGGAATGTGTTTAGGCCTTTAAGTAGTTAATTACACACATTACCTAAGATCATTTCCATAATTATTCTATCAATGGAATGAATGCATCCATCAAGCAATCCACTATATGTATGAGATGTATGTTCTATGGCATGTGACACTAATGACGAGAAGAGTGTTTAAAGAATAGAAAGAATTTAACACTCAATGCGCTTTTTAATGGCTTGTGTTTGTGAACTCACGGGTGTATCCAAAAGATGTGACTAACCCATGACAATGCAAATATCACCCACGAGTAACAAAGATTTGCACACGAGCTCACAATGCATGTATAGACTCT
The DNA here is from genome assembly GCA_032871835.1 of Dipteronia dyeriana. Lineage (NCBI taxonomy): Eukaryota > Viridiplantae > Streptophyta > Magnoliopsida > Sapindales > Sapindaceae > Dipteronia > Dipteronia dyeriana. Next base: position 44,499,121 of record CM065302.1, read on the forward strand.
CCAAAAGCACACGCTCAAGGCATCACACCCAAGCTAGTTAAAGCTTGAAAATTTGGCCATTGCGAAAAAAATGAAAATTTTGGACCAAAAATGAAAAATAAAAGACTCAAGACGACTCAACAAGGCGTGACCCAAAATGAAAAATAAAAGACTCAAGACCACTCAACAAGGCGTCTACACCCCAAAACAAAAGCCCAACATTGTCCTCAATGTTGAAGACTAGAAAGTCCGGCCTAGCGTAGCGCACCTAACATGACTCGAAATAAAAAAAAAGACTCAAAAATGGCTCATGCCTAAAATAAGGAAATTCGATACAGTATTGACCTTTAAGCACAAACCAACATCAAGCAATTTCATTCAACATTTCATTCAAAATTGATGGTATAAAGGTAAAACAACCCCCAAACTAGTTCCCATTATTTGCACCAAAATCTATACATGATATATGCAATAATTCCAAATCCCCAAACCAAGCTGGGCTATATCAAAAATTAACCTGTAAATACTATGCATATCCACACTAGCCTTCGTCTCATCCAAACAAAAATGAAATACTCAATCAGCTCAAAATTTTAGGAAACTCAAGATAAGCAAAATTCATAGAAACAAGTTTCCATCAAAAGAATTCCCATAATACCTAAAAATGATATCCAATGAACTATTCACAACCATTCATATGCAAACTTTAATAACCAAAATTTCAAGGATAATATGGAAAACATTAGAATTGAGTTAGAAAGATAGAACCGATGTGATTGTTCACTTGTCTACAACTTAAGTAGGTTCCATCCCTTTTTATATGCACTCTTGGGTTGCTCGTCCCTCCAAGACTTGCAGTTGGCCGGTGTGTCGAACCAAGAGATGAAAAACCTAGCCTTGAAGCAAAACCTATTCACAAGGGTTAATCAATTTATATCAATTATCCCAAACAACACAACTCTTTCACACAATTTCAACTCATGGATGAAATCTATAAAAGAAATAGGGACAAAACAAAACTTAACAAACAAAAGAGTATGATAGACCACAATGGGTTGCCTCCTATAAGTGCCTTAGTTACCGTATTGGCAAGACGTTGCTCGGTGCCACTATTTGTCGTTAATGAATATAGATCCCACTCTTTCCAAAACAGTATCACTACCTATGTATGGCATCACAAGTTGTCCATTCACTTTAAATCTTCTTTTATCTTTGTCTTCAAGCTCCACCACTCCATTTGGAAAAACATCTACTACACGGTGTGGTCCTGACCATCTGGACTTGATTTTTTCAGGGAAAAGCACCAAACGAGATTCGTAAAGTAGAACAGCCATTCCCGGTTGGAATTTCATCGAAATCAAATGTTTATCATGCATTATCTTGGTCTTTTCCTTATAGATCGGTGTGCTCTTATACGCTTGGAGTCAGAATTCCTCGAGCTCATTCAACTGTAGACTTCTTTCCGCAATTGCTTTGTCATATTCCCAAATCAAGTTCTTCATCGCCCACCTTGTACGATACTCTAATTCAATGGGGAGTTGGCATACCTTTCCGAACACTAATCTATACGGGCTCATTCCAATAGGGTTTTATAGGCTGTTTGGTACGCCCATAGGGCATCATCCAATCTCGTTGCCCAATCCTTACCTGTTGAATTGACCATTTTCTTCAAAATTTGTTTGATATGCTTGTTGCTGACTTCCACTTGCCCTGACGTCTGAGGGTGGTATGGAGTTACTAATTTGTAGCGAACTCCATATTTCTTCATTAGATTCTCATGTATCTTATTGCAGAAGTGGCTTCCTCTGTCACTAATTATTACCTTTGGAGTTCCAAATCTTGCCAAAATGTTTTCCTTAAAAAACTTTGAAAATAAAAACACGGTTAAATGATCAAGGCTAACCCAGAGGGGGGAGTGAATAGGTTAGACACATTTTTTGAATCCCTTAGAAACAAACAAAAGTGTGTCCCTCTAGATTGTTTGTATCACAATATATATATTAATTAAAGAAAATTAATCAATATATAAAAACAAGTAAAGTGTGATACAAACAAGTAATTGTAACACATATACAATCTATATTATAGAAAGGAAGTCAATATACATAAAGAGTTCTATCCACAATACAAATACTAAAGAGATAGAGATAGAGAAAAGTTGAAATAAGATATAACAGTAAACCTCCGAAGAGGAAACATCCATGGGCTAGCAGCCACTGGCAAACAAAATCCACTAGTAGATAAGACAAGTACAATCTCATAAGTGACCTCTTCAACTAGAAACTACCCTCATATCCTACTCTAGAAGTTGTCGCCCTATGCTCAACAATCAGAGACCTCACACCTCTTGCCAAGACTTCCTCGCTCACGTTATCCAGATCCTCATGACCAAAGGCAAGACTTCTTGCTCAACTAAGTCCTCACGACTCAAGTCAAGACTTTCTCACTCACCTATCCGAGTTCTCCTAACTCTAGGCAAGCCTTCTTGCTCGACTATCCGAGTCCTCCAGACTCTAGCCAAGATTTCTGTGCTAGACAATCCAAGGCCTCACGCCTCTTGCCAAGACTTCTTGCTCAACACCATAGGTCTCACACCTATTGTCAAGACTTCCTTCTCACAAGGCATCTAGGTGATCGTGAATGCAAAACACAAACAAGCACGCAACATAGAATGCTATGATCAACAAATCTTAGGGAAAATACTAGACATGGGCATGAATGCACAAATCACATATAGTCTAGTTAATCATGTATGTATAAACAATCTAGATCATGTAAGATATGCTCAACAATAATCACAACCTAGATACATGCATAGATCTAAACTTGAATCACAAGATATGTTCAACAAATCACAAGATCAAGTTTAAATCACACAAACCAAAAACATGCTAAAATCATATGACAAAGTCAATTAGATTTAAGCTAAAGTTCTAGAGCATATTCCTAATCATAGATTCAACAAAATACATGAATAGCTCAAAAGAACATAAACACATGTATTGATGTGAGAATTCGACCAAGAGAGCCTAATACATGTGAGGAACTATTTTTCACAAAATCAATCAATCAAAGATCGTCAAATAGTCCTAGAATCAAAGCTAGCACAATACAATCCCAAACATGTGATAACATAGGCAAAATCAAAACCTAACTCAACTTGTATGATTTCAATTGAAACTCAACCTAGCTTTGAAAGAGTTCAAAACTCAAATCAAAACACTCACGATATACAAATATATGTTGAAGAAGAAAACCCAAGGCAATTGACCAAGTTTTAAAAGAAAACTTTGAGAGAAAATCAATACCTTAGTTGATTTAGTTGCAGTCCCGTTTTTGTGTGTTTAGACTCCAAAAACACCAACAAAACTCACTTAAACCTTTAGAGAAAAGTTGGAGAATGAATAGAAAAACACTCTCAACTTCGAATCACTCAAATCGGAGTTCAAATGAAGAAGTTATGGTGTTTGGAAGGTGAGAAAATGTAGAGAGAAAATTTCTGCACACTAGGTTGAATTTATTCTTGGAATGAAATGTGAGAGGGAAAGAGATTATAAAGGGGAGTGATAAGAATGAAGCTTGAACTGACCATTTTTCCATTAAATGCCCAAGCATGCTTGCTGCCCAAGATGGCATGTGGGCATCTCGGGGCAGCAAGCATTCTGTCCGGAGATGGCCACACGCCATCTTGGGAAAGAGTGCTTGGATGCACTTCTTTTCCTCTTGCGCTCCCTTCGCGTTCTTCGACCGTTCTCCGGCCTCCAAACTCGGAATTGGAATCCGTTTAAGGATTACAAACCGTAACTCTCACACGGACATGGACATATAAGATACTCAACCCAGAAAATAATAATTCGACTTGATATACGAACACGAAGACAATGTATGTAACATGAGTTGAAAGTGTAGTATCTTTTGACTTAGAACTTGAAATCAATAGTATGAGTAACCAAAATGACCGGAACTCAATCAAGAATGATTTAAGACTAAATCCAAGTTCAATATCCATGCTATACAAACATATACACACACAAACACAATTCACACTAGAATGCAAACTACATAGAGATAGTTTCCAATCATGCATATTCCAAAACATGTTATTTCCAAACCAATTCATGAGCATTCATCTTCAAGTGTGTGAATGTGTTATACATGGTGCACGACAATGTAGGGACAAATATGAATGAATTATATGTGTGTGCCTATAATGGTGCGCAATGATGCAGGGACACATATAAATGAATTGTGTGTTTGCCTATAATGGTGCACAACGATGCAGGGACACATATGAATGAATTGTGTGTGTGTGCCTATAATGGTGCACAACGATGCAGGGACATATATGTATGAATTGTGTGTGTGTGTGCCTAAACCTTGTAAGAGAAAGATAAGGTCTTAGTATACCTTTGTAGAATCAAATTGGATCCTTTCTCTTTAAAGACTTAGAACTTGCTTTGACTTGTTGTTTCTTCTTCCTTGAAGCTTGAATCATCATGAATCTAAACAAATAAATCATTACAAGTAAACATCATTTTGATATGGAATTAATGCCAATACAAAATAAAACCTAACAATCTCCCCCTTTGGCAAATTCCATGTCAAAACACTTATACATTTACTACAAATATAAAAATGAAGATAGGTCACAAAATCACTCCCTCACATTACAATGAGTAAGATTCCTATAACTAATCTTCACCAACTCTTGAACTTCATCTTGATCTTCTCTTGAAGCAACCTACAAATCATCTTAAAGAACAATGCATATACAAGAGAAAAACAACAAATGGCAACATATAATATGGATAAGAATTTACAATTAAGTCCACAAATACATGTATCTCCCCCTCAATACATGCCAAATACAAGAATTCTAAACCAAATCTTAAGACTAATTATTACATGCCATTGAAAGTTCAAAAGTTCACAAAAACAACATAAAAAGGAAATTAAGTAACTAGTAACTCTTAACAACTCTTCCTCCCCCTTTTTGACATGAAATGATGCCAAAAGGTAAGAAACATACCATGAGACTCAAATACTAGCTACTAGATCCACCAAAGAAAGATGTGCGTGTAGTTGACCTAACATAATGCTTGAGAGGTGGTCTTGAACTTGAAGCAATACAATCCTCCAACTCTTTTATTCTAGCATCTTGTTTATCAATTATAGCACTAAGCTCATCAACCTTCTTCTTCAAATGTAAAGCCAAATCCGGAAGAATGTTTATGTCAGTCTCTTGACAATCAACTTGTGAACTACTAAATAGTCCAAAAGTATCACATGTCTTACCTTTATCCTTATATGACATGTATGAAACAAGTTTATCACTATACTTTTCCAAGGGTTGTACCAACATATCATCTCCTCTTCTCTTAACACCACGAGCTAAACACAAAGAAGTTATAAACCCCGGTAATGCAATCTTCTTATCTCCTCTAGTTGAGAAAGCCGCATTATCCAAATAAAACATATGTAAATCCCTAAGGTTTATAGGTTGATTAGTCACTAAGGCATATACTATTTTGATCTTATCTTTATTCGAAGATCCAATAATATTAGTGCAAATGAAAAGATGCCAAAATGCACTTGCTTAGTTAACTCATGTTGACTAATATATGCTCTACCTTTCCTCTCAAAAGAAGCATTGTCTCATAGAGTTCTACCCATGATATTAAGATTCTCAACGACATCTACATCCAAAAAGTTTGAATCCATATTATTAGATATCCCAAGAAACTTGTTAATGTTTTTTGGGTTAACTCTAAACACAACACCCCTAATCTCCATCAAAGCATCCAATAAGGTGGCACTCTCTCTATATTCAAGATAAAACTCTCTAACAAGAGTGTCATTCACTATTCCTAACATGCTCACCCAAGATTCCCAATTCTTATCCTTAATGCATTTAAGAACATAAGAATCTTTACATTTACCTAAATCAATGCCTCTCTCTTGAAATATCTTCTTAGTTCCAAAGATCCCTAAATCCTTTGACCTTGAAGCTTTGGATCCTTTTAAAGTAGACTTGGCTTTCACAATGGGATTCTATTGATTTCCACTCCTAGTAACCTTAGTTCTTCCTATTTGTTCTTGTGATATAAGATGTTATACACATATAACAAAAGTGAGTGAAAGACAAAAAAAAGCATATTAGTCACAAATATATAAACACAATGACATATGACTTAAGAATGAATCATCATGCAAGACAAAGATAGTGAGTAGTATCTTACAAGTATCATTAAGTCAAAATATGCCTACATGTAACAAAATGAATCATCTGAACATATCATAAAAGAGAACAATGTCTAGCATGCAATGCACCCCCTTGATAAAGGCTATAACTAAAATCAATGAGAGCATGGAGTTCACAAAGATGTTCACACATTCACACATTCAAGCAATTTGAAGAAATATCAACAAAATAAGCTTCATATGCTCAGAGAGATACACAAAGATTTTTCAAGTTCTCTCATAATTCTTCAACAATTGATAAAATATCTTCATACTCATAAACAAAGTGTGTGTGAGAGAGATATGCTTCAAATATATATCAAGAAGTAGTTTGATAATCAACATGCAAACAATTTCCAACAACTACTCATCTTAAGCTTTTTCCATAAAAAGTCAAACCGATTATCATCCTAATTTTTTTGTTTTTAAGAGAATAGATTTCAACATATGAGCATGTGTGTGCATGTGGCTCGTCATCCCATTTCTTTTTTTCAACCCGAGCTCATTTGATTTTCAACTAAACTCTTTTTTAAGCCTTCCTCCTTTTCTTTTTAGGCTTTGAATCAAAGATTTGTTTTTATTATTATTTCATTTCAATACTTCTTTGATTTTTTCCATTTTTTAAACATAAACAAAATTCACTTCATGACGGCTTTCACTCATCACAATGGTGTAGCTCTTTCCAACATTGGGTAGCTTTCACAACCAATGTGTGTAGCCCTTTTCATGAAGGTGCTCGTTGAGTTCTATGTAATTATCAAAGCAAAATGGATACTAACCATAGGTCATTTTAAATATACTTAAGCACAAAAACTTCAAGTTGTATCCAAGGTTTACGTATTAGTAAACTCAACCTACTCGCATAACATATAAGAGAAGCAAAGTGCAATTTTAGAAAACCAAGATTTTATGGCTCATAAGCACATGATCTAAAAGCAATAAGTAAAGACTTATTCAAGATCATTACTTCTCTAATGAGTAGCTTTCAAAGAATATGAAGCTCATATTTTCAAAAGTAATGCCACTCAATAAACTATACACAAACAATCATCAAAGTTAAGATCAATGTGAACAATAGCACTATTAGATCCTAAAATAGCAAATGTCAATGAGAACCATATGTATGCTATACAAAATTCTCTAATGTGACATGCTATGAGATGTATGTCAAAAATTGAGTTAAAAGATGAATATCTAAGAGAACATGCATTAGAGTATAGAGATACCTTTTTTCACATTATATTCACCAAATATCATACTTCCGCCCTTTTTATGATCACTCTTGCCTTGAATGTCCTCATGACACCAAGTTGACGAAGTTTCACGACAAGAGTATAAAAAGCATAATATCTCAACTCAATTAACACATATAACAAAAGAACTTCTCTAAAGTTAATCAACAAATTTTGACCATCATAACAAACATGATGTGAGATAACCAAGTTCATATCAATACATGGAGTATTCAAAGCTAGCAAGCAAGAATTCTCAACACAATTGATATATAGCCTCAAAGATATCTCACATGTGCTTCTTATTTTAGTGATAAGAGCACTCACCATTGAACCACTTTTTCTTGGGTGTACCTACACAAATATTTCCAATATCATCCTTGACAGCAATGTTAAATCTAGAGTAAAGTCCTTTAATGACTTGATTAAAAAGAATATCATTAACACACTCTTCCTTAACATTTTCAACACAAGCTTTGTCAAGTTGAACAATATTAGTATTCTTTCTACTCCATAACTTTTTCTCATGCTTAGCAATATTATCATGTTTCTCAACTTCCAAAGTCTTAGCATGTTCAAGCTGAAGTTTAATCTCCTTATCCCTAGATTCAATTCCTAATTTGCATTTTTCAATATATTTATAACACCTAGGCTTAATGTGACCTATTGTGTTGCAATAATGGAAAATTGGAATATAATATGAGATTGTACCTTTTGGAGTTGAACTAGCTTCACTAGGAGTTTGCAAAGATACCTTGTTCACCAACATCTTCTTGGCCTTTGATCTTCTCTTCTTGTGTCGTTTCTTATCAATCATAACTTCATTAAAGTGTGTGTAGGAAGTGGTGCTTCCAAGAGCTCCTCTTCAACTACCAAGTCATCTTCACCACTATGATAATTAACAAGATTCCTAACACCAAACACACTAACCGAATCATTCACTAAGTCCTTGATAGCCTCATTAGCCGTGTCAATCTCTTCCATCAATTCTTGTTCTCTCTTCTTCAAAGAAGATATCACATTATCCTTCTCAAGGTTTATCTTTTCAAGTTCTCTAAACTACTTCATAATATCACATTTCTCACCAAGAAGTCTACGAGTAACAACCACAAACTCATCTAGTTGCTTCTTGATCAAATCATCCTTCTCAACTACTTCTCTTTGAGCATTATCTCTAGCTTCTTCAAGCTTTTCTATATTTTTCAACAACTCAAGATTAGTAGGAATAAAACTAGAGTTTCCATGATAATTTGCATCAAAGTTCTTGTTCAAAGATATTGTACTATCAACATCTAGTGGAGAATGAGAAGCCGTTAGAGCTACAAAGTTGCTCACCAACTCTTCATCACTTGAAGACTCACTACTAGAGCTCTCATTGTCACTAGAGTTATCATCACTCCAAGTAGCCGCCAACACTTTGCCTTTCTTGTCTTTCTTATATGGCTTCTTGGTGCACTCACTAGCAAAGTGGCCAAAACCGTGACAATTATAGCATTGAACCTTTTTCTTGCTCATGGCTTGACTATTCTTCTCAATCCTTGGAGATGATGTTCTCTTGACTCCCTTTTCCTTAGAAGACTTGCCTCTAGGCTTGACATTCTTCTTTAGAAACTTCTTGAACCTTCTAACCAAAAGAGCCATCTCTTCATTTTCATCATCACTCTCCTCCTCAATAGCATTGAGAGCGATTCCCTTACTTTTAATCTTTGGCTTCAAGCACATCTCATAAGTTTGGAGAGACCCAAGCAACTCATCGATGTTCATACTATCCACATCCTTGCTTTCCTCAATGGCCGTCACCTTTGATTTGAATCTCTTAGGAAGAGACCTAAGGATTTTCCAATTTAAACGCTCTTTTGAGATAGGTACTCCAAGTGCTTGACATTGGTTAGCAATATTAAGAAACCGAAATTGGAAGTCTTTGAACTTTTCTTCTTAACTCATACTTAAACCTTCAAATTGTGATGTCAACATTTGAAGCCTTGATTTCTTCACTGCTAAGGTTCCTTAATTAGTAACTTGGAGAGTATCTCAAGCTTTCTTTACGGATTCAAGATTTTGAATGTAGGAGAATTGATGCCCATCAACTCCTCCAAATATGGCATTCATAGCACGATGGTGCCATTAAGCAACCTCAAACTCATTTATTGTCCATTCACTCCTTGGCTTGAGTATCATGGTTCCATCCTCTTGAACCTTGGTAGGAGGACAATAACCTTCTTCCACTACCATCCAAGCCTTTTCATCAATAGAGCGGATGTAGGCTTTCATCCTCAACTTCCAATACCCATAGTTAGTGCCACGAAGTAATGTTGGCCTAGTATTTGAGGCTCCTTCCGCCATTACATCATCTTGTAAACCCATGACTTCAAACGCCTCGCAAGAACCGTGAATGTATCACCCCCGGACTCACACTAAGTGCAATCTAGTGTCCTGCTCTGATACCAATTGAAAATACAAACACGGTTATATGCTCAAGGCTAACCTAGAGGGGGGAGTGAATAGGTTAGACACATTTTTTGAATCCCTTAGAAACAAACAAAAGTGTGTCCCTCTAGATTGTTTGTATCACAATATATATATTAATTAAAGAAAATTAATCAATATATAAAAACAAGTAAAGTGTGATACAAACAAGTAATTGTAACACATATACAATCTATATTATAGAAAGGAAGTCAATATACATAAAGAGTTCTATCCACAATACAAATACTAAAGAGATAGAGATAGAGAAAAGTTGAAATAAGATATAACAGTAAACCTCCGAAGAGGAAACATCCATGGGCTAGCAGCCACTGGCAAACAAAATCCACTAGTAGATAAGACAAGTACAATCTCATAAGTGACCTCTTCACCTAGAAACTACCCTCATATCCTACTCTAGAAGTTGTCGCCCTATGCTCAACAATCAGAGACCTCACACCTCTTGCCAAGACTTCCTCGCTCACGTTATCCAGATCCTCATGACCAAAGGCAAGACTTCTTGCTCAACTAAGTCCTCACGACTCAAGTCAAGACTTTCTCACTCACCTATCCGAGTTCTCCTAACTCTAGGCAAGCCTTCTTGCTCGACTATCCGAGTCCTCCAGACTCTAGCCAAGATTTCTGTGCTAGACAATCCAAGGCCTCACGCCTCTTGCCAAGACTTCTTGCTCAACACCATAGGTCTCACACCTATTGTCAAGACTTCCTTCTCACAAGGCATCTAGGTGATCGTGAATGCAAAACACAAACAAGCACGCAACATAGAATGCTATGATCAACAAATCTTAGGGAAAATACTAGACATGGGCATGAATGCACAAATCACATATAGTCTAGTTAATCATGTATGTATAAACAATCTAGATCATGTAAGATATGCTCAACAATAATCACAACCTAGATACATGCATAGATCTAAACTTGAATCACAAGATATGTTCAACAAATCACAAGATCAAGTTTAAATCACACAAACCAAAAACATGCTAAAATCATATGACAAAGTCAATTAGATTTAAGCTAAAGTTCTAGAGCATATTCCTAATCATAGATTCAACAAAATACATGAATAGCTCAAAAGAACATAAACACATGTATTGATGTGAGAATTCGACCAAGAGAGCCTAATACATGTGAGGAACTATTTTTCACAAAATCAATCAATCAAAGATCGTCAAATAGTCCTAGAATCAAAGCTAGCACAATACAATCCCAAACATGTGATAACATAGGCAAAATCAAAACCTAACTCAACATGTATGATTTCAATTGAAACTCAACCTAGCTTTGAAAGAGTTCAAAACTCAAATCAAAACACTCACGATATACAAATATATGTTGAAGAAGAAAACCCAAGGCAATTGACCAAGTTTTAAAAGAAAACTTTGAGAGAAAATCAATACCTTAGTTGATTTAGTTGCAGTCCCGTTTTTGTGTGTTTAGACTCCAAAAACACCAACAAAACTCACTTAAACCTTTAGAGAAAAGTTGGAGAATGAATAGAAAAACACTCTCAACTTCGAATCACTCAAATCGGAGTTCAAATGAAGAAGTTATGGTGTTTGGAAGGTGAGAAAATGTAGAGAGAAAATTTCTGCACACTAGGTTGAATTTATTCTTGGAATGAAATGTGAGAGGGAAAGAGATTATAAAGGGGAGTGATAAGAATGAAGCTTGAACTGACCATTTTTCCCTTAAATGCCCAAGCATGCTTGCTGCCCAAGATGGCATGTGGGCATCTCGGGGCAGCAAGCATTCTGTCCGGAGATGGCCACACGCCATCTTGGGAAAGAGTGCTTGGATGCACTTCTTTTCCTCTTGCGCTCCCTTCGCGTTCTTCGACCGTTCTCCGGCCTCCAAACTCGGAATTGGAATCCGTTTAAGGATTACAAACCGTAACTCTCACACGGACATGGACATATAAGATACTCAACCCAGAAAATAATAATTCGACTTGATATACGAACACGAAGACAATGTATGTAACATGAGTTGAAAGTGTAGTATCTTTTGACTTAGAACTTGAAATCAATAGTATGAGTAACCAAAATGACCGGAACTCAATCAAGAATGATTTAAGACTAAATCCAAGTTCAATATCCATGCTATACAAACATATACACACACAAACACAATTCACACTAGAATGCAAACTACATAGAGATAGTTTCCAATCATGCATATTCCAAAACATGTTATTTCCAAACCAATGCATGAGCATTCATCTTCAAGTGTGTGAATGTGTTATACATGGTGCATGACAATGTAGGGACAAATATGAATGAATTATATGTGTGTGCCTATAATGGTGCGCAATGATGCAGGGACACATATAAATGAATTGTGTGTTTGCCTATAATGGTGCACAACGATGCAGGGACACATATGAATGAATTGTGTGTGTGTGCCTATAATGGTGCACAACGATGCAGGGACATATATGTATGAATTGTGTGTGTGTGTGCCTAAACCTTGTAAGAGAAAGATAAGGTCTTAGTATACCTTTGTAGAATCAAATTGGATCCTTTCTCTTTAAAGACTTAGAACTTGCTTTGACTTGTTGTTTCTTCTTCCTTGAAGCTTGAATCATCATGAATCTAAACAAATAAATCATTACAAGTAAACATCATTTTGATATGGAATTAATGCCAATACAAAATAAAACCTAACAATCTCCCCCTTTGGCAAATTCCATGTCAAAACACTTATACATTTACTACAAATATAAAAATGAAGATAGGTCACAAAATCACTCCCTCACATTACAATAAGTAAGATTCCTATAACTAATCTTCACCAACTCTTGAACTTCATCTTGATCTTTTCTTGAAGCAACCTACAAATCATCTTAAAGAACAATGCATATACAAGAGAAAAACAACAAATGGCAACATATAATATGGATAAGAATTTACAATTAAGTCCACAAATACATGTATCTCCCCCTCAATACATGCCAAATACAAGAATTCTAAACCAAATCTTAAGACTAATTATTACATGCCATTGAAAGTTCAAAAGTTCACAAAAACAACATAAAAAGGAAATTAAGTAACTAGTAACTCTTAACAACTCTTCCTCCCCCTTTTTGACATGAAATGATGCCAAAAGGTAAGAAACATACCATGAGACTCAAATACTAGCTACTAGATCCACCAAAGAAAGATGTGCGTGTAGTTGACCTAACATAATGCTTGAGAGGTGGTCTTGAACTTGAAGCAATACAATGAAGATACTCAACCCAAAAAATAATAATTCAACTTGATATATGAACACGAAGACAATATATGTAACATGAGTTGAAAGTGTAGTATCTTTTGACTTAGAACTTGAAATCAATAGTATGAGTAACCGAAATGACCGGAACTCAATCAAGAATGATTTAAGACTAAATCCAAATTCAATATTCATGTTATAGAAACATATACACACACAAACACAATTCACACTAGAATGCAAATTACATAGAGATAGTTTCCAATCATGCATATTCCAAAACATGTTATTTCCTAACCAATGCATGAGCATTCATCTTCAAGTGTGTGAATGTGTTATACATGATGCACAACAATGCAGGGACACATATTAATGAATTTCATGTGTGTGCCTATAATGGTACGCAACGATGTAGGGACATATATGAATGAATTGTGTGTGTGTGCCTATAATGGTGCACAACGATACAGGGACACATATGAATGAATTGTGTGTGTGTGTGTGCCTATAATGGTGCACAACGATGCAGGGACACAAATGTATGAATTGTGTATGTATGTTCCTAAGCCTTGTAAGAGAAAGATAAGGTCTTAGTATACCTTTGTAGAATCAAATTGCATCATTTCTCTTTGAAGACTTAGAACTTGCTTTGGCTTGTTGTTTCTTTTTCCTTGAATCTTAAATCATTATGAATCTAAACAACTAAATCATTACAAGTAAACATCATTTTGATATGGAATTAATGCCAACACAAACTAAAACCTAACAAACTTCACCACCACTCGACTATCATTCGTCTTGGAAGCAACTGCCTCAACCCATTTTGAGACGTAATCCACCCCTACTAGGAAAAAGCTCTTACCTTCTGATGGGGAAAAAGGACCCATGAAGTCAATTCCCTAAGTATCAAACAATTCCACTACCAAAATTCTTGATTTAGGCATCTCATTCTGTTTACCAATATTCCCTATGTGTTGGCACCTATCACAAGCTGCAAAGAATTTGGATGCATCTCTAAAGAGTGACTCTAAAAAAATAAACAAATTGAAGTACCATTGACACAGTTTTCCTTCCACTGTGGTGTTCTCCACATTGCATATTGTGGCAAAATTTCAAGACATCTATCTATTCAGACTCTGGTACACACCTTCTGAATCATCTGGTCAGGACCATGCTTAACCAAATATGGTTCATCCCAAAAGTATTGTCTTGCAATAGCTACAAACCATCTCTTCCCCTATACATCTAAACCAGGTGGAAAAACTATATGGGTCAAGTAGTTAGCCAAGTCTGTATACCAAGGCTCATCATTGTGAACCACCCACAATTGTTCGTCCAGAAAGTTCTCTCTTAATGGGATCTCCTCTTCTTCTGATGAACTTTAACGGACCAATCTAATAAGATGGTCTGCTACCACATTTTCACAACCCTTTTTGTTTCTGAGATCAATGTCGAATTCTTATAGCAATAAGACCTATCTAATTAACCTAGTCTTCGAGTCATTCTTCTGTAACAAATACTGGAGTACTGCATGGTCTGAGTACACTATCACCTTTGCACTAATAAGATATTGTCTGAACTTTTCTAATTCGAAAATCATAGCCAACAACTCATTTTCTGTTGTTGAATAATTCAGATGGCCGTCATTCAAGGTCTTTGATGAATAGTACATCACATGGGGAACCTTGTCGACCCGTTACCCCTGAACTGCACCTACTGTATAATCTGATGCATCACACATCAATTCAAAGGAGAGCTCCCAATTAGGCGGTGTCATCACTGGTGCTAATGTCAGAGCTAGTTTCAATAACTTAAATGCTTATAAACATTTGTTGTCGAACACGAATTCCTTATCCTTCTGGAGAAGTTCATGTAGAGGTATGGAAATTCTTGAGAAATCTCTGATGAATCTCTTGTAAAACCCTACATGACCCAGAAATAACCTGATGTCCTTGACAGACCTAGATGGAGTCAAGCTCTTTATCACTTCAACTTTGGCTTTATCTACCTCAATCCTCCTGCTGGAGACGATGTGCCCTAACACAATTCCTTTTTTCACCATGAAGTGGCATTTCTCCCTGTTCAAAAATAGATTGCTTTCTTTGCACCTCCTCAAAACTGATGACAAGTTTTGCAAGCATATACTAGAGGAATCACCGTAAACCGAGAAGTCATCCATAAAAACTTCTATGATCTCTCCTATCATGTCTGAAAAAATGAAAGTCACGCACCTCTGGAAGGTTCTTGGAGCATTACAGAGCCCAAAAGGCATTCACCTATAAGCGAAAGTGCCAAATAGACATGTGAAAGTCGTTTTTTCCTGATCTTCCGGAGCTATGGCTATCTGATTATATCCTGAATACCCATCCAAAAAATAGTAAAAGTTATGCCCTGCTAATTGTTCTCACATATGATCAATGAATGGCAATGGAAAATGGTCTTTCTTGGTTGCTGCATTCAATTTTTTGTAGTCTATGCACACGCGTCATCCCGTTTGAAGCCTTTGGGCTACAATTTCCTTAATCTCATTTTCCACCACCGTAATACCTGACTTCTTTGGCACCATATGGATTAGGCTCACCATTTACTATCCGTGATTGGATAAATGATCCCTGCATTTCATAGCTTCAATACTTCCTTCTTGACAACCTCTATCATGATAGAGTTCAATCTTCTATGTGATGTCCTATATGGTTTGGCATCTTCTTCCAATAGAATTATGTGCATGCAATCAGTAGGACTAATTCCTCTTATATCTTCAATAGTCCATCATATAGCTTCCATATGTTCTCTTAGCACTTGAATTAACCTCTGCTCTTGAGACTCATCTAGGCTAGCAGAAATGATCACCGGATCTCCCTTTTTTCCATTGAGATAAACATACTTCAGCTCTACTGAAAGTGGCTTCAATTCTAGCTCTTGGGGTTTCTCTTCTAAGGTCTCCTTGGCCGCCTCTATTAACTCATCCAAATTGATTCCTCTTCCTCTATATTATGCGCTAGTTCTTTACCCTCAACTTCAGACCCCGTCTATTTTTCACTTTCAAATTCTTCCATGCTCTTTCCTATTACGTCATCTAACTCATCTTCCAACAAGTTCACCCTGTGATAGTCATCTGTCCCTACCGGATAAGTCATGCAAGCAAAAATGTTTAATTCAACTATTTTATCCAATACATTCATCGTAAGCTTCCCATCATGCATATCAATCACAACTCTAGCTGTAGCCATGAATGGTCAACCCAATAAATGTTAGGATTATGCTCGATAGCAAGTTATCCTTCTTAGGAAAGATTAAACTCTCCTAATCTATATCAAAGAGTTGATTTTTGGCCAGCTCATATGAATATAGGAGAAGTTAGATTTCCTTTAAGATAAGAATTCTTAACTACCAAATAAATCCACCAAAGGAAAGGATTCTTGCCAACCAAGCAAATCCTTCTTAGGAAAGGATTTATGATCCTATATATATGAGCATGTAAATTTCGACCAGCTCTAAGGGCAATTACAGGTGAATTTTCGGCCAAGCTTATTTTCTAAGAGATAAATTCGGCCATCATAGGAATTTTTAGGAAGAAAAATATGATTTTACTCTAGACAAAATTCGATCATCTCTAAGCAATAGTGTGGGAATTCGGCCAAGCAGAAAAAAAAAGGGAACGTTTTTGTTTTCGATAGTATACTAATATCCTTTACATCAAAAGGGTTTTGTGTACAACATCGAATCAAGGTTCACGCGAGTTTCAATCAAATTGATTGATAATTCACAAGTGACCGGACGTTCTTGGATTTTTCTCTTGGAGGATATTTGTAACTAACAAAGAAAAGATTTTGCTTTATCTCCATCCTCAGATATACAATTTAAAGAAAGGGAGCCCACACTCCAAGGTGATTCACGTTCGTGATTGGATTGGAAGATCTTACGGAATCAATTCGGCACTTCTTCAATCTTCAAGAGGAAAAGGTACGATTCTTTTATATATATCAATTAATCTAGGGTTAAGGTTCTCGTTGCAAAAGGGAAAATTTTTATATATACGCAAACCCTAATTTAGTTTTTATCACGCTTTCGTTGCGTTTCTAAACCGTTTTTTCCCTACAATTGGTATCAGAGCCTGGTTGTACCCTTGATTAATTGATGTATGTGTTCGTGAATCTTTTTCTTTTATTGTATATATGCATGTTTTAGAAAGAGATGGCACTCTAGGTATTCGCATATATATTTACATTGGAATGTATGGATATATATATGTTTTATATGTGGATTGTTATTGCTCAATTTAGGTCCTAGAATTTCAATGTATTTTATTTTGGGATTGTAACAAGAAGGGTGGTCTATCATCGCCATAATTTCCTTCTTGGTAGTTGCTAAGTTTTTTTTTTATTTTGCTTGTTGTAATATAAAAAAAACCTGCAGTATTTTATTATGTAAATTCTTCTGTAATACATTCAAGTTTCGAAGACTCGAAGGTTTGAAGAATTAGGAGCAACTGGAACAAGTTTGGGACCGTGGGAGCCGTAACAATAAATGTACATGCGAAGAGCGCGCAGCCAAGTTTGTTGTGGCATGGGCTGCGCACGGCAGCCCTTTTGGTAGCCATGGGCTGCGCATGGCAGCCCTTTATGGGTTTGTGGTATGCGCATGCCCATGGGTAAGGGTGAGGGGTGCGCACGCCCATGGGAGGTAGCCGAGGGAGTCCGAACGACAAAGGTCGCGTGAAGAATTATTCTCCAAGAAAGGAGTTCTTGTATTCCAAGTCATATGTAATTTACTTGTTTTTCTAGGATGGACCAAAATTGTAGCTATTTATATTTTTGTAAATATTTCAATGTTTGTCATTGTTTGATAACATGTCATATAGAATATGAGTGCCACTCATATATCTCTTTTGGTATGAACATGCATTGAATGGTTTAAGTATCTAAATTGGCATCTAGATAACTTGGTAAATCATTCTTTGAAATTCAATCACACGCTTTAAACATTTGAGTGGGATAAGGTGTTTTGGAACACCTACGGCCTCCAAGATTAGTTGAGCTTTATGTTTCGTGAATAACCTCCCAAGAGGTATTCATGAATGGAATTTAGCAAGAAACTTCCTTACAAGGATAGACTAGACAATTAGCCCAAACGATATCTACTCCTAAAGGAGGGATATTCGTGAGGGATTATATTGAAGGTCGATAACTTGGTAACACACTCAATGTGAGTTTATTAATATCCTTCCAAGAGTTCTTGTTAATAAAATAACAAGGCTAAAATTGAAAACGTTGGTTGTTATGTTAACAATTAGGTGCGACCTAGTCCAACTAGTAAATATTGTGAACTCCCAAAGGAGGCGTGACATTTATGGGTGTTGGATCATCGTTGAATTTTTACTATTGAATTATTTCATTTAATTCAAGATAAATATTCAAAAGTGCTTAATCATGATTATTTACTTATATAATTTTTTTTATTAAAAAGAAATCATGTCCCCGTCCTTAATAAAAATCCTAAAAGATAATACTTTAACTGATGATAATTATGTCACATGGAAAAGGAATATTGGGTTTTTGTTGCAAGCTGAAAAGTATAAGTTCATTTTGTATATTCCTTAACCACCAAACTAATGAATCTAACTCAATAAGTAAAGAGATGAGTATCAGTAGTGGAAGTCTTTAGATGAGACGGCTAAATGTACGTTACATTATGGTCATCATCTCTAAAGTGTTGCAACATCAACATTAATGAATAGAGACTGATACTGATATAATGATGTCTCTAGAGGGGATGTTTGCTATGAGGTCTAGGATGACTAAGAGAGAGAGGCAGTGATTGCTTTTATGAATCTTAGGATGAACCCTGGACAGGGTGTGAGAGATCACTTGATAAAAGTCATAGCACATCTCAACATTGCTAATTTGAATGGTGCTAAGATAGATGGTGAGACCAAAATTGACATGATTGTCAACTCACTATCGGATTTCTTTGATCAATTCAAGTTGGACTACACCTTGAATAATAAGGAATACACCTTGCAAGGCCTGATGAAAGATGTTCAAAGCGTGGAAAATATCCTTGTGCAAGGAAAGGGTCAAGAGATTCATATGCTTGGTAAGTTGCTACTGTTAAAGACCCGTAAGAAGGTCAATAGACAACAAAAGAAAAAACAACTTGAGCCTTCTTAGAAGGAGACCAAGAAAGTAACCAAGATCTAAGGAAAGAGTTTCTTTTGTGGTGAAAAGGGTCAAAGGAATAAACTGAATAAGAATGAATTCAACTTGCATTTAGGCAATAGAGCGTTGGTGTCTACTAGTGTAGTGGGAGATATTATAATCAATTTAGGTTCTTATAGGCATTTAGATTTAATAGACGTTTATTATGTACCTCAATTCAAGAGAAATTTAATTTCAGTTTCTTGTTTAAATAAATTTGGTTATTCGGTTACTTTTAATAAAGCTTTTATTATTAGTAAGAATGAAAAAATTATTTGCAAAGGTACATTGGAAAACGGTTTGTTCTATTTGCATGGAAATATCTCTCACTTGTTAGACACGGAATTAACGGAACCTAATCATAAAAGAGTAAAATTATCAAAAGATGAAACCTACCTATGGCATTTGCGCTTAGGTCATATTAACCTTAATAGGGTTAAAAGATTGGTAAGTGACGGACCTCTAAGTGACTTAAAGGTTGATGATCTACCAACTTGTGAATCTTGTTTGGAAGGTAAAATGACCAAAAGGTCGTTTTCGACCAAAGGCGCAAGAGGCATTGAATGTTTAGGATTGATACACACTGATGTGTGTGGACCTATGAGCATTCAAGCTAGAGGTGGATATGAGTACTTTATCACTTTCATGGATGATCACTCAAGATTTGGCTATGTGTATCTCATGAGACATAAGTCGGATGCTTTTGATATGTTCAAAGCATATAAAGCTGAAGTAGAAAATCAGCTTGAGAAACGCATAAAAATCTAGAGGTTCGATCGTGGTGGAGAATATCTATCTGGTGAGTTTAAGCAATATCTTATTGATAATGGAATAATTTCTCAGTTTTCTGCACCAGGCACACCTCAACAAAATGGGGTGGCAGAAAGGAGAAATATAACTCTTTTGGATATGCTTAGGTCTATGTTGAGTTATTCAACGCTCCCGAGTTCTTTGTAGGGATATGCTTTACAAACTGCCATGTATATTCTAAACGATGTACCATCTAAGTCGGTTCCTAAAACACAGCATGAGTTGTGGACTGAGCGAAAGCCTAGTTTACAACACTAAAGGATATTTGGATGTCCTGCGCATGTGTTAAAAGGAAAGACAGAAAAGATGGAGTTCCATTCTGAAACATGCATATTTGTAGGATATCCAAAAGGAATAAAAGGATATTATTTTTATAGTCCTTCAGATCTTAAATTATTTGTTTCGACAAATGCTAAATTTCTAGAAGATGACTATATGAATAATTTTGTGCCTAAAAGTAGAATTGTCCTAAATGAGCTTTAGGAGATACAATTCCACAAGAGGTTTCGTAACCAAGCCCAATTGTAAATTCCGTACCAACACAAGATCAACAATCTACCATACCTCATCATAGTAGGAGGGTTGATAGACAACCCGAGAGATACATCGGTCTAGGAGAATCTGTAGAGAATCTTCCGGACGATTATGATCCCTATACGTATAAGGAAGCAATGGAAGATGTTGATTGTCTCCATTGGAAAAAGGCAATGCAATCCGAAATTGAATCTATGTTCAAAAACAAAGTCTGGTCTCTTGTAGACTTGCCTAAAAGGATAAAACCCATCGGGTGCAAATGGGTATACAAGAGGAAAAGTGGAATGGATGGAAAGGTGGAAACTTTTAAAGCTAGATTGGTAGCTAAAGGTTATACACAGAAGGAAGGTATCGATTATGAAGAAACCTTCTCTCCTGTAGCCATGCTTAAATCCATTAGGATACTCTTATCCATTGCGACATCTCTATACCTTGAGATTTGGCAAAATGACGTCAAGACAGCTTTCCTTTATGGAAGTCTTGACGAAAGCATCTACATGATGCAACAAGAAGGATTCATTGAAAAGGGCCAAGAGGAAAGGGTATGCAGGTTGCAAAGATCCATATATGGATTGAAGCAAGCATCCAGATCCTGGAACATAAGGTTTGATCAAGCCGTGAAAAGTTTTGGATTTATTCAAAACCTTAATGAACCTTGTGTATACAAAAGGATTAAATGCAACAAGTTGGTTTTCCTAGTTCTTTACGTTGATGATATACTACTCATCGGAAACGATGTAGGTGTATTGACATCAATAAAAGAATGGTTAGCAAAACAATTTGATATGACGGACTTAGGAGAAGCAAGTTATATTCTTAGTATCCAAGTCATAAGGGATAGAAAGAATAGAATGATTGCATTATCCCAAGCTTCATACATAGATAAAATCTTGTCTAGGTTTTCCATGCAAGATTTCAAGAAAGGTATGTTACCTTTCAGACATGGAATCAAACTTTTTAAGGAACAAGTTCCTAAGAGTGAGCATGAAGAGTAATTTATGAGTAAGGTTCCATATGCATCGGCAGTTGGAAGTCTCACGTATGCAATGCTCTGCACTAGACCAGATATTTGTTTTCCTGCGGGTATAGTTAACAGGTTTCAATCGAAGCCTAGTCCTAATCACTGGACGGCAGTCAAGCATATTTTCAAGTATCTTCGGAGAACGAGAGATTATATGCTTGTATACTCTGGTAGGGATTTAATTTCCATTAGGTATACAGATTCTGATTTTCAGTCAGATTCTGACTCTAGGAGATCAACATCAGGATTGTCACAATAGATAGTGATCTGCTTATGACTTCTTAGTTCTCTCGAATTAGCCACTACTCCACTATTGTCACAGTAGATAGTGATCTGCTTATTCGCATCGGGAACCACTTCCAAGTCAATCAAGAATTGGTAGAGCCATACAACCTCTTTAGCAGCCTCGCATGCGGTAACATACTCGTCTTCCATGGTGGAATTGGTAATACAATATTGCTTGATACTCCGCCATATGACTGCCCCTCCTCCAATAGTAAACACAAATCCTGATGTTGATCTCCTAGAGTCAGAATCTGACTGAAAATAAGAATCTATATACCCAACAGGAATTAAATCCTCTCTAGAGTGTACAAGCATATAGTTAGAAGGTTTCAATCGAATCCTGGTCATGATCACTAGACGGCGGTCAAGCACATTTTCAAGTATCTTAGAAGAACGAGAGATTATATGCTTGTACACTCTAGAGAGGATTTAATTCCTGTTGGGTATATAGATTCTTATTTTCAGTCAGATTCTGACTCTAGGAGATCAACATCAGGATTTGTGTTTACTATTGGAGGAGGGGCAGTCATATGGCGGAGTATCAAGCAATATTGTATTACCAATTCCACCATGGAAGACGAGTATGTTACCGCATGCGAGGCTGCTAAAGAGGTTGTATGGCTCTGCCAATTCTTGATTGACTTGGAAGTGGTTCCCGATGCGAATAAGCAGATCACTATCTATTGTGACAATAGTGGAGTAGTGGCTAATTCGAGAGAACTAAGAAGTCATAAGAGAGGGAAACACATTGAAAGAAAGTATCATCTTTAAAGGAAAATTTGCATAAGGGTGATGTGACGATTACCAAGATCGCGTCAGCAGAAAATCTAGCGGATCCCTTTTACAAAGGCTCTTCCTCAAAAGCGTTTGGATGGGCATCTAGAGAACATGGGGATAAGAGATATGACACTTTTGCTATAGAGCAAGTGGGAGATTGTTAGGATTATGCTCGATAGTAAGAGTATAGTATTGTAATTAACAATCTTTTCATATGAATAAATGATTTCTTGTTTAACAAATCTTATAGCATTTATAGTTTAATTATTATAATTGTCAAAAGTAAATAATCATAAGGTCAAAAGGCTATGAGAAAAGAAGAATTGTTCATACATCTAGATATGAATGAGGTAAACACAATTCTTTAGTTAGTCTTGAATAATATTCACAACTTAATATAGAAGGTTGGGCGCCTTTATCTTGTCAAAGTTGTAGATTCTTTTGCTGGTATTTGAGTGGGATCAAATGTGTTATGATGAGTCTAAAATCATCAAAGTGTGGTGTCATTGGGCAAAAGAATCTAGTGCACTGGGTGCATTGAATAGGATCAAAATGAAATACATTATCTAGAACCGTAAATTAATAAAAGTTTTCATTTGAAGACAATCGGAGAGTCTATCTCAATCATGAGATAAATGATAGACTTATTATTGCAAGTGTTATCATTTGAGCTATCAATGAGTACGATTATATAGCATAGTCTATCCTGGATAGTTTGGTGGTATTCATTTGTTAATCGATAGAGGACTTCATTTATAGATATGGACATCGTGGCACCATTTATTGAATGAGAGTATAATACCATCATATGGATGTTCTGAGGTTTTGGATATTAAATCTTAACGTTAAGTTTTCAATAGTGACTATTGAAACATGGCTTCTGGACAAGTCAAAATATCCAAGTTCAAAATGTGGTCATATGAGTAAATATGGTAACTTGGAGAGCTATATGTGGTCTATAAGCTCTTGGTGATTACTGGTATTCTTCACGAGGATACATTTTCTCCAATAAGGTTGTCTAGGGTATGAATAAGTAAATATCAACTTATTCTATCTTTATTTAATAGTTCAATTTTAGTTCTTTAGTGGAATGAACTAAAATTAAATAGATCGAACCTTAGTGAATCATTTGTTGATTGTGATTAGGTTGTGTCTATTGGAGCTTAAATTTAGATAGCCCGCAAAGATCCCCAATCCACACGAACTTGCATGGATCACTTAATATATTCTACCAAACCAATAGGGGTCCATCTAGAATTGTAATAAGGCATGAGAACTTGTTTCTCTTTGTAAGAATAGGTCTAGTTCACATGTGGACTTTTTAGTTCACATGTGGACTTTATATTAAGGTCAAATGGATTTAATAAAATAATAAAAATAATTTATGGCTCTTATATTAGGTATGGGCTGCAAAGGCTATTGTGAATAGCTTATATATATTATTTTTACTTAATTAATTAATTAAATAGAAATTAATTAATTTGTTGATTAATTAATTATTTAAGTAAAAGTCAAAATCTTTTCCTAGTAGGAGATGGTCTCCTAAAACTATACTATTGTTGGTAGTATAGTTAATGTTAAAGACTATATTTGATAAGTAGATAAATAAAAGGAATTATTTATATAATCAAATTAGGAAGTCTTTAATATGGTTCCAAATAGACTATTGAGTTGGATTAGGAGTCTTGGTGTAGGAAATAATTCTTTTTGGAGAAGGATTCTTGGTCACCAAGTAAAACTACTTAGTGGTGGAATTCATTTTTGAATAGGATTCTTAACCACCAAGTTAATCTACCTAAGGATAAGATTCTTGTCCATCAAGTAATCCTTCTTAGGAAAGATTGAACTCTCCTAATCTATATCAAAGAGATGATTTTCGGCCAGCTCATATGAATATAGGAGAAGTTAGATTTCCTTTTAGATAAGGATTCTTAACTACCAAATAAATCCACCTAGGGAAAGGATTCTTGCCAACCAAGCAAATCCTTCTTAGGAAGGGATTTATGATCCTATATATATGAGCATGTAAATTTCGACCAGCTCTAAGGGCAATTACAGGTGAATTTTCGGCCAAGCTTATTTTCTAAGATATAAATTCGGCCATCATAGGAAATTTAAGGGAGAAAAATATGGTTTTACTCTAGACAAAATTCGATCATCTCTAAGCAATAGTGTGATAATTCTACCAAGTAGAAAAAAAAAGGGAACGTTTTTGTTTTCGATAGTTTACTAATATCCTTTACATCAAAAGGGTTTTGTGTACAACATCGAATCAAGGTTCACGTGTGTTTCAATCAAATTGATTGACAATTCACAAGTGACCGGACATTTTTGGATTTTCATCTTGGAGGATATTTGTAACTAACAATGAAAATATTTTTCTTTGTCTCCATCCTCAGGTATACAATTTAAAGAAAGGGAGCCCACACTTCAAGGTGATTCACCTTTGTGATTATTGGAAGATCTTACGGAATCAATTCGGCACTTCTTCAATCATCATGAGGAAAAGGTACGATACTTTTATATATATATATCAATTAATCTAGGGTTAAGGTTCTCGTTGCATAAAGGGAAAATTTTTATCACGCTTCCGTTGCGTTTCAAAACCGTTTTTTCCCTACAATAAAAGCCTTGCATCTTTCTCCTCTCTTTTTTCCTCCATATCTATAACTACAAAGTCAGCAGGATTATCAATGTCTTGATCTAAATCAAAACATCTTCTACAATACCCGTTGGACTTCTTAAAGAAGAGTCTACTAATACTATAGTCATGGCAGTAGGTCTGAGATCAGTGAGTCCTAACTTCTGATAGACTGAGAAAGGCATGAGATTAATGCTTGCCCAAGAATCTAACATTGCTCTCTCATGAATAACCCCTCCTATGGTGATTTCTATTATGAAACTCCATGGATCTTTCAGTTTCTAAGGTAAAGCTTTCTGAATTACTACACTAATGTTCTCATTCAACCATTCATGTTGCTTAGGCTTAAACCTTTCTTTGCCCTTTGCTTAGTTCTTTGAAGATTTTCCCATAAGCAGACATTCTCTGAATAGCTTCCAACAAGGGCAAATTCACAGTAACTTTGGACAAAACATCGTAAATGTCTTAATAAGATTTTTTCATTTTAGAGTTCTTCAGTCTTCCAGGATAAGGTATAGGTGGTAAGTAAGGGTTAGGTGATTTGTGGAGTTTTGGTCTATGTTCTGTTTCGACCATATCATTCTTTCCTTCATTTTCTACAATTTTTTCACCTTTTTCCTTCTTTTGCACTACCTTCCTGATCTTTAACTAAGATGTCCTCATTCTCATTACCTAATATACGGCCACTTCTAAGAACTACCCTTGCTTGTTCAGGTTGGCTTGGAAACTTGTCCTTCTCTCTTTCTCTTACAATCTCAGCTATTTACCCTATACATCCTTCAATTCTTAGAATGGATGCACCTATCTCATTCACCTTCCTTTCACTCTTCATGATATAGCCATTTAACCTCTCTTAGGTCAGTCTTTCTGACTCCAACAACTCCGGTGACGATTGCTCAGTTATTTGTGCGAATCTTCTAATCAGTTCCTCAAGAGAACCAATATCTACTTGATCGGTATTGCCCAACTCCTGATGTTGAGAACACTCTTCGTATGATTTTGGTAATGTTGGACATATTTTCTTGTTGCTCTGAGTAGATGCCAGGAGCTCTTCACTAGTTCTATTGTTAGAGTCCACAAATTTATGCACCATTTCTTCAAAGGACATTTTCTACAAATTCGCAATTATTCAATTGAAGTTATGGTTCAAACTCCCATTCTTGATCATAAGGCTGCTCATACGTGCTGTAATTAATCCTAGAATCTTCCAAATAGGAATCCATAAGTCCTGAAACACCAAAAACACAAATAGCAAGAGGAGAAAAAAGAAATACAAGGAACTAAACTAAAACAGAAAATAACTACTTTATAAGGCTAAAACACAAACAAATCTAACTACTGAAGCAATTTAATCAAAGAAAAACATATACGTCAATCCTCGACAGCGGCGCCATTTTGACAAGTGACGTTTTGTATATGTAAAATAGATTGTCAAACAAATTTAGAAAACCCTATTTGCACTCAGATTTGATAACAATATAGTAACAAGTATGGGTACCGTCCATAGAGATCACGTTATGAATTAAATGATCAAATTATACTCTAAGCTAATATGCAAGAAGAACAATAGAAATGACATTTCGAATCAATTATGATTAAAACGCAAAACAAGTCTACTAACTAGAAATGCAACAAATAGTAAACGAAGATGTATGATAAGGGAACTAAGAGAATGATGGATTCAACATGTAGCCATGGTTATGTATAAATTCTCATTAATGCTCATTAATCCAAAGTAACCAATCTAAAGGGTATAGCTTGGTTGTATATCCCTTGTGAGTATTCAATCTAGAGGGTATAGTATTGATTACCCACAAGTGATTGCTCATTAAAATGCATATCTATCAAATAAGGACTAATCTCATAATAAATTAACCAACCAATAGGGTATTGAGTTTGTGTTTAATCTCTCTCAAGCAACCAATCTAGAGGGTATAGAATTGGTCACTCAATTGAGATTAGATAAGGATAGAGATTAATAAGTCTGGATTTCACTAGATGAGGGTACTCTAATTCAATCCTTCCATTCAAATGAGTTAAGAGAATTAAATAGAGGGTATACTCAATTCTCTACTCTAATCGATTCTTAGATAACATACAAAGAAAGAAGGGTACAATCAAATGCAAATCATTTTTTAAATCGCTAACAACCAATGAATGAAATAAACTTGATATATTAATTAATAAGTATATAATTCAATTACAAACCCATGATCACAAATGAATCACATCAATCCCCTAGTGGGATGTTTAGCTACTCATGTCTATTACAAGAATGAAACAAGGAGAAAAGAATATAAGTAAACCCATAGATGATTCCTCATTCTTAAAGCTCCAAAATTATCTCCTTGATTCCTTTTGTTGAGTAGATGATATGGATGATGTGAGAGTTGAATGGGTTCTGGAGAGGAAAGAATTCCTAGATCTAGAGAGAGAAAATGGTTATGAATAGGTGTATGGGTGTATGGCTCCTACCAGAATGGATTCAATTGTTAAGTGCCTTCAAAATG
Organism: Dipteronia dyeriana; assembly: GCA_032871835.1. Taxonomy (NCBI): domain Eukaryota; kingdom Viridiplantae; phylum Streptophyta; class Magnoliopsida; order Sapindales; family Sapindaceae; genus Dipteronia; species Dipteronia dyeriana. The sequence continues at coordinate 44,527,050 of CM065302.1, forward strand.
GCTGAAAACTACTGATGTGACAACCTGTCTCGAGAAATGCATGAGTTGTGCGGTGGTTGAGACCCGCGTATGACCCGTGCAAACATCTGGGCTTTGATTTTCCTCTTCTGGTTTAAGATCATTGCAAGGACACGTGCGCGATGATGCACAGGTGTGAACCCGTGCATTGCCCTGATGCTTCAATTCCAGCTCCCGGCTTTAGAGGAATGCGTGGACACTTGCATGAAGGTGCGCTGGCGTAGAGTCGCGCAATGCCTTGGCCTATACTTCCTTCAAAGTGCGTGGGTTATGCGCTGGTTGGAACCCATACAAGACCAGCGCATAGCTCTGATGCCGCTTCTACAAGTTTTTACCTTTTTTCAACACAAAAGTCGCATCTTTTATCCAATTAACCGAAATGTATCTAATCACCTGAAAACACAAATAAAGAGCCATAAAAGACGTAAAAACACCCAAAAATGAGACAATGGCTAAGGATATGAGGGCCAAAATATATAACAATTTCGGAACGATCAATTTTTCATAACACATTCACACACTTGATATTTAATGCACATGCATTGGTATAGATTTGACTTGTGGACTATGTCTAAATGATAAGCATTCTTGCATGATATGTGTTTGTATGTTTGTATGTATTTATAATGTGGACCGTGAACTTGAATTTGATGTTATATAGTTCCTTATTGAGTTCCGTTCATTTTGGTTACTGATACATTTGATTTCGAGTTCTGAGCCAAGAGAAATGAAACTTTCCAGTCACGTTGCATGCATTGTCTTCATGATCACCTAATTGCCTTGTGAAGATGTTGGAAGTCTCATTCCTTTGAGTGATTCTTTGGACTGAGCATTGGAAGTCACATTCCTTAGACTGGTTCTTTTGTTTATGCATTAGAAGTCACATGTCTTAGAGTGATTCATTGACTTATGGATTGAAAGTCTCATTTGGAGAGTGAATCTTCAAGTTGAGCATTGGAAGTCTCATTTGTTGAGTGAATCTTCAAGTTAAGCATTAGAAGTCTCATTTGGAGAGTTAATCTTCACTTGGATCCTATATACGAACGGAGCATCCGATCAAGCAGATAGTGGAGCTGGGATCATCTTGACCGATCCGAAAAGGTTAAATGTTGCCACTAATTTTGGTTTGAGTTCAATGCCACCGATAACAAAACTGAATATGAAGATTTCCTGGTAGGAATAGGAGTGTCAGTCGAGCTCAAGGTAGATTATCTCCACGTTAGGAGTGATTCACAGCTGATCGTTAACCAAGTAATCAGGCTTTATCAAGCTAAAGGTGACAATATGTTAGCCTACCTCGAACGAGTCCAAGAGCTTTGGTCTCATTTTAAGGGTTTTAAGATATAGCAGATACCACGCCAACAAAACCATCGAGCAGACATCCTTTCTAAGATTGCTGCTAACGAAGGCCAAGCCCTACATAAAGGGGGTACCCCTCTTGGTAATCTCCCAGTCCAGTATAGCAGGCAAAAAATAGGTCAGTCTGGTGGACCATCTTCCTTGTTTGATGGATCCGATCATGGACTACCTCTAAGAGGAAAATCTCCTCAAAGATCCTAACCAAGCCTGTAAGCTTTAAAGGATCTCGGTTCGGTTCTACTTGATAGGTGGGTACCTATACCTTAAAGAAAGGTCCATTCCCCTACTCTGGTGCTATCACCTCAACCCTGATCATCTTGGTAGCCTCAATCGGGTCTTCCTGCCCGATGGTTTGTGCTATCTTGGTCGGGGGGTTTGACAAGTGTTCTTTAGTCAACTTGGGTTGACTCAATCAGGTTGACTTCAAGTGATGTGGAATTCACGACTCTTATCTTTCGTTGTCATGTCAAATCGTCCATATTTCACTAATAACAGCATTGAAGAAGGGAATAATAAAAAAAATGAGAGATCGGGAACAGAGCATTGGCATTGTTCCAGAGAGTGTTTTTGCCGTAAAGGAGTTAGCCACTTATCGACACAAATGCTTTCGCCAACGCTAGTTGTGTTTGGAGTGATAAAAATTAGGAGATAATACAGTGAGATTAGAACAATATCACTATTATCATCGTTGTCCCACATTGTAATCGTATTACATTAATTATTCAATAAATCAACTCCCTAGTTGTTTTCATATTGTTATTTCCTATTTCCTGTATCTTTTAAATCTCATAGGTATGAGGTACCTACCCTGACCGCGACCCACCAGGTAGTTGTCTTGTAGGTGTTAATTGAGATTCCACACCTTGAGCGAATTTTCAATCAACAGTTTCTTTTCATTACACACACACAAAACATTTTACACGTGACAAATCACTCACTCTTGCCCTAGTCTTATTTACATTGCTTTCAATAATCACTAAAACTAGAAACATCAACATATAACACCTTCCTATAGATTATAACCTCGCTTACCGCTTTACTTATTTTTCAAAACTTTAGAGCACATTGTGTAGGCATAAACTTATAGATATCTTTTGAATTCACAATTTCTTAATGACGGTAAAAGCACATTCAAAGCTTGAGATAGGATCTTAAATCTAAAAGCTGGATTGCGGTTCATTTGGATTTTATCGAGAGGAGCTTGGCTCGTGTGAGGTTTTGGATTCTTTAGAGGATTCAATATCTAATTCATCTTTTCTTGGGTAGAATCGCTTTAGGTGGTCCGCATTCCAAGTGTGGTCAACGGTGTACCCCTTCATATCCTTAAGTTTGTAAGCCCTTGCTTTGATCTTTGCTTTAACTAGGTATGGCCACTTCCAGTTGGGAGACAATACCAAATCCAACCAACGCCTGGTGTTATGGGTTACTTTGCAGAGGATCAGGCACTTTTCCTTGAAACTTTTAATTTTGGTTCGCTTATTGAAGCGTCGGGCGATCTTCTGTTAATGGGTTACGGTTCTTTCCACGGTCTTGACTCGATTCTCTTCAAAGAGGTTTAATGTTGGGAATATGCTCAACAGTAAGAGTGTAATGATATGTTTGACAATATTTTCATATTAATAAAATGATATATAGTTTAACAAATCTTATAGAAGTTATAGTTTAATTATTATAATTGTCAAAAGTAAATAATCATAAATCAAAAGACTATGAGAAATGAAGAATTGTTCGTACATCTGGATATGTATAAGGTAGACATAATTCTTTAGTTAGTCTTGAAAAATATTCACAACTTAAGATAAAGGTTAGGCGTCTGTATCTTATTAAATTTGTAGATTCTTTTGCTGGTATTTAAGTAGGATCAAATGTGTTATGATTGTTAGGATTATGCCCAATAGCAAGAGTGTAATAACGTGTTTGACCATCTTCTCATATTAATAAAGTGATTTCCAGTTTAATAAATCTTATATCATTTGTAGTTTAACTATTATAATTGTCAAAAGTAAATAATCATAAGGTCAAAAGACTACGAGAATGAATAATTTTTCGTACATATGGATATATACGAGGAAGACACAAGTTTTTAGTTAGTCTTGAACAATATTCAAAACTTAAGATATAGGTTGGGCGACTTTATCTTGTTAATGTTGTAGATTATTTTGCTAGCAATTGAGTGGGATCAAATGTGTTATGGTGAGTCTAAAATCATCAGAGTGTGGTGTCTTTGGGAAAAAGAATCTAGTTCACTAGGTGCATTGAATAGTGTAAAGTCCTCATTTGTTGATTGGCTTATTTCATGAACAAGCCACATTTTTTGGGTTTATGTAAGGGTAGCTTAGGCTCTCAAGACTTCAAGAGGAGAAGCACCAAAGGTAAAATTCTTGTGATTACTTGTTTTGAAGAGATAGTTACACACACTCACAAATTCATGCATAACTATTATCCATATATGTTGTGTGTTTATACTTCTGTGCATTTTGGTTTAAATGACTCTTGTTGATATATTTGCATCTTGTAATTAAAGTTTTATGTCATGTTAGGCATTAGTATAGGATACATCTTCATCACTCCAGGACTTGTTGCAAATGTGTGTTTGAGTGTTGAAAAAGTGGGCAGTGCGTTGGTGGTGAGCTACTCGACTAGCGTAGCCTCACCAGCGTAACTTTCCAGTGGATCGCCGCTTGTCATGCGCCACTGAGTTGCGCCACTCCACCCGCGCAACATTGAAAAAGTGGGCAGTGCACTGGTGGTGCGCTACTGGACTAGCGCAGCCTCACCAGCGTAACTTAGCGGATCGCCGCTTGTCGGGCGCCACAAAGTTGTGCCACTCCACCTGCGCAACATTGAAAAAGTGGGCAGTACGCTGGTGTTGTGCTACTCGACTAGCGCAACATTCCAGTAGAGGTCACTTGTCATGCGCCACTGAGTTACGCCACTCCACTAGCACCTATTGAAAATGTAGGTTGTGCGCTGGTGGTGCGCTACTCGACCAGCGTACCTCACCAGCGCACATAGCGGGAGTTAGAACGTTTTTTTTTTTCATAACGACCTCACTTTGGTTGAAAATCATATATATATATATATATATATATATATATATATATATAACTCTTTGTATTCAAGTCGTGTAAGAGTTTAGAACATCATATCTTTTCCTTGGAACACATTTCAAAAGGAAAAATCATCCAAGAACTCATCTTTAAATACTCAAAGCATTCCCATATGCATAAAAACTTCATTTTGCATCATCTAAAGTCATTTAGAGTGCATCAATGGATAGTTTTGCATCATCACATCTTGCTTGGTAAGTTTCTCACTATCTTCTTACAAGTTAAGTATTTTTCTTGCTAAGCCATCTCTTTAATCATTTGTATGCTCTTAGAATACATTCTAGTTATAAATTAGAGATTGTTGTGATGACATGATTGGGTGTTGTATTGTGATAGCTTCATAGGATTGTTTGATCTATGTTTAGCTAAGCTTTTTGAACATGTCATTTAGCTCTTGATATCTAGGATTGCATTAATTGCCATCTCATTATCCTAGATAAGCATATAAGGTTTCCTAGCCTTGTTTGTTCTTTGAATATTATCATATATTCACATAGACCATTTTATCTCTTCATTGAGAAGTAAGACTTGTGTTGCTTCCAGGATTAGGTAGCTTAAATCGCAAGCAAGATGGACTAGGTTCACTTTTACTTGGATTAAGTAGTGGTGGTGGATTTTAAACCGGGATTAGGTTGTAATTTCCTTTGCCATTAGTGGATTCAAGGTTCGAGTGTGGCGCACTTAATAGCCCATGGTTTTTCCCATTTGGAGGGTTTCCTCGTATATCTCAAGTGTCTTTACTATTTCTGCACTTATTACACTTGTGATATTATTGTAAATAGCTAGGGGTATTTTCGTCAACTTGACCAAGAACGAAAATTTGGTAAAATTGTTTAAAATCTATTCACCCCTCCCCCCCTCTAGATTAATCTTTAACACACTATAATATTTGTTTCAATTGGTATCAGAGCAGGTTCCTAGACATACATAGGTGATTCTTACTCATTTTGGTGTGTGTTGCATTTTGTGTGTTCGTGTTGATCATTCATACACTCGCATTCATATTATTCATTCATAAACACAATGAGTTGAAACGAGGGAGCTTCTAGCACTAAACCTCCCCTTCTCACTGGGTTGAATTATACCTCTTGGAAAGGCAAGATAGAGTCGTATATTTGCCAAATTCATGATAGGGCATGTATGGCGGTTGAAGACGGCTACACTCCACTGATGATGACTCCTACAAATGGAGGAGATGATGTACTCAAGCCAAAGGCATAGTGGAACACACAAGAATTTGAGGCATCAAAGTGGAATAGGAAGGCAATGCATGCCATCCTATGTGTAATGGATGAGAATCAGTACAAATTGGTTCAAAACACTAGGATAGCTAATGAGGCATGTGATATCTTAGAAGTTGCACATGAGGGAACCGAGGTGGTTAAGGAATCGAAGCTTTAAGTTCTCCAAATGCAATTTGAATTGCTCAAGATGGATGAGAACGAGTGCTTCAATGACTTTGAAGTGAGGTTGATGTACATTGTGAACCAAAGTCATTAACTTGGTGATCCTTATTCGGATAGGAAGATCAAGCAGAAGATTATGAGATCCCTACCCGATAGATTTGAGTCCAAAGTAACTGATTTAGAAAAGAACAGTGCGTACAAGGATATGAAGCCAAGTGAAGTGATTGGAAGGCTTCTAGCTTATGAATCTAGGAAATGTCCTAATCCCACACAACCGAAAAAGTAAAAGAATATTGCTTTGAAAGCCTCCAAAGTTGAGAATGAGGAAAGTGATGACTTGGATGAGGAAATGGCTTTTCTAATGAAGAAGTTCAAGAAATTCTACAAATCCAAGAGGAAAGATTTTGGATCCAAGGGTCAAGACTTGAAGAAAAAGGCTCTCTTTAAAAAGATTGAGCATAGGCAAGAAAAGACCGAAAAGAGAGGGGTCCAATGCTATGAATGTGGTGGGATAGGTCACTTTGCCCCTGAATGTACAAATCACAAGGTCAAGAAAAAGGAAAAAGGAAAAAGTGATGGCCGCCACATGGAGTGAAAGTGATAACTCCAATAAAGGACATGAGTCTTCGGATGATGAAGAACTCATGGCTAACTTCATAGCCTTTACGTCCTCTCATAGGAGGAAAAATGCTAGTGATGAAGAAAATGAGAGTCAAAAGGAAAACTTCTCAAGTGATGATGGATCTTCATCACAATCCATAAATGGAAATGTAGATATGATGGATCTCAAGGACTATATGGCTAGATTTGAGAATTCAAGGTTAAACAACAAGAATGAAATTAAGAGATTAAAAGAAGAAAACCTAGAGCTCTCAACTCAAGTGGACCAACTAAATGAAGAGTTTGTGAGAACCATGAAGAGTGAAGATAAGCTAAGAAAGGAATTAGACTTATCTAAAAGGAGTGAAGAAGGGTTGAAGAAAGAGCTTGAAGATGCTAGAGAGTTGATGGCCAAGATGAACTCTAGTATTAAAACACTTGATCACATGCTAGATGTTGGAAAGAGGCCAAATGACAAGAAGGGGCTTGGGTTTGAAGATGAAAAGATGTTCTCCACTCCAAACAAGACCATTTTTGTAAGAAGCATGAATTTCAATGGTTCCTCTTCTCATCAATCGCCTAGGAAGAAACTTGACCTAGGAGAGTGTTCAAGTAGTGCTCAAGTGAAGTTGGCACCAAGAAGCCTACCTCATGCTCATCCTACTATGGCTCCTCAAGTTAACTTCCCTTAACCGAAAGCTCATAAAGGGAAGATACCTATCATGCAAGCTCAACCAAAGAAGTAATCAAGTCTCGCTCAACAACAAAGAAGGAAAGTTCCTCAACAACAATCAAGATAACCATAAAGTCATGGGAAGGCTCCAATGCATCCTCACGCTTATGGTATGATTCCTAACTTTATTCCTACATGTCATTTTTGTGGTATTAATGGTCATATTAGACCAAATTGCTTTAGATATATTAAATTGTGCAGAATTGAAAGCATGATAGAGAAGAAAAAGGCTAAAGCCATGATGGATGTCACTAGGAAAAATGGAACACCTTTGCATGATCCTAGTACATTTAGAGCCCATGTACCATTGACCACTAGGAAGGAAAATATTTCACCTAGGTGGATTAGAAAAGATGAACACTTTTGCCATGTTGCACAAATTTCCTTGAAAACTCATTCTTCTAATTTTTGGTATTTGGATAGTGGGTGCTATAGTCACATGACTGGAGATAAGAGTTTCTTTGAGACTCTTGTGATGGAGGAGGGAGGAAATGTCACCTTTGGTGATGGATCCAAAGAGAAAGTTAAAGGAAAGGGAACTATTTCCATTCCCGGATTACCCTCCATGTCCAATGTTTTGTATGTTGATGGTATAAAAGCAAATTTGATAAGCATTTCACATCTTAGTGATGAAGGACTTTCAATCTTGTTTAGGAAAAATGATTGCTTTATCCTATTGCCAAATGGACAAACCTTGTTAAAAGGTATGAGATCTAGCTACAATTGCTATTGTCTTGAAGCTAGAGGTGTCTCTTGCAATGTGTCCAAGGATGAACAAATTGAGTTGTGGCACGAAAGACTTGGTCACATGAACTATCGGGATTTATGAATCTTAGATAAGTTCAATGTTGTGCAAAGTCTTCCCAAGCTTGGGAAATAGGCAAATGGTTTTTGTGGACCTTGCCAACAAGGGAAGCAAACCAAAAGTATGCATAAAAAAGGCAAGTATTTATCCACCATGGAACCTCTAGAGCTTCTCCACATGGACCTTATGGGTCTTATGCAAACCGAGAGTTTAGGTGGAAAGAGATACATATTTGTATGTGTAGATGACTTCTTTAGGTACACTTAGACCTATTTTCTTAGATCGGACCTAAGTGAATTATTTGTTGATTGTGATTGGGTTGTGTCTATTGGAGCTTAAATTTAGATAGCCCGCCAAGATCCTCAATTCTCACGAACTTGCATGAATCACTTGATATATTCTACCGGACCAATTTAGGGGTCCATCTCGAATGTATTGAGGCATGTGGACTTGTTTCTTTTTGTAAGAATGGGTCTAGTTCACATGTGGACTTTTTATTAAGGTCCAATGGATTAAATAAAATAGAAAAAAATATATAATAGTCCATATATTGTGTTGGGTGGCAAAGCTATATAGTTTAGCTTAATTATATTATTTTATTTTATTATTTAATTAAATAGAAATTAATTAATTTGGTAAATAATTAATTATTTAATTAAAAGTCAAAATCCTTTTTCTAGCAAGAGATGGTCTCCTAATATTATACTATTGTTGCTAGTATAATTAATATTAAAGATTATATTTGACAAGTAGATAAATAATAGGAATTATTTATCTAGTCAAATTAGGAAATCTTTAATATTGTTACAAATACACTATTAAGTTGGATTAGGAATCTTGGTGTAGAAAAGAATTCTTTTTGGAAAATAATTCTTGGTCACCAAGTAAATCTACCCAAGAGTAGAATTCTTCTTTGAAAAAAGATTCTTAACCACCAAGTAAATCCTTCTTAGGAAAGGATTTGTAATCCCATAAAAACCACCTTGATAAATTCGGCCGGCCCTATGTTTCTATAAGTGAAATTTCGGTCAAGGTAGGTGTTTTTCAAGAGAGAATTCGGCCTAGCAAGAGAGAATTTTGAGGGAGAAAATATTTAGTTTTTGTTCTAGACAAAATTCGATCAATTCATAGATATAGGGTGTAAAATTCGGCCAAGGAGAAAAGAGAAAAAGAGAACGTTTTTGTTTTTGATGGTACACTAGTATCATTTACATCAAAAGGGTTTTGTGTACATAATCAAATCGGGTTCACGCGAGTTTCAATCAATTATATTGATAATTCACAAGTGACCGGACGTTCTTGGATTTTTCTCTTGGAGGATAATTGTAACTAACAAAGAAAAATATTTTGTTTGTTTCCATCCTCGGGTATACAATTTAACGAAAGGGAGCCCACACTCTTAGGTGATTCACGTTCGTGATTGGATTGGAAGATCTTATGGATTCAATTCGGTGCTAGTTTAATCATCACGAGAAAAAAGTACAATACTTATTATATACATCAATTAATCTAGGGTTAAGGTTCTTGTTATTAAAAATGGAAAAAAAATTAAATATACTAAACCTTAAAAAAAGTTAACACTTCCGTTGTTCGATTTTCCCAACAATTGGTATCAGAGCCGGGTTTTACCCTTGATTAGTTGATGTATGTGTACGTGAATCTTTTTCTTTTTGTTGTATATTTTCATGTTTTAGAAAGAGATGGCACTCTAGGTATTCGCATATATATATATTTACATTGGAACGTATGGATATATATATATGTTTTATATGTAGTTTGTTATTGCTCAATTTTGGTCCTAGAATTTCAATGTATTTTTGTTTTGGGATTTAAACAAGAAGGGTGGTCTATCATCGCCATAATTTCCTTCTTAGTTGTTGCTAAGTTTTTTTTTTTTTGTAATAAAAAAAATCTGCAGTATTTTTTTTTTAAATTCTTCTGTAATACATTCAAGTATCGAAGACTCGAAGGTTTGAAGAATTGGAAGCAACTGGAACAAGTTTGGGACCGTGAGAGCCGTACCAACAAACGTCTGTGCGAAGAGCACACGGCCACGTTTGTTGTGGCAAGGGCTATGCACAGCAGCTTTATGGAAGCCATGGGCTGCGCATGGCAGCCCTTTATAGGGTTGTGGCATGTGTACGCCCATGGGTAGGGCCAAGGGTGCGCACGCCCATGGAAGGTAGCCGAGGCGTCCAAACGACGAAGGTCGCGTGAAGACTTGTTCGCCAAGAAAGGAGTTTTTTGTATTCCAAGAAGTGTAATTTACATGCTTTTTTAGGATGAACCAAAATCGTAGATATTTATATTTTTTGTAAATATTGCAATGTTTGTCATTGTTTGATAACATGTCATATGGAGTGCCACTCATATATCTCTTTTGGTATGAACGTGCATTGAATGGTTTAGGTATCTAAATTGGCATCTAGATAACTTGATAAATCATTCTTTAGAATTTGATCATACACCTTAAATAAATGAGTGGGAGAAGGTGTTTAGAACACCTACAGCCTCCAAGTTTAGTTGAGCTTTATGTTTCGTATAATAACCCCCCAAGGGGTATCCATGAATGGAATTTAGCAAGATACTTCCTTACAAGGATAGACTAGACAATTGACCCAAACGATATCTACTCCCAAATGAGGGATATTCGCAAGGGAACATATTGAAGGTCGATAACTTGGTAACACAGTCAATGTAATGTTATTAATATCCTCCCAAGAGTTCTAGTAAATAAAATTTCAAGGCTAAAATTGAAAATGTTGGTTGTTTTGTTAACAATTATGTGGGACCTAGTCCAACTAGTAAATGGTGTGAACTCCCGAAGGAGGCGTGACATTTATGGGTGATGGATCACCGTTGAATTTTATAATTGAATTAATTTATTTAATTCAAGATAAATATTCAAAAGTACTATATCGTGATTATTTACTTATATAATTTTTGTTATTTAAAAGAAATCATGACCCAATCCCTAATCAACATCCTAAAAGATAATACTTTAACTGGTGATAATTATGTCACTTGGAAAAGGAAAATTGGGTTGTTATTGCAAGCTGAAAAATATAAATTCGTTATGTCTATTCCTTAACCACTCATACTAATGAATCTACTCAAGAGCAAAGAGATGAGTATCAGCAGTGGGAGTCTTCACATGAGATGGCTAAATGTTACATTTTGACCACCATCTCTGACATGTTGCAACAGCAACATGAAGGAATGGAGACTGTTGCCGATATAATGATGTCACTAGAGGATATATTTGTTATGAGGTCTAGGATGACTAAGAGAGAGGCAGTGACTGCTTTCATAAATCTTAGGATGAAACCTGGACAGGCTGTGAAAGATCACATGATGAACGTCATAGCAGATCTCATCATTGTTGAATAAAATCGTACTGAGATAGATGGTGAGACAAAAATTGACATGATTGTCAACTCATTATCAGATTCCTTTGTACGATCACATGCCTTAAAAAATTGAGTGGGAGAAGGGTTTTGGAACGCATTTGGCCTCCATGTTTAGTTAAGCTTTATGTTTCATGTAATAACCTCCCAAGGCGTATCCTTGCATGGAATTTAGCAAGATACTTCCTTAAAATGATAGACTAGACAATTAACTCAAACGATATCTACTCTCAAAGGAGGGATATTCGTGAGGGAATGTATTGAAGGTCGACAACTTAGTAACACACTCAATATATTTTATTAATATCCTCACAAGAGTTCTTGCGAATAAAATCGCAATGCTAAAATTGAAAACGCTAGTTGTTATGTTGACAATTAGGTGGGACCTAGTCCAACTAGTATATGGTGTGAATTCCCAAATGAGGCATGACATTTATGGGTATTGGATCAACATTGAATTTTATGATTGAATTATTTTATTTTATTTAAGATAAATATTCAAAAGTGCTTTATCGTGATTGTTTACCTATATAACTTTTGTTATTATTCAGGAATCATGACCGCATCCCTAATCAACATCCTAAAAGATAATACTTTAACTGGTGAAAATTATGTCACACGAAAATTGAAAATTGGGTTGTTGTTGTAAGCTAAAAAGCGTAAGTTTGTTTTGTGTAACCCTAAACCACCAACTCCTACAAATGAATCTACTGATGAGCAAAGAGACAAGTATCAACAGTGGAAGACTTCGGATGAGATGGCCAAATATTTTATTATGGCCACCATCTCTGGCGTGTTACAACAGCAATATGAAAGAATGGAGACTGCTGCCAATATAATGATGTCTTTGGAGGAGATGTTTGCTATGAAGTCTAGGACGACTAAGAGAGAGGTAGTGACTACATTCATGAATCTTAGGACAAAATCTGGACAGACTGTGAAAGATCACATGAGGAAAGTCATAGCATATCTCAACATTGCTGAACTTAATGGTGTTGAGATAGATGGTGATACAAAAATTGACAAGATTGTCAACTCACTATCGAATTCCTTTGATCATTTCAAGTTGAACTACACCTTGAACAATAATGAATACACCTCGCAGGGCTTGATGCAAGATGTTCAAAGTGCTGAGAAAATCCTTGTGAACGGCAAGGTTCAAGAGATTCATACGGTAGGTAATGTTGCTACTATTAAAACCCATAAGAAGGTCATGAAAAAACATAAGAAAAAACAACTTAGGCCTATAAGAAGGAGACTAAGAAAGTAACCAATATCAAAGGGAAGTGTTTCCCTTGTGGTGAAAAGTTACATTGGATAAGAAACTGCCCAAAGTCTCAGGACAAAAAGGAAGAAGGTAATATTAATTATCTTAAAACATGTTTTCTGGTAGATTTTATAGATTCTTAGATCATAGACTCTAGAGCCACTAATCATGTTTGTTATTCCTTACAGGGGATCAAGGAAAATAAAAGACATAATGATAATGAATTCAACTTACGTTTAGGCATCGGAGCGTTGGCTTCTGCCAGTGCAGTGGGAGATATTATAATTAATTTAGATTCGTATAGGCATTTAGATTTAATAGACTTTCATCACCTCAATTCAAAAGGAATTTAATTTCATTTTCCTGTTTAAATAAATTTGGATATTCGGTTAATTTTAATAAAGGTTTTATTATTAGTAGGAATAACAAATTTATTTGCAAAGGTACATTGGAAAACGGTTTATTCTGTTTTCATAGCAATATATCTCCCTTGTTAGACACGGAATCAAAGGAACCAAATCATAAAAGGGTAAAATTATCAAAAGATGAAACCTACCTATGGCATTTAGGTCATATTAACCTTGATAGGATCAAAAGATTGGTTAATGATGGACCTTTAAGTGACTTAATGGTTGATGATCTACCAACTTGTGAATAATGTTTGGGGCCACTGAATGTTTAAGATTAGTACACACTGATGTTTATGGTCCTATAAGCATTCAAGCTAGAGGTGGATATGAGTACTTCATCACTTTCATGGATGATTTACGCTAGATTGGGTTATGTGTATCTAATGAGAAATAAGTAGGATGTATTTGACATGTTCAAAGCATTTAAAGCTGAAGTAGAAAATCAGCTTGAGAAACATATAAAAATCTTTAGGCCTGATCATGGTAGAGAATATAAATCTGGTGAGTTTCAGCAATATCTTATTGATAATGGGATAATTTCTTAGTTTTCTGTTCCAGGTACACCTCATCAAAATAGGGTGGCAAAAAGGAGAAATAGAACCCTTTTGGACATGGATAGGTCTATTTTGAGTTATTCAACGCTTCCTAATTCCTTTTGTGGATATGCTTTACAAACTGCTATGTACATTCGAAACGATTTACTATCTAAGTCGGTTCCTAAACAATTGCATGAGTTGTGGACTAGGCGAAAGCCCATTTTACAACACTTAAGGATATTTGGATATCCTGCGCGCGTGTTAAAAGGAAAGACAGAAAAGATGGAGTCTCGTTCAGAAACATACATATTTGTAGGGTATCCAAAAAGAAATAAAGGGTATTATTTCTAGTCCATCAAATCTTAAAGTATTTGTTTTGACAAATGCTAAATTTCTAGAAAATGACTATACGAATAATTTTAAGCCTAAGAGTAGAATTGTCCTGAATGAGCTTTCAGAAGATACAATTCCATAAGAGGTTTCACAACCTAGCTTAATTGTAAGTTCCGCATCAACACAAGATCAACAACATACCATTCATCATCGTTGTGGGAGGGTTAGTAAACAACCCGAGAGATACGTCAATCTAGGAGAATCAATAGAGAATCTTCTAGATGACGATGATCCATACACATACAAGTAAGCCATGGAGGATGTTGATTGTTACCATTAGCAAAAGGCAATGTAATCTGAAATTGAATCTGTTGACTTTTTCTTCCATCGAGAAATCGACGTCAACGTTGAATTTTGTTATGACCTGTCAAAAGAGAAAGAGAAAGAGAATGTAATGTGGGCAATAATGACAAGAGTTTATGTGGTAAAACTTTGATGATCGTAGAAACATCCACAGGTGGTTGACTGCGCAACCAAGTCAAATCCACTATTTAATTATAATGAATTACACCACTCGATCTCTCTTGCCTTTCTCTTGTAGTGATTTTTTTTGTATATATTTTTCTATATCCCACTTTTTAATGAGATTATGGGTCTATTTATACATGCATAAAACCCTAATCCTTGTTGTACAAGTAAGGAAAAAAATTTGTATTTAATTACGATTGGTTGCTTGTTGGAATCGTTTTTATCTTCTTTCCTATTTCAAAGATCTTTTGAGTTGAATCTGAATTTTCGTGGGACTCTAATTAGACAATTTAATTTAGGATTTACATTCCTAATCAGCATGCAATCTTCTAGAATAACTGAATTATTGCTTGATTTGGAATCTGTTTCCTGTTTGGCATTTTATTCTTCTAGAAACTCTCTTTGATACGGATATCTTGCGTATTGGAGCACGATTCTTGGTTTACCCACGTGTGAATTGTGTGCTAGATTTCTTTATTCAGGTTTGTCGTATTGTGTATAGTAGAACTTAATGTGCTAAGTACTCTGTCCCGAGTAAGACACAATGTGCCGAATACCTGTGTTCAGACTTACTCAGGTTCTTATTCCTTTGTGATTTCTTTAAAGGTATCTTCTAGATGCCAACTCGAATGCCCATTTGGCAATATTTTTTAGTGGATTTTCCTACTTGTCAGTGACGTGTGCATTCGACAAAATTTACATACAACAATACCCCCATAAAATATTTTTGCCAGGTAGGGTTTTGTTCTTGGCAAAAGTATTTTAATCGACCTTCTAACCTTTTATGCCTCATTAATACAAGAACAATAAACCTTAAATAGCACTTTGCATTAATAACGTGTCTTAATGGCTACCATGTAAGTGCAATTTGTCCCTTCACATGAAATCTCGGTGATTATGACACTTTGAAATTATGACGGCTTGGTCAGTTCTTTCCATGACATGTGTCCTTCAACCACTCAATTTCTCTAGTTACATTTATGAGAAACGACTTATGGATCACCTGATACGCCGCCTACATAATCAAATCCTTCTTTTTTATTTTTCCCACTTCACGAAACCCTAGGGTGTATCCTCGACTTTTTGAATAGCCTATTTAAACTAAAAAAAAGCTATTCTGATTCTTTTTTCACAGACAGAAGCAAATAACCCAGGCTTTTCTTGCTCACTGAGGATTTATCATTGAAGCTTTTCCAAATTTCTTCATATCTGCTTTAAAAGTCAGTTAAGATGGATCCCATTTCTTGACAGCGCCTTTTTGTTATAGTTTCGAAGCGCTTGAGCGTGGAGATTTTCAATTGATTTCTTGTGTTCGTAGGTTATTGGGGGAAATTCCTCCTGATGAGCCTGGTTTTTTAGATGTTGATGTTTTCGGGCTTTATCCCGACGTTCGTTTAAGTTCTAGTTCTGAATCTTCTTCCAGTTCTGAGTCTCTCGTTTCTGATCACAGGGTTCTCTTCGATCTAGGATGGGAAAGCATCAAAGTAACCATGTGGTTCACAAGCATGGTTCAAGCGGTATTCAAATCGGGAGGCAAGTAGTTGACGAAAAGGATGTTGAAGAGAAACACAGTGCATCTCGAATTCTCTTCTCACTTGATTTCCCGAGTGCATATGATGCTGAGTCAAATGTGGTCGGGAAAGCTGAAAATTGAAAAGTACCATGCTCGATTTGATCTAGATGATTCAGTTCTGATGGCTCCTACTGATAATAGAGCCGTATGGAACCCTCATACGGGCATGGTAGCAATTTATGGGTCCACACTCTGTTGCGGTGTGACTCTTCCCCTCCAGCCTTTTATTGCTTGGTTTCTTGTTGAAGCGGGAATTGCTCCAGCCCAGCTTGCCCCGAACAACTATAGAATCCTAATGTGTATGTGGCACATGTGGAGTCGAATGAACTTATCACCACCCTCTCCCCACGAAATTAGGCATTTTTATACTCTAAGGCAGTCTGATTGGACTGGAACTTATTTTATTATATCCAGCCAGCCAGATAGTTGGATTCCTGAAGGGACGAAAGTGAACCGGGGAGTTGATATGTCCTCAGATGCCAAGAAGAAAGGCTTTGTGTGGGGTTTCCCTACCTCTAACAAGCACTGGAAGAATAGTTGGTTCTTTACAGGAGAGAACTTAGGACTTGAGGTCGAGCTCTCAGCTGGGGAAGATCAGGAAGTGTTAAGGGTTCCCCATTTTTTTTGTTCTCTTGATAGTTGCAATAAGTCACGGCCTATTTTTACTAACACCGAGTTGACTAGACCTGCTCTAGCAGCCGTGCGTACTCTGGAAAAGAGGAGCAAGTCCTATCTTTTTAATGAAAAGAAAATGATAGAACCTGGCTTCTTTACTCATATTTCAGATTATCGTAGAAGACGTTAGTAGAATTTTCTCGTTCTTATTTTTCTCATCTTGTTCTCATTTCTGAATCGTTTGTATTCAGTGTATGATGTAGACATCGTCTGTGATGTCCTGGCTCGCCAGGTGAAATCGATTGTTCAAGCGAGTCGGTTGCTCTGCCTTATAACGAGTCGGATGAGGATTTTGATGAAGCTGATGAGCAAATTCCTGAGTATATTCCTAAAAAAGGTCATTCAACCGACCATGAGGGAATCAAGAGGTATGATTGGCCCTGTTAGAGCTGCCAATACTTAGAGGGTGTCTGAGGTTGAAGGCAGATAAAGAGGTCATCCAAGTGGTGCAATGCCCGGTGAGCCTAGCTCCCTGATTGTTGTTAGGGATAAGGAAGAAGTTAGGGTACCCCCAGATGATCAAGTTAATCTTGATCCTAGTCTTTTTGAATCCTTTAAAGATATTATTGAAGATCAGAAGATCCTACGGCTGACCTCGGCTTCCACCGTTCCCAGGTTGAGAAAAGAAAAGCAGTTGATTCTCTCGCTCGTCCTCAAAAAGTTCCACGGGTGGTGACATTTGTTGAATCGAGTGACGATGACACCGATGTTAGAGTTTCCCCGAGAGCTCAGGCTGAGGCACCTTTGGGAGAAGTGGAATCTTTGGACAAACCGAATAGAGATTCTCAGCCTTCTGAATTTGAGGATGTAGAAGTAGGATCCTCGGGAATCCTACGTGTTCCACCCCCAAGCTATGTTGAGGACGATGTCAGATGGTCAGGCTTTTATTGAGGACAACCATTGGAGCCGCTTCAAAGATAGTTCCCCGTCAGAAAGTCTTCAAAATATTTTTAATAGCGCGTTCTACATAAGTCCCTTGCCTTAATGCTCCTTGACATAGATTTTTAACTCACTCTTTCCTGCAGGTGGTTGCTGAGTTCATTGAGTTTGTTCAGACGTAATAGTATCAAGTTGATCAGATAAGATGTCTTGAAGCTCAATTGAAAAGGTGACGATAGTCATGCTCGGGTTGAGGCGGTCTATCAAAGGGAAGTGAGTTCTGCCCAAGAGTTTACCGACCATTGTTTGTCTAAGCAGATGGAGGCCGAAGAGAAAGCTTTCTTAGCGGGGGAGACAGATTTATCCTTCTAAAACTTACTATCTGCTATACATGAGTCGATGCTCAAAGATGAACAAGAGGCTGAGCAGGCCAGATCGTCTTATGAGTAAAAAATTGAGGACCTTGAGCACCAGGCCTTGACCGGTGAATCCCTTTCGAAGAAGGCTAGGCTGGAACTTGAAGTTCAAGGGGTAGATCATTTTAAGAGGTCCCCAGCCTATGCTGCTCTACTCCTTAAGGAGTTTCAACGAAGGTTAGTCTCGGCTGGTGAATTCTTCAAAGTCAAAAATCGGGCAACTGACAAGGCCCGAGTTAATTGGGAGCTATTGATCAAAAACCATGGGGATCGGTCATTGGATTCTCTTAGAACTCAGATAAAGGAATGGAGAGCATATTTTCATAGCAGAGATAAAGAGCCCCATCCTATGCATTTGAAGGTCCCGTCAGAGCCTTCTCTTTCGACCTTTTATGCTAGCCAGGAGGCTGGTGTGGATGGGTTGAAGCCTGGCGCTGGACCAGTCCCTAGAACAAATTACAGTGAGTGGATGGGTGACTCAATCGACACAATCGCTTGGCTTTCAAATGAGAGTCTCCTCCATGAGTACGAGATGGTGCCTGGCCCAAGTATTAGTAAGAGCTCTAAATCCTCAGCTCCTCTATAGAGTGTATTTGAAAAATTTTGCATTTGTAAAAAAAAATATTATAATCAATGAAGTTCCATATTTTGCAAGCTTTGTCGCGAATTTGAAATGTCAAATATCTCAACTGGCTATTGTTAATAACTCTTTTAATCGCCAAGTATCTTTTTTAGTTGGCTAACTCTGTTGCCCGAGTAACTTCACCGAGTATCTTATTTAACTGAGTAGTTTCGTTGCCCGAGCAATTTTTAACACCAAGTAGCTTATTTAACTGGCTAAAGCGATTTCATGTGCCAAGTATCTTATTTAACTGGCTAACGCGATTTCATGTGCCAAGTATCTTATTAAACTGGCTAATATTATTAACCGAGTCATCTTGAGACAAGCAAGTAGGTTTATACTCATGCCTCATACTCGGTTATTACCTGAACATTACATCGAGGCTCACCACGATCATACGTTCGAGTCCTTACGCAAGTCACTGAAGACGTCTCCTAGTTTTATCTGCGCAAGGGTTTACCGAATCATTAAGCTTTTAAATTGCTTAACACAGCTGCGCATCTCACCGGGATTTTTCCCAACGGTGTCCAGAGTCATTTTTCAGATTCTGGTGCATCGGGTTTACCTTTCGTCTAAGGTCGATTGACCTTGCTTAGCTGGCATGCTTCTTCGAGCTTCTCCGCCCATTCAGAAATTTTGCCAAATTAATGGTCCCGAGCATTTTATCTTTTTTGTATACGCTTATGATATGCATGTTCTTATTATCATGCTTGTTTTTTTTTTGCATGTTTTTATTATCATGCTTCTTTTTCGCTTGTTCTTATTTTCATGCTTAGATTTCTGGAATCCCATGTCGGGGTTTTTATTCATAACTGTAAAACTAACAATGTAAATCTAAGAATTAAAAATTAAAAATATCCTGGCTAGAAAATCTTCAAATATTGGGCATTGCATGGCCGGGGTAAAACCCCTCCATCTAGTCGGGTAATCCAATATGCTCCATGACCAGCTATTTCTTCAATCTTGTATGGGTCTTCCCATTTGTCAGCCAATGAGCCTGCAGTTTTGTTCTTTGTGTTCAGCGATACTCTTTCGAGCACCAGGTCTCCTAACTGGAACTTCCGAATCCGAACATGAGAATTATAGTATCGGGTTATTCTTTGGTGATATGCCACGTTTAGTATTTTGGATTTCTCCCTTTTCTCTTCCAACTCATCTAAGCTTTGTAACAGCATATCAACATTCTGATCTTCATCATATAGCCTGACCCTATGTGACATGTACATTGTTTCTATCGGGATAACAGCTTCTGTTCCGAACGCCAAAGAGAACGGAGTCTCTCTTGTAGAAGTTCTTATTGTCGTCCGATACACCCATAATACTTCATAAAGTTTCTCAAACCAACTGCCCTTCTTGGCATCTAACTTTGCTTTAAGTGTGTGCTTGATGATTTTGTTTACTGCTTCAACTTGTCCATTTGTTTGAGGGTGGGCAGGTATGGCAAAATAATTTGTAATTTGGTACTCGTTTCACAATTGCCTGAATTTTTTATTATCGAACTGGTTACCGTTATCAATGATAATAGTATTTGGGACTCCAAATCTGTAAAGTATATTTTTCTTCACAAAGTTTGTGGTATTTGCTTCTGTGATATGCACTAACGCTTCAGCTTCTACCCACTTTGTGAAATAATCAACTGCCACAATTACGTGCTTAGCTCAACCTCATGTTCTTACTAGCATTGGAAAAATTAAGTCTCGTCCCCACACAGAGAATGGACATGGGGATCTGAGGCTTCTAAGTTGTTCGGGAGGCTACCGAATATCATTGGCAATCCTCTGGCAAGCATTACAGTTTTCTGAGCATCGCTGTGCATCCGAGAACAAAAAGGGCCAATAATAACCTTGTCTGAGTACTTTGTGTGCTAAAATTCTGCGTCCAGTATGGTTTCTGCATACTCCACCATGGATTTCCTATAGTATCCGTTATGCATCTTCCTCTGATACACATCTTTAGAGTGTTCGGAAAAACCCTCTTCTGTACAGTTCACCTCCAATCATTATTATCTTGCTAACCGGTACCTGATGTGTTTGCTTCTAAGGGATCTTCTGGGAGTACACCTTTTTCTAGGTATCTTTTTAGCTGAGTCATCCAACCATCTAACGGTGTTCTGATTTCTAAGACTTCAAAGTTTTTTGGCTCAACTATACTCGGTTTAAGAAGATGTGCAACTGGAATATTTTTAGGCCTGATTATGGTTGTTGTTGATGCTAGTTTGGACAAAGCATCTGCCTTCTCATTTTCTTCTCTAGGGATCTGGATAATCATGTATTCCTTGAATATTTGGAGGAGTTGTTTTTCTATGCTCAAATAAGCCATCATACCTTCATCTCTGGCCTGATACTCGTCTGAAACTTGGTTGACGACTATCTGTGAGTCACTGAATATCTCAACCTCATCTTCTCTGAAAGCTATGCAAACTTTAAGTCCTGTTATTAATGCCTCATATTTGGCTTGGTTATTTGTTGCTTTAAAGTCGAATCTTATGGCACATTCTACATCATCTCCTTTCGGGGTGCATAACACAATCCCTGCCCCGCTGCCATGAGTGTTCGAGGAACCATCGATATACGACCTCCATGAGAAACTCTTGCCCAATATCCTTTTTGCTTCTAGGTTTGGTTTTGTGAATTCCGCTACGAAATCTACCACTGCTTGGCCTTTGAGTGATGTCTTGGGGATGTACTGAATATCGAATTCACTCAGCTCGATTGTCCATTTAGTTAATCTTCTCAAAATTTCTGGCTTCTGTAGGATTTGCTTAAATGGGCAATCGGTGAGAACCTGGATCGTATAAGCTTAAAAGTATGGCCTCAGCTTTCTTGCTGTCAAAACCAATGCTAGAGCCATTTTTTCTGCCTGTGAATACCTGGTTTCAACTATAAGGGCCTTGCTGGTGTAGTACACTGGCCTCTGTACTCTTTCTTCTGTCCTGACTAGAACCGAGCTTACTGCTAGTTCTGTAATGGATAAGTACAAGTAGAGTATTTCTTCCATTTTAGGCTTTGAAAGGATAGGAGCCTGCTCTAAGTACTCTTTGATTTTCAGGAATGCCTGCTCGAACTCTTCATTCCATTTGAGTTATTTCCCCTTTTTGATCACTTTGAAAAAGGGTGCACATCTATTTGTGGCCTTTGAAATAAATCTGCACAAGGAAGTTATGCATCCTGTTAAGCGTTGCACTTCTTTTAGCATTCTTGGTGAAGTCATTTCTTAAAGGGCCTGGATCTTCTCAGGGTTCACTTCGATTCCCCTCTGGTGAACTTGGAAACCAAGGAACCTTCTTGAAGGAACCCAAAATAGGCACTTGTTTGGATTTAACTTCATCTGATATCTCCACATGACATCGAATGTTTCCTGCAGGTCCGAAGCATGTTCGTTTGTCAAGACACTTTTGGTTAACATGTAGTCTATGTAAACTTCCATGTTTCTTCCTATTTGAAGAGCAAAGATCTTATTAACCAATTTTTGGTATGTTGCTTCAACATTTTTTAACCCAAAAGGCATTACTGTATAACAGTATAAGTCTTGATCGTTCGTGAATGCTGCTTTTTCTTCATCAGCCTTATTCATCCGGATTTGATTGTATCCCGAGTAAGCGTCCATGAAACTGAGTAATTCATGGCCTGATGTAGCATCGACCGGTTGGTCTATTCTCGGAAGTGAAAAACTGTCCATTAGGCAGGCCTTGTTCAGGTCCTTGAAGTCCACGCACATTCTCCACTGGCCATTTTTCTTTTAGACAAGGACCACATTTGCTACCCACTAAGGGTAGCTGATTTCTCTGATCGACCCTAGAGCGAGTAACTTATCCACTTCCTGCTTAATTGCCCGACTTCTTTTAGGGTTGAATGACCTTCTCTTTTGTATTACTGGTTTTGCATTTGGATCCACCGCCAAATGATGAGATATTATTCGGGCATCTATTCCTACCATGTCTTTATGACTCCAAGTGAACACAACTTTGTATTCTCTAAGAAAATTAATAAGGTCCTGCTTAACCTTTCCTTTTAAATTGGCCCTAATTTTGATTTTCTTATCTGATTCATCTTCTTTTAAGACCACCACTTCTATCGGTTCACTTTTATATACCTCTGGTTCTTCCCTTGGATCGAACTCGAACAACAGTGATTCCTGCTCGATCTGATCTGGATGTGTTATGGTGCATACTTGTTCACTATTGTCTCTGTCTTTGTAAATCGTAAGATTAGCTCTTCTGGCCATCTCCTGGGACCCCTTGATTACTCCTACCCCCCCCCCCCCCCCCTCCCCCAATTCAGTTAGGAATTTGATCATTAGAGCGTAGGTAGCTGTTACTGCCTTGGTTTTGTTCAGGTATGGTCGACCTAATAGCACATAAATAAGGCCAGTTGTCTAGGTCTACCACTACAAAGTTAGGTAACACTGTTTTCGGACAAGGAGATACTCCAATCTTTACGGGCAGCTTCTCTATCCTGAGAGACCTGACCTCGACTCCCTCGAATCCTCTGAGTGGGGTATAGAAAGGTTGTAAATCCTTTCAATCGAACCTAAGTTGATCATAAACAGTCACATTGAGAATGTCTACCGAACTACCATTGTCTACTAAAATTCTCTTGACTTCTCTACGACCGATTCGGGCACTTATGACGAGAGCGTCATTTGGTCGGACAACAACCTCATGTGAATTAGCTTCTGTGAATATTATCGGGTCCCATCCTTTATTTATTCTTTTCAAATCTGGCTGACGGAGTTGACATCAAAATTCTGCCTTGCCTCCACCGCTTCTCGGATTTTCTAAGTCCACTCTCGAATACCTCTCCCAGTTGATGGTCCTCCGAAGATAGTCTGTATCACTTCATTTGCCTCGAAACTGGCCATTTTGATCCGACCAGAATTATGATCTCCCATTTTGGTTTCTTTTTGAGTTTCTGACTTCTCATCTTTCTTTAGGATTATATCTTGCAAATTTCCTTCCCGAATGAGTCTCTATATGGTCTCTGAGCTGGTAATATTTGGAAGTTTCGTGTCCTGTTTCCTTATCGAAACTGTAATATTTCATTGTATCTCGTCGGGAAAATTGCGACTGCCGACGTGGATCCTTCACCAGATTCTTTTCTTCTAGTATTGCCAGAATTTCTTCATGCTTTTTCTAGAGTAGGGTGTAGTTAGTATACTTTCCTCAGAACTTTTCCATGGTCAGGTCAGTATTACATCTGCTTCCCCTATCATTGCTTTTTTCTTTGCCATTTTCTTTCTATCTTTCTTTATGGTTTTGTACATTTGACTCAGCATCTTTTTGTTCGAGTCTCCCTCCATGCATCTAGCAACCTCCAGTTGTTAACTTCTCTTCCTCGGCTAATGCATATCCTTTAGCCAAATTCATAATCTCTGCATATCTCGTTAATCGGGCTCTCCTTAAGTCGAAGGACAGTCGCCCGTTTTGTAAGTTATATATGAATGCAACAATTATTGCATCGTCATTTACACTACCGATTTCTAAGCCACCTGGCCAAATCTCCCCAAGTACTTCTTTAGTGACTCGTCCTTCCCTTGCTTCAATTGAGAAAGGTAAGCCACTGACTTTTTCCTATGCATATTGCCTAAGAATTGTCTTAAAAAGGTTCTGTTCAATTCGCTAAAACCCCAAATACTTGCCAGAGGCAATCTTCCGAACCATCTTGAGTCTGTGTCTCCCAGATTTTGTGGAAAATTGAGACAAAGCAAAGAGTCGATGTGGGCATATTGGGCTATAGCGCTTTTATATCATCTGACATGTTCTTTAGGATATGTATACTTCTTGAACTATTCCACGTGTGGCATCCTGAACCTTTATAGGAAAGGGGTTCGCAGGATGTCCCTGGTAAAAGGGCTTTCAAAATCATCGTCAGACATTTCATTGTATCCATAACGCCTGATCAGCGCATCCATTTGGCGTCTGTTATGTTAGGTTTTAGATTGTGTTGGCATTAATTCCATAACAAAATGATGTTTACTTGTAATAATTTAGTTGTTTGGATTCATGATGATTCAAGCTACAAGGAAGAATGAACAACAAGTCAAAGCAAGTTCAAAGTCTTCAAAGAGAAAGGATGCAATATGGTTCTACAAAGGTATACTAAGACCTTATCTTTCTCTTACAAGGCTTAGACACACACATACAATTCATTCATATGTGTCCCTACGTCATTGTGCACCATGTATAACACATTCACACACTTGGAGATGAATGCTCATGCATCGTTATGGAAATAACATGTTTTCTGAAAATGCATGATTAGAGACTATCTCTATGTAGTTTGCATTCTAGTGTGAATTGTGTTTGTTTGTATATACATTTGTGTAACATGGATATTGAACTTGAATTTAGTCTTAAATCATTCTTGATTGAGTTCTGGTCATTTCGGTTACTCAAACTATTGATTTCAAGTTCTAAGTCAAAAAATACTACACTTTCAACTCATGTTGCATACATTGTCTTCGTCTTCATATGTCGAGCCGAATTATTATTTTCATGGTTGAGTATCTTATATGTACATGTCTATGAGAGACCTATGGTTCGTAATCCGTAAACATATTCAAATTTCAAGTTTGGAGGCCAGAGTACGGTTGAAGAACGCTAGTGGAGAGCAAGGGAGTTGCACCTTGGCCAAAAGCCAACAAGAGGTGCAAGCTCGAGATGGCCCGTGGCCATCTCGGATGCAACTCCTTGCTGCCCCGAGATGCCCAAGTGCCATCTCGGGGAAGCAATATCAAAGGAGGGCAATTTTTTCTTTTAAGATTCATTCTTTCCCTCTCCTTTATTATCCTCTTCCCTCTCACATTTCATTCTAAGAAGAAATTTAAAATTGAGTGCAGAAATTTTCTCTCTACATTTTCTCACCTTCCAAACACCATAACTTCTTCATTTGAACTCCGATTTGAGTGATTAAAAGTTGAGAGTGTTTGTCTATTCATCCTCCATCTTTTCTCTAAAGGTTTGAATTAGTTTTATTGCTGTTTTTGGAGTCTGAACTCACAAAAACGGGACTGCACTAAAATCAACTAAGGTATTGATTTTCTCTCACAATTTTCTTTTAAAACTTGGTCAATTGCCTTGGGTTTTCTTCTTCAACATATATATGTGTATTGTGAGTGTTTTTATTTGAGTTTTGAACTCTTTTAAAGCTAGGTTGAGCTTCAATTGAAATCTTACATGTTGACTTAGGTTTTGATTTTGCCTATGTTTTCACATGTTTGGGATTGTATTTTGATTCTAGGACTATTTGATGATCTTTGATTGATGGATTTTGTGAAAAATAGTTTCTCACATGTATTAGACTCTCTTGGCCGAATTCTCACATAAATACATGTGCTTATGTTCTTTTGAGCTATTCATGTGTTTTGTTGAATCTATGTATAGGAATATGCTCTAGAACTTTAGCTTAAATCTAAATGACTTTGTCATATAATTTTAGCATGTTTGTGGTTTATGTGATTTAAACTTGATTATGTGTTAATTGAACATATCTTATGATTCAAGTTTTAGATCTATGCATGTATCTAGGTTGTAATTAATGTTGAACATATCTTACATGATCTAGATGATTTAAACATGCATGATTGACTATACTACATTTGTTTTATGCATTCATGCTCATGTCTAGTATTTTCCATAGGTTGTGTTGATCAGAGCATTCTATGTTACGTTCTTGTTTGCGTTTTGCATTCATGATCACCTAGATGCCTTGTGAGAAGGAAGTCTTGACAATATGTGTGAGACCTATGTTATTGAGCAAGAAAGTCTTGGCAAGAGGTGTGAGACCTTGGATTGTCAAGTAAGAAAGTCTTGGCTAGAATCGGGAGGACTCAGATAGTCGATCAAGAAGTCTTGCCTAGGGCGGTGAGGATCCTAGAAGAGTGAGCGAGAAAGTCTTGACTAGAGTCGGGAGGACTCTGATAGTTGAGCAAGAAGTCTTGCCTTAGGTCGTGAGGATCCGGTCAGGTGAGCGAGGAAATCTTGACAAGAGGTGTGAGGCCTCGGATTGTTGAGCATGAGGGCGACATCTTCATGAGTAGGATATGAGGGTAGTTTCTAGGTGAAGGGGTCACTTGAGAGATTGTACTTGTCTTATCTACTAGCGGATTTTGTTTGCCGGTGGTTGCTAACCCGTGGATGTTTCCTCTTCGGAGGTTTACCACGTTATATCTTGTGTCAACTTTTCTCTATCCCTATCTCTCTTATATTTGTACTTGTTATTTGAATACTAATGATAGAACTCTTTATGTAAGTTGACTTCCTTTCTATGATATAGGTTGTGTATGTGTTACCATTACTTGTTTGTATCAGACTTTATTTGTTTCATATATTGATTAAGTGTATTTAATTGATATATATATATTGTGATACAAGCAATCTAGAGGGACAAACTTTGTTTGTTTCTAAGGGAACTGAAAAAGATGTCTAACCTATTCACCCCCACTCTAGGTTAGCCTTGAGCTTATAACTGTGTTTGTATTTTCAATTGGTATCATAGCAGGACACTAGATTGCACTTAGTGAGAGTCCAGGTGATACATTCACGGTTTTTGCAAAGCTTTTGAAGTCATGGGTTTAAAAGATGATGTAATGGCGGAAAAAGCCTCAAATTCGAGGCCACCGTTACTTCAAGGCACTAACTATGGGTATTGGAAGTTGAGGATGAAAGCCTACATCCGTTCTATTGATGAAAGGGCTTGGATGGTAATGGAAGAAGGTTATAGTCCTCCTACCAAGGTTCAAGAGGATGGAACCATGATACTCAAGCCAATGAGTTAATGGACAATGAATGAGTTTGAGGTTGCTAAATGGAACCATCATGTTATGAATGCCATCTTTGGAGGAGTTGATGGGCATCAATTCTCCTACATTCAAAATCTTGAATCCGTAAAGGAAGCTTGGGATACTCTCCAAGTTACTAATGAAGGAACCTTAGCGGTGAACAAATCGAGGCTTTAAATGTTGGCATCACAATTTGAAGGTTTAAGTATGGGTGAAGAAGAAAAGTTCAAAGACTTCCAATTCCGACTTCTTACCATTGCTAACCAATGTCAAGCACTTGGAATACTTATCTCAAAAGAGTGTTTAAATTGGAAAATTCTTATGTCTCTTCCTAAGAGATTCAAATCAAAGGTGACGGCCATTGAGGAAAGCAAGGATATGGATAGTATGAACATGGATGAGTTGCTTGGGTCTCTCCAAACTTATGAGATGTGCTTGAAGCCAAAGATTAAGAGTAAGGGAATCGCTCTCAATGCTATAGAGGAGGAAAGTGATGATGAAAATGAAGAGATGGCTCTTTTGGTTGGAAGGTTCAAGAAGTTTCTAAAGAAGAATGTCAAGCCTAAAGGAAAGTCTTCTAAGGAAAAGGTAGTTAAGAGAACATCATCTCCGAGGAATGAGAAGAATAGTCAAGCCATGAAAAAGAAAGATGTTCAATGCTATAATTGTCATGGTTTCAGTCACTTTGCTAGTGAGTGCACCAAGAACCCATCTAAGAAAGACAAGAAAGGCAAAGTGTTGGTGACTACTTAGAGTGATGATAACTCTAGTGACAATGAGAGCTCTAGTAGTGAGTCTTCAAGTGATGAAGTGTTGGTGAGCAACTTTGTAGCTCTAACGGCTTCCCATTCTCCACCAAATGTTGATGGTACAATATCTTTGGACAAGAACTTTGATGCAAATCATCATGGAAGCTCTAGCTCTATTCCTACTAATCTGAGTTGTTGGAAAAGATAGAAAAGCTTGAAGAAGCTAGAGATAATGCTCTAAGAGAGGTAGTGAACAAGGGTGATTTGATCAAGAAACAACTAGATAAGTTTGTGGTTGTCACTCGTAGACTTCTTGGTGAGAAAGGTGACATTATAAAGAAGTTTAGAGAACTTGAAAAGGTAAACCTTGAGAAGGATAATGTGATATCTTCTTTGAAGAATAGAGAACAAGAATTGATAGAAGAGATAGACACGGCTAAGGAGACCATCAAGGACTTAGTGAATGATTCGGTACGTGTGTCTAGTGTTATGAATCTTGTTAACTATCATAGTGGTGAAGACGACTTGGTAGTTGAAGAGGAGCTCTTGGAATCACCACATCCTACTCACTTTGATAAAGTCGTGATTGATAAGAAACAATACAAGAAGAGAAGATCAAAAGCCAAGAAGAAGTTGGTGAACAAGATATCTTTGCAAACTCCTAGTGAAGCCAGTTCAACTCCAAAAGGTACAATCTCATCTTTTATTCAAATTTGCCATTATTGCAACACAATATGTCACATTAAGCCTAGGTGTTATAAATATGTAGAAAAATTCAAATTAGGAAATGAATCTAGAGATAAGTAGATTAAACTTCAACTTGAACATGCTAAGGTCTTGAAAGTTGAGAAACATGATAATATTGCTAAGCATGAGAAGAAGTTGTGGAGTAGAAAGAATACTAATCTTGTTCAACTTGAAAAAGCTTATGTTGAAAATGTTAAGGAAGAGTGTATTAATGATATTCTTGTTAATCAAGTCATTGAAGGACTTTACTCTAGATTTAACATTGTTGTCAAGGATAATATTGGAAATGTTTGTGTAGGTATACCCAAGAACAAGTGGTTCAAGGGTGAGTGCTCTTATCACTAATATAGGAAGCACATGTGAGATAGCTTTGAGGCAACATATAAATTGTGTTGAGAATTCTTGCTTGCTAGCTTTGAATACTCCATGTATTGATATGAACTTGGTTATCTCACATCATGTTTGTTATGATGGTCAAAATTTGTTGATTAACTTTAGAGAAGTTCTTTTGATATATGTGTTGATTGAGTTGAGATATTATGCTTTTTATACTCTTGTTATGAAACATCGTCAACTTGGTGTCATGAGGACATTCAAGGCAAGAGTGCTCATAAAAAGGGCGGAAGCATGATATTTGGTGAATATCATGTGCAAAAATGTATCTCTATACTCTAATACATGTTCTCTTAGATATTCATCTTTTGACTCAATTTTTGATATACATCTCATAGCATGTCATATTAGAGAATTGTGTATAGCTTACATATGGCTCTCATTGACATTTGCTATTTTAGGATCTAATAGTGATATTGTTCACATTGATCTTAACTTTGGTGATTGTTTGTGTATAGTATATTGAGTGGCATTACTTTTGAAAATATGAGCTTCATAGTCTTTGAAAGCTACTCATTAGAGAAGTAATGATCTTGAATAAGTCTCTACTTATTGCTCTTACGTCATGTGCTTATGAGCCATAAAATCTTGTTTTTCTAAAATTGCACATTGCTTCTCTTATATGTTTTGCTAGTAGGTTGAGTTTACTAATATGTAAACATTGGATACACCTTGAAATTTTTGTGCTTAAGTACTTTTAAAATGACCTATGGTTAGTATCCATTTTACTTTGGCAAATACATAGAACTCAACGAGCACCTTCATGAAAAAGGCTACACACATTGGGTGTGAAAGCTACCCAATGTTGGAAAGAGCTACACCATTGTGATGAGTGAAAGCTATCATGAAGTGAATTTTTTTTATGTTTAAAAAACATGAAAAAATCAAAGAAATGTTGAAATGGAATCATAAAAAAAAAATCTTTGATTCAAAGCCTAAAAAGAAAAGGAGGAAGGCTTAAAAAAGAGTTTAGTTGAAAATCAAATGAGCTCGGGTTGAAAAACAGAAATGGGATGATGAGCCACATGCACACACACACTCATATGTTGAAATCTGTTCTCTTAAAAGCAAAAATTCCAGATGATAATCGGTTTGACTTTTTATGGAAAAAACTTAAGATGATTAGTTGTTGGAAATTGTTTGCTTGTTGATTGTCAAACTACTTCTTGATATATATTTGAAGCATATCTCTTACACACACACTTTGTTTATGAGTATGATGATATTTTAAGAATTGTTGAAGAATTATGAGAGAACTTGAAAAATCTTTGTGTATCTCTCTTAGCATATGAAGCTTATTTTGTTGTTATTTCTTCAAATTGCTTGAATGTGTGATTGTGTGAACATCTTTGTGAACTTTATGCTATCAATGATTTTAGTTATAGCATTTATCAAGGGGGAGCATTGTATGCTAGACATTGTTCTCTTTTATGATAAGTTCACATGCTTCATTTTGTTACATGATGGCATATTTTGACTTAATGATACTTGTAAGATATTACTCACTATCTTTGTCTTGCATAATGATTCATTCTTAAGTCATATGTCTTTGTTTTGTATATTTGTGACTAATATGCTTGTTTTGTTTTTCACTCACTTTTGTTGTATGTATATAGCATCTTATAACACAAGAACAAATGGGAAGAACTAAGGTTACCGGAAATGGAAATCAATTGAATCCCGTTGTGAAAGCCAAGATTCATCGACTTAGGTAAGTGTAAAGATTCTTATGTTCTCAAGTGCATTAAGGATAGAAATTGGGAATCTTGGGTGAGCATGTTAGGAATTGTGAATGATACTCTTGTTAAAGAGTTTTATCTTGAATATAGAGAAAGTGTCACCTTATTGGATGCTTTGATGGAGATTAGGGGTGTTGTGTTTAGAGTTAACCCAGAAAACATTAACAAGTTTCCTGAGCTATCTAATGATATAGATTCTAGTTTTCTAGTTGTGGATGTCATTGAGAATCTTAATATCATGGGTAGAACTCTTTGTGACAATGTTTCTTTTGAGTGAAAAGGTAGAGCATATATTTCTTAACTACTTGCACTACTTTCTTTGGTGGAACAAGTATCTAGTATTTGAGTCTTGTGGTATAATTCTTAACTTTTGGCATCATTTCAAGTCAAAGGGGGGGGGGGGGGGGAAGACATGCTAGTTACTTAGTTTCTTTGTATGTTGTTTTTGTGAACTTTTGAACTTTCAATGGCATGTAATAATTAGTCTTAAGATTTGGTTAAGAATTTTTGTGTTTTGGCATGTATTGAGGGGGAGATACATGTATTTGTGGACTTAATAGTATATTCTTATACATATTATATGTTGCCATTTGTTGTTTTTCTTATGTATATGCATTGTTCTTTGAGATGATTTGTAGGTTGCTTCAAGAGAAGATCAAGATAAAGTTCAAGAGTTGATGAAGATTAGTTATAGGAATCTTACTCATTGTAATGTGAGGGAGTGATTTTGTTACCTATCTTCATTTTTATATTTGTAGTAAATGTATAGATGTTTTGACATGGAATTTGCCAAAGGGGGAGATTGTTAGGTTTTAGATTGTGTTGGCATTAATTCCATATCAAAATGATGTTTACTTGTAATGATTTAGTTGTTTAGATTCATGATGATTCAAGCTTCAAAGAAGAATGAACAACAAGTCAAAGTAAGTTCAAAGTAAGTTCAAAGTCTTTAAAGAGAAAGGATGCAATATGGTTCTACAAAGGTATACTAAGACCTTATCTTTCTCTTACAAGGCTTAGGCACACACATACAATTCATTCATATGTGTCCTTGCATCGTTGTGCACCATGTATAACACATTCACAGACTTGGAGATGAATGCTGAGGCATCGGTATGGAAATAACATGTTTTGGAAAATGCATGATTGGAGACTATCTCTATGTAGTTTGCATTCTAGTGTGAATTGTGTTTGTTCGTATATATATTTGTATAACATGGGTATTGAACTTAAATTAAGTCTTAAATCATTCTTGATTGAGTTTTGGTCATTTCGGTTACTCATACTATTGATTTCAAGTTCTAAGTCAAAAGATACTACACTTTCAACTCATGTTGCATATATTTTATTCGTCTTCGTATATCGAGTCAAATTATTATTTTCCAGGTTAAGTATCTTATATGTCCATGCCCATGAGAGAGTTATGGTTTGTAATCCACAAACGGATTTGAATTCCGAGTTCAGAGTCCGGAGAACGATCGAAGAACGCGAGAGGAGTGCAAGGGAGTTGCACCATGACCAAAGGCCATCAATTGGTGCAAGCCCGAGATGGCACGTGGCCATCTCGGCTGCAACTCCTTGCTGCCCCGAGATGCCCACGCGCCATCTTGGGGAAGCATTAACAAAGAAAGGCATTTCGTTCTTTTTGTTTCATTCTTTCCCTTTCCTTTATATTTCCCTTCCCTCTCAAATTTCATTCCAAGAAGAAATTTAAAACTTGAGTGCAGAAAGTTTCTCTCTACATTTTCTCACCTTCCAAACACCATAACTTCTTCATTTGAACTCCGATTTGAGTGATTCAAAGTTGAGAGTGTTTTTCTATTCATCCTCCATCATTTCTCTGAAGGTTTGAGTGAGTTTCATTGCTCTTTTAGGAGACTAAACTCATAAAAACGGGACTGCACCAAAATCAACTAAGATATTGATTTTCTCTCAAAGTTTTCTTTTAAAACTTGGTCAATTTCCTTGGGTTTTATTCTTCAACATATATATGTGTATTGGGATTATTTTGATTTAAGTTTTGAACTATTTTAAAGCTAGGTTGAGTTTCAATTGAAATCTTACATGTTGAGTTAGGTTTTGATTTTGCCTATGTTTTCACATGTTTGGGATTGTATTGTGCTAGCTTTGATTCTAGGACTATTTGATGATCTTTGATTGATTAATTTTGTGAAAAATAGTTCCTAACATGTATTAGGCTCTCTTTGGCCGATTTCTCACAGTGATACATGTGCTTATGTTCTTTTGAGCTATTCATGTGTTTTGTTGAATCTATGAATAGGAATATGCTCTAGAACTTTAGCTTTAATCTAAATGACTTTGTCATATGATTTTAGCATGTTTTTGGTTTATGAGGTTTAAAACTTGATTATGTGATTAATTGAACATATCTTGTGATTCAAGTTTTAGATCTATGCATATACCTAGGTTGTAATTAATGTTGAACATATCTTACATGATCTAGATGGATTAAACATGCATGATTGACTAGACTACATTTGATTTATGCATTCATGCTCATGTCTAGTATTTTCCATAGGATGTGTTGATCATAACATTCTATGTTACGTGCTTGTTTGCGTTTTGCATTCATGATCACCTAGATGCCTTTTGAGAATGAAGTCTTGACAATAGGTGTGAGACCTATGTTGTTGAGCAAGAAAGTCTTGGCAAGAGGTGTGAGACCTTGGATTGTCAAGCAAGAAAGTCTTGACTAGAGTCGAGAGGACTCAGATAGTCGAGCAAGAAGTCTTGCCTAAGGTCTTGAGGATCTAGAAGGGTGAACGAGGAACTCTTGACTAGAGTCGGGAGGACTCGAATAGTTGAGCAAGAAGTCTTGCCTAGGGTCGTGACGATCCGGAAGGGTGAGCGAGGAAGTCTTGACAAGAGGTGTGAGGCCTCGGATTGTTGAGCAAGAGGGTGACATCTTCATGAGTAGGATAAGAGGGTAGTTTCTAGGTGAAGGGGTCACTTGAGAGATTGTACTTGTCTTATCTACTAGTGGATTTTGTTTGCCAGTGGTTACTAACCCGTGGATGTTTTTTCTTCGGAGGTTTACCACGTTATATCTTGTGTCAACTTTTTTCTATCCCTATCTCTCTTATATTTGTATTTGTTATTAGAATACAATGGATAGAACTCTTTATGTAAGTTGACTTTCTTTCTACAATATAGATAGTGTATGTGTTACAATTACGTGTTTGTATCACACTTTACTTGTTTTATATATTGATTAAGTGTCTTTAATTGATATATATATTGTGATACAAGCAATTTAGAGGGACAAACTTTTGTTTGTTTCTAAGGGAGTTGAAAAGGGTGTCTAACCTATTCACCCCCCCCCCCCCCTTCTAGGTTAGCCTTGAGCATTTAACCGTGTGTATATTTTCATCATATGCTTGTATACTCTATAGGGGATCTAATTCATGTTAGGTATATAGATTCTAATTTCAAATCAAATTCAGACTTTAGAAAATCCACATCAGGATCTATGTTTACTCTTGTAGGTGGCGCAGTCATATAGAGAAGTATCAAGAAATCTTGTATTGCTGATTCCACCATGGAAGCCGAGTATGTTGGCACACGCGAAGCTGCTAAAGAGGTTGTTCAAGTCTGCCAATTCTTGATTGACTTAGAAGTGGATTCTTATGTGAGTAAGCAGATCACTATCGACTATGATAGTTGTGGAGCAGTGTCTCATTCAATAGAACCAAGAGGTCATAAGAGAGAGAAACACATTGAAAGAAAGTATCATCTTCTGAGGGAATTGTGCATAAGGGAGACGTGATGATAAAAAAGCGGATCCCTTCACAAAGGCTCTACCACAAAATACTTTCGATGGGCACTTGGACAACATGGGGATAATAGATATCACACATTTACTATATAGCAAGTGGGAGATTGTTGGGATTATACTCAACATCAAGAGTGTAATGATGTATTTGACAATCTTTTCATATTAATAAAATGATTTATAGTTAAACAAATCTTAAATCATTTACAGTTTTATTACTATAATTGTCAAAAGTAAATAATCATAAGGTCAAAAGACTATGAGAAATAAAGAATTGTTCGTACATCTGGATATGTATGAGGTAGACACAATTCTTTAGTTATTCTTGAACAATATTCACAATTTAAGATAAAGGTTAGGCGCATTTATCTTGTTAAAGTTGTAGATTCTTTTGCTAACATGTGAGTGGGATCAACTGTGTTACGATGAGTCTAAAATCATCAAAGTGTGGTGTCTTTGGGCAAAAGAATCTAGTGTACTAGGTGCATTGAAAAGGATTACAGTGAAATACTTTATCCAGAACCGTCAATGTATAAAAGTTTTCACTTGAAAACAATCGGAGAGTCTATCTTAATCCTGAGATGAATGATGGACTTATGGTTATAAGTGTTATCATTTGAGCCATCAAAGAGTAAGATTATATAGCATAGTCTATCCTCTATAGTTTGGTGGTATTCATTTATTAATCGATAGATGACTTCATTTATACATTTAGACATCGTGGCTCCATCTATTAAATGTGAGTATAATATTATCGTATGGATATTTTAAGGTATTAGATATTAAATCTTAACGTTACGTTCTCAATAGTGTCTATTAAAATTTGCTTTTGGATAAGTCAAAATATCCAAGTTTAAAATGTGGTTGTTGACGTCAACTTCTCGATGGGTGAGAAAGTCAACAACGTTGGATCTGGTTATGACCTGTCAAATGAGAAATAGAAAGAGAATGCAATATAGGTTATTATTACGTGAGTTTACGTGGTAAAACTCTGATGATCGGAGAAACATCCATTGGTGGTTGAATGGACAACCAAGCCAAATCCACTATTTAAATAAAGAATTACACCACTCGATCTCTCTTGCCTCTCTCTTGCAGTGATTTCTTTTGTCTCACTCTTTATGTCGTGCATGTATCTCCCTTTTTTACAGTAAGATTATGGGTCTATTTATGCCTACATAGAACCCTAATCCTTATTGTACAAATAAGAAAAAGGAACTGTATTTTCATTAAAACTAGTTGCTTGTTGAAGTCGTCTTTATCTCTTTTCCTATTTCAGAGACTTTGTGAAGATCGAGTTTGAATTTTAATGGGATTCTAGTGGCATAGTACGCTTGGACTTATTTCCTGACCGGTGCAGTCTTCTAGAAGAATTGAATTATTGCTTGATTTAAACTGGTTTGTTTCTTGGCTGGCATTTTATCCTTCCAGAAACTTTTTTTGACACGGAGGTTTTACGTACTGGAGTGTGATTCCCGGGCTTACACATGTATACGAATCGTATAATGAGCTGTTCTACTTGGTTTTCTTATGTTGTCCCGAGTAGAACATAATATGTCGAGTACCCGTGTTCAGACTTACTCGGGTTCTTATTCCTTAGCAAAGTATTGGATGGTGTCTTATAGTTGCCAGCTTGGATGCCCGTCTGGCAATATTTTTTAGGGATTGTCTTACCAGTTGGTGACGTGTACAATTACTAAGATATACATATAACAATACCCCCTTAAAATGGTTTTGCCGAGTAGAGTTCACTTTGGCAAAAATATTTTAATTGCTGTGAATTCCAACTAGCCTTGTGTTTTTCCTTTCTTAATCTCTCACTAATGCATGAATAATAATCCTGAAACAATTTATTACATTAATAATGTGTCTTAATGGCAACAATGTATATGCGGTTCGTCTTTTCACGTGAAATCTAATAATCGTGGCATTTTGAAATCTTGACGGCCTGGTCAGTTCTTTCCACGACACTTGTCCTTCTATTATTTGGTATTTCTATGGGAATTTATGAGACGTGACTCATCGACTATCGGATAAGCCGCCTACGTCAGTGAATGTCCCTTCGATTTTTCATGCTTCTCAAAACCCTAAGGTCCAGTGTCTTCGACCATTTAAGTTGTTTTTCAAACTGTAGAGGGTTGTTCCTATTCATTTTTCGCATAAAGAAACAAAAAAACCCACGTTTTCTTGCACACAAATTTGTCTTGATTCTTAATCGAGGCTTTTCCTAGTTTCTTCGCATCTGCTTTAAAGGTCAGTTCAGATGGATCCTGTTTCACGACAGTACCTTTTTGTTATAGCTTTCGATGCGCTTGAGCGTGGAGATTTTCAATTGGTTTCTTGTGTTCGTAGATTATTGGGGGAAACCCCTCCTGATGAGCCTGATTTTCTAAATGTTGATGTTTTAGGGATTTATCCTGATGTTCGTTTCAGTTCTAGCTCTGAATCTTCTTCCAACTCTAAGTCATTTGTTTCTGATCACAGGGTTCCCTTACGATCTAGGATGGGAAAGCATCAAAGTAACCGTACGGTTCACAAACATGGTTCAAGCTGTATTCAAATAGGAAGGCAAGTAGTTGATGAGAAGGATGTTGAAGAGGAGCACAGTGCATTTCGAATTCCCTTCTCATCTGATTTTTTGAGTGAGTATGATGCCAAACCGAACGTGGTCGGGGAGGCTGAGATCGAGAAGTATCGCGCTAGTCTCGATCTGGATGATTCGGTTTTAATAGTTCCTGCTGGTAATAGAGCCACGTGGAACCCTCTTCCGGGCATTGTAGCAATTTATGGATCCATGCTCTGATGTGGGGTGACCCTTCCCCTCTAGCCTTTCATTGCTTGGTTCCTTACTAAGGCGGGGATCGCTCTAGCCCAGCTTACCCCGAACAGCTATAAGATCCTAATGTGTATGTGGCATATGTGGAGCCTAATGAACTTGCCACTACCTTTTCCTCGCGAAATTAGACAATTTTATACTCTAAGGCAATCTGGTTGGACTGGAACTTACTTTCTTCTATCCAACAAGCCAGATAGCTGGATTATTGAAGGGACGAAAGTGAACCGGGAAGTTGATATTTCCTCAGACACCAAGAAGAAAGGCTTTGTGTGGGGTTTCCCTACCTCAAACAAGCACTGAAAAAATAATTGGTTTTTTACAGGACGGAACTTGGGACTTGAGATCGAGCTCTCAGCTGGGAAAAATCAGAAAGTATTAAAGGTTCCCCGTTTCTTTTGCTCTCCCGATCGCTGGAACAAGTCACGGCCCACTTTCACTAACGTCGAGTTGACTAACCTTGTTTAGGCGGTCGTGTGCATTCTAGAGAAAAGAAACAAGTTCTATCTTTTTTATGAAAAGAAAATGATAGCTCTCGGCTTCTTTCCTCAGATTTTGGATTATCACAGACGTCATAACTAGAATTTCTTCCCGTTTACATTTTACTCATTTTGTTGTCGTTTCTAACTCATTTGAATTCAGTGTATGATTCGAAAATCGTCTGCGACGTCCAGGCTCGTCAGGTAAAATCAATTTTTATAGCGAGTCGTAAGGAAGCTTTTCGCCAAAATAAGAAAGGGATTGCTTCACCTGATGATGATTCGGATGAGGATTCTGACAAGGTAGATGAGTAAGTTCCTGAATATACTCCTGAAGAAGTCATTCAGCCTACCGCAGGGGAATCAAGCGGTCCAAGTGTCCATTTTGGAACTGATAGTTCCCAGATGGTGTTTGAGGATAAAGGTAGGCAGGGATGGCATCCTAGTGGTACAGTGTTCGGTAAGCCCAGTTCCCAGGTGAACGAAGTGCCTGTTGAGCAGTTTGCTGTTGGGGAGGAGGGAGGAGGGAGGAGGGAGGAGGGAGGAGGGAGGATGGAGGGTACCCCCTGATGAGCAAGTTAATCTTTATCGTGATCTCTTTGAGCCCTTCCGAGATACCACCGAGGATCAAGAGGATCCTACAATTGACCTCAGCTTTCATCATACTCGAGTTGAGAAGAGGAAAGCAGCAGATTCTCATGTTTGGCCGCTTCTGAAAATTCCCTAAGTGGTTTCATTCATTGAATCGAGTGATGATGATGCTGATACTAGGGATTCCCCGAATACTCAGGCAGAGACATCTTTAGAGAGATAGGAACCCCCAGAAGTTTGAATAGAGACTCTCTGCCACCAAAGGTTGAGGACGTTGGGTGAGGTCCTCGGGAAAATCTTCCTCCCCACCCCCTAGGATATGCTGAGGACTATGTCATCGGGTCAAGCTTTCATCGATAACGACTATTGGAGTTGCTTCATGAGGGGTTCTCTTACAGAGCGTCTTCACAACGTTTTCAATAGTGTGTCCTACTTACGTCTTATATCCCGACCCTTGCCTTAGTGCTCCTTGACTTAGATTTTTAACTTACTCTTCCCTCCAGATGGTTGCTGAGTTTGTTGAGTTTGTTCAGACGTATCAACATCAAGTTGATCGGATAAAATGTCTTGAAGCTTAGTTGAAGAAGAGTAAAAACAGCCGTGCTAGGAATGAGGCGATCTATTAAACAGAGGCAAGCTCTGCCCAAGAGTTTGCTGATCTTTGTTCGGCTAAACAAATAGAAGCCGAGGAGAAAGCTTTTGTTGTAGAAGAGATATCCGTATCCTTCCAAAATTTACTCTCTGCTGCCTAGGAGTCAATGCTCAAAGCAGAACAAGTGGTCGAGCAAGTAAAATCATCGTACGATTAGAAAATGGAAGACCTTAAGCGTCAGGCCCTAACTGTTGAATCTCTTTCGAAGGAAACTCGGTTGGAACTTGAAGTCCAAGGGGTTGATTATTTCAAGAGGTTGCCAGCCTATGATACCCTACTCCTTAGGGAGTTCCAACGAGGGTTGGTCTCGGCTGGTGAATTCCTCAAGGTCAAGAATCGGGCAACTGACAAGGCTCGAGCCAACTGGGAGTAATCAATTAAAAACCATGTGGACCTGTCCTTGGAGTCTCTTCAGACTCAGATGAAGGAATGGAGAGTTTACTGTTGTAGCCGAGGTAAAGAACCTCATCCTATGCATCTGGAAGTCCCATCGGAGCATTCTCTCTCAACCTTTTATGCTAGTCATGAGGCTAGTGTAAATGGGATGAAGCCTGACGTTGGACCGGTCCCTAGAATGGATTACAACGAATGGATGGATGACTCGGTAGACTCAATCGCCTGGACTTCTAATGAAAGTCTTCTCCATGAATATGAGATGGTACCCGATCTGAGTATTGGCAAGACCTCCAAATCCTCAGCCCCATCATAGGCATATTTGTAAAATTTTATTTGATTAATAAAATTCCATTTTTTACGTAGTTGCTTGTCGCGAATGTTTTTTATATTCCATCTTAAACTGGCTAATATCGTTGTCTGGGTGACTCTTAAAACGATGAGTATCTTATTAAACTGGCTAATGCGATTTCATGTGCCAAGAATCATATTAAACTGGCTAATGCAATTTCATGTGCCAAGTATCTTATTAAACTGGCTAATGCAATTTCATGTGCCAAGTATCTTATTAAGCCGGCTAACGCGATTTCATGTGCCAAGTATCTTATTAAACTGGCTAACGCGATTTCATGTGCCAAGTATCTTATTAAACAGGCTAATATTATTAACCGAGTCATCTCGAGACAGACAAGTAAATTTATACGTGTTTCGTACTTTGTTGCTACCCAAATAATACATCGAGGCTAACCACGATCATACGTTCGAGTCCTTATGCAAGTCATTGAGGACGTCTCCTTGTTTTGTATGTGTAAGGGTTTGCCGAATCGTAAAGTTCTAAATTGCTTAACACAGCTGCATAACTCGCCATGATTTTCCCGATGACACGTCGAGCCTTTTTCCAGAATTCGGTGTATCGGGTTTGCCTTTTGGCTAAGGTCGACTGACCTTGCTCGGCCGGCATGCTCATATGAGCTTATCCGCCCATTCGGTGATTTTACCAAATTAATGGCCCCGAGCATTTTATTTTATTATGCAATCAATTTCTTCATGTTCTTATCATGTGCTCGTCTTTTTTGCTTGTTCTTATTATCATGCTCATTTTTTGGAATATCGTGTCGGGCTTTTTTTTATAACTGCAAAACTAACAATATGAAAATCTCAAAATTGCTAAAAAACTTCGTGACTAGAAAAATGAAAAATAAAAACAAATGGAATTTGTTTCAAGGGTAGAAGATCTTTAAATATTGGGCATTGCATGGTCGGGGTAAAACCTCTCCATTTGGTCAGGCAATCCAATATGCTCCATGACCAGTTATTCCTTTAATCTTGTATGGGCCTTCCCATTTGTCAGCCAATGAGCCCGCAGCTTTGTTCTTCGTGTTCAGCAACACCTTTCTGAGCACCAGGTCTTCTAACTAGAACTTCCTAATCCAAACATAGAAATTATAGTGTCGGGCCAGTCTTTGCTGATATGTCGCATTTCATACTTGGGATTTCACCCTTTTCTCTTCCAACTCATCTAAGTTTTGTTACAGCATATCGATATTTTGATCTTCATCATATAACCTGATTCTAGGCGACATATTCGATGTTTCTACAGGGATGACAGCCTATGTTCCGAACGCCAAGGAAAATAGAGTTGCTCCCGTATAAGTCCTTGCTATTGTCGATAAGCCCACAATACTTCAGGAAGATTTTCAACCCAACTATCCTTCTTGGCATCTAAATTTTCTTTGAGTGTGTGCTTGATGATTTTGTTTACTGCCTCAGCTTGTCCATTTGTTTGAGGGTGGGCAGGTGTGGCATAGTAATTTACAATTTGGTACTCGTTGTACAGCTGCCTGGATTTTTGATTGTCTGACTGGGTGTCGTTGTTAGTGATAATAGTATTCAAGACTCTAAATCTGGAGAGTATATTTTTCTTTACAAAGTTTATGGTATTTGCTTCTATGATATGTACTAACACTTCAGCTTCTACCCACTCTGTGAAATAATCAACGGCTACGACTGCATGATTAGCTCCACCTGCTACTCCTTCTGGCATTGGACCAATTAATTCTAGTCCCCACATGGAGAATAGTCTTGGGGATGTGAGGCTTCTAAGTTGTTCAGGGGGCTGCCGAATATCAATGGTGATCCTTTAGCAAGTATTGTAACTTTCTGAACATCGTTGTGCATCCGAGAATAAAGAAGGCCAAAAAAAACCTTGCATGAGTACCTTGTGTGCCAAACTTCTGCCCCCAGTATGGTTTTCGTATACTCAACCGTGGACCTCATGTAGTATCCGGTATGCATCTTCCTCTGATACACATTTTTGGAGTATTCGGGAAAACCCCTCTTATGTACAGTTCTCCTCCGATCATTGTGTATCTTTCTGATCTGTACCTTATGCATTTTGCTTCTAAGGGATCTTCCAGAAGTATATCTTCTTCCAGGTATCTTTTTAGTTGAGTCATCTAATCGTCTAGCGGTGTTCAGATTTCTGAGACTTCATAGTTTTTCACCTTAACTATACTGGGTCTGAGAAGATGTTCAACCAAAATATTTTTTGGCTGATTGTGGTTGTTGCTAATGTTAGTTTGGACAATGCGTCTGCCTTTTCATTCTCTTCTCTATGGATCTGGACAATCCTGTATTCCTTGAATTTTTGGAGGAGTTGTTTTGCTATGCCCAAATAAGCCAGCATACCTTCATCTCCGGCCTGATATTCGTCCAAGACTTGATTGACGACTACCTGTGAGTCACTAAATATCTCAACCTCATCTACTCCGAGAGCTATGCAAACCCTTAGCCCTGCTAGCAACTCCTCATATTCGGCCTAGTTATTTGTTGCTTAGAAATCGAATCTTATGGCACATTCAACATCGTCTTCTTTTGGGGTGGGGTGCGTATTACGATTCCAGCCCCACTGCCATGATTGTTCGAGGAACCATCGACATATAATCTCCATGGGAAACTCTTACTCAATATTCTTTCTGCTTCCAGATTTGGTTTTGTGAATTCAGCTATAAAATCTGTCACTGCTTAGCCTTTGAGTGATGCCTTGGGCATGTACTGAATATCTAACTCACTCAACTCGATCGCCCATTTAGTTAATCTCTTTGAAATTTTTGGTTTCTAAAGGATTTGCTTAAGTGGGCAGTGGGTGAAAACCTGGATCGTATGTGCCTGAAAGTATGGCCTCAGCTTCCTTGTTGACGAAACCAATGCTAGAGCCATTTTCTCTGCCTGTGAATACCTAGTTTCAGTTGGAAGAAGAGACTTGCTGGTACAATATACTGGCCTCTGTATCCTGTCTTCTGACCTGACTAGAACCAAACTTACGGCTAACTCAGTAAGAGACAAGTATAGGTGGAGTATTTCTCCCATTTTAGGTTTTAAGAGGATAGGAGTCTGGCCTAAGTATTCTTTGATCTTCAAGACTGCCCGTTCACACTGTTCATTCCATTCAAACCCCTTCCCCTTTTTGATCACTTTGAAAAAAGGGGAACGTCTATCTGTGGCCTTCGAGAGAAATCTGCCCAAGGAAGCTAAGCATCATGTTAGGCGTTGTACCTCTTTTAGCGTCCATGGTGAAGTCATTTTTTGAAGGGCTTGTATCTTCTCGGGATTCACTTCAATCCCCCTCTG
Organism: Dipteronia dyeriana; assembly: GCA_032871835.1. Lineage (NCBI taxonomy): Eukaryota > Viridiplantae > Streptophyta > Magnoliopsida > Sapindales > Sapindaceae > Dipteronia > Dipteronia dyeriana. The sequence continues at coordinate 44,570,504 of CM065302.1, forward strand.
GTGAACTTGGAACCCGAGGAACCTTTCTAAGGGGACCCCAAATAGGCACTTTTTTGGATTTAACTTCATCTGATACCTTCTCAGGATATCAAATGTTTCGCGCAAGTCTGAAGCATGCTTGTCTACCAAGATACTTTTGGTTAACATATCGTCTATGTAAACTTCCATATTTCTTCCTATTTAACGAGAGAAGATCCTGTTGACCAATCTTTGATATGTTGCCCTAGCATTTTGTAGCCCAATGGGCATTACTGTATAACAGTACAAGATCTGATCGGTCGTGAATGCTGTTTTTTCTTCATCGGCTTTATTCATCCAAATCTGATTGCACCCCAAATAAGCATCCATAAAACTGAGTAATTCATGACATGATGTAGCATCGACCAGTTGGACTATTCTCGGAAGTGGAAAATGGTCTTTTGGGCAGGCCTTGTTCAGATGCGTGAAGTCCACGTACATTCTCCATTGGCCATTTTTCTCTTGGACCAAAACCATATTTGCTACCAATTGAGGGTAGTTTATTTCTCTAATCGACCTTACAGCGAGTATCTTCTCCACTTCCTGCTTGATTGCCCGATTACTCTCGAGGTTGAAAGATCTTCTCTTTTGTATTATAGGTTTCACATTTGGATCCACCGCCAAATGATGTGATATTACTCGGGCATCTATCCCCACCATGTCTTCATGACTCCATGTGAACACATCTTTGTATTCTCTAAGAAAATCAATAAGATCTAACTTGACCTTTTCTTCTAAATTGACCCCAATTTTGACCTTCTTATCCGGTTCATCTTCCTTTAGAACCACCTCCTCTATTGGTTCACTATTTGATGTCTCCGGTTCTTCCCTTGGATCAAACTCAAACAACATTGATTCTTCTTGTTTGATCTGATCTGGTTATGTTAAGGTGCATACTTGGTGTTCACTATTATCTCTATCTTTGTAAACCGAGAGATTTATCTCTTCTAGCGATCTCCTGCGACCCTTTGATTGTTTGTACCCCCCATTCAGTTGGGAACTTGATCATCAAAGCATAGGTCTCTGTTACAGCCTTTGTTTTGTTCAGGAAAGGTCGACCCAGCAACGCATTATAAGGCCAGTTGTCCAGATCTACAACCACAAAGTTGAGTAACACTGTTTTCTAGCAAAGAGCCATTCCGATCTTTACGGGCAGCTTTACTGTTCCGAAAGACCTAACCTCGACTTCCATGAATCTTCTGAGTGGGGTAAGCAAATGTTGCAAGCCTTTTCGATCCAATCTGAGTTTATCATAAACAGCCACATTGAGGATGTCTGTCGAGCTACCATTGTCCACTAGAATTCTCCTGACTTTTCTATGGCCAATTTGGGCACTTATGACTAAAGCATCATTCGGCCGGACGTCGATCCCATGTGAGTCAGCTTCAGTGAATATTATCGGGTCTCATCCTTCATTTATTCTCTTCGGATCAGGCTCAACGAAATTAACATCAAAATTATGTATTGCCTCCACCGCTTCTCGGATTTCCTGAGTTCGCTCACGGTTACTTCTCTCAGTAGATGGTCCTCCAAAGATAGTCTGCATCACTTCATTCGACTCGGGGCGGGCCCTTTTGTTCCTTCTAGAATTACGATCTCCCGTTTTGGTTTCTTTCTGAATTTCTAACTTCTTATCTTTCTTTAGGATTATATCTTGCAGATGTCCTTCTCGAATGAGGGTCTCTATATAGTCTCTAAGCTAGTAACATTTGGAAGTCTCATGTCCGGTTTCATTATGGAACTTGTAATATTTCGTTGTGTCTCGCCGAGCAAATTGGGGCTGCCAACGTGGCTCCTTCACCAGATTCTTTTCTTCTAGTATTGCTAGGATTTCTTCCTGTTTTTCTAGAGTGGGGTGTAGTTGGTATATTTCCCTCAAAACTTTTCCGTGGTCTGGTCAATATTATATCCACTTTCCTCATCTTTGCTTCTTTCTTTGTTATTTCCTTTCTGTTTTCCTTTATGGTCCTGTACATTTGACTCGGCATCCTTTTGTTCGGGTCTCCCTCTATGCATGTAGCAACCTCTTGTTGCTAACTCTTCTTATTCGGCTAATGCATATCCTCCAGCCATATCCATCATGTCTGCATATCTAGTTAATCGAACTCTCCTTAAGTAAAAGGATAATCGCCCGTTCTGTAAGTTATTTACGAATGCAACAATTATTGCTTCGTCATTTGCGCTGCCGATTTCTGAGACCGCCTGGCCAAATCTCCCCAGGTACTTTTTTAGTGACTCGTATTTCCCTTCCTTCAGTTAAGAAAGGTAAGCCACTTATTTTTTACTATGTACATTGCCTAGGAATTGTCTTGAAAAGCTTCTGCTCAACTCGTTAAAACTCTCATTACTTGCCGGAGGCAATCTCCCGAACCATCTAGAGCCTGTGTCTCCAAGATTTTATGGAAAGTTGAGACACAACAAAGGGTCGTTGCGGGTATACTAGGCCATAACGTTTTTATATCGTCTGACGTGTTCCTTAGGATCTGTATCCTTCTTGAACTGTTCCACGTGTGGCATTCTAAATCTCTCATGGAAGGGGGTTCGCAGGATGTTCCTGGTAAAAAGGCTATCAGAATCATTGTCAGACAATTCATTGTATCCATATCGCCTAATCAGCGTATCCATCTAGAGTCTGTTATTCTTGACTTCCAGGGCCAGGCTCCTGATTACGATATCTCTATAGCCCACCGGTTCTCCTTGATGGTCAACCTGTCGCATGACCGTCATACCTGTCACCATTTCCTCTTTATTTTGTCCCTGAGTCTCACGAGCCAAACCTTGTAAGCGTACGGTCCCACGATGACGTTTATGATGGTGTTGATCAATATCCTCTGATGACGATGATCGATCGCTACGCCGATCATATTTACGGTGCCTATCATGGCCCGTATAACCGTGGCTCCACCTTTGGTGTGGTCGTTCTTCCGCAGGCGTTTCACGATCTTTGTTACGTGTTGTACCCCCAGTCTGGTTGATTGGGTATGAGTTCCTAACAGCTACTGGTACATCTTATTCTGACCCAACTACAACCGATCGGATCTTAGGAGGTGATGAAAGATTTGGTAGATATGCCACTCCCGTGGCTAATAGATGTATTCCTTCTCACGCTGCATCCATTAGTAATTGTTGTAGTGCATCACGGAAACGAAGCGCTATATCCTCTTTGGTATGAGGGACTTGTTGGATACCATCCAGGGATATCGGTTGATTCCCAGTGGTTGTGGTGGGATCCTGAGTGGTCCTGCCTATATGAGTATTATCTAGAGATTTCTAGATGTCTCAGGAACAGCCTCTGCTTTCGTTACCAGCCATTGCTTAAACAGGTCGGAGGTTCACCCCCTCTTTCTAGCGCCAACTGTTGACGTCAACTTCTCGATGGCTGAGAAAGTCAACAACGTTGGATCTGGTTATGACCTGTCAAAAGAAAAAAAAAAAGAATGCAATAGAGGTTATTATGATGTGAGCTTACGTGGTAAAACTCCGGTGATTGGAGAAACATCCTTGGGTAGTTGAATGGATAACCAAGCCAAATCCACTAATTAAAAAAAGAATTACACCACCCGATCTCTCTTGCCTCTCTCTTGTAGTGATTTCTTTTGTCTCACTCTTTATGTCGTGCATGTATCTCCCTTTTTATAGTAAGATTATGGGTCTATTTATACCTGCATATAACCCTAATCCTTGTTGTACATGTAAGAAAAAGGAATTATAGTTTAATTAAGACTGGTTCCTTGTTGAAGTTGTATTTATCTCTTTTCCTATTTTGGATACCTTGTGAAGATCGAGTTTGAATTTTAATGGGATTCTGGTGGCATAGTACGCTTGGACTTATTTCCTGACATGTGCAGCCTTTTAGAAGAATTGAGTTATTGCTAGATTTGAACTGGTTTGTTTCCTGTCAGGCGTTTTATCCTTCCAGAAACTCTTTTTGACACGGAGGTTTTACGTACTGGAGTGTGATTCCCGGGCTTACTCACTTATACAAATCATATGCTGGACTGTTCTACTCGGTTTCTTGTGTTGTCCCGAGTATAACATAATATGCCGAGTACCTGTGTTCATACTTACTTGGGTTCTTATTCCTTAGCGACGTCTTAGATGGTGTCTTCTAGTTGCCAGCTTGGATGCCCTTCTGGCAATCTTTTTTAAGGATTGTCTTATTAGTTGGTGACATGTACATTTACTAAGATATACATATAACAGTGGTCATATGAGTAAATATGGTAACTAGGAGAGCTATATATGGTCTATGAGCTCTTGGTGATTACTAGTATTCTTCATGGGGATACGCTATCTCCATTAAGATTGTTGAGGGTAAGAATGTGAAACATTAACTTATTCTATCTTTATTTAAGAGTTCAATTTCAGTTCTTTAGTGGAATGAACTAAAATTAATAGATCGGACCTAAGTGAATTATTTGTTGATTGTGATTAGATTATGTCTTTTGGAGCTTAAATTTAGATAGCCCGCCAAGATCCCCAATTCAGATGAACTTGCATTGATCACTTAATATATTCTACCGAACCAATTTCTGGGTCCATCTAGAACTGCTTTTGGGTTTCGAAATCCAAAAGTTTCAAAGAGGTGCAGTCATGTGTGATCAAGATACGTCGTAACTCTTCAAATACCTGGAATGGGCGGCCAAGGTTGTAGGAATCCTTAGGCGCCCTAATAGGGTGTGATTAGCATTTCATTAATACATTAATTAAATGGGTTGTTTAAATTATATTATTGTATTAATTTAAGGCATATGGACTTGATTCTTTTTTAGTAAGAATGTATCTAGTTCACAAGTGGACTTTTTATTAAAGTACAATGGATTTAATAAAATGGGAAAATAATATATTGCCCATATAATAAGCTTGGGCAGCAAAGGCTAATATAATAGCCTAATATATTGTTTTTTATTTTATTATTTAATTAAATGGAAATTAATTAATTAATTAATTGTTAATTAATTAAAAGTCAAAATCTTTTTCCTAGTAGGAGAAGGTCTCCTAGTATTATATTTTTGTTGGTAGTATAATAAGTATCAAAGACTTTATTTGATAAGTAGATAATTAAAAGCAATTTATTTATCTAGTCAAATTAGGAAGTCTTTGATGTTTATCTAAACTCTAATTGACAATTGGTCAAATTATGAAGTTTTTGATAAAGTCATAATATAATTTATTTCAATATTTTTTTATTGGATAAATACACTAATGTGTTGGAATAGTAGTCTTGGTGTGGAAAAGAATTCTGAAAGTTGATAGGAGTCTTGGTGAAAGCAAAAGCCCCTTGGGAGAGGATTCTTGGCCACCAAGTAAATCCTCCTAGAGAGAGGATTCGGCCATGACCTATATATATCACCTTGAAGAATTTTGCTATGGCTAGTTGAAGCCTTGAGAGAAGTTTTTTTTTATTTGCTTAAATAGTTATAAAAAAAACTTCATCCAATTCATTGTGTGAAGAATTCTTCGGCCAAGTAAAGGGAAAAGAGGGAACGTATTTGTTTTCGATAATGCACTAGTTACATCAAAAGGTTTTATGAACAACATCGAATCGGCTTCACACGAGTTTCAATCAATAGATTGAGAATTCACAAGTGACAAAACGATCTTCATTTTTCTCTAGGAGGATTACTGTGACTAACAAAAGAAAAAGGTTTTGTATGTTTTCCAGCATCATGTATACATTTCAAAGAAAGGGTGCACACACTCCTAGGTGATTCATGTTCGTGATTTGATTGGAAGATCTTATGGATTCAATTCGGTGCAACTTCAATCATCACGAGAAAAAGGTACGATACTTTTATTATAAGTAAATTAATCAACGGTTAAGTTTCATTCTTTTAGAAGATTAATTTTTAAATATACCAATTGATATTTTTGCTTCTGTCGCGTGTTTTTTATTTCTACACCAAACTTGCCCTCAATTTTTCTTCATTGCTTTCAGAGTCATTTTTCTAGATTCAGAAGGTGGACAGCTTCAATTCAATAGGTAAGACTGCCTCCACCCCAAATGCTAAGGAGTATTGGGTCTCCCCGGTGGTGGTTCTTTACGTGTTGTGATAGGTCCAGAGAATGTTAGGCAGCTCCTCAGCCCATCTTTCCATCTTTTCTTAGAGTTTCTTCTTCAACAACTTCTTGATGGTCTTGTTTGTCGATTCGACAAGTTGTTAGTCTGAGAATGAGTGACCGAGGCGAAACGACATTCAATCCCTAGCCCTTCACAGAAACCTCTGAAAATGTAATTGTCAATCTGCTTCCCTAGATCAGTGATGATTATTTTTGGTGTGCCAAACCGGCACAACACATTATTCCTTATAAAGGCGATCGTGTTAGCCTTCGTGATGTGGCTTAGTGGCTCAGCCTCCACCGATCTGGTAAAGTAATTGATCACCACAGTGGCATGCTTGGATTGTCCTAGTATGGTTGGCAATGGTCTAATCAGGTTTACCCCCACATTACGAAGGGGTAAGGGGCGCTGATTGAGGAGAGCTTCTCCGGACGTTGGTGCATCAGATTAGCCATATTCTGATAGGGGAGGCATGAGCAGGCAAACATATTTGTATCTTTGTATAGGCATGGCCATAAGTAACCCATCCTCAAGACCCGGTGTGCTAGCGTATCCCTATATGAGTGATCGCCGAAAGTCCCCGAATGGACTTCCCTCAAAGCCCAGTTGGCATCCTCAGGGTGGAGACATCTCAATAGAGGGGGGACTTCCCCTTCCGATAGAGGTGTCCTTCAATTAAGTAACATCTCACCACCTTCATTTTAAATTTTTTTGCCTCCGTCGGATCGCTTGGCAACGAGTTGTCATGTAAGGACTTGGCAATCGGATCAATCCAACAAGAGAGCCTTTCGATTGGATGGACCTCTCCCCCCTTTGCCACGCTTGACCAGGGCAGAAGTTGCTGTGGGAATCCTTTTGGTAGATTCTAACAATTCCTAGTGGGGATCTTTGCAAGAAAATCTGCCCGATGGTTTTCTGATCTAGGAACCTGCTCAACTCTGACCCCTTCAAATCTCTTCATCATTTCCTTAACCTTTTCTAGATAAGCCCAAGTTTTTTTATTTGGCCTAGTACATGCTTATGACCTTGTTGACTATCAATAGGGAGTCACTTTTGGAGACCATGAGCTTCACCCTAAGCTCTAGGGTGGCTCTCAGGCCTACCAGGAACGCCTTATATTCGGTTTCATTGTTTGTCACGTGAAACTCAAACCTGAAGTAGTGGTAACACTCAACGCCTTCAGGGTCAGTCAGGATGATCCCGACTCAGTATCCTTGTTGGTTGGATGCTCTATCTACATACAACATCCATACTTTGGCCTCTACCGACCACTCCTTGGTTGTTTTACTCTATTGCCCTAGCTTGGCAGTTGGTTCATGAAGTTGGTCCCTTTGCTCCCTGTCGTTGAACTATACCACAAAGTCTACTAGAGCATGTCCTCTTATGGTTGTTCTTAGCTTGAACTGGATGTCATACTGGTGAGCTCTAATGCCTACAAAAAATGATGGTCTAACACATCAGGTCGTTGTAAGAACTGCCTAACAGGTTGATCGGTTATGTGTTAGGTTTTTCAATTTTGTGTTGGTGTAATTCTATATCAAAACGACATTTGCTTTGTATTGATTAGTTTTCTAAGATTTACGATTTATCAAAGCTTCAATGAAGTTAGATAACATTTCAAGCAAAGTGGTGGCTACAAGAGGAACGAGCTTAATTGCATAACAAAAGGTATTTCGAGACCTCTTTCCTCTTTCAAAGCCTTAGACACACACATACATTATATCCATATGTCCCTACATAGTTGTGCACATTTGTTGTAACACATACACACACATGTTATTGTATGCACATGCATTAGAATTAATTTGATACATTTTACAAATTGCATGTTCTAGGACTATCTCTAAGAAATAGCATACTTGTGTGTTCTTGTGTATATATGAAACAAATATTATGGTGTGTATACTATTAATCTAAAGGGGGGGTTAATAGATTTTAAACAAATTTACCCAATTTTCGTTAAAGGTCAAGTTTACGAAAAATGCACCTAGCTAATTAAAACAAAATCACAAGTGTAAAGATTGCGGAAATATTAAAGACACTTGAGATATACGTGGAAACCTTCCAAATGGCAAAAACCACGGGCTGATGAGTGCGTCACACTAGAACCTCGAATCCACTAATGGCAAGAGAATTACAACCTAATCCCGTTCTAAATTCACCACCACTACCTAATCCCGGTATAAGTGAACCTAGTCCATCTTGCTTGTGATTTAAGCTACCTACTACCTGAAGCAACACAAGTCTTACTTCTCAATGAAGAGATAAAGTGTTCTAAGCGAATATATGATGATATTCAATGAACAAACAAGGCTAGGAAACCCTATATGATTATCTAGGATAATGAGATGACAATTAATGCAATCCTATATATCAAGAGCTAAATGACATGTTCAAGAAGCTTAGCTAAACATAGATCAAACAATCCTATGAAGCTATCACAATACAACACTCAATCATGTCATCACAACAATCTCTAATTTGTATCTAAAGATGTTCTAAGAGCATACAAATAATTAAAGAGAAGGTTTATCAAGTAAAACACTTAACTTGTAAGAAGATAGTGAAGAACTTACCAAACAAGATGTGATGAAGCAACCCTATCCATTGATGCACTCTAAATGAATTTAGATGATGCAAGATCAAGTACTGATGCACATGGGAATGCTTTGAGTGATTAAAAATGAGTTCTTGAAAGTGTTTTTCCTTTGAAATGTGTTCTAAGGAAAATATTTGATGTTCTGAACTCTTACACGACCTTAAAGCACTGAGTTATATATATATAAGATCCAAACAAAGTGAGGTCATTTTAGAAAAAAAAAAACGTTCCAGCTTCCTCTGTATGCGCTGGTGACGTGCGTTAGTCGAGTAGCGCACCATCAGTGCACATCCTATTTTTACAACAGGCGCTGGACGAGTGGCGCATCCCAGTAGCGTAACACATGTGCAAATCCTCTGGAATGTTTACGCTGGTGAGGTGCGTTGGACGAGTAGCGCACCACCAGTGCACGCCCACTTTTTTCAACTGTGCGCAGGTGCAATGGCACAGCTCAGTGGCGCATGACTAGCGGCATTCCATTGGAATGTTGCGCTGGTGAGGTGCGTTGGTCGAGTAGCGCACAACCTGATTTCAACACTGAAACATACAATTTTAACAAGTTCAAGAGTGATGAAACATGCATCCTATTCTAATGCCAAACATGACATAAAACATTTAATTACAAGATGCAAATAAATCAATAAGAGTCATCAAAATGCACACAAGAAAACACTCAACATATAAGAATTAAAGTTATGCATGAATTTGTGAGTGTGTGCAACTATCTCTTCAAAGTAAGTAAGCACAAGAATTTTACCTTCAGTGCTTCTCCTCTTGAGGTCTTGAAAGCCTAGGCTACCCTTACATAATACCCCAAAAATGTGATTTGTTCACGAAATAGGCCAATCAATAAATGAGGACTTTACGATCTCCCCCTTTGGCTATTTCGTGACAAAACCACCACTCACATTGATCCTCACAAAACAAAATAAAACACCGAGAAGATATTCTACATTACAAAGAGATAAACATAAAAAAAAACTTCAAATCTTCAATCTCTTGTAGAACTATCGACCCTACACACAAGGCAAGCACAAATACACTTTCCAACTGAGTGCAAGTGAGATGATCAAGTGAATATAAAACAAAAGCAATTGCATTCAATAATATGAGTATGACATATTGAAATGCTCATGCAATGCTCCCCCTCAACGGGTTATTCCTTCTACATGTAATCTCCCCCTTAAACAAGTATTACTCCCCTTAAAGCTAACACATGCTACTCTCCTAACATCACAAAGCTATGTCAATGCTACTCCCCCTTTTTGTCATGATATAGGAAAAGGAGAAGTCCCCAACCGGGTCACTCAAGGCAAAGAAAGCAAGGAGCATACAAGATTGTTGCATAATTATATAAGCCACATTTATGCAACCCTATTAATAGGAGAGAAACAAGGAGATTTATGTAAAGAAAATGTGTGAATCAAAAAATCCTTTGCATACAAGACATGTTGCATTCAAATCCAAAAACAATGGTATTTGGCAAAGCAAACGACAAAGGTTTCCAATATAATTCAAACCAATTTCACCATTTTTCATGAGAGAAGCAAGGATATAGAGATTTTATAGATATCAAATTTTAATAGCACTATATCCAACTTTATAAGCTAAACATGGCATGAGCAACTTTGCACCCTATTTGATTTTTCCGGGAGGATACCCGTATGATAGTAGCCATGTTCAACTAATAAAGTAAGAGAGACATTGATGCAACATTTTAGTCTCACTAGCTTCCTTTCACACAATATTTTGCATTCAACAATTGCAATAAACAATTCATGCTTTTGCATTTTTCATTAGCATGTCATTAAAGAATCATCATGTCATGGAGATAATTATAGGTCATTCAACATGTACTTCCTATGTACATCTCCTAGTCCAAAAATGCATGTTTGAACATAAATATGACATGGATTGTAATCAAAGCAAAGTTCACACTTGTTGAAGAAAAATACAATATACTATAATAAGTGCAACCAAGTTACTCAAGAAATCAATAAAGGAGCATAAACTTTGTAAAAAAAATGGATGCAACAAGTATACAATAGCTTTCTTTGCTTGAGTTCCCCTTATGGGGTCAAAAACACAATGCATCACTCCATTAAACAAATCTCAATAGATCTACTAAGAGTCTTGAATCGAGTAGCATCTACGGGTTTAGTAAATAGATCCGCTAGTTGATCATTAGTACCTACATGCTCAAGTACTATGCGTTTGCTCTCAACTAGTTCTTTAATGAAATGATGATAGATGTCAATATGCTTAGTCTTAGAATGTTGAACCGGATTCTTTGAAATATTAATTGCACTCATGTTATCAAAAAAAAATAGTAAGAGTACCTTGATTGAATCCATAGTCGACTAGCATTTGCTTCATCCAAAGGAGTTGTGTGAATCCACTCCCAGCAGTTATGTATTCGGCCTCAGCCGTGGACAAGGAAATCGAGTTTTGCTTCTTGGAAAACCAAGAGACAAGGTTGTTCCCAAGGAAAAAGCAATCGCCCGCTGTACTTTTCCTATCATCACAATTTCCTGCCCAATCTGCATCACTAAAGCCTACAAGACTAGCATTAGTGTCAAAAGAGTACTAAATCCCATAGTTGGATGTCCCATTCACATATCGAATGATTCTCTTAACTGAAGAGAGATGGGACTCCTTAGGATCCGATTGGTACCTAGCACATACACCCACACTAAAAGAGATATTGGACCTACTTGCGGTCAAATAAAGCAAGCTACCAATCATGCCACGATATAAAGTTTGATCCACACTTTTACCACTAGCATCCTTGCTTAGTTTCAAAGTGGTACTCATGGGTGTATCACAATGTTTGGCACTTTCTATGCCAAAATGCCAAATTTCTTCACTAGGTTTTTGGCATACTTAGCTTGAGATATGAAAATCCCATCATTCATTGTCTTAATTTGTAAACCTAGAAAGTAACTTAGCTTACCAACAAGACTCATCTCAAATTCATGAGACATGACATCAACAAATTATTGGACTTTGGTGTCATTGGTGGAGCCAAAGACTATATCATCAACATAGATTTGAGCTATGAAGAGCTCATCTTTGTCTTTCTTGATGAATAGAGTCTTGTCAACACTACCCCTAGTGTAGCCATTGTCTATGAGATATTGGGTAAGACGCTCATACCAAGCCCTTGGTGCTTGTTTCAACCCATATAAAGCTTTGTTGAGGTGATAGACACAATTAGGGTGGTGAGGATCCACAAACCCTTTGGGTTGCTCAACAAACACTTCCTCTTGTAAGAAGCCATTAAGGAATGCACTTTTAACATCCATTTGATATAATTTGAACTTGTGCAAACAAGAAATGGATAAAATAAGCCTAATGGACTCAATCCTAGAAACGGGAGCAAATGTCTCCTCAAAGTCAATACCCTCAATTTGAGAGTACTCTTGTGCTACAAGCCTAGCCTTGTTTCGCACAATGTTACCATCCTCATCGGATTTGTTCCTATATACCCACTTGGTGCCTATCACATTGGTGTTCTTAGGCCTAGGAACTAGAGTCCAAACCTCATTTCTTTCAAATTGGTTAAGCTCTTCTTGCATGACAAGAACCCAAAATTCATCTTTTAAAGCTTCATCAATTTTCTTGGGTTCTATTTGAGAGGTGTAACAAGTGTAGCTAATTAGATTAGCCATTTGATGCCTAGTCCTAACACCCTCACTAACCTCTCCAATAATGTCATCTTTGTCATGGAGTTTTCTAACCCATGGAGCAGGTTCTTTTGAGTTCAAGGGAGGAATCCTATCAATAGGTTATGTTATGTCATCATCAAGGTTAGTCTTTTCAACATTAGAGACATCAACAACCTTCTCCAAAGGGGAGTTATCAACTAAATCTACCTCCTCCTCATGGTCATTAGATTTGAGTATAGTATCATCAATGACAACATTAGATGATTCCATTACGGTTCTAGTTCTTAGATTAAAAACTTTATATGCTCTACTATTCAAGGCATAGCCAATGAAGATACCCTCATCACTCTTAGTATCAAATTTTCCAAGTTGATCATGGTCATTCAAAATGTAGCATTTGCTTCCAAAGGTGTGAAAGTAGCAAACATTTGATTTCCTACCTTTCCATAACTCATAGGAGGTTTGCCTAGTGTGGGGCCTAAAGAAGACTCTATTTCCTATGTAGCAAGCCGTATTGACTGCATCGGCCCAAAGATTCCTAAGGACATTGTTGCTAAGCAACGTCACTCGAGCCATTTCTTGAAGAACCCTATTTTTCCTCTCAACAACTCCATTTTGTTGAAGTGTCCTAGGAGCCGAAAACTCATGAGAAATGCCTAGACTATTGCAAAAGTTTTCAAAATGGGCATTCTCAAATTCCTTCCCATGGTCACTCCTAATTCTCTTAATGCTTTTAATCTTGGAGTTCATTTCATTTTGAATTTTAGAACAAAGCATTTTAAACTTGTCAAAAGTTTCAGATTTTTCTCTAAGGAAATAAGTTCATGTGTACCTAGAGAAGTCATCTACACATATAAAAATGTATCTCTTTCCACCTAAAATCTCGGTTTGCATAGGACCCATAAGATCCATGTGGAGAAGCTCTAGAGGTTCTTTGGTGGTTACATACTTGCCCATTTTGTGTATACTTTTGGTTTGCTTCCCTTGTTGGCAAGGTCCACAAACACCATTAACCTTTTCCCCAAGCTTGGGAAGGTCTCGCACAACATTGAACTTATCTAAGATTCTTAAATCCCTAAAGTTCATGTGACCAAGTCTTTCGTGCCACAACTCAATTTGTTCATCCTTGGACACATTGCAAGAGATACCTCTAGCCTCAAGACAATAGCAATTGTCACTAGATCTCATACCTTTTAACAAGGTTTGTCCATTTGGCAATAGGATAGAACAATCGTTTTTCCTAAACAAGACGGAAAGTCCTTCATCACTAAGATGTGAAATGCTTATCAAATTGGCTTTTAAACCATCAACATACAAAGCATTGGATAATAAGGGTAATCCGGGAATGGAAATGGTTCCCTTTCCTTTAACCTTCTTTTTGGATCCATCACCAAAGGTGACATTTCCTCCCTCCTCCATCACAAGAGTCTCAAAGAAACTCTTATTTCCAGTCATGTGCCTAGAGCACCCACTATCCAAATACCAAAAATCACAAGAATGAGCACTTAGGGCAATTTGTGCAACATGGCAAAAGTGTTCATCCATTCTAATCCACCTAGGTGCGATATTTTTCTTCCTAGTGGTCAATGGTACATTAGCTCTAAGTGTCCTAGGATCATGCAAAGTTGTTTCATTTTTCCTAGTGACATGCATCATGGCTCTAGATGTCCTAGGATTATGCACTAGTGTTCCATTTTTCCTAGTGACATGCATCATGGCTCTAGCCTTTTTCTTCTCTATAATGCTTTCAATTCTATAAATTTTGATATATCTAAAGCAATTTGGTCTAATGTGACCATCAATACCAAAAAAATGACATGTAGGAATGAAGTTAGGAATTATACCATAACCTTGAGGATGCATTGGAGCCTTCCCATGTCTATGTGGTTGTCTTGATTGTTGTTGAGGAGCTTTTCTTCTTTGTTGTTGAGCAAGACTTGATTGCTTCCTTGGTTGAGCTTGCATGATAGGTATCTTCCCTTTGTGAGCTTTCGGTTGAGGGAAGTTAGATTGAGGAGCCCTTGTAGGATAAGCTTGAGGTAGGCTTCTTGATGCCACCTTCACTTGAGCACTACTTGAGCATTCTCCTAGGTCAAGTTTCTTTCTAGGTGATTGATGAGAAAATGACCCATTGAAGTTCATGCTTCTTACAAAGATGGTCTTGCTTGGAGTGGAGGACACATTGTCAACTTCAAACCCAAGCCCCTTCTTGTCACTTGGCCTCTTTCCAACATCTAGCATATGGTCAAGTTTTTTGGTGCTAGAGTTCATCTTGGCCAACAACTCTCCAGCATCTTCAAGCTCTTTCTTCAACCCTTCTTCACTCCTCTTAGATCTCACCAACTCTTCATTTAGTTGGTCAACTTGAGTTTAGAGGTCTAGGTTTTATTCATTTAATCTCTGATCTCATTCTTGTTCTTTAACCTAGAGCTCTCAAACTTAGCCATGTAGTCCTTGAGATCCATCATATCCACACTTCCATTTGTGGATTGTGATGAAGATCCATCATCACTTGAGTAGTCTTCCTCTTGACTTTCATTCTCTTCTTCACTAGCATCTTTGCACCTAAGAGAGGATGTAAATGCTATGAAGTTAGCCATGAGTTCTTCATCATCCGAAGACTCATCTCCTTCATTAAAGTTATCACTTCACTCCATGTGGCAGCCATCACTTTTCCCTTCTTCTTGACCTTGTGATTTGCACATTCTTGGGCAAAGTGACATATTCCACCACATTCATAGCATTAGACTCCTTTCTTCTCGGTCTTTTCTTGCCTAGGCTCAAACTTTTTGAAGGGAGCCTTTTTCTTCAAGTCTTGACCCTTGGATCCAAAGCCTTTCTTCTCGGACTTGTAGAATTTCTTGAACTTCCTCATTAGCAAGGACATTTCTTCATCCGAGTCATCACTTTCCTCCTTCTCAACTTTGGAGGCTTTCAAAGCAATATCTTTTTGCTTTTTCAATGGTGTGGGGTTAGGACATTTCCTAGATTCATAAGCTAAAAGCCTCCCAATCACTTTTGGCTTCATGTCCTTGTAACCACTATTTTCTTCCAAAGCCGTCACCTTATCACCTTAGACTCAAATCTATCGGGTAGAGATCTCATAATCTTCTGCTTGATCTTCCTATCCGAATAAGGATCACAAAGTTGATGACTTTGGTTCACAATGTCTATCAACCTTACTTCAAAGTCATAGAAGCATTAGTTCTCATCCATCTTGAGCAATTCAAATTGCGTTATAGAACTTGAAGCTTCGATTCTTGAACCACATCGGTTCCCTCATGAGCAACTTCTAGGATATCACATGCCTCCTTAGCTATCCTAGTGTTTTGAACCAATTTGTACTGGTTATCATCCATTGCATATAGGATGGCATGCATTGCCTTTCTATTCCACTTTGAAGCCTCAAACTCTTGTGCATTCCATTGTACCTTTGGTTTGAGTACATCATCTCCTCCATCTGCAGGAGTCATCAAAGGTGGAGTGTATCCATCTTCAACCGCCATCCATGCACTGTCATGAATTTGGCAAATATACGACTCCATCTTACCTTTCCATAAGACATAATTCAACCCGGTGAGAAGTGGAGGTCTAGTGCTGGAAGCTCCCTCATTGCCACCCTTTCCACTCATTGTGTTTAATGAATGAATGATATGAATGCAAATGTACGAATGATCAATACACACACAAAATGCAACACACACCAAAATGAGTAAGGATCACCTATGTATGTCTAAGAACCTGCTCTGATACCAATTGAAACAAATATTATGGTGTGTATACTATTAATCTAGAGGGGGTGAATAAATTTTAAACAAATTTACCCAATTTTCGTTAAAGGTCAAGTTTATGAAAAATGTCCCTAGCTAATGAAAACAAAATCACAAGTGTAAAGATTGCGGAAATATTAAAGACACTTGAGATATACGTGGAAACCCTCCAAATGGGAAAAACCACAGGCTGATGAGTGCGCCACATTAGAACCTCGAATCCACTAATGGCAAGAGAATTACAACCTAATCCCGGTCTAAATTCACCACAACTACCTAATCCCGGTATAAGTGAACCTAGTCCATCTTGCTTGTGATTTAAGCTACCTACTCCCGAAAGCAACACAAGTTTTACTTCTCAATGAAGAGATAAAGTGTCCTAAGTGAATATATGATGATATTCAATGAACAAACAAGGCTAGGAAACCCTATATGCTTATCTAGGATAATGAGATGACAATTAATGCAATCCTATATATCAAAAGCTAAATGACATGTTCAAGAAGCTTAGCTAAACATAGATCAAACAATCCTATGAAGCTATCACAATACAACACTCAATCATGTCATCACAACAATCTCTAATTTGTATCTAAAGATGTTCTAAGAGCATACAAATAATTAAAGAGAAGGTTTAGCAAGTAAAACACTTAACTTGTAAGAAGATAGTGAAGAACTTACCAAACAAGATGTGATGAAGCAACCCTATCCATTGATGCACTCTAAATGAACTTAGATGATGCAAGATCAAGTTTTGATGAACATGGGAATGCTTTGAGTGATTAAAAATGAGTTCTTGAAAGTGTTTTTCCTTTGAAATGTGTTCTAAGTAAAATATTTGATGTTCTGAACTCTTACACGACCTTAAAGCACTGAGTTATATATATATATAAGATCCAAACAAAGTGAGGTCGTTTTGGAAAAAATGTTCCAGCTTCCTCTGTGTTCGCTGGTCGAGTAGTGCACCACCAGCGCATAGCCTATTTTTACAACAGGTGCTGGAAAAGTGGCGCATCCCAGTAGCGCAACATATGCACAAATCCTCTGGAATGTTTACGCTGGTGAGGTACGCTGGATGAGTAGCGCACCACCAGCGCACACCTACTTTTTTTAACTGTGCGCGGGTGCAATGGTGCAGCTCAGTGGTGCATGACTAGCGGCGTTCCACTGGAATGTTGCGCTGGTGAGGTGCACTGGTCGAGTAGCGAACAACCTGATTTCAACACTCAAACATACAATTTCAACAAGTTCAAGAGTGATGAAACATGCATCCTATTCTAATGCCAAACATGACATAAAACATTTAATTACAAGATGCAAATAAATCAATAAGAGTCATCAAAATGCACACAAGAAAACACTCAACATATAAGAATTAAAGTTATGCATGAATTTGTGAGTGTGTGCAACTATCTCTTCAAAGTAAGTAAGCACAAGAATTTTACATTCGGTGCTTCTCCTCTTGAGGTCTCGAGAGCCTAGGCTACCCTTACATAATACCCAAAAAATATGATTTGTTCACGAAATAAGCCAATCAATAAATGAGGACTTTACAATATATGTTTATTTTTGTGTGATATTGGACTTGAATTCATACGTATTTTATTCCTCATTGAGTTCCAGTCTTTTTCGGTTGCTCATTCATTAAGTTTCAAGTTCCAATTACGAAGTTACGAAACTTTCCTGTCTTTAACGTACATGGTTTTCATCCTTGTGTATCAAGTTGAATTCCATATTTTTTATGAAAGTTTTGTTGATGTCCATGTACATGAGTGAGCCCCGGTTTGTAATCCATAAATGAATTCAAATTCGGAGTTCAGAGGTCAGAGAACGGTCGAAAAACGTGAAGGTGCGTGAGGGGAGGTGAAAGAACCAAACTAGAGGGCCAAGCACCTCTCCCAGTATAGCCACGTGGCCTCCACAGGAAGAGCTACCCTCTGCCCCCATGGAGCCCACATGCCTCCACAGGATGTTAGAGGTGGTACCTCTTAATTTGTTGCTTCATTCCATTCTTTAGTTCCCTCCTTTATATATCCTTTTCCCTCTCATTTTTTTCCAAGAAGAAAAATTGAAAAACACAAGTGCAAAATTTTCTCTCCAATTTTCCTAAATTCCAAACACCATAAATTTCTCATTCGGAGTCCAAATCGAGTTATTCAAGTTGGAGAATCTTCGTCTAGCAGTCTTCCACAAGAGTTTGGATTCAATTGATCAATATTTTTGGTAGTTCTCTCACAAAAACTAGACTGCATGTTTTTCACTTAAGGTATTGATTTCTCTCTTGAGTTTGAACTTCAAGTCTTCAATCACCTTGAGTTTTCTTCTTCTATATATGTATGTTTGATGTGTAATCATTTATTAGAGTAATAAACTCTAATAGTGCTAGTTTGAGCTTCAATTGACATGTATGTTGAGTTAGGTTTCTTAAATGTATGTTTTCACATGCTTGCGGAGTTGTATTGTGCTAGCTTTTAATCTAGGGCTATTTATGTGTTGGTTGATCTTATTTCAATGATTAATAGCCTTTTCATGTGCTAGATCTCTTAAATCTAGCATTTTTATATGATTGAACATAATCTAGGATTGTAGTGTTTGTTTGGTGTTTCACATACTCTAGATTGTTTGTTCATATCTTAAGATCTAGATAAAATTGTTTTGTGCATTTTATTGATAAAAATCTAGTTCTTCGTGACTTGTGCCTAATCTACACATTTCATATGTACATGCATCATTTGCTTGATTGCATTGTTTTTAGAATTACAAACTAGAATACATATTATGTGTGCTCATTGATTCATTTATAGTTTCCTTAGGATATAATGATCATAAATATTATGTTGCATGTGTTTGCATCATTTGCACTCACTTAGATCATATGCCTTGCAAAAGGTAGGAAGACTAATATTGGAGAGTGATTCTTCGAATATGAGCGTGTAAGTCTTGGCTAGGATCGGGGTGATCCAGATAGCTAAGTGTGGAAGACTTAACTAGGATCGGGGTGATTCGTAGTTAAGCGTGGAAGTCTTGGCTAGGATCGGGGCGATCCGGATAGCTAAGCTTAGAAGTCTTGGCTAGGATCGAGGTGATCCAGATAGCTAAGCGTGGAAGTCTTGACTAGGATTAGGGTGATCCAGATAGTCAAGCAAGGAGGCATCCCTTTCATTGGGTAAGATAGAAGACTGGCTCTTTAGGTGATGTGGTCACTTATGATATTGTACTTTTATCTTACTAGTAGAAGTTGTTTTGCCGGTGGTTGTGGATTCAACCATTGGAAGTTTCCTCTTCGGAGGTTTTACCATATAAAAATGTTGTGTCAAATGTCTCTATCTCTTTATATTTTGTATATGTGATCAATATATCTTGTTTAAGATCTACATTTTGTTACATCTTTGTAAACAAGATTTTTTGTAGAGAAAGAGATGCACACATTATTTGTTGAATCAACTTTTATCTCTTGTATAATTGTAATGTGTAAACATTGTATCTTGTGAAATTCTATATCAAGTTGTAAAGTTTTACTTAATGCAATTACATTGTAATATTCGAAGTACAACTTATGGAATTTGCTTTGCATTGAATATACTTGTATATAAGATACATTGTTTCTTGTTTTATGCTTGTGTTAAGTGAATTTCATATTTTTTACATTTATGTTTGTAGACTAAGTGTGGTGTATTGAGCATACATTTGATAGTTGTTATATATTGACAATCATTTTAATTGTTAATTTGTATGATAATCAAGTGTTTGATAAGACGTATCAAAAAAGTTTCAAAAAAATAGTATGTTAACCTATTCACCCCTCCCTCCTTCCAGGTTGTTTAGTTCATAACCTTGTAGGAATTTCATTATGAAGATATAGTGTGGGCCTGAAAGTAAGGACGTAACTTTTAAGAGGTTGTGATCAAGGAGAGATTTATCCCTCCCTCACACTCCTTGACTAGCGTTGTGCTGGTTGTTGTACTTATGGCTGACACTGTTGGGTACAACTACATCACATCTCTCGGTAGGGGTTTTACTAGCAGAGGAGGGTTGGTTAGGTAATCCTTGAGCTAAACGAAGGCGCGCTTGCTTTTTAGACCCCAGTTCATGGCCTTTCCTTTCTTGATTTCCCGGAAGAAAAGGAAGCACTTGTCAGTCAACCTTGATATGAACCGGTTGAGGGTGGCTATCCAGCCAGTCAGGCCTTGTACTTGCTTCAGGTTGGTTGATGACACTAAGTCGAGTATTGTTTTGATCTTTGTCAAGTTTGCCTTGATCCCTCGCTGATGAACCATGAAGTCGAGGAATTTTCCTGCTGAGACACCAAAGCGCACTTGTCAGGGTTTAGCCTTATCTAGTTGTGTCTTATCACCTTAAATGTTTGGCGCATGTGCTTAGGTGATCCTCTACATGCTGAGATTTGGTGATCATGTCGTCCACATACACTTCCATGGTTTTTCCTATCTGCCCCCTGAACAACTTGTTCACCACTATGAGTTCTTTCATTGTATTCACCTCGTGGGGGGCTTCCCCGACGCTGATTAGGAGGATCATGGATCCAAGGGGGAGGATGGAGTCCCCGGTGAAACCGTACTGGGGGGTGGTGCAACTGTTGTAACAGAAATGCCTGAGGTTGAACAAGTCCAGCGCTCCTTTGAATAGGATGTCCAAGCTGTTTCCCCGTATCGATCATAACGCGATGCACATGATAATTGGCCACCTGGATTGACACTGGCACGAGGTCGTCGAGAGGCATGACCGTGTTATGAATGTCGTGCTCGGTAAAAATGATCTGATTTATTTTTTCATAAATCCTGAAAAAAAAATTAAAAAAAAAAAAGTTTAATAAATATACATGTATATTGAATTTTATAAAAATTTCCATTGTAATTACATTTTTTTTCTTTCAAACCAAATAATACTTGTATCATACTTGTTCTAAAACGTTCCTCCTCATTCTTAAAAACAACCTTTCCATTTACTTATTTTATCAAACTTACGTTCAAATTCTTTGTCAACATAAAAAATGGTTTTCAAATTATGCATGTTATGGTAACTTAAATGAATTTGATTTTTTTTTTCATTATTATTTTAAAATCGAACACACTCTAAAGTTCAAACCTAGTTATATTCATGCCTACGTGGCATATAAGTTTTTCACGGTCCATTATAGTGTTGTAGATGCTCAAAAGGGGTCAAAAAATAAATAGAACTTTTTGGAGGTGACCTTTCAACATTGTCACTACTTTAATAACTTATGTTTAAAATACACCAATTATGATGAACGGACAAAAATGCCCCCAATAGTTGTTCCATCAGAATCTTTCATTCATTTTTTACAGTGACAATTATGAAATAGAGAGAGAAAGTTTCGTTGAAATTCAGGCGCTACATAGAAGCATTCGGGGGTAAAAATTTTCTCGATCCTTTAAAAAAAAATATCGATCATTTGAAAAATCTTCTCGATCCTTTGAAAAATATTCTCGACTCGATCCTTTGAAAAAAATCTCGATCCTTTGAAAAAAATCTCGATCCTTTGAAAAAATTTCTCGACCCTTTGAAAACTTCTTGATCCTTTTACAAATGCTCGATTCTTTCAATTATTTCAAAAATAAGCTCGATCATATTTAAAAAATGATCGATTTGGCTACAAACATGCTCGATTTAACTAAACATTATTTTCAAACCACAAATATATAAAATTATATAAACAAAGATCACAAATATAGGTTATCTTCTTCTGCAGAATCTGGAGAGAGACAAGTTTTTTAGAAAGAGATATGAGTTATCATTTTTAAAGTGTAGATAGAAAAAAAAATGGGATTAAAAAGTAGATTATTTAAGGGCAATTTGAATAGTTCACCATAATTGGTGTCTTTTAAACTTAAGTTATTAAAGCGGTGACATCACTGCAACGCACATAAAAAAATGACATATCTCACTATTTCCACATGTTCAAAATACTACACTGTAAAATTAATATTAAATTATTCAATTCTAACATATGTGAATTGATAATATCATATTATTTTTCTTTTAATGCAAAATAGTAGTCCACGCTTATGAAATATGCGAAACCTAATCAATATGTTTTAAAGGGTCAATTACACTAATTTACTGCAATTGTATATATATATATATATATATATATATATATATATATTGGTTCTCTCGTAAGGGATCTCTTAGTTTAATTACGGTAAGGATTTGGATTAAATCATATCCATTTTTATGAATTTTGATCTGAATATTTTCATAGATAATAAGTTCAGTGAAATCTACTTATGAATAAATAAAATTGAGAATTTTTAAAGCACTACAACTATTTATCCAAATTTCGTTAAATATAAAGGCATCGAAAAATGGGCAAAATATATAGAAAATTCAAGAAAAATAGTTGATAATTGTAATGCTTAAATATTCTAAAATTTCATTCTCAAGTAAATTTCATTAAACCTATCATCTACAAATATATATATATATATATATATATATATATATATATTTCATATCAAAATTCATTAAAATTATTGTGTTTTCATCATGGTCCTTACCGAAATTAAAATAAGAAATCATTTATAAGAGAACCACTATATATATATATATATATATATATATATATATATATATATATATATATATATATATATATATATATATATTGAGTCTCTTACGAGGGATCCCTTATTTTAATTTCGGTAAGGACCATGATGAAAACACAATAATTTTAATGAATTTTAATCTGATTTTTTTTTTATGATGAGCTCAATGAAATCTACATTTTAACAAAATTTAAGAATTTCCCAAGCACTAGAGCTATTTATTCAAATTTTATTAAATATGAAGGCACCAGAAAATAGGCGAAATATAGGAAAATTCAAGATAAACAGTTCTAATATTCGAAAATTTCTTAAATTTTGTTCATACGTAGATTTTAATGAATTCATCATCCAAAAAAAAATTAAATCAAAATTCATTAAATTTGATGTACTTTCATAAAGGTCTTTACCGAAATCAAAATAAAGGATCCCTCATTAGAGATTAAAATAAAGGATTCCTCGTGAGAGACTCAGCATAAATATGTGTGTGTGCAATTGCACTAAAACATGTAAAAAAAATGGTTTTTTTTTTAGAAATATTATTTTGGCAATTAATTAAACTTTTTAGAAATGTTATTTTGGCCATTAATTAAACTAGAGAGAGGATGTGGAAAAATAGAGGGATGATTTTGATAATATTCCTAAAATTTGAGATTGTTTCGACTTCGAATTATGATTTGTGAACTGAGATTATTAGACAGTTATTGGAGACAAATCAGCTAACTAAAATATCTAACTGAAGTCTGACCTCCAAAATGTTGGATGTGCCGTCAACATACTCGCTAGGACCATGATTATGTTTCGCTATGTGATTGGGTTGAGGAACTAAAACCTTTTTGGAGGCTTCCAATCATAAGAGAGAGTTGAAAAATGTGGGATCCTAATCCTATCTAACCATTTTGGATTAATTAAATGAAATTATGACGTTTGGAAAAGAGAGGGATAGTTATACTGAATGGTATATCGTAAATATTTACAAATGAGAACAGAGAGAAACAGAGGGGTTTATATATATATATATATATATTCCATCATAATCACGAGTGAAAGAATAAGCAGAAACCCAGCTGAGCTCCAATACTATCTATATACCCAAAAGCTACAAGCTGGTCTCTCAAAACTTCTCACTACATAATAACCCAAAATTAACCCACAAACAGAGAGAGGAACAGATTCCGGGGACTTATATGCAAACATCCCTCTGGTAAATCTAATCCTCTAATATCCTAAAACACTAGAATCATCAACATTATGCACACACAAGCACCTTCAACATGTAAATATATATATATGTATATATATATATTAGGCCTGCTTCTCCAAATCTTCGGCGCTTATGAAAGCTCCATGGAAACCATATGGAACTCGGGACGGGAGATGAACCGTAGCTTCGAGCTCTAAAGTCATGGCATTAACAATTTGTAGCTCCGATTTCCAGTCCTTCTCATCATGCACGAAAGCAAGAATATAACCATCATCTTCTTTCTCTGAATTGGTATCTCTTGGAAGAAACAAAGGCTCACCACCGTACTTTTGCTCACCATAAATGTATTTGTTTACCTCCCCGGTTGATAAATCAACTTTAGCAAAACCCGACACTTTTGGCCATGGCTCTGCTAGTGCTAAATAAGCGAACTGGGTTTTTCTTCCCAGCATGTTTCGGTTCACCATTCCAGCTTCCAAGTTCACTTGTTCTGGCTCACAAATTATGGGGCGGCGCGTGGACTTGCCGGTCTTTAGATTGAGTCTGATTTCGGACAGAACACTTTCTAAACTCTCATCACATTCATTGAAAATGGAGTCTGGTGGAGTCATACAAGACCCAATTACAACAACCTCATCGGTCTCTGGCTCCTCCCAAGCATTCCAAAGATGGAAACAGAAGCAATCCTCTACTTCAATCCACTTAATTTTGGAAGCATCACTAGCATTTTTGTCAAATACTCCAAATCTTGAAATCTTGTTGTTATCATATATCACTGGAGATCCACCACGGATCATTTCAGGCAGTTTGAAGACCACCTGCTGATCGGGAACCACAACGAAATTCTCAGTGATAGCGAAATCATGCATCATTGTTGGTTGATCGAGAGGAATTTCGACATCAGGAGACTTGTTTCCATCAGGAGAGAAACGAAAGTATTTCAAGTAAGGCTTCTTGATAACATCGTAACTAAGGGCAAAGAGCTCACCAGAAACAGGATCAATTTTTGGGTGAGCTATCATTGTAGAATCGAGTTGAGAATCGAAATCGTAACGCCCCACAGTTTGTAAATCACCAGAGGGTGTGATGCGAACATGATAAGGCAAATCATCTTCAGACATTGCTAAAAGATGATTGTTGAAGTAAACAAGTCCAGCGTTTGCTACACCAGTGCCACGGTTAGGATCAACAAGCCCAAAAAGACCACGACTGTAGAAAAGAAGCAATCTTGCTATGCCGAAGTGTCCATGGAGTTCACCTATGGCTTTTGGGAAAATTGGACGGCCTAATTTACGTTCTTGAACAAAACGGTTGGTCTCCGTGAAACGGCAAGCATAGCTAACCGACCCTTTTTGGAACCCAACACCATGAACCATGCCATCTCCATCAAAGAAGTGGTGTCCGGCAACCGGCTCGTGTAGTGGATTGGCTCCATTTCTGACATAGAAGCCTTGAATGCTTTCGGGTACTTTCCCGGTGACCAGAAGCTGTTGACAGACTGGTTTTTCTGGTACGGGAGCGAAATTGCCTGAGATTTGGACTCGGGGGTCGGCTGTTTTTGGGAGAGGTTGCTGGCGTTCCTGAGAAACCAGAGCATTTTCCACAGCGTCTAAGGCTAGAGCTGCAGCCTTTTGCAGGAGATTCAAGTGTTGAGCGTTGGAGTTATGTTTTGGGTATTTTTTACAAGGGTAATGGAGAACAGAGCATGTAATGTTGCTGTTTGGCTTTTTTATAGAAATGGAATAAGAGGAGGAATTTAATGATGGTTGTTGGAATTGAGGCTTAATCCATGTGCTTGTGGTAGTTGCTGCAGGTGAAGCCGCCATGGTTCGCTATTTTCGACAAATTAAATGACTCTGTTGGCTTTTTTTAAGAGAGAGCTGTGGATGGACTTTGGAAATAGCTGGAGAGTGAAATTGTGTTGTTGTGTTTGTAAAGAGAATGGGAGTCAAGTGAGTATATATGGGGAGAGAGGAAAGACAAAGAGGTCCACCCTAAACACGTAAGAGACGACCACGTGTTGCGTTATAGGAGAGAGAGAGATTGGTCAATAAACCAAATGTGGGGGTTGCGGGACATCCCTGCTTAATACTCTGACACGATGCTCTTATTCTCTTTCTCTCTCTTTACCCTATTCCTATTATATGCATCTTTTTCTTATTTTATTATATTTTTACGAGAGCGAAACACAAAACTCCTTAATTTTAAAACATGATAATATTATTACTGATAATATCTTTGGGGGATTGACGATCGGAAACCATCTCCGATTAATATATTATTGTTCATAATAAATGATATAAAAAATATATATAAAATATTATATTTAATATAATAATTTAGTATCGTATTCTATTTTATTAATTAAAATTATAAAAGTCAACATATATCATTAATGTATTCATTAAAATTTTAAAATACTTTTTAATAAAATAGATTTTGATCGAATATATATTAAATTTAAATTATTTTAAATATTTAAAAAATATATACAGTAGCATTTTTATAATGAAAGAAGATACATTTATTATTGTATCAAATTTGACATATAATCTCTAATACATTATAAAATTAGAGCATCTTCAATGCAGTGCTAAATTAATGTGTTAATGTTAAAATTTAGCATAGGGTGTAAAAGTTTTCCTCCAATGCAGTGTCAAATTTGACACATAATATAACATATGCCAAATTTGGCACAGCAATAAATGTACATTTTTCAATTATAAAAATACCATTATATATATATTTAAAATATTTAAAATAATTTAAATATAATATACATTAATGATATTTCAATCAAAATCTAATTCATTCAACCATTCTTCAACATTTTAATGAATGCATTAATGGTAAATTTTGACTTTTATAATTTTAATTAATAAAATAATAAAAATAGAATGTTAAATACAACGGTGCATTGTAGCATAATGTTAAATTGTTATGTCAAATATAACATTTTACATTTTTTTATACCAAATTTAGCATTAACAATAAAATATGCATTGGAGATGGTTTTATACTGTGTCAAATTTGACACACGATAAAGCATATGTCAAATTTGACAAAGTATTTAGTACTGCATTGGAGAAAGACTTTTACACTCTACTAAATTTTAGCATTGACACACTAATTTGGCACTATATTGGAGATGCTCTAAAGGTTCTTGAGGGTCAAAATAAAGATTCACTAGGGTTCGTATATCTTTCATATTTGAAAAGACTTTTAAATTCTTTTATAAAATTTAAAAGTTTGTATAGATTTAAATAAAAAAACACTATAAAAACCGTGAGATATTTAGTACAAACTTGTATAGACTTTAAAATTTTTATTGAAAGTTATATTGTATTCCATACAAATTTTATAAGCTTTTAAAATTATTAAAAGTTATTGGGTATTCAAACCAAACTTTTTATATATCCTTGAAAGTTTTGAATCATTCAAAATATCAATGACTTTAAAATATGAATCACTTTTAGTTATATCAAATCTCACAATTTATAAAGACTCTCAATTTAGAAAAATAAAATTAAAAACATAACACTTCTTAAAAAACATCAACCATCAAATATATGTTTTATGTTCTAATTAAAAAAAAAAGCATACTCATTCTTAATAAATTTTACAAATAAAATAAAATGAGTAGTTTTTAAAATGAACAAACATTATCATAAAAACAAAGACAACATTAGCGGCCAATAAAAAAAAATTGACTAAAGAATAATATTAAATAAAACAATTCTCCATCGGCTATGTAATTAATGACGGATTTTTTTTTTACCTCCATTTTCAAAGCAATTAAAAAACTTCTAAATAAATTAATTGATAACTTCAACTATGTGCGGTTTTCAGATTTTGTCTCGTAACTTGAGTTAATTTATAGTAGATTTTTTATATTCATTGTCATACTTTTACATAGACATATAAACATTAATATTATTATCAGTCTGTTACCTTTATTCATAAGAGAAATTTTATAATATTTTGATTAAATATATATTATACACTTATTTTAACTAATTATAGGTGCATAATTGTTTTTATGATGAAAAATAATATAAAAGACAAATTAAAATTTCAAAATCACTCACATGGACATGAATATTTTCGTCAAATTTCATTGACATTAACTGTGATTTTGTTTTATTCTTTTGAGAAAATATTTTTTTATATGAGAAATATAATTTTCTAATAATGTATAAATTATATTTAAAAGTCAATGTATATCTATAAATGTTTATCTTTTGAAATGAAACTCTTTCGTAATTCTGTAAAGTCATAAAAATTTATAAACTCTACAAAAATCTTTATGAGTTTTTTAAAATCCCAATTAAACACAACTCACAAGAGTCAAAACTCTGTTATTATAAATATAATTTCATATCGGTCTATTAAAATGTAAAATGTAGAATGTAGAAAATTAGGAATACCTTTCATAGGATCGAGAGTTACATTTCGAATTGTTATTGTATAATCAAATCTGTTCATGTCATAACAAAATTTGGACAAATGGTGTCAGCTTTTGAAAAAAAAAATAAGAAAGAGAAAAAGAATATAATATGGGTTTTTGAGTATCGGAGCTAGAATTAGGCTAGCTTCAAATATACAACACCAAACTTTATACCAATTTGGGGAATATTTTTACAACAATTTTTTATTCCGCTCCAAAGTTTATCACCAAAATTTACATTAAAAGAACGTTATTAAAGAATATTCTTTCGATATTTATTATAAAAGTTTAATATTAACTAATAAGTAAATAAATAAATAAATATATATATATATATATATATATATATATATATATATATAATATTAAAGAACTCAATAAATGCAGAGTCTTATTCTCAAGTGCTTTATATTAAGAAAAAAAATCAGCACAATAGAGGATCATGATCCTATTGGCACAATGTTGGAATTCACTAACCTTTTTTTAAAATTAGTAAAATCAATACTTTGATTTTTTTTTTAAAATCCTAATTTAACCATCTTATACTTAATTAAAATAAGAGTAATGTTACTTTGTTTAAATTTGGTGTCCAAATGATGTGGTAACACTCAATTCCATTCATTTAAATTGGATTGGACTGGAGTGTTACTACATCATTTGGGCACCAGATTTAGATACTAAATTTGGACAATGTAGCATTACTCTTAAAATAGTATGTATTCCTAAACAATATATCGTTAGAAAGATCTCGTTAATGAGAACTTTAAAATGACAATATTGATGTATATATATATATATATATATTTATTTTATTTACTAATTAATAATATTAAACTTTTGTAATAAATATCAGGAGAATATTTTATAAAAAAATTCTTTCTATGTAAAATTTGATAAAAAAAACGTTGAAGTGAAAAAAAAATAGTACGCAAATATTTCCAATTAGTATAAACTTCTTCTTGACATACTACATTACAATAGTTCACGTGATATACAGTACAGGCACTATGTTTATAGAGCATGTTTGTGGCTATTTAAGGTTTGTTTGGCACACTGGATTGGATTGGATTGGATTGTATTACATGGACTGTATTATCATTAATACAAACATGTGTTTAGTGATGGACTGTATTATATCGTATTACGTTATTCTTATATAATTTTATTGTATTTTACTATATTATAACAATATAATATATATTTTTAAAAAAATAGTTAATAAATAGATATATATTTTTATATAAAAATCAATAAATATTTATTTTAATTAAAACATAAAAAAATTGAATAAATAATATTTTTATAAATAAAATAAATCTTTCCTATATGATTTTGAAATTATAAAAAAAAAATATTAACACCATAACACATATTTCCTTAATATTCCATATTTATTGGAAAGAAAGAGAAAAGATTTTTTTTTTCCTAATACAATATAACATAATACCACAAAATATAATGTATTAGCTAATACGGTGTTTGTTGTATTAGATAATTACAATGTATTAAAATAATACAATACAGTGCTTACACCAAACACTATATTGTATTATTTTAGTACATCTTAATTGTCTAATACAATACAATGCGGCGAAATAACCGGGACCTTATTGTATTTTATTATTTAATTAAAATGTAACAAAATAATATAGTTGAATATTATTTTAATTAACTAATACAACAAACATTGTATTAACTAATACATGGTATTTGATGGTAGTAGGTTGTATTGTATTAGAAAAAATCATTAACTTAACTTTTCTTTTTCTTATTAACAAATATTGAATTTTGATGAAAAAATATGTTATGCTATTAATTTTTTTTTATAACTTCTAAATTATATTGGAAACATTTATTTTATTTAAAATAAATTAATATTTATTTATTTATTTATTTATGGTAAATATATTCAAAATAAATTATTAAAGATATTCAAAATAAATTATTAACTAATTTTTAAAAAATAATATAATTTTATAATATAATACAATACCGTGTTATACCAAATATCATATAACTTGTTACAATATAACATTGTGTATCACTAAACATGGTTTTGTGTTAAAGATAATAAAATCTAATACAATCAGGGGCGTACCTATGTTTTTTTATTAGGGTGAGCTAAACCAAAATTATAAATAAATAATTAATAGTAAGTGAACTTTGACTGTGCTAAAAAAAATTATTAAACAATTTGATTAAAGTGATATGTATAAATTGTAATATAACATTAAAATAATAAATTGCAGCCATAAATATAAAAATTAATAAAACACTAACTTAAAATTATGAATAATAAACCCCTCAAACTTTTTAATTAAAAAAATAAATTTTAATCAATAAAAAAAATTAATCTAAGAAATGTTCAATTTTGTAATTAAGAATTTCAAGAAGAGAATGAGTGAATTATTAATGGGGAAGATTAGCGGGTAGATGAAAAAATTTGAAATATAAATAAATGGTTTTTAAATCAGTGGTTCGAATCCTATAGAAAAAAAAACTTCAAAAATTAGGGAAGAGAGAGAATTGGGATTTGAGACTTGAGACTTGAGGGTAAAAGAGAGAGAGAAATGGAATCCGAGTGAGAGAGATAGAAATAGAAGAAATATAGGATGGATGTAAGAGGGAGAGGGCAAGACAAGTTTAAATAAAATTGATGTAGATCGTATGTGACCGTTTGTTTAGAATTAAGAAAATAATAGGTTTGTAGTTAACTATAATAGGTAGGTTTGTAGAATGAGAGTTGCGACTAAGTAGTCTTCACATTTAATTAATATTATCTTTATATATATATATATATATTAAAAAAAAAGCTGATCCCGGTAAAGTCCGGTCAGTCCTCACATCAGTCCGCCCTGAATACAATGTAATCCAATCCCGTAAAATCCAATTAAGCTTGTCAAATGAGTCCATAATGCATATATGCACCAATAAAGCAATCATATACAAATGCATCATTGCATGTAAGTTATTTATTTTTAGGAAGAAAGCCTAAATTTATACACATGGCATATATGGATTACGGTCTATATTCAACCAATTGGATAAATCCAGGAAACTCAATAGTTAACGTATACAAGTGCCACTTTTCTTCCTTTATAAACGTTCTCGTATGGAATAATCTGTCTGAAATTGGAAAAATTAGCACATTCAAAGTTTGCATTGCAACCAGACCAAAATAAGTGCTTTATTTTTTATCTAATTAATTCAATTGTACAAAATATTTCATGAAGGAGTCCCACCTCTTGTTGCATATATCAAGAGGCTAAGCCATAAATTTAGTTTTAAGGGACAAATATATTAATATTTAAGAAATAAGTTGTTAAAAAAAATGTGATACCTTTAGTTTTAAAGGTAGTGTCACAACAACAAAATTAAATTAAATTTTGAGAATTAAAATATAACTTATCGCTCTTTTATATCTCGAAAACCATTTATAACCAAATATTAATTTTTTAATGTAATTAACAAACAATATAGAGTAAATTTCAAAGAATTATATTAAGATACAATGAGTACCATAAGATAAGATAATAAGCTTCCAATATTTACTTAACTTTTTACCTTGAAAATGTATTAAATAATAATATATACAAGACTAGACAATAATACATGAAACAATAGGAAATTATTTATTATTATTATTATTTGATTAGAAATTATATCATGAAAGGAAAAGATATTGATTTTGTATCCTACAATCATGAGCAATAAAATAGGAAAGATAGTTATTTATTAATTGATATTATTAAAATAATAGGATGAATAAAGCAAATATTATCATCTATATATTATTATATCATAATTTTTTCCATATTAGCCCCCTCTAATTTCGACTCTGTATATGTCTAACCCACCTCAACTTTTTCCCTCATAGATATGTTTCCGTGTGCATTCCCACACACAATGTTTTCACTTAACCCATTCAGAATCGGTTGTAATTTTTATAATAATCACTGTTATGTTGAAGGAATAATCAGGTGAAGTTAATCACATATATTTGATTTATTGTACTTTTAAAACTATTGTATAACTCAAGAGTGATATAAATATGTTTTATAATTTTATTTCAAAAGTGTTGAAATTAGTTACGGTGATTAAAATATACATATTTTTAGAATTTTATTTCCTTTTTTTCTTCATTAAATATATATTAAATCAATATCTAAGTAGAATATTTAAATTAGAAAAAAAATTACATAAGAACAATAAAATAATTTTTTAAATTTTTTATAAATCAAATCAATAATTAATTAGAATATTTAATTTTAAAATTAAATACCTTAATTTTATTTCTGAATAATAATATTGATAAGATTCATTAAATACTGAAAAAGATTATTCCATAATCACGTATAAAAAGTACATTCTCGTATACTTTTCATAATCATTGAGTCAGATTATAAAGCTTTACCAAACATTATTTATATTCTACTTCAGTATAAACACTCTCCCAATTGTATGGTGCATGCAATAAGATGCACCTAATCTAATAGGATTTTAACAAGCGGTATTAAGTTATTAACTATCAACTTTCTTATTTTTTTGAAAAAGGAATTAATTTGAAGAAATAGTGGATATATTTTAATTCTAAATTGATTTACAAATAATCATACATTCTGTACCTCCACCCTCGGCTATATTGTGTGCACCTCCGTTTCCACATTTATTGTAGAGGTTCAAATATTACTTTGTGTATTTATCAGCAAATAGAATAATGTTAAATATCTTGATGATTCAATGCTTGAGATGAAACCTAAGTCCTGGGTTCTACTCTTCGTAATTACATTGTGGACAGCCATCATGGTGCTAACATAACTGGTTGAAGGATGGGCTTGGGGCTTGGGGCTTGGGGCTTGGGGCACGGGGTAATTTTCAAGTCAGTGGTTCGAATCCTATTCAGGCGATGACGAGTTCTGATTTACCCGTTTACATTTTCGTACGGTTTGGGGTTTGAGCCGGAGTTTCCCATATGTCCTATTCTACAACAACTAACAAATAGGTCGCTAGATCTGCTCATCTCACATACCACATATATCTACTCACCATTTGACATTTCAAGAACCACGTGTGTTTGTATGAAAAATGTGAGATTTTAGATGGAATGTGTAACATTATTGTTAGCAAGTATTGAGCAAACTTCCCGCCTATATTAGTTGTGGATGTAATGTTTGATTAGTAAAGCCTAGACATTGCTGATTGTTAGAATAAAAAAAGAGAAAAAAATGCTATTTATTGAGATGTGATTAAATTAGATATACTATATACGAATAGAATCAAAATAAATCAACTTAAATTTATAGCTTAAAATTTTGATTTTAATATCTCAACAACTCATGTGCTCTTAATCCAATGGTTGAGATTTGAATATATTTACAACTCTTAGATTAAAAACACATGAATGTTTAAGATGTTTAAATCAAAATTTTAAGTCACAAATTTAAGTTGGTTTAACCTGACTCGTATGAATACATTAGATGTTGACTCGACACTGTCTTAGCTTTTTTTTTTCTCTCCCACGTCTTGCATCGGTGCCCCTGAGCTTCTTTATCATCAATTAGTGATTTCCATCAAATAATTTCTTGCGTCATATTTTTTGTTTTTACAAAAATAATAATGCAAACCATCATACTTAAAATCTTCCTTTTTTTCATCTCAATATATGTGACATGTGAGGTGTTAAAATGTGAATGGATACACACATGTGTGGCGTGTGAGATGTCATACATTACTGTTAAAAAAATATATATACACTACAATTTAACATTTCAAATGTCACTTGTATTGAGATGAAAAATATGGGATTTTAGATGGAAAGTGTAACATTACTATTAAAAATATATATTCACCCCATATTTATTGGGATGAAAAATATGAGATTTTAGATAGAATGTATAACATTACTGTTAAAAAACTATACATACGCATTAGAGTGCATCGAATGTAATTATGTAAAGATACTCAAACTAAAAGAATCCAAGAAAAATTCTTATGACGTGATTACTAATCAAAAATTCTACTTTGGAAACGAAATTAAGTTCTTGATTTATGAATTCCACTGTTTATTAAATTTTTAAGGAATTAAATTTTATGGACCCTACTCATAAATCAGTAATTAAGTTCCTAATGAAAGAGAACTTGATTACTCCCACACACCCTAAATATCAAGTTCTTTTTTCTGATTGAAAAAAGAATTCACAATTTATTTACTAAAATATCCACACTTAAAAAAACAACCGTCTTCTTCATTATTATTGACTTTTATTTTTAATTTATATAAATTATATTGGTATACTTTTTTTTTATTCTTAATATTGGTTTATATAATTAATAATTTATATAATTCTAGCCGTGTGATTTATATATAAAAAAATCATATTTATATATACATATTACAATACAATTTATGAACTAAAAATTATTACAACACTTTTCAAATAATAATAATAATAATAATAGCTACGGCATATTCATATCTCATATATATTGCCACGGTTTCCTTTTTTTAAATCAAGTTATTTCAATAGATTTTTATTCGATTACTTCAAATATTACAATATAAAGATGTTAATTATATTTATAGTATTATGGGTAGTATAAAATATATTTTTCATAATAAATTATATATATATATATCATGTTTTAAACATAAAGGTATTTTTATAATCAATTATTTATCATTCTAATTCCTTAGTTTAAGTAAACATTAGAAATGGTATAATTTTGATTATGTTTCTGATTCCTAAATTATTAGTAAATATTATAATTTAATTTAATAATTTGATTTTGATTCCCTTTTATTCCTTTCAAGTGGAATTTAATTCTGATTCCATTCATTCCTAATTTGTAAATACACCCTTAGAATAGAGCATTTCCTGAATCCTATAGCCTTCCTGTTTTTAGAAATAGATTATAGAATAAAGCGGTAATGACAGGTCAAGAGTGTTTTGTGATTGTTGTAGCTTATATGAAATAATTCACTTATAAGTTTTGAGAAAAAAAAAAGCTTTGGTAAACTTGTCAAAATTAGTTTGTATTGCTTCCATAGTGATTTGACCGTGAATTGAAATGTTCATAGTACCCTCACCATTTTAATGAAAATGCAATAATGATATCGAGTTAAACAGTAATATTATTTTAAAAAAAAACTAAGAAATTCCAAAAATAAAAATAAAAATAATGATTTTTTTTAACTAAAATTAATAATATTGAAAAATAAACTTTAATTTTTTTTTCTAAATTAAAAAAAAAATATCATATACCTGTTAGTGGCTAATGGTGGTAGCCACCACCACCAACCACCATTGTCGATGGAAACCAAAGAAGAGCT
Organism: Dipteronia dyeriana; assembly: GCA_032871835.1. Lineage (NCBI taxonomy): Eukaryota > Viridiplantae > Streptophyta > Magnoliopsida > Sapindales > Sapindaceae > Dipteronia > Dipteronia dyeriana. The sequence continues at coordinate 44,606,182 of CM065302.1, forward strand.
TTCATCTTATTGCTGTAGGATGCTAGCTCTCTTCCGTCAATAGAGGAGGCAAAAGCCACATCCATTCTTGCCAATGAAATTATGAGATTTCATGGATGCAGTCCTGAAAATGGAGGAAATCCTTCCTCCTCCATCACCAAAGCAGAACTAGCCTCTCCAATTTAGTTTGAATTTGATAAAAAAAAAATTCTATGCTTTTATATTTTAAATATATAAAATTCTAACATTACGTCAAAATTTTAAAATTATGTAAAACTTAAACACTCACAATGACATTTTTTTAGTGTGTTAATTTTGTCATTTTACTTAATCGAAACCTTTAAAAGTAATATCTACTAAACACATTTACCTTGATTTTTATTAAAAAGGGTTATTTTTAAATTAGGTTCAAGAGACCCGGATGGTTTATATTTTTTATCTGAAAATTGAGCAATCCTTATTTTTAATGAAGACCGAATAAGGACTGAAACTTGAATGATATATTTTTTTTTCTCGAATTTGAATATAATGTTAAGTAATTTATTTTTTAAAGATAAAATTATTTGTAAATAATTAATTTGACATTTATACTCTATTTACTAATAATCGTCATGTAATTTTATTCGATATTCTTAAAATTTTGTTATAGTTTTAGAATATTTTTGGATGTTTGTTATTAAGAATTGAAAACATTATGAGTATACGAACTAGAACCAAAACCAAAACCAAAACCAAAACTTTGAAAACCTATAAATATACATATCTCAACGAGATATGATATGATTGCGGTGCCTAAGGAGTAAGGACACGATTAAGTGTAACAGAAGTCAACGCATTTCGGGGGAGGTTTGAGCAATTATGAAAAACGTTGCTGTTGAATGCAGTATTCTTTAAACCCAGGGAAAATTTGTGCAATTTATCCTATTTGTTATTGTTTTGAGCCTATATCTGGCAAGTTCTAGATCCTGCAACCAATCTCCATTATGCACAAGTGCAACTGAGCAAGGTGACCTGTTGTACCTTTTTCTCGAAAATTGTATTTTAACGAATTGACTAATATTAAAATTTGGTAGAAGATGCAATTTTAATAATAATAATAATAAAAAGAAAAAAGATATTCATAAGAAAAAGAAAGTGATGAAGACGGGCAGTGTAGCTTGTGGGGGCAGAATCTGACGCTGACAGATTTCAGAAAAGGCCACGTGTAAATAATCTGACTCACCGAGTATCCTCCGTTCATACTCGTAGAGGAAAAGCCGCGGGGTTAGACGTGTAATCAAGTACTCGTTCATATTATGGATCACAGCGGATCGGATTAGGGTGAGTTTTGTAAAATCTAAACATTCATTCATAAAAAAAATTCACCCATGTCTATCTGGTTTGAGGGCGGGTTTGAACCTATAGGTTATGGTTGTACCCATACCATCACCCGCGAACTGACGAAACAATGTGGATTCAGGGATGGATGCTTCACCCGTGAGATACCCACAAACCCGCGATTTGTCATTTATAAATTTTCATATGTAGTCACCTATTGGATATTTAATTGAATCAAATTTTCAAGTCTAATTCCCGATTGATACATTACAAAACAATAATAACCATAAAAATAAAACGATAAAAAATAGTTCAAATGTCTATGTATTTTTATATATAAGTATTTTATTTATACGGATTCGAGAATTCAATCTGTAAGTTCGTTTTTCCAACATACACCCGTCCGCAAATCCACCAGATTTTTTATTTAACGGATTTATAGATCTACGGATCGTAAATTCACCATTCACACCCGATCCTATAGGATCGAGTTCGGACAGATATCCGTGGTTACGGATCAAATTGTCATTCTTAATCCATACGGACCATATCCAACCTAACTCCAATGATCTATGCCAACTCCAATATACAACATCAATCTTTATACAGAAGGAGATTAACATAAAAAAAAATTAAAGAGGAGCTTACGTGGCATGTTGTCACAGGTCACTTGGACCTTCACTGAATTTTCCTACTCATTCCACCTGTAAGACGTACCCCTCACTCTCAGTCTAGATATTTTCTTTTCTTAGATAATATTCATTTTTCCAATCGTTGATAATGATATCGATTACCTAATCCTACTTTACGCTTTGACCATTTAAAGATTAATGATATTTAATTATATTTATTTTCAAAATAATACATTAAATCGATGATATAAGATTGATCCAACGATATATCCTTAGGTTGTGGATTGAATTTATTATAATAATATATAGAAAAACCTATTCTTACGTTTTATATGAGTTCAAATTAATAGAACATTTCAATAGGGATTTGCATGTGCTTGGTCTGAAACTCTGAATTATTGTACGTCTTCTCAATGAATTGAACCTCAAAATGAAATTTATAATTTTAAAAGTTTATAATCTTTTCTGTTTGGTCAAAACCAAAATGATGTTATTCCTTATTCCCCATATGAGAAAATTGGACCAGCAGAAGTGGGCCCATTTAATGTCAAAATTGTCTGAGCAGGTCCACCACAACTGTTTGACCCACACAGTTTGGACTGAGGCCGTCCTGCCTATTGCTATTAAGAGAATCTCTTTGGGAACAAACCCTGCATGGGTCCGTCTCGCCACCATCATAAGTGAACCTGTAAAAATCAGCCATGTGGCAAAAATCTTATAGAAGTGCCATGTGGAAATCTAATAGAAGTGCCATGTGGCAATTTTAATTAATGTTTTTAAAATCACGAAAATAAAGAGATTCTCATGTTCAGCCAGAATCGGAACCTAATGGCCCGTTCTGTAAGCATTTTTCAGTTGCTGTTTTTCAAAAATAAAAATGAAAATGAAAACAATATTTTTGGTTTCATTTTCGATTTCTGAAAACGCGTCTGGTAGTAAATACTAAAAGCTGTATTTTAAAAATGAAAACGGAAAAAAACGCGTCTGGTAGGTTAACCCAAAACTATCAAAAATTGAAATATCAATTTTAGTATTTTTGTTAATATTATTACAACTATAAAAAAATTGATTAAATAATTAACCAATATAATTTTTGTATTGTAATTTTTAAATTAAACAAAAGTAACACATCAAAAATTAATTCAAAAAACATATCAAAAAAATGAAATTAATCAAAACTAAACTCTTAAATATAAATAAATAATTATAATATATATATATATATTATTATATAATAAAAATATAATTGTATGTATTATATTAATATATATATACATATATAATAATATTTATAAATTTTAATATATGAAATATTATTATATATATATTATAGAATACATAATTATAAAATATTATATATTATAATATATAATATTTTATATTATATAATATTAATATCATATATATTATATATAATATATATAAGAGAGGCACTTTGGTAATTTAAAAATCTTGTTTCTTCTTGTCCTAGTCATATCAAACGCATAACAGTACAAATAATAGTTCAATATAAAAAAAAGTGAAAAACAAAATGAAAAACAAAAACGAAAAACGAAAAACGAAAAACGAAAAACGAAAAACAAGTATTTTGTGTTTTTCAAATCTTTCATTTTTAACACTGATTTTGTTTTTCGTTTTTTTTTTTGTTTTTCGAAAATAAAATGAAAAACGGTTAACAAACGCGTTTTCGAAATCGTTTTTGAAAAATAAAAACGAAAACGGACTGAAAACCAGCTGCAGGACGGGGCCTAATAGTAGGGGAATCGGTTCTGGTCCTGGATCTTATTCATCCTGCTCCAACTCCGGTTCCCTATGGTTTCTAACATTTTCTTTAAAGAAAATTGTAAATTGTAAATTGTAAATTAAAAAATTTATTATTAGAAAAAATAAAAGACATGTTAAATCAGTTTATTTGCTAATTAGAAATTAAAATAAAATAAAAACATGAAAAATTTAAAATAAAAATCGAAATAAAATCAAAAATTTTAAATTGGAGAACTGAGAGAGAATTGTAGTGAGGAGAGTGGGATGGGATGGGGTATTTATAGGAAAAGGATTTATATATATATTAAAAAAAAGGACCGTTGGGCCTCCAACGACTAATATTTTTAAAAATAAAATAAAAAAATGAGCCGGTCTGGAACCGTTGATTTGGAATTGACAATTTCCAAACCGGTTCCAAAATATTTAGAACTAGAACCGAAACCTTATAGGTCCCGGTTCGGTTCTTCTGCCCACAATTTTGGTTCGAATTGAGCTGTGGTTACCTCTACTTACACTAACTCTCTTCGTAAACGGAGGAGGCATGGTCCATCACCGGAGGAGGCTCGCGTCATGTCTCTGTCACTTGAGGAGAAGGCAAAGCCTTGGATTTGGTTTTATTTTTATTTTATTTTTTAATGTTTTATTCTTTGAATAATGGCTGCTTGGCACATGGCATAATGGAGTTGTGTAATAAATTAGAGAAAATCTTTAATAGAACGGTCTCATTGCCACTTAGGAAACCGTTCAATAAGATTACATTAAATTGTAGTTCAATAATATATATATATATATGTTTTCAAGATAAATGTTACAATCTCATTGGGACGATCTTACAAAGTAGAAATGAAAGCGTCCCATTGAAGATTTTCTCCGTAAATTGATAATAGTTTTGTTGGAGTTTGTTTGCTACATAGCTCGAATTTATTGGTCCATCCTAGTGTTAATGTTGGTGAGATGAATCGTTGAACCCATGAAGATTTTCTCTTACGCTATGTTTGGTAGGAGTGAAAGAGGGATGAATGAATTAAGAAGGAGAGAGAGTATGAGGGATGAAAAAGATATCATATATTCTTGGATCCTTCATATTGTTTGGTATTAAAAAAAGAGTTGAATGGTTGAATTGATATATAATTTATAAATTTACTATATTACCAATTTTATAAATCGGAGAGTAATAAAATATTAAAGGATATTAGAGTCATTTCTCTCCCATTATACCCATCTTCTTCTCATCTATCAAATGATAAAATGATTGTTTTTAGTATACCCGGAAGGAAGAGTGATTCCTCTTTTTTTCATCTCCTTTCTCTTATCTCTCTAACCAAACAAGTGATTGGAGCTCTCCCTCTAGGCTCCAACCGTCTCTTTGCCCCCGTCTCTTCCTCTTACCAAACAAAGTCTATTTTAAAAGTCAAGCTTGGGAATTGTCTAATCATTTCATTGGACGGTAACCAGACACCACTACTCCACTGGCCCACTTTCTACTTTTCCGAACAGAGCCTTATTATGTGTCGAAGACTCTTGCTTTCTTTTGTCTATTAATTAATTATTATTAGTTTGTGATACTTATATCAACTTTCCAAACCATCATCAGACGATAACATGTGTAAAGAGGGGGACGCGCTTGAATTTTCGTAGAACTTTCTATCTTGCTACTGTTTTGCTTTCGAAATTATCAACAAAAAAAATTGCTATTTCAGATGGAGATGGAGTCATATTCTTTTTCATCTATTAAAATTTTTAGAAATTATATATTCATTTGTTTATTAAAATATAATTACTTTCCTTTGACATCCAAGACAAAAACTCAAATATGATATATCTCGTGTCATCATAATATATAATTTTCATTTCGTATGATATTTTTCACTGTGTCGGACGCAATGCATCATTGCGCATTCACATGCAAAAATATCCCATTGATGACAATCTAAAAAACAAACACAAGGACACTTGGCAGCATCTGCTTCAATCACCTATGTGGCCACCTCCTGCTTCTCTTTTTATCTTGTTTTTGTGGGACATATACCTTTGATATAGCGGTCAAAGTATTGATATATATATATATATTCCTGATTATTTATTATACGTGTCACAGTGCCATTGGAAAGCAAGTTTTTCAATTCTTAATATCTAGAGTTTGATACTTTGATTACGATTGTGCCAGCAAAATCACACATGATAAACGATTGTTAATGGTTTAAATTAGAACGTGTGGTTGCTCTCATGACCCAGAGTGTATGTTAAAATTAAAACACAAATACTACACTTTCAAATTAATATTAAAATATTTCCAATTTTCCATTCTTTTTTTTTTTTTGAAACAAACTCCAATTTTCCATTCTAAATATATGAATCGGTATATTACATTTTTTTTAAGGCAAAATGATAGCCCAAGTTTATGAAATATGTGAAACATATTCCATATATATTTAAGGGCAAATTCATCATAATTATATGTATAATTAAATTAAAATTGGTGAAAATATAAAAATAACATGAACTACCATTTAATCCGTTGTTATTGTTGGTCTCTAATGGCCAAAGGGTAATTTGGACTATTTACCATTAAGTGTTATTAAATAAACAAAAATAAATTATCCAATCAAATTATGTCACCTTAATAATAAAAATATGATATTTTCATTGATTTTATTACAATTATATATATAGATGCAATTTACCATGTTTTTAATTTTAATAATGTGATGTCTTGATTATTCTTTTGGAAACCGACAGTACATAGTGGGTAGCAAACCGCCCACACCAGTTGAAGTTAGTTTGCTGTATAAATAAATAAATAAATAAATGTCACCCTTAATCCCATGAAAGTCTTTTTAAAGAATTTGTGAGGTTAATATACCTGATAATACCTCATGTGCGACCGTTTGGTGCCAATTTTGGCAGCAACAACATTTCTATGTTGATTGATATGCCGGAACTCGAAGAATGAATGGTATGTTTGTTGTTTAAATTTTCTCATTTCTTTATATATATATAGTTATATATAGTTATATATAGTTATCAAGTGATGTATATTTTTTTTTTTAATTTCGATAAGTACCTTAATGAAACCATATCTATTTTTATGAATTTTTATCTAAATTTGTATATAAATGATAAGTTTAATGAAATCTACTTATAAACATTTTTTTAGAATTTTTCAAGCACCAATACTATTTATCCTGATTTTATTAAGTATAAAGACATCGGAAAAATGAGATAAATATATGAAAATTCAAAACAATAGTTCTAATATTTGGAAAATTCTTAAATTTTATTTATAAATAGATTTTAATGAACTTATCATCCATAACAAAATTTAGATCAAAATTTAAAAAAAATAAATGTGATTTCATCGAGATCCTTACCGAAATAAAAGTAAAATATACCTCATTTGATAACTAATATATATATATAAAGTGTTAACTTCTTTGTTTTTTTAGTTGTGCTATTGACTCCCTTCTATTGATCTAATAATATCTCTCATTTAAATTTGTTGAACATTATATTAATATCTTTTATCAAAATGATTCAATAATAACTATTCTGTAAACTTAATTCAAATAAAACCCACATCCACACCCAATTTATTTACTAGAATTGTTTTTAATAATTTAAATCCTAATTATTTTGTTTCTCACATACAACCTCTTGTTATTGAAGAAATTGAGAAATCATGAATATATCTAAACAATTCTTTATTTAAAAGTAAGTTTAAAATTATTTTCTGTATTTTTTATTTTCATTGTCACTGAGGTTTTTTTTTTTTTTTTTTTTTTTGGCCTTCATTGTACACAATATTAAATTTTTGATTTGGTTGTGTTGACAAAAAAACTCAAATTTAACGTTTAAGCATAAAGAGTTATGGATAGAGACTTACTTTTTTTTTTCTCATTTCTTTCCCTTAATATGAAGATTGCAAGCTTGCGATGGAGTTTGGAACTCTGTAAGTTAGCAAAAGAAACAAATGAAAGAAAAAAAGAAAACAGGATTCTGGGGGATGGTGTATGTCATATTGGGATGCTTTAAAGTTTAGAAAAGAAATAAGGATAATTTGAAAAATAAATAAATTAAAATTTGTAAATCTTAGGAGTTAGGACTCTTAAAATTGGAGTATTATTAGATCATAAAAATGGTCATGACAATAGCTCAACTGTTAAATTTTTTTTTAAGAGATGCTATTAACAATCCCTTAATATCTGTTTACATTCTATTTATTTATTTATTTATTTTTATAAGTGATAATTTTATTCAAATTAAAATTACAAAAGAGGACAACGATTTCTAAACATAATACAAACTAAATTTGTTAAAATCCAACAGTACTTTTTTATATATATTTTTATGTTTTATAAATCCTAAAATATTTTTATGTTTTATAAACCCTAAAATATTTTTTTAATGTCATTAATTTTTTACTTGATACTAAAATGATGAGAATGATTTTTACTTATTTTTAGCAAATGATGAGAATGATTTTCAACCAGACAAAAAAACAAGCTTTTAAAAATATAATTTTGATATCCATTAATCATAGTTTAGTTGTAAGTCGTAGCTCCTAAAAGGTCAATCGCCATGACTGCTTTTTGATCACCATTATTTTTTCTCAATTGCATTCCATTCCTTGTATGATTATAATGGATTATTGCCGTTATTATTATATTTTGCTGAAACAAACAGTAAGTTTTTTTTTTTTTTGAAAGTTGATATATGTATACTTTTTTTTTTAAAAAATATATTAAGTTTCTAGGATTAAGTGTTTTCAAATGAGGGGTTTAAAAAGATAAAAAGATTAATTTTGAAACAAAATTACGTGTCTTTGATTTATTAAAATTAATTTTTTTATGATGGAGTATATTTAGAAGTAGAAATTGTGAAAAATATTACCTTTTTTTGTTGAGTTGTAGTGGTGTTGTCAGTTTAATAAGTTAAGTTTTAAAGGCGCCTAGTGCTGTAAACTACCCATATTGCCCTTAAATAATCAATTTTAATTTTCTTTGTACTTTCATCTTCGCACTTTGATAACCGAAAGCAGTACCTCATTTTTCTCTCTCCAAAAAACTTATCTGAAAATCGATCTACAATTTGTCTGAACATGATCTAGTTTTTTTTTTATAAGTTTACGAGCTATTATATATGTGTCTGAGATTTTGTTACATTGAGCCGAACTTTTTTTGATATGCTTACGAGCTGTTTTGTAATTTGTCCGAGCTTATTTTACATTGGTACGAGCATTTTTAAACTGGTGTAAACAAGTTTATAATTTTGGACAAAAAAAATCGAACCCTTAAGAAAAAAGTTCGATCTCTCATAAAAAAACGCTCGATTCCTCACAAAAAAACCTCGATCATGTAAAAAAAAAGCTCGATCCTTAACAAAAAAAGTTCGATCATGTAAAAAAAAAACTCGATCCTTTACAAAAAAAAAAGTTCGATCATGTACAAAAAAGGTCGATCCCTATGAAAAAAAAAAGCTCGGAGCTTTGAAAAAAAAAAGCTCGGAGCTTTGAAAAAAAAAGCTCGGTCGTGTATCAAAAAAGCTCGAAAATATTTTAAGAAATCTCAAAAATCCATATATTCATCTTCGTTAACACACAACAGATCAAATAATAATAAAAAAAGCTTCTGGGGCGCTACTCCTTGCCCCCTCACGAGCTAACTGGGCAGCTTGACCACCGTGAGCTCAACCCCCGAATGAGTCTGCGTAGTGCCACTCCGTCATCGTTAGAATGATTGTCTGGGTTTCAACGAGACGTTATTTCTCTACTTCACAACTCCGTCGCTGTAAAATGAATGAAAGAAATCTGATGTGGAACAACTATTGGGGGTATTTTTATCCGTTCACCATAATATGTGTATTTTAAATATAAGTTATTAAAATAGTGACAGTGATGAAATACCACCTCTAAAATGTGCTATTTATTTTTTGAATCCAGATTTAGAAGAGTGTGAATATATAAAATTGGATTGTTAGGAGGAAATCTCTTTTTTTTTTTTTAAGATAAAAATAAGTAATTTTATATTTGTACAATTGTTACTATTTATTAACTATTATGTACTCTCATTTGACATGATACAAACAGTTAAATAAAAATAATTTTAACAAATCCTAAATAATTTTTAATTAAGTAAATATTTACAATATATTATTCATAATTAATATATGATGAATGGTTTTGATTAAAAAAAGAGTTGAAAGTTCAACTATAGTTTTGAAAGTGACTACCTACGACTAAATTATTATTTATTTAAAGTCATTTATTATAACTAATAGGTTAAAATTTAAAAGAAAGAAATCTTTATTATATAAAATTAGAAATAAAAAATTGATTTTTTAAAATCTTTTCTACGCTAATCTTAAAAGAAAATATATTCAATACAACCCAATGATTTAAGTGGAAGGTCTATTAAATATAATCCAATGATATAGAATTAAAAGAAAATATATTTTGACTATTTTTCAGTTAATTTTTTTACTGCTTAAAAAGAACATAATAGTCGTTGTTAAGTGCAAAAATTACAAACTACCCCTTTTTAATTGGAATAAATTTGGTAATAAGCAATTTTCATTTTTCTTGAAGCCTTTTTATATATAAAGATCTTCCATACTATATAATAAATATAGGATCATGGTAATCAAAATGATCTAATTGCATCTTACACGAGCAAAAAAAAATAAAATGAAATAAATATATAGAAAAGTATAGTCATACACCTAATTCAAGTGACCCCATCACGATATATACGAGCCTAATAACATGCTTTCTTAGTTTAAATTAGTTAATAGAGTATTTGTTCTTATCTGTTGAATCTCGAGTTTACTTATTATCTTACTTTTTGAAATATATAGATTAGTTAATGACTTAATGGCTACTTTGACAAGGATTAACATCAAAGCTGAAATGATAAAGTTTATAAATTAAGAAACTCTTTCACACGCAATCAATTAATGGACCCCATTTAATTAGTGTAAACATTGCCAAATTCAATTCCAACACCTTGCAGTCCTGCTCTCTACGTACAATCAGTAATCGTTTTATAAGTCTATCTCTTAGTATGTATTGTAATGATTATCTCTTTCACGTTAATAGTGCCTTCAAGTTTCGCTATGCACCACACATATACGCACTATTTAATCTAAGTATGTTTTACTAGTCTGACTATACTACTAATCCGACAATTAGATATTAGTTTATTGTAATACTTCTTGCAGTGCTAAAAAAAACGAAACAAAAATAGCTTAAGAAGGCTGCGAGATGTGTGGAAATTTTTCATAGGATATCTCTAATTATATTCTATGAAAACGTTGACATTATAAAGAATACAAGGTACCATGTTTTTTTGGATGATGAAATGAGATACAAAAAGGAAATTAGGTTGGAGAGTTTAACTTTGCATCAAAAAATTATTTCAAAATACAGGTTAAAAATGAGTTCAAAGTATAAATATCTTCCGATTGTATTAAATCATTTTGAAACTTCAAAATTATATCATAATTTCTGTTAAAAAAAATAGATAATGAATATGGAGTAACTTTTTATTTTGAGTTAATTTTTTTTTAAACAGTTGAGCCAGGTAATATAAACTTTAATTTCTAATTCAATGTTTTTTGTTTTTAATATGTCCACCGTTGAATGAAACAAAATATGATTGGTTGTGATATTGAAATTAAAAAATTAATATTACAATTTTAAGTTAATTTATCCTGATCCCTAATAAAAAAGGTGTCGTTTTCTATTAAATATATAAATATATTTAAACTTCTATGAGCCGAAAACAACATATGATTTTACGAAACAAACAGTAGAGCACAACCATGGGTGTCAACGTCCATACCTGGTTGATTGGAAGAGAAGATAAAAAGAAGAAGGACAAATAACGAGAAAGAAAAGACAAAAAAGATTTTCCTTTAATGTAACAGCTAACGGCTTAAAACTGCCGCCAAGACACCAGCCATCCAAATGTGTACGCGTGTAAAAGTGAGTACGCGTTTTGACTACTCTTTTCAATTAACACAAAAGATAACCGACCCCCACTAACTCTTGTCTTGCCTTTCGGCCTTCCAATATACGGTATATAGATATTTATTGTGTTTTTGGTATGATTTTTTAAATAAATATTGTAAAATATTTTTTTTAATATATAAAATAAGTTTTTTTATTGTATAAATTATTAAAAAGGGGTTAACGATCTATTTTAAAAATGATTTTTTACGTTAGAATTCGATTAACACAATAAAACAAAAACAATATGTATAGGCACATAATTAATCCGAAAAACTTAACATAAATATATATCTATACATATTTAATCAAACCTTAAACATACAATATTGACCCATGTCAATTCAAGAGAAAAGTGAAAAAGAATCGATAGCGGAAGCGTACCTGAATCCATCGCTGGAGATTTGTGAACGAATTGTGATCTTCCAAATTATCACAACCTTTATGAACCCTACCATATTCTATTTTGCTCTGTTGATGAGGATATCTTGGAGACCATAACTATATATATATAATCAAATTATTATATGTTGGCTATTTCTAATTCGGCCCCTCAACAAATTAGAAATAGCACTCTGGTATCTACACATTAATTCCATGACAATTATACCCTTTAGCCTTAATACTTTAAATCTTAATTAGATCACTTTAATTTAGGCTTAACCAAAAGATAGCACAACACATTTAATATTCACATGTGTGGCCCCATATGATGGAATTTTCCAACAATCTCCCATTAGGCCACATATGTAACTCTAAAAACGTGTATGACTTTATGAGCTCCAAAATTTTGCTATCACAATTTTAGGGTATATCCGAACAATCTCGTCCATTGATTATGCCGATATAGGATCAAAGCGATTTTCGTCACATTTAGCGTGACTAAACCCATCAATGGTCACGTATACCAACATAACCAAATGACATAGATCAATCATGGATGCGTATCATGGAAATTATATGCAATGTGATCTATACATGTCTATTCCAACTGGTCCTACTTTATTCCTTAGTGAGATAAAAACTTAACACAATGTAACAGAGTGTAATTAACCGAATACTTTATTTCTGATCAGAAAAATATCCAAATACATAAATGCATAAGTATATCCAAAATAAAAAATAGAGCAATAAAATACAAAATTATACAAACTCCCACTATAATGTGATATCCTCACACAAAATAACACCAATATGAGCAGTGTGCTCATGAAAGACCTTGGGTGGTAATCCCTTTGTAAGCGGATCCGCTATCATGGAGTTTGTCCCAATGTGCTCTATGGATATATGTCCACTCTGTACTCTTTCCTTTACAACTAAGAACTTAATATCAATATGCTTTGACTTAGATGAGTTCCTGTTGTTGTTAGAATATAGCACTGCTGACTTATTATCACAATATAGTTTGAGTGGTCTTTCAACACCCTCAATAATGCGCAACCAAGTGACAAAATTCCGCAACTATATTCCATGGTTGGATGCCACATAGCATGCTACAAACTTTGTTGTCATGGTGGAAGAAGCTATGAGTGTCTGTTTGACACTTTTCCAAGAAATAGCTCCACCAGCCAACAGGTATATGTAGCCTGATATGGATCTCTTACTGTCTTGGCATCCAACATAATCGGAGTCGGAATACTCTATGATCTCAAACTAATCCAATCTCCTATATGTGAACATGTAATCTTTTGTTCTCTTCAAATACCTTATAACTCGATTGGCTGCTTCCAATGATCCATCCTAGAGTTACTTAAATATATGCTTAACGTACCAACAATGTACACAATATCCAGACACGTACATACCTGAGCATACATTAGACTCCATACAGCTGATGCATAAGGAATCTTCTGCATTTCCTTAGCTTCAAGGTTACTTTTAGGGCACTGATTGAGACTGAACTTGTCTTCCTTAGAGATAGGGGTGTCACCTGGTTTGCTGTCCAGCATGCCAAACCTTTTGAGCACTGTATCGATATAGCTCCTTTGTGATAATCCAAGAATACCCCGAGAACTATCTCGTTGCAATTGAATCCCTAATACAAAAGAGGCGTCACCAAGATCTTTCATCTCAAATTCTTTGATAGAAATCTCTTGATTTCATGCAACATGCCTATATCATTTGTGGCAAGCAGTATGTCATCAACATATAAAACCAGGAATATGTGCTTACTCCCACTGAATTTGTGATACACACAAATATCAACAATGTTTATCTCAAAACCAAACGAGATAATCACTTGATGAAACTTATGGTACCACTGACGGGAAGCTTGCTTAAGTTCATAAATGAATTTTGTCAATTGGCTACTCTCCCGACTCAAAGTTTTCTGGTTGCACCATATAAATTGTTTAGTCAATGTCACCATTGAGAAACACCGTCTTGACATCCATCTGATGAAGCTCAAGATCAAAATGTGCAACAAGTGCCATGATTATCCTAAAAGAGTCTTTCGTTGAAATTGGAGAGAAAGTCTCTTTATAGTCAATCCCTTCATTTTGGGTAAAGCCTTTAGCTACAAGACGAGCCTTTTACCTCTCCACATTACTTTTCGAATCCCTTTAGTTTTAAATATCCATTTACAACCAATGGGCTTCGCACCTTCTGGTAATGGGACAAGTACCCAAACCTTATTGTCTTGCATAGACTTATACTCCTCATTCATGGCATCAATCCACTTTTGAGAGTTGGAACCCTGCATGGCTTGATGGAAGTTGATTGGATTATTTTCCATCATTCCAATGTTTTCCTCATGTTCCTGGAGAAATACGTAAAAAATCGTCTGGAATAGCATTTCTCCTTTCTCTAGTGGATCGCCTTAATGACACTGGTTTTTGAGGCTGTTGAGTTTGTTCCTTGGGAACAATTACCTTATCTTGAATGGGGGGTTGTTTAGCATTATCTGGTTGAGGATCCAGATTCGCTTCTTGATTAATGATAGGTATAGAAACCTGCACATTGTCAAGCAAGCAATAATAGGAATCGTAATCGATTCATTCTCAAAGACAATGTCTCTAACCTTATTTCTCTCCCCTAACTCAACATCCTCAAAAAATGTTACAGTTTCCGTTTCAAAAATTAACCTTAGTGTGGGATCATAAAACTTATAGCCCTTAGATCGCTCAGAGTAGCCAATAAAGTAGCTGCTCATAATTTTGGAGTCCAATTCCCTTTCATGTGGCCTGTAAGGCCTTGCCTCAGCTGGACATCCCAAAATGTGAAAATGTTTTAGACTAGGCTTTATGCTTGTTCAAAGCTCATAAGGTGTTTAGCAACTTCATTATTCTTCCTCTATTTGTCTTTATCCTTAGAGGTGCTAGGCAAATGAGCACTTTCGATCCTGTCTTGCTTCAGTCTCTCTTCCTCTTGCACACAGTAAGAAATGAGCTCATTAAAAGTCCATTTCTCCTTTTGATAGTTGTAACTGACCTTAAACTAAATGTATTGTGCATTAAGTGATATTAATACCAAATGCATGAGCAAGTCGTTAGACAACTCGAGCTTCAATGCCTTAAGCTTAGAAGCAATATGAGACATTTCCATAACGTACTCATTTATGTTCCATTTGCCCTTGTACCTTATAGAATCAAGCTTTGCAAAAGCGTGTTTGTTTTTGCCTTATCGTTTTTTCATAAAACGCTTTTCAATTTCGGCTAGGAACTCTTTGACTTTGGTTATCTTTTCAGATACCGCGCCCCTAAATGCCTCCGGAATGCCGCGTTTCATGATTATAAGACTCATGCAATTTGAGCGATCCCACTTCTCAAGGTTTTTCCTATCATCAGGAGAACTTGGATTCGTAAGAGAAATGGGTTGCTCAACCCGAAGTGCAAGGTCTAGATCCATGCAACTGAGAACAATGAGTATGTTCTCTTTCCAAATCCTTAAAGTTGATCCCATTAAGCATGGGTATAGAGTTGGTATTTAGTAGATATAGTAAAACCTTAGCTTGAAAGAGAACAAAACAAACATACAAACAAGCTCACATTAATAACCAAATACAATGATCAATAAATTCAAATAATGGTAAGTCTCATCTCAAGATACCTAGCACAATAATAATATCAAGTCTTTGGACAGTAATATTAATTGTAAGTGGTACTCTTATTGTAGTGATCAAATATTGACAATAATTAATGTCAAATAATAAATCTATCTTTGGATCGACTTATTATTCACATGTAAAACTTTATAATCGTCACATATTTATCACCACAGGTGTGTGTGTAATTCGGCCAAGTATTAACCTTCCTTTGGGCCGACTAATATTCGCATGAATTTACACACACATAAACATCCAACATCCCTTATGAATAATCTACACAAGAGAGATCACTTTAGCGACATCTTGCTTCAATTAGCCCATTTAGAATGATAGACCACTTTATTTAACCATTAAAGATATACCAAATAATGGTCGGTCCCATCTTAAGATACCTAGTATAACATTAATATCAAGTCTTTGGACAATAATATTAATTGTAAGTGGTACTTTTGTTTGTAGTGATCAACATTGACAATAATTTATGATAGATAATAAATTTATATTTGGATCGACTTATTATTGACATGTAAAACCTTATAATCGTCACATGTTTACCACCACACATGTGTGTGCAATTCGGCCAAGTATTAACCTTCATTTGGGCCGGTAAATACCCGCATAAATTTATATACACACGAACATCCAACATCCCTCATGAACAATCTACACAAGAGATGTCACTTTGGTGACATCTTGTTTCAATTAGCCTATTTAGAATGATGAACTATTTTATTTAACCATAAAAGGTATACCACCAAATGTTTGAATTTGAGTTGATCCTTAAAATAAAATAAAAATAAAAATATATTTTATTTTATTAAAATTACAAAAGTGCCCCTGATTTTATAAAATTACAAAAAGGACCCTCAAGTTTTCATAATTAAAATTTGGCCTAAAACTTTTGAAAATTACAAAGTGACCCCGTAAATTTTTAATAATTGTAAATTTGCCTAAAAACTTTTTATAATTGCAAACAGGCCCTGTTAGTTTTGAAAATTATAAATTGACCCTGAAAGTTTATTAAAATCACATAATGACCTAAATAAATTACAAAACAGTCCCTCAAAATGTAAAATTTTTAAAAGAAGGGTCTGAGTAAAAATACACTGTAAACCCTAGTTTCTTCTTGTCCCCGCCACCTGAATCCTCCACGCTGTCACAACAAGGCAACAACGAACGACCGGGAAGCAGCAGACAACCCGCAAACGTAGATCGGACGAAGATTGACGATAGATCAACACCGATCGAACGAGCGGCTGTGCGACAATGAACGGTCGCTCTATATGGACCAGCAGCGTGATCGACGGGGACAGGTGCACCGACGAAGCTGCTCAATTGACCCGAGATCGACCCGAGATCGACCCAAAACCATGGTCTGGGTGAGAAAACCCATCGACCCAAAAACCAACCAATTTTAGTTTTTTTTTTTTTTTCGAAAACGTGCAGAACCTTTTTTTTTTTAGATAAAAAAAAAAAATACCCATATGTATCATTAAACAATAACCTAATCCAAATTCAAAACACCGAAACTCAAGAAGATCAAAACCCTATTTTTTTTTTAATTTCTTAAAGACCAAAATCCATATCTCAATTATCAAGAATCGATCATGGGTGCCTCTGATACCACTTGTAAGGATTTCGATTAACACATAGACTAACATGCATAGGCACATAATTAATCAGAATAACCAAAACATGTTTATATATCATACTTAATCAAACCCTAATAAACATATTACTAACCCATATCAATTCAAGAGAAAAGTAGAGATAATTGATAAACGGAAGCGTACCTGAATCTAAGGCTGGAGATTTGTAAACGGGTTGTGATCTTCCAAATTATCACGACTTTTATGAACCCTACCATATTCTATTTTGCTCTGTTGATGGGGATACAGAGAAAACAAAAGTATCGTGTAATTTGGAAACCATAACCCTAAATATATATAATAATCAAATTATTATATGTTGGCTATTTCTAATTCGGCCCCTCAACAAATTAGAAATAGCACTCTGGTATCTACACATTAATTCCATGACAATTATACCCTTAAGCCTTAATACTTTAAATCTTAATTAGATCACTTTAATTTTGGCTTAACCAAAAGATAGCACAACACATTTAATATTCACATGTGTGGCCCCATATGATGAAATTTTCCAACATTTTATTGTTTATATTTTAAAAAAGTGTTTACAATGTATTTATAATAAAAGTCTTATACCGTAAAAATCTAAAATTATAAACGGGTAATTGAGATAATTCATATATTAAAAAAAACTAAAAAAAAACCTTTTAGAAATACCTAAGTTTTAGACTTTTTCTTATAGGTATATAATAGCTTTTATAAATGACAAATCAGACAATTCATATATTAAAAAAACTGTTTTGGGTTTTGCCAAATAATCTAAAAAATACTTCTAAAGAACTTCTAGAATAAAAAAAATATATATAAAAAAATTGACCTTTATAAAGACCATACCAAACACATACTTATTAACTTGTACAGTGAGTTGTATTCCAGTTCTTCGGCCTACTCGTTTTTGGAATTTTGAGGTCTTTTGATTCAAATGCGAAGTTTGGGTGTCTGAATGAAGATGGTAGGGTCACTCTTTGAAAATACAATCACAGTTAAATGCTCAAAGCTAACCTAGGGGGGGGGGGGGGGGGTGAATAGGTTAGGCACCTTTTTCGACTCCCTTAGAAACAAACAAAAGTTTGTCCCTCTAAATTGCTTGTATCACAATTTATATATATATATATATATATATTAATTAAAGACAATTAATCAATATATAAACACAAGTAAAGTGTGATACAAACAAGTAATTGTAACACATACACAATCTATATTATAAAGAGGAAGTCAACATACATAAAGAGTTCTATCCACAATACAAATATTAAAGAGATAGGGATAGAGAAAAGTTGACACAAGATATAACGTGGTAAACCTCCGAAGAGGAAACATTCACGGGCTAGCAGCCACCGGCAAACAAAATCCACTAGTAGATAAGAGAAGTACAATCTCTCAAGTGACCTCTTCACCTAGAAACTACCCTCCTATCCTACTCTAGAAGTTGTCGCCCTATGCTCAACAGTCCGAGGCTTCACACCTCTTGTCAAGACTTCTTTGCTCACCTTATCCCGATCTTCACAACCCAAGGCAAGACTTCTTGCTCAACTATCCGAGTCTTCCCGACTCTAGTCAAGACTTTCTTGCTCATCTATCCGAGTTCTCCCAACTCTAGGTAAGACTTCTTGCTCGACTATCCAAGGCTTCACACCTCTAGCCAAGACTTTTTGCTCAACAATCCAAGGCTTCACACCTCTTGCCAAGACTTCTTGCTCAACACCATAGGTCTCACACCTATTGTCAAGACTTCTTGCTCAACACCATAGGTCTCACACCTATTGTCAAGACTTCCTTCTCACAAGGCATCTAGGTGATCATGAATGCAAAACACAAACAAGCATGCAACATAGAATGCTATGATCAAAACATCCTATGGAAAATACTAGACATGAGCATGAATGCACAAATCACGTATAGTATAGTTCATCATGCATGAGTAGTCAATCTAGATTATGTAAGATATGATCAACATTAATCACAAACTAGATTCATGCATATATCTAAACTTGAATCACAAGATATGATCAACAAATCACAAGATCAAGTTTAAATCACAAAAACCTAAAACATGCTAAAATCATATGACAATGTCAAAAAGATCTAAGCATAAGTTCTAGAGAATATTCCTAATCATAGATGCAACAAATCACATGAATATCTCAAAAGAACATAAGCACATGAAGTAATGGTGGCCTAATATTTGAGGCTCCTTCTGCCATTACATCATCTTGTAAACCCATGACTTCAAACGCCTTACAAAAACCGTGAAAGTATCACCCCGGACTCACACTAAGTGCAATCTAGTGTCCTTCTCTGATACTAATTGAAAATACAATCACGGTTAAATGCTCAAGGCTAACCTAGAGGGGGGGGGGGGGGGTGAATAGGTTAGACACCTTTTTCAACTCCCTTAGAAACAAACAAAAGTTTGTCCCTCTAGATTGCTTGTATCACAATATATATATATTAATTAAAGACAATTAATCAATATATAAACACAAGTAAAGTGTAATACAAACAAGTAATTGTAACACATACACAATCTATATTATAAAGAGGAAGTCACATACATAAAGAGTTTTATCCACAATACAAATATTAAAGAGATAGGGATAGAGAAAAGTTGACACAAGATATATCGTGGTAAACCTCCGAAGAGGAAACATCCACGGGCTAGCAGCCACCGGCAAACAAAATCCACTAGTAGATAAGACAAGTACAATCTCTCAAGTGACCTATTCACCTAGAAACAACCCTCCTATCCTACTCTAGAAGTTGTCTCCCTATGCTCAACAATCTGAGGCTTCACACCTCTTGTCAAGACTTTCTTGCTCACCTTATCCGGATCTTCACAACCCAAGGCAAGACTTCTTGCTCAACTATCTGAGTCTTCCCGACTCTAGTCAAGACTTCCTTGCTCACCTATCCGAGTTCTCACAACTCTAGGCAAGAATTCTTGCTCGACTATCCAAGGCTTCACACCTCTATCCAAGACTTCTTGCTCAACAATCCGAGGCTCCACACCTCTTGCCAAGACTTCTTGCTCAACACCATAGGCCTCACACTTATTGTCAAGACTTTCTTCTCACAAGGCATCTAGGTGATCATGAATGCAAAACGCAAACAAGCACGCAACATAGAATGCTATAATCAAAACATCCTATGGAAAATACTAGACATGAGCATGAATGCACAAATCACATATAGTCTAGTTCATCATGCATGAGTAGTCAATCTAGATTATGTAAGATATGATCAACATTAATCACAAACTAGATTCATGCATATATCTAAACTTGAATCACAAGATATGATCAACAAATCACAAGATCAAGTTTAAATCACAAAAACCTAAAACATGCTAAAATCATATGACAATGTCAAAAAGATCTAAGCATAAGTTCTAGAGAATATTCCTAATCATAGATGCAACAAATCACATGAATATCTCAAAAGAACATAAGCACATGTATTATGTGAGAATTTCGGCCAAGAGAGCCTAATACATGTGATGAACTATTTTTCACAAAATCAAACATTCAAAGATCACAAAATAATCTTAGAATGAAAGCTAGAACAATACAATCCCAAACATGTGATAACATAGGTAAAATCAAAACCTAACTCAACATGAATGATTTCAATTGAAATTCGATCTAGCTTTGAAAGTGTTCAAAACACAAATCAAAACACTCACAATATACAAATATATGTAGAAGAAGAAAACCCAAGGCAATTGACCAAGTTTTAAAAGAAAACTTAGAGAGAAAATCAATACCTTAGTTGATCTAGGTACAGTCCCGTTTTTGTATGATTAGACACCAAAAAAAGCAGAAAAATTACTCAAACCTTCAAAGAAAAGATGGAGAATGAATAGATGAACACTCTCAACTTTGAATCACTCAAATCAGAGTTCAAATGAAGAAGTTATGGTGTTTGGAAGGTGAGAAAATTTAGAGAGAAAATTCTGCACACTTGATTTGAATTTCTTCTTAGAATGAAATATGAGAGGGAGAGAGATTATAAAGGTGTGGGAAAGAAGAAAGATGAAAAGACCATTCTGCCCTCCTTTGGAAGTGCTCCCCCGAGATAGTGCATGGGCATCTCGGGGCAGCAAGGTTGTGCGGCTGAGATGGCCACGCGCCATCTCGGGCATGCACACCTCCATGGCCTTTTGGCCATGGTGCATTCCCTTCGTGCTTCCCTCACGTTCTTCGACCGTTCTCTGGCCTCCAAACTTGGAATTTCAATCCGTTTGTGGATTACAAACCATAATTCTCACACGGACATGGAAATATAAGATACTCAACCCAGAATATAATAATTCGACTCGATATACGAAGATGAAGACAATGTATGAAACATGAGTTGAAAGTGTGGTATCTTTTGACTTTGAACTTGAAATCAATAGTATGAGTAACCGAAATGAACGGAACTCAATCAAGAATGATTTAAGACTAAATCCAAGTTCAATATCCATGTTATACAAACATATACACACACAAATACAATTCACACTAGAATGCAAATTACATAGTGATAGTTTCCAATCATGCATATTCCAAAACATGTTATTTCCAAACCAATGCATGAGCATTCATCTTAAAGTGTGTGAATTTGTTATACATGGTGCACAACGATGCAGGGAAACATATGAATGAATTGTATATGTGTGCCTATAAAGGTGCACAACTATACAGGGACATAAATGTATGATATGCGTGTGTGTGCTTAAGCCTTGTAAGAGAAAGATAAGGTTTTAGTATACCTTTGTAGAAACAAATTGCATCATTTCTCTTTGAAGACTTAGAACTTGCTTTGAATTGTTGTGTCTTCTTCCTTGAAGCTTGAATCATCATGAACCTAAACAACTAAGTCATTACAAGTAAACATCATTTTGATATGGAATTCATGCCAACACAAACTAAAACCTAACAATCTCCCCCTTTGGCAAATTCCATGTCAAAACACCTATACATTTACTACAAATATAAAAATGAAGATAGGTCACAAAATCACTCCCTCACATTACAATGAGTAAGATTCCTATAACTAATCTTCACCAACTCTTGAACTTCATCTTGATCTTCTCTTGAAGCAACCTACAAATCATCTCAAAGCACAATGCATATACAAGAGAAAAACAACAAATGGCAACATATAATATGGATAAGAATATACAATTAAGTCCACAAATACATGTATCTCCCCCTCAATACATGCCAAATACAAGAATTCTTAACCAAATCTTAAGACTAATTATTACAAGCCATTGAAAGTCCAAAAGTTCACAAAAACAGCATAAAAAGGAAATTAAGTAACTAGCAATTCATAACAACTCTTTCTCCCCATTTTTGACATGAAATGATGCTAAAAGGTAAGAAACATACCATGAGACTCAAATACTAGCTACTAGATCCACCAAAGAAAGATGTGCGTGTAGTTGACCTAACATAATGCTTGAGAGGTGGTCTTGAACTTGATGCAATACACTTCTAGCATCTTGTTTTTCAACTATAGCAGTAAGTTCATCAACCTTCTTCTTCAAATGCAAAGCCCAATCCGGAAGAATGTTTATGCTAGTCTCTTGACAATCAACTTGTGAACTAAAAAGTCCAAAAGTATCACATATCTTACCCTTATCCTTATATGACATGTATGACACACGTTTATCACTATACTTTTCCAAGGGTTGTACCAACATATCATCTCCACTACTTTGAATACCACGAGCTAAACACAAAGAAGTTATAAACCCCGGTAATGCAAGCTTCTTATCTCCTCTAGTTGAGAAAGCCACATTTTCCAAATAAAACATAAGCAAATCCCCAAGGTTTATAGGTTGATTAGTCACTAAGGCATTTACTATTTTGATCTTATCTTTATTCAACTCTGTTGAATTCGAAGATCCAATAATATTTGTGCAAATGAAAAGATGAAAAAATGCACTTGCCTTAGTTAACTCATGTTGACTAATATATGCTCTACCTTTCCACTCAAAAGAAGCATTGTCACATAGAATTCTACCCATGATATTAAGATTCTCAATGATATCAACATCTAGAAAGTTTGAATCAATATCACTAGATAGCCCAAGAAACTTGTTAATGTTTACCGGGTTAACTCTAAACACAACACCCCTAACATCCATCAAAGCATCCAATAAGGTGGCACTCTCTCTATATTCATGATAAAATTCTCTAACAATAGTGTCATTCACTATTCCTAGCATGCTCACCCAAGATTCCCAATTTCTATCCTTAATGCATTTAAGAACATAAAAAATCTTTACATTTACCTAAGTCAATGCCTCTCTCTTGAAATATCTTCTTAGTTGCAAAGATCCCTAAATCCTTTGACCTTGAAGCTTTGGATCTCTTTGAGGTTGACTTGGCTTTCACAATGGGATTCAATGATTTCCACTTCTGGTATCTTTAGTTCTTCCCATTTGTTCTTGTGAAATAAGATGCTATAAACATACAAAAGTGAGTGAAAGACAAAACAAGCTTATTAGTCACAAATATTTAAAACAATGACATATGACTTAAGAATGAATCATCATGCAAGACAAAGATAGTGAATAATATCTTACAAGTATCATTAAGTCAAACTATGCCAACATGTAACAAAATGAAGCATGTGAACATATCATAAAAGAGAACAATGTCTAGCACGCAATGCTCCCCCTTGATAAATGCTATAACTAAAATCAATGAGAGCATAGAGTTCACAAAGATGTTCACACATTCACACATTCAAGCAATTTGAAGAAATATCAACAAATAAGCTTCATATGCTCAGAGAGATACACAAAGATTTTTCAAGTTCTCTCATAATTCTTCAACAATTGATAAAATATCTTCATACTCATAAACAAAGTGTGTGTGAGAGAGATATGCTTTAAATATATATCAAGAAGTAGTTTGATAATCAACATGCAAACAATTTCCAACAACTATTCATCTTAAGCTTTTTTCATAAAAAGTCAAACCGATTATCATCCGGAATTTTTTGCTTTTAAGAGAATAGATTTTCAACATATAAGCGTGTGTGTGCATGTGGTTCGTCATCCCATTTCTGTTTTTCAACCCGAGCTCATTTGATTTTCAACTAAACTCTTTTTTAAGCCTTCCTCATTTTCTTTATAGGCTTTGAAACAAATATTTTTTTTATTGATTTCATTTCAACACTTCTTTGATTTTTCCATTTTTTTTTACATAAACAAAAATTCACTTCATGACTGCTTTTACTCATCACAATGGTGTAGCTCTTTCAAACATTGGGTAGCTTTTACAACCAAGGTGTGTAGCCCTTTTCATGAAGGTGCTCGTTGAGTTCTATGTAATTGCCGAAGCAAAATGGATACTAACCATAGGTCATTTTAAATGTACTTAAGCATAAAAACTTCAAGATGTATCCAATGTTTACATATTAGTAAACTCAACCTACTAGCAAAACATATAAAAGAATCAAGGTGCAATTTTTAGAAAACCAATATTTTATGGCTCATAAGCACATGATCTAAGAGCAATAAGTAGAGACTTATTCAAGATCATTACTTCTCTAATGAGTAGATTTCAAAGAATATGAAGCTCATATTTTCAAAAGTAATGCCACTCAATATACCAAACACAAACAATCATCAAAGTTAAGATCAATGTGAACAATATCACTATTAGATCCTAAAATAGCAAATGTCAATGAGAACCATATATATACTATACAAAATTCTCTAATATGACATGTTATGAGATGTATGTCAAAAATTGAGTCAAAAGATGAATTTCTAAGAGAATATGCATTAGAGTATAGAGATACCTTTTTGCAATTATATTCACCAATTATCATACTCCTGCCCTTTTTATGAGCACTCTTGCCTTGAATGTCCTCATGACACCAAGTTGACGATGTTTCACAACAAGAGTATAAAAAGCATAATATCTCAACTCAATCAACACATATAACAAGAGAACTTCTTCAAAGTTAATCAACAAATTTTGACCATCATAACAATCATGATTTGAGATAACCAAGTTCATATCAATACATGGAGTATTCAAAGCTAGCAAGCAAGAATTCTCAACACATTTGATATATAGCCTCAAAGCTATCTCACATGTGCTTCTTATATTAGTGATAAGAGCACTCACCCTTGAACCACTTGTTCTTGGGTGTACCTACACAAACATTTTCAATATCATCCTTGACAACAATGTTAAATCTAGAGTAAAGTCCTTCAATGACTTGATTAACAAGAATATCATTAACACACTCTTCCTTAACATTTTCAACACAAGCTTTGTCAAGTTGAACAAGATTAGAATTCTTTCTACTCCATAACTTTTTCTCATGCTTAGCAAAATTATCATGTTTCTCAATTTTCAAGGCCTTAGCATGTTCAAGTTGAAGTTTAATCTCCTTATCCCTAGATTCATTTCCTAATTTGCATTTTTCAATATATTTATAACACTTAGGCTTAATGTGACCCATTGTGTTGCAATAATGGCAAATTGGAATAAAAGATGAGATTGTACCTTTTGGAGTTGAACTAGCTTCACTAGGAGTTTACAAAGATACCTTGTTCGTCAACTTCTTCTTGGCTTTTGATCTTCTCTTATTGTGTGGTTTCTTATCAATCACGACTTCATCAAAGTGTGTAGGAAGTGGTGCTTCCAATAGCTCCTCTTCAACTACCAAGTCGTCTTCACCACTATGAGAGTTAACAAGATTCCTAACACTAGACACACTAACCGAATCATTCACTAAATCCTTGATAGCCTCCTTAGCCGTGTCTATCTCTTCCATCAATTCTTGTTCTCTCTTCTTCAAAGAAGATATCACATTATCAATTCTTGTTAATCATTTCAAGTTCTCTAAACTTCTTCATAATATCACCTTTTCACCAAGAAGTCTAACAACCACAAACTCATCTAGTTGCTTCTTGATCAAATCATCCTTCTCAACTACTTCTCTTTGAGCATTGTCTCTAGCTTCTTCAAGCTTTTCTATCTTTTTCAACAACTCAAGATTAGCAAGAATGGAACTAGAGCTTCCATCATGATTTGCATCAAGGTTCTTGTTCAAAGATATTGTACTACCAACATCTAGTGAAGAATGAGAAGCCGTTAGAGCTACAAAGTTGCTCACCAACTCTTTATCACTTGAAGACTCACTACTATAGCTCTCATTGTCACTAGAATTATCATCACTCTAAGTAGCCGCCAACACTTTGGCTTTCTTGTCTTTCTTAGATGGCTTCTTGGTGCACTCACTAGCAAAGTGACCAAAACCTTGACAATTATAGCATTAAACCTCTTTCTTGTTCATGGCTTGACTATTCTCCATAATCCTTGGAGATGATGTTCTCTTGACTCCTTTTTCCTTAGAAGACTTGCCTTTAGTTTTTACATTCTTCTTTAGAAACATCTTGAACCTTCTAACGAAGAGTGTCATTTCTTTATTTTCATTATCACTCTTCTCCTCAATAGCATTGAGAGCAATTCCCTTACTCTTGATCTTTGGCTTTAAGCACATCTCATAAGTTTGGAGAGACCCAAGCGATGCATCGATGTTCATACTATCCACATCCTTGCTTTCCTCAATGGCCGTCACCTTTGATTTAAATCTCTTAGGAAGAGACCTAAGGATTTTCCAATTTAAATGATCTTTTGAGATAGGTACTCCAAGTGCTTGACATTGGTTAGCTATGTTAAGAAGCCGAAATTAGAAGTCTTCAAACTTTTCTTCCTCGCCCATACTTAAACCTTCAAATTGTGATGCCAACATTTGAAGCCTTGATTTCTTCACCGCTAAGGTTCCTTCATTAGTAACTTGGAGAGTATCCCAAGCTTCCTTTGCGGATTCAAGATTTTGAATGTAGGAGAATTGATGCCCATCAACTCCTCCAAATATGACATTCATAGCACGATGGTGCCATTTTGCAACCTCAAACTCATTTGTTGTCCATTCACTCATTGGCTTGAGTATCATGGTTCCATCCTCTAAAACCTTGGTAGGAGGACTATAACATTCTTCCATTACCATCAAAGCCCTTTCATCAATAGAGCGGATGTAGGCTTTCATCCTCAACTTCCAATACCCATAGTTAGTGCCATGAAGTAATGGTGGCCTAGTATTTGAGGCTCCTTCTGCCATTACATCATCTTGTAAACCCATGACTTCAAACGCCTTACAAAAACCGTGAAAGTATCACCCCGGACTCACACTAAGTGCAATCTAGTGTCCTTCTCTGATACTAATTGAAAATACAATCACGGTTAAATGCTCAAGGCTAACCTAGAGGGGGGGGGGGGGGTGAATAGGTTAGACACCTTTTTCAACTCCCTTAGAAACAAACAAAAGTTTGTCCCTCTAGATTGCTTGTATCACAATATATATATATTAATTAAAGACAATTAATCAATATATAAACACAAGTAAAGTGTAATACAAACAAGTAATTGTAACACATACACAATCTATATTATAAAGAGGAAGTCACATACATAAAGAGTTTTATCCACAATACAAATATTAAAGAGATAGGGATAGAGAAAAGTTGACACAAGATATATCGTGGTAAACCTCCGAAGAGGAAACATCCACGGGCTAGCAGCCACCGGCAAACAAAATCCACTAGTAGATAAGACAAGTACAATCTCTCAAGTGACCTATTCACCTAGAAACAACCCTCCTATCCTACTCTAGAAGTTGTCTCCCTATGCTCAACAATCTGAGGCTTCACACCTCTTGTCAAGACTTTCTTGCTCACCTTATCCGGATCTTCACAACCCAAGGCAAGACTTCTTGCTCAACTATCTGAGTCTTCCCGACTCTAGTCAAGACTTCCTTGCTCACCTATCCGAGTTCTCACAACTCTAGGCAAGAATTCTTGCTCGACTATCCAAGGCTTCACACCTCTATCCAAGACTTCTTGCTCAACAATCCGAGGCTCCACACCTCTTGCCAAGACTTCTTGCTCAACACCATAGGCCTCACACTTATTGTCAAGACTTTCTTCTCACAAGGCATCTAGGTGATCATGAATGCAAAACGCAAACAAGCACGCAACATAGAATGCTATAATCAAAACATCCTATGGAAAATACTAGACATGAGCATGAATGCACAAATCACATATAGTCTAGTTCATCATGCATGAGTAGTCAATCTAGATTATGTAAGATATGATCAACATTAATCACAAACTAGATTCATGCATATATCTAAACTTGAATCACAAGATATGATCAACAAATCACAAGATCAAGTTTAAATCACAAAAACCTAAAACATGCTAAAATCATATGACAATGTCAAAAAGATCTAAGCATAAGTTCTAGAGAATATTCCTAATCATAGATGCAACAAATCACATGAATATCTCAAAAGAACATAAGCACATGTATTATGTGAGAATTTCGGCCAAGAGAGCCTAATACATGTGATGAACTATTTTTCACAAAATCAAACATTCAAAGATCACAAAATAGTCTTAGAATCAAAGCTATCACAATACAATCCCAAACATGTGATAACATAGGCAAAATCAAAACCTAACTCAACATGAATGATTTCAATTGAAATTCAATCTAGCTTTGAAAGTGTTCAAAACACAAATCAAAACACTCACAATATACAAATATATGTAGAAGAAGAAAACCCAAGGCAATTGACCAAGTTTTAAAAGAAAACTTAGAGAGAAAATCAATACCTTAGTTGATCTAGGTGCAGTCCTGTTTTTGTATGATTAGACACCAACAACAACAGAAAAATTAACTCAAACCTTTAGAGAAAAGATCGAGGATGAATAAATGAACACTCTCAACTTTGAATCACTTAAATCAGAGTTCAAATGAAGAAGTTATTGTGCATTCCCCTAGCGTTCTTTAACCGTTCTCCGGCCTTCGAACTCGGAATTTGAATCCGTTTACGGATTACGAACCATAACTCTCACACGGACATGGACATATAAGATACTCAACCCAGAATATAATAATTCGACTCGATATACGAAAACGAAGATAATGTATGAAACATGAGTTGAAAGTGTGGTATCTTTTGACTTTGAACTTGAAATCAATAGTATGAGTAACTGAAATGACCGGAACTCAATCAAGAATGATTTAAGACTAAATCCAAGTTCAATATCCATGTTATACAAACATTTACACACACAAACACAATTCACACTAGAATGCAAACTACATAGTGATAGTTTACAATCATGCATATTCCAAAACATGTTATTTCCAAACCAATGCATGAGCATTCATCTTAAAGTGTGTGAATGTGTTATACATGGTGCACAACGATGCAGGGACACATATGAATGAATTGTATATGTGTGCCTATAAAGGTGCACAACTATGTAGGGACACAAATGTATGATATGTGTGCGTGTGTGCTTAAGCCTTGTAAGAGAAAGATAAGGTCTTAGTATACCTTTGTAAAAACAAATTGCATCATTTCTCTTTGAAGACTTAGAACTTGCTTTGACTTGTTGTTTCTTCTTCCTTGAGGCTTGAATCATCATGAACCTAAACAACTAAGTCATTACAAGTAAACATCATTTTGATATGGAATTCATGCCAACACAAACTAAAACCTAACACTCTTGTCCTTAAGCACCTTTAAGTATGTCAGATTACAAGCACTACATTAAGGGTATTTTCGTAAGAACATATTTTTACACGTTTTTTAAAAACTATAAAGTGATTGGATTTGATATTTTACTGATTTGTGGTTATATTTGGTTTTATGCCACCTATAAGTGACTATATGTGAAAACACCCCATTTTTTTATTATTAATATGATATTTTTATATTATTATTGTTGTTGTTGTTACTATTATTATTTTTATTATTAATAATAATTTTTATTGTTATTACTAGTAGAACAAATTACACTAATCTCCCCTGAGGTTTGCACTTTTACACACAGAAACAACTTTACCATTAATTGACACTCACCTCCACAACCGTTAGGATTTGACAGTTAAGTGTGAGATTTAATCGTTAAAAATGAGAAAAAGACATAAATACCTCTGATTCACCAAAATGAAAAAAAATAGAAACAAAAAATAAAATAAAAACTCAAAATCTATTTATAAAAAAGAAAAACAATTTTTTTTTTCAAAGAATATAATTTAAATTTTAATTCGTTTTCAATATTTTTTAAATAGATAGATCAATTTTTTTTAAAGGAAGACAAACATCAATAGAGTTTCCAGATTTTTTTTCAAAAGATCAAATTACTATGAAAAAAAATGAAAATTAGAAAAAAGAAGAAGATAAACATCTATGGAGTCCATGAAAATTAGAAAAAATAAGAAGATGAACATCCATGGAGTCTGAATGTCTAATGGAAGATCCTAGAATTAAAAAAAAAAGATCAAATTAAATTATTATTAATAATGAAACGAAAATTAGAAAAATGAAGAAGATGAACATCAATGGAGTCTGATGGAGAACCATAATTAAAAAGATGAAGATCAAACCAAAAAAACTTAAAATTAAAATAGGAAAAAGAAGATGAACATGGATATAGAGATTACAGAATTTAGAAAAGTAGATGAACGTC
This sequence comes from Dipteronia dyeriana, assembly GCA_032871835.1. NCBI lineage: Eukaryota > Viridiplantae > Streptophyta > Magnoliopsida > Sapindales > Sapindaceae > Dipteronia > Dipteronia dyeriana. The sequence goes on from CM065302.1 coordinate 44,637,143, forward strand.
GATGATCCCAGATCGCCCTTAACCTTTATAAACCCAGTTCATTAATCATTACAAACCAGTTCATTTTCTTTTTCGAAATAACTAATCCAATTCATCAATCTTCACAAAATCCACAAATCTCATTTAATAATCCACAAAATACATAGCAAAACAAAAACAAAACATTGCTCTCAATAATCCAAGTTGTAATCAAATCCACCAAACACACACACATGCAAAAAGAAACCCCTATCAAATCCCATCATTTTTTGGGTTTTTTTTTCAAAAAGAAACCAAAATCAAAATTTATAAACCCAACTCAGAATCGTCTTCGGCCGGTCCATCTTCTATCTGGACAAAATTTTATGTTGCTCTATCTTTGACCACTCTCCATCAATCCATCTCCGGCAGTTCCATCTCTAATGAGATGAAGACTAGAGATGAATAGATCTCTATCTCTGTTTTTTCTTTTGAAATAAAACAAATGTTTTGTTTTGGGTGAGAAGTTGGATGAATAATTGAAGTTTGATGTGGAATTTTTTTTCCAGATCTCTAAATCTTTTTTTACAAATCAATTACATAGTTTTTTAAGAAAAATTAATTTACTTTTTTTCTATTGTTTTTTAGATATTTTTATTTTTGTTAGTATTTAATTATAAATTAAAAAATATTCTTACATGCATTAAATGAGTCCGGCATGTATAGTACATAAAATGTTAAAGGATGAAATTACCCTTTTTTAGAAGGTCAATACTTAGATTAGACGTTCGTTGACTAACGATAGGGGAGGTGAGTGTCAATTAATGATAAAGTTGTTTCCACTTGTAAAAGAGAAAACGTCAGTGGAGTTTGGTGTAATTTGTTCTTACTATTATTATTATTATTATCATTATTATTACTGTTATATATTATTATTTTTAAAGTTTATTATTATTATTATTTATTATTTTAAAATAAAATTATTAATATTATTAATATTTTTTTTAGATATTAGTCAACAGGTCAAATTGTGTGCGTTATTAATATTTTTTTCAGTATTAGTGCAATTATGTATATAATCAAGGTGTGTAAGTGTAATTGACCCTAGACGTCCATTTCCCTTCCTTCAATTATTACCAATAAATGAAAGTTCAATGGGTTTAATACCAGAAAAAATGGTTAAGGGGACAACATACGATTTCACATATAATTCAGTGGGCAGGTGCTATTAACTATTATGATTATCATCATCATCATCTTTATCAGTATCATCATCATCATCATCATTATGGTTAATATATTATTATTATTATTATTATTATCATCATCGTTATTATTTTTATTATTATATATTATTATTATTATTAAATTTTATTGTTATTATTATTATTATTATTATTTCATAAAAATAAAACTATTAATATTATTAATAGTATCATTTTTTAGACATTAGTCAACATGTCAAAGGGTGTGTGTTATTATTATATTTTTCTAGTTTTAATGTAATTAAGCATATAATTAGGGTGTGAAGTGTAATTTACGTCTGTATTCCTACAATCAATTGTTGCTAATAAATGAAAGTTCAGAGGGTTTAATGCTAGAAAAAAAGTTCAGAGTGCAACATACAATTTCGTGTATAATCCAGGAGCCATTGGTGCTATTAACCATATTTTCTTTTATTTAACAGATAAAATTCCTCTTGGTCTAGTTTATTTTAACTCATGACTTACAACAATCGGTAAAAAATCATAGTAAAAATAATGAGACACAAGTTACACCGCTGACAAATCGTAAAAAAGATGGGACTTTGGTGAAATTTTACCTTTAAAAAAATAAATAAATTTAGAAGTAATTATTAGTAACCAACCTCAGATTTGTCAATTTACACTCACAAATAACTTTATCATAAATTTACACTTACCTCTAGGGGTGGGCAAAAAACCAATAAACCGAATCGAACCGATCAAATCGGTTTTTTTTTTTTCTGTTTTCTTATGTTGACTGGTTCAGTTCGGTTCATTTTTTTGAAGACCGAATGGATTGGTTTTTTTTTTTCCGGTTCGATATCCAAAACCGAAAAACCGAACCGAGATCCAACATATATAAAAAAAGACCTTACTTTAATATTTAATAGTCCATCAAAACTATAAAATTATGAAAGTCTGTCATAGCATATTTTTTTTCTTTGTTTTTTTATGAATATTATTTTAAACTAGTATTTTCAATATGTTCAAGTCCATAATTTAATTTGGTCGAAGACCCAAAAGGATTATAATATAAAAATACGTGTAATAATTAAATCCCAAGAATTTGGCCCAATAAGACCAAAATCGAAAAAAACCGGATCGAACCGAACCGGTCCAATTCAGTCGGTTTTTGATCGGTTGATATTTGTAAATTTTATTGGATTGGTTCATATTTTTAAAAACCAAACTTTATCGATTCTATTAAAAAATGAACCGATCCATTAAACGCTCACCCCTACTTACCTCAACTACTAATAAAGCTTGACAGTTGACTTTGAAACTTTACATGATATCATCGTCTTTTTAACCTTTACCCTTATTTTAATAAAATCATAATTTAAAAAAAAAATGTATTTCAGAAAGCAAAATAAAAGAAGATGGATCTCAACCATTCATCACATAGATGGATTGTGGAGATTCATTCGTTTAATGGTCCATCTAAAATGGATTGTTGAGAATTGAAATGAATCTCTAGACTCCCCTGTAAGAACCTCATTTTCGTTATTGGCTTATTTCAAGACAAACCACATTTGAATTGTTTGTAATGGATAGCTTCGATCTCCAACTGTAACTCATCTTCAACAAGCTTCTAAGATCCTAAAGTACTTCAAGAGAGGTAGTGCACTTGATGAACCCGTTTTTTCCATTGTTAAGAAATTATGAATTCAAAAGATATTTATAAATTTGTTTCTACGCAATGTGCTCTAAAGTTTTGAAAACTAGTAAAACGATAAGCGAGGGTATCGTCCACATGGAGGTGTTATCTGTCGATTGTCTCTCGTTTTAGTGATTATAGAAAGCAATGTAAATAAGAACATGGCACATGTGAGAATGGTGTATGTAGTGTAATCACAAGAGCAATGAAAAGAAACATATAAAGAAAACATAAGAGTGTGTTTAGTAGGAATGAAAAGGGAGAGGAAAGAAAAGGGTGGAGGGAAAAGGGAGAAGAAAATGGGCAAGTGTGTGTTTGGTACGGAGAGAAAAATGGAAGGGAGAAAAAAGTGGGAGGAAAAATTGATGACTGGGACCCACCCATTTTAATCCTCCCAAAAGTAGGAGGAAAATGAAGAGAAAAGTGTAAAGGGTTTTTTGTTTAAATGAAATTATAAATTTGCTTTTTTTTTATAAAAAATTTACTTAAAATTTATTTTTAAAAATAACTTTGTAAAACATAATGTATTCATTTATATATATAATAGGTTATAAAGTTTGACGTAATTTTGTAAAAAAAAAGTTGGATTCAATATTATTTAAATTATATTTATTTATTAAATATAAAAATATTTAATAAATAAACTCTAATTCAAGGGTAAAATAGTAAAATTGATAAAGAAGATTTTCCATCCTTTGTCTTTTCCTCAACAATACCAAACAAAAGAAAGAAAATGATACGATCTCCGTCGATTTGTGACTAAGACCGTTCTATGATCTGGTTTGGATGGAAACCGCGACCCAACACTTATAACGAGATGCGAACCTTGGTATAAAGGAATACGCCACAATCAAGGATGAGATACTTGATTGATAAGTCGGGGAGGAACGTCACAGAAAAATTCTGATAAGTTCCAATTAGTTCTCAAAGAACAAAAGAGAAATTGCTCTCTGTTTTTTTATGAAAATAATCAACTGCCTCTTATTGAAAGAAAATGTACAATTTATAGTACTAAAGTCACAGAAGACCAGCCCTAGAAATCCCTAGAAATCAGAAGATTTATTACAATGACTCTTGAAATTATGCCCAAGACAACGAAAAAGGAAAGTTGACAAATTAAAAACGTTCTTAACTAAGCTAAGTTCGGCCTCAAATCAAGGAAGTCAATCTTGACTTTAATTCTTTAATATCTTGATGTGTGTAAATCGTGTTATAAAAACAATACTCGCAAGTGCACGAATCGTGAAGATAAGCACAGCGGCAAGTAAGGATTGTTCCCACGAGGAAAAGTGATTTACTGATTATAACTAATTCTAATTCTAATTAAATCAAAAGTAACCGAGAGATTTGTTGTGAAGAGATTGTTTGAAGATTGAATTAAAACTAAAACTAAATTATCCTATGAAAGCAATTTAACAAATAATTTGTGTTGTGATCAAGAGATGGAAGAATTACTAGGTCATCAATGCTCTTCTACTATGCCTATTCAACGTTTCGAATTGACTTTGGAAACAGAATATTAAGCAAGTTAAGGGTTCATTCTTATCTTAAGTATGATTGTTACTGTATGATCCTGGGATGAATCAAGTGTTCTCAATTACAATTTACCCATAGATCAATGACGCAAACTACAATCGAGAACCCATTAAGTGCAAGAACAATGAACCAAAACCTACTTGTATAGATCAACGCTAAGATCAGTTTTATCCATTCAATTGAATAATAATTAAGATTACGTATAGATCAATACTCCAACCTCAATCATTAAATTATCAAAACCCTAAATTCATGCCAACGTATGATCATGCATTAACAAGAATAAAGAATTAAGACACATGATGAATTGAAAAAATCAAAACTCGAATTAATAAAAATATCGTCAATTCTAATAAAGAACATTCATAGAGGTTCACATTGATTCCCTAATATGAGTTTGTTACCCATTATGAAAATAAGAGAAGAGAAGGAAAATATAAAACCCATTTTTGGCATTCAATGAGTTATTCAAGTCTTCAATGATGAATTCTTCTTGGTCTTTGAATATTCAATGTGTAAAGATGAATGGAAGGTGTATGGTGATGGAGTGGTGGGGGACGGCCCCCTTGGTGCCTTGGGACCTCCCTTCGCTTCTCTCTCTTCCTTGAATTGCAAAGAATATGAAGTATTTATAGGTGATTTTTCCTTGTGAACCTCCAATGCTTCTTAGGTTTAGGAAATCCATCAAGTGGGAAAGTAGAATGAAACAAGGAATGAGAATCCTTTCCTAAATTGTATATCCTCTTTTGATGTTTGACTCATAATTTGAGTTTTTAAAGTTTTCTAAACATGTTTTGGTCTTCTAAAATCATTAGAATTTGATTTGGAAAGTTTTGGAACAATTCTGGACCAATTCGGAGTGGTTTTTTGCCAAAAACCCGTCAAACCGCAGTTTGGGTCACTCCGGAGGTCACCGCGGTCCAGACCATGGAATTCCTCTTCCAAGTACCGCTCCGTAGACCATTGGCTAGATCTTGTGCCTGGACGGCGGTCTAGGCCGCGGTTGACTATCCAACACTGACCAAATTACGTATAACTTCTTCTAGGAATATCGGCATTGCGATCCGTAAAGTGCACCGGAAACTAAATTTCTGGGGCTTTCAATCCATAGGTATTAGGACACACAATTCGATCTGAGCTGAGAGATATAAGCCCCGCAATATTACTGTTCTGCACTGGTCCAAAAATCAACATTTTGCTCTTTTTTTTCAAAATAACATCTAACACCTCTTGAATGGAATGTGACCTATACATGCTCAAAAAATACATAAAATACATAATTTCACCCAAGAATAAAGCACAAAAAATAGAAAATGGGGACCTAAAACATGTATAGAAATAGACCGATCATATCTCAACCTAAAATTATGCAACAAGAAATAAAAAAAATTACAATTTATTTCAGTCTTAAACCAGCTCCAACGCCTATTGACTTTCTTGGACTTGAATCATGTTTGTTATGGGCTGGAGATTTCATTCATCACCTGCTTGAGCCCAAA